>CM029122.1:107500-707500 GCA_016859345.1 Istiophorus platypterus | reverse complement strand
CAACAAAATAATCTTCAGAACGAAAATTTTTTCAGAAGGAATGATATTAAATATCTACAATTTGTAATGTGACAATTTACAGATTATTCATAATGCACTGATAAATGTATTGCTATTGATAAAACCTGATCACTAAAAACAGTGTTTCCCACCTTCCCCTCCAATCGGGCGTCCCCCCCCAGGGCCACCCGGGAGTTGCGTGGAGGGAGGATAAAGGCTGGAGGCACGTTGCCACAGGAACTGCATCCTGGTGACGGGCCTGTTACCTTGGATAAGCTGGAGGAGGCTGAGGCCAACTGGAAGTCATTCATCCTACTGTTGGACAGAAAAAAATACAGACTGACGTTAAAATAACGTTTTATGAACATTCGGCTTCCTCCACATGAAATCAAACACTAACATTAAAATTATAATAAAGCATTGACAGGCTACAGCAGAGTGAGTGTGTGAGAGTTTGTGTGTCAGTGAGTGTGTGAGAGTGTGTGTGACAGTATGTATATGTGAGAGGAATGATCAGATCAAAGACTTGAAGATGAGACCGTCATGCGTGTGAACACATTAACATGTGACTGGCTGCATCTTTCACCTGATCAGAAGCAAACATCGACTCTCTGCCAGACTCAGGTCAACTTTTAAGAAAATGTTTTGACATTCTTCTTCTCTGGTTCTAGATCAGTTTATGTTCATTTTTCTTAAGTTCAGAGATTTTTATTTTCATTCTTGGTTTTCCATTAGGGTTTTAGTTTAGTATTGGTTTTATTTCAGTTTCAGACTAAGTCTAAGATGAGTTTGTCTCAAAATGATCGTTGCTCATTTCAGACTTAGCTTTCATTTGTTTCAGTGGTTCTTCATGAAAAACGTTCTTATAGTGTTTCTGTCACTTCTATTATTATTTGTTGCTGTTGATTATTTCTATTTGGGGGCTAAGCATACTTTAAATTTTCAAACTGCAGATTCCATGATGCTTTAGGGGATGTAAACAGGAGGTATAAGTTTGCCATAGAGTCAGTTGGTTACACTGTGAGAAACTTTAGCCCGGTGTTTTGGACCTCTACCTGTTTCCTTTGTTCCATTAACCGCAGCTGAACCAGCAGTGACCAGCTCCTGTCGGCAGTGTAGCTGTGGATGTACAGACAACTGTCACCGGATCACTGTGACACTGGAGGAGACTTAAAAACTGTAAGATCTGAATGGAGTTCTGCAGCCTTTTGTTCCTCTGGTTTATAAGTAGATTTTTCTAGAGCTTTATTCTGGAGGAAAACCAGAGATAATGATCTCATCAGGAAGTGAAAGTCTCTGAAATCATTTAATGACACTGATACTGGGCTACTTTCACGCTGATTGGTTGGGTCCTGATCACCACACAGGTTACAGCCCCTGGTCACTGAGCACGGCCAGTGCAAGCGCTTCGTCAGCCACCAGTGATTCCATTGAGTGGGGCTGAGCTCATATTGTGCTGGCTGGAGTTCTGCCGGAGGACCAGACAGTTTTATCTGTGTTTTCAGAGCAAACAGCAGAAGCCTGCTGTCACACGTCAGCTATGCTGCTCACACACTCATATTCTGCTGCTGCCTTACATGGTAAACAGCTGCTAAATACACTGACGCTTTCTGGTTTAAACTAGAGTTTTTATCTGAAAGTCCACCTTTGCTTCCTATTAAGTCCACGTCAGTGCTGCCATGTTGAACCTCTGATGGTTCGACTGTTTCCAGGCACATTTTTCTTCACAGGCAAACAGACGTGGCAGCAGACCCCCACCCTACTATGCAGCACCCCCAGACTGAAAGAGACACAAAATAACCAAATCTCTATGACTTTCAACAATACACACCTTATGGAGGCTCCGTCTAGGGAGCCCCTGACCTCTTGGGCCCCTATAGTAGGCCTGTTCTGTGGTCCCTCCACAGTGGGGCTTCTAACAGTATTTACTTTCACAGATAACAGTGCTGAGGTGTTTTCACCTTCAGAGAAAACAAGCGAACCGGTCTGAGTTTTCTATTAGTGAACAGAGCAGTCGATAGACGATCAATAACAGTTTCTACTGTCAATCGGCTGGTTTCACATGCAGATACCAGGCCGGTGACACACAGCGTGATGTGAATGTTTCCAGTCAGCAGGTTAGTTGTTTCACACACAGTCGGTATCAGCTATTCTGAAAGAGAAGCAGAGATCAGTGAAGCCCTCTCGCACATCTGCACATGTCATTAACAGAGTCGATTATCAGGAGGGAAACTTCAGCTTCGGCTTCCTCTCATCATTTCCTGCTGCTTCTCTATCCAGTAAACAGGCCGTCACACAGGAAGAGAAGCTCCAGAAAACTCACAGCTTCAAGACGACACATTTCATTTTAACGAGGACTTGGAAAGATGAACTCAGGGTCCTAAATGTCTCACTGTTGTTCAGCATATTCTCCCTGTTTGTCCAGACTCGCTGCCTCATTCTGGTCGACTTCAGTGCCCGTTGGTGTTAACTGTTATTTTCATTTGATTTAAGTGCTTTTATCGTCTCCTGACAAGAGCGAAATCTTCAGCGAGACTCTGTCCGACAACCTGAGACTGACAATAGGAAAACATGAGTGATGTGTGCATGGATGAATTTTCATCTACTCTAAAATGATCCTGATAATTATTCAGGAAGAAATTCCCACAATAATGTGACAAACTGACGAGTAATTAAAGATAAATGTGTCCGCTCTTAAGACTGGGGGGAACCTTGCCTGCTCCAGCAGCAGCAGCTGCGGCCACCAGGTGGAGACACAGCCGCCAGGTGGAGCTGGAAACGTAAAGATGAGCGACTGTGAGGAACCAGACATTGACACAGGAAGCTGCAGTGAAGACATCACAGCATCAGCGATTTGTAGATGATATGGATTTCTGAAGCAGGGTCTGAATTCAATGAAGATCCAGAAGTTTAGAAACAACTAACTGAGACTGGTCTAGGACTCTGTTAGTTACAGTCCCAGCTTCGCTCCATGTGATGAATCCAGACTCACTGCCGTAACATACCTGTCCTCAGTCCCCTATCGAGGTTTTTATGGGTGGTTCTGTTCCCTTATTGTTTCTAATTTTTCCCTCTTTCGTTTCTAACACAGTGTCAGAGACTGAGCTGTGGTACAGTCTATTAATTTGCCTGTTCTGAACTTGACTCGTAGAATGTGTGAACTTTGGCCTTTGGCTGTTGTTTAGAAGCCACTGCGCCTGGTTCTGTTCAGTCTGACACTGACAGTTCTGTGTGGCAGTGACTTGGTAACAAGCAGGAGACCAGAAGAGAAACGGCTGCGACCAACCACACAACGCCGCCTTTGTCACCTTGTCCCTAAGAGACATCTGATACAGGAGGGAAAAGGAGTGACAAGGTCTACGGCAGCTTGTGAGAGGAAGCAGAGCTCAGAGGAAAGTTCGCAGGTAAGTTAGAGGAAACTTCCCAGCATGCTCCAGGGTTCATCTTCAGGCTGGGGCTTTAATCGGAGAGGATTCCTTCACGTCAGTCGAGCGTTTCACAAACATCCTTTACAACCTAACCCTGGAGGGGCCGTCACCGCCTCCCACATCCCTCCACCAAGAACTAAAGGACCAGTGCTTTTACACGTTTAGCCCCAATGACTGAAAGAACCCAGCTACGTTTTAGCTCCAGGAATAACGAGACGAACATGTTCAGGTGGTGCGTCCGCCCTAATACTGAAAATGGCTGACCCAGCCTGGAGGTCACCAGTCCGATGTTCTGTTGGTCCTGTGTCCTACTGGCACGTGTCCAGTGGAACATTTACTCAGATATGAGCAGCTCAATGGAAACCAGTCACATCAGTGTTCAGAGGGGACGCTCATCCTCTCAATCCCAAACCTTTATGTTTGACAGACACTTGTCAGCAGGTAGAGAGGACCTGACCACCAACAGACCACAGACTCTAGACTCGTCAGACTGATCAGAAAGCTACTGATCAGAGATCAATTGGATGTGGATCGGAGGAGGACACTGAGCATGAGGACAGAGTCAGAGGTTAATGACAGTTAAACTGTGGTCCGCTGCTTTTAGCCTGCTAGCTCCTGTTTACAAACCAACCCTCAGTATTTCCTGCCCCCCCCCCCCACAGCAGGCAGATATTGATCTGACTGCACATCAAAACAGTAATTTACTGCATCCAGTTTATAGAGACCAGGTCTCCGACCAGACCGGTGCAGCTGGTTCTGGTCTCTGAGCGACAAGTTTATATTGATCTCCTCAAAAACTCTCAGCCATTGTTTATTTCTTCCCTGATTTACACTGACTCACTCACTCCTCTGACACACACTTAGAAATGAGGACAACACTAAAGCCTCAGTGCAGAGGCAGACCTTGAATTAAGGACTGGATCTTTTCAAGGAGACAAAAAGAAGGAGATCAGGTGAAGAAGGTACTATCGAATTTTTTAAACTCCTAAACATCAGTATTGGTATCAGCCCCGACAGTCCAGAACCCAGTCCGGACTTACCCTGCTCTGCAAAGAACAACATGGTTGTGACCAACACACAGAAGCTTGGGTGGACCAATTGGAGTCTGAACACCTGGTCACACATGTAGTTTCATCCACCAGACCATCGCCTAAGTTTGAGGCCCAGTTCAGACCAGAAACCAAAAACACAGCCTCATTCAGCTCAAAAGGGCCAGTCTCTTAGTGTGTGTGCGTGTGGGGGGGGGGTGTCAGCTGGCCCAGACAAACACTGTGGAAACATGGAAACAAAAGCATGTGGAAAACACACTGAGTATCCAGCACATTCTGACAGTCACAGAACCAGTGAAGAACGTTGATTATCTGGTAACAACAGCTCATGTCGGCTCTGGGACTCATCAGAGAACAGCTGGTTCTCAGGTGTAAAGACATGAACCACGTCTGACTGGGACCAGATGGTTTAGACCAGAGGACCGAGGCGGAGCGTCTCCGAGACAACAAGGCTGGCGGGGGCTACCGGTAGTGGTCTGAGGGGGGTCGGACCAGGAACCAAAGACGGAGTGATTGTCTCCGGTCCTAAAGTATCTGCTGCAGAGGTCCTGGACCAACACAATCTTGGTCTGGTGGTCAGGATGTCCTGGCTCTTCCTTGGACTTTTCAGATTAAGAGTATACATAAACATCTTTTTAAAGATTAAACCAGTGGCTCTGAAGCTTTTATTCTATTAAAATCTGTGTGCGGTTCTGTTTCTTTGTGTTCCACCACTTAGACCGGTCCACTCTAAACTTCTCAGGCGGTTCTATCTCACTAAGTATTTTGGACCAAAGAGACAAAATGATGCCACTTATCACAAAACTAATCAAAGATCAGTATCAACGACCTGATGATGTAAGGAATCATCGGACCAATCAGGACTCGTTTACTTTAATCCCTGATACTTTCTCTGCTTCTGGATCAGACCTGAGTTCTTCTTCCACTAATTTTACCACATTTTAACCAAACGTCAGCCTGACACATCTGGAGACGCCGAAACCTGGACCGAGAGTCTGAATCCGGTTCTATGGTTGTGACAGATCCACCGGACCTGGACCTGCCGCTGTCGGGTCCGTTACTTCTGTCTTGTATCGGTGGGGGTGAGTCACGCTCCGAACCGGGACTCGCCGCGTGGGGACCGGTTCGGAGCGTGACTCCGCCCACATGAGACTTCAGGTCCGTTTGTTTTAAAAAAAAAACGGAGAAAGACCGGTTTAGTGCGATGCGTTTCTGCACCGGTAAACCCGGTTTAAAAGCGGCAGGTGAGACGTGGACCCGCAGTAACGACGTTCTGGTGCTGGACGCAGAATCCGTGAAAACCTACTCACCGGTCTGGGGCTTGGCTCACCTTCTGGACTCCAGCGACCGGACCGAAGGAGTAACTGAGGAGGTTCTGTGCTTCTCAGCAGCTTCACCTGAATAATGAGCGGGACTCCTCCTCCTGCTCCTCCTGCTCCTCCCGTCGGGCTCCCTCAAACTTCTGCTCCTCAGACACGTGGGACCTCCTCCTCACTGCTCGTCCTCCTCCTCCTCCTCCTCCCGTCTGTCGTTCTGAGAAATCGAGGAGGAGGAAGAGGTGGAGCAGGGGCGGACTAACGGACTGCAGGGCCCCTTAGCCCCTACCCCCACCTCCGACACCTCCCCTTTCTTAGGATAATGCTTCCATTATTCTGGGGTGGTGGTGCATTTGGAGCCACCGGGCCCCTGGATGGATGACCGGGCCCAAGCCCCTCCAGTGGTCTGGAGAAGACAAAACATGACTAAAACAACCAAACAGACACAAAACTGAAGAACCAACAATCACGAGATGATTAAAAGAACAAATTCAGCCTCAACCACAACCTCCAGAAAATGTAAGCTCAGGTTTTTGCAGAAATCTGACTTTGATACTTCTCAGCTAGCAGCATCAGCTACGGTTACCTAGCAACACTAGCTAACCGTTAGCTCGGGTGGCTAGAGGAGTAGACCAGCTAGTTCAACCAGCTACCCGAGCTAAACTCAGCTCACGCTGACTCAAACGAACCTTTAGCTGATGTTATTTTATCTCTGTCTCTAACAGTCTTTCTCTGGTGTCAGAGGCTGAACCTGAGGATCAAAGACAGAACAGCGACATCAGGTCCTCTGGTCGACCCCCCCCCACGCACACAGACACACACACACACAGACAGACACACACAGACACACACACAGACAGACACACAGACAGACACACAGAGAGACACACACTCACACACAGACAGACACACACACACACACACACACACACACAGACAGACACACACTCACACACAGACAGACACACGCTCACACACAGACAGACACACACACACACACAGACACACACACACACAGACAGACAGACACACACAGACAGACAGACACACACTCACACACAGACAGACACACACACACACACAGACAGACACACACTCACACACAGACAGACAAACACACAAACACACACAGACAGACACACACTCACACACACGCAGACAGACACACGCTCACACACAGACAGACAGACACACACACACACACACACAGACACACACTCACACACACACAGACAGACACACAGACAGACACACACTCACACACAGACAGACAAACACACAAACACACACAGACAGACACACACTCACACACACACAGACAGACACACGCTCACACACAGACAGACAAACACACAAACACACACAGACAGACACACACTCACACACACGCAGACAGACACACGCTCACACACAGACAGACACACACACACACACACACGCACACAGACACACACTCACACACAGACAGACAGACACACAGACAGACACACACTCACACACAGACAGACAAACACACAAACACACACAGACAGACACACACTCACACACACACAGACAGACACACGCTCACACACAGACACACACACACACACAGACACGCACTCACACACACAGACACGCACTCACACACACAGACACGCACTCACACACGCACTCATACACACACACACTTTCCATGACTCCTATAGTCAAGCTGCTCTGTCGTCGTTTTGTGTAGACACAGTTACGTTGGTATGTCGTCAGTGTCTTTGGGAGTGTTTTGTCCCTCTAGATCATTTTTTCTCTCTTCGGTCACTTTGTGTATCTTTGTGATAAACTGCTCAGCCTCGTTGTGAATTTCACAGCTCTTTGTGTTTATTTTGTATCTATTTTCGGTCATTTGTGTGTGAACTGTCCCACCTGAGATCGTGTAATAATGATGCTGTAGACATTAACTGGCTGATGACGCAGCCGTGATGACCCGCGGCCGCCAGGTGTCGCTGCAGGATGCGGGCAGGTCACATCAAAGAGTCGTTAGAGGAACAAGAGCGATACCGTCTCCCCATGAATGTGTTCCTCAAACCGCAGACAGGTGGAATCTGCCTGGTCGAACTGACAGGAGATCGGTTTCAGCTCTGGAGCTCAACAACTCCTCACGCATGCATCTGTGGGCTGAGTCGTTTAAACCTCTCCGGGTCCATATTCATCGGACGGGGGGAGGAAGTGTAGTACGTTTGCCTTCAAAATAAAAGAGCACTTTTTGCGCTCAGTCGAGAGCAGGTTCGTCCCCGTCGGTGCTGTGCAACCTGCCGCCTACTCAGTGACACAAAGATTACGAGGTCACGGGCTCACAGACCGTAGGCCTCCGCCAAGACCATGGGCAAACAACACACCCCACAAAAAAATCAAAATTGTAGTAAACGATCCGGATGCTCACCAGAATTTTACCGGCTTTTCTCCGGTCTCGGATCCATCTCTCCGCCAAGTTCGTCGCAAATCGGTTCAGCAGTTTTGCGTAATCCTGCTTTTTTCGCCATAAGTTCTCCGGGCTTTTATTTTGAAATTTCAAACGGGAAGCTGAGCGTGCGGTTGTGCCTTTACTTTGACAGTCTGGATGTGGCCGCAGAGGAGCGGAGCGCAGCTTCATTTCTGCGGATTTTCTGATATTACCGGACAAACCAACAGCTGGATCCGGATTCATATCAGGGACGAGAGTCCGGACCGACCCAGACCGAACCGAAACGAAGTGTGCCGAATGGACCCGAACTGAGGTGGGTCAGAACAAGATCAGCAATACAGGCAGACAGAGAGACAGAGAGACAGGCTCCTTTATCGCCTCCTGCAGATCCCACCCGAGTCTTCCTCACCGGTAGGAACCGTTTTTATTACACACACGTCAACGCCAGACTGACCCGTGTGCGCGCGCGCGTGTGTGTGTGTGCCACTCCCTTCCAGCCTCAGCTCTAATAATGTACCTGCAGTCACACGTCCAGGTGATCTCTAATATCTATAACAACTCTGAACATCTCATCCGAGCGGTGACACTGCAGCAGACACATGTTCTGTGTGTTTGTGTATTCGTGCGTGCGTGTGTGTGCTTGCGTGATGCTGTCGTGTGTCAAGCAGGTGAATTACAGGTGTGTTACAAAGGGACAAATGGACCATGAAGGTCACTACTGGGAACATTACACCAGCGTTACAGAGCTATAGACATTATAGAGATATGATTTATTATATATAGAGAGGGATAAGATGCGGATTTTATAGACATATTAAAAGAGTTCTACACATTAACACAAGTAAACTAACAGTATATTGATGTTTAGTCCTGCAGGATTATCAAAAAAATGATGGGTTTGATTTTTTTGGATAATTTATATCCTGATATGTTTTATGAATTTCTAGATTATTCTAAACTAGTCTGTAATCTTTCTGAATTAATATTTTCTAAATATGATGGGTCCATATAGCAGGTGAAATATGAATATTATAATTATTGTAGAATTTTGAGTGTTATAGATTATTATAAGTATAAAACACAGAGAGGTCAGTATTCAGTCCTTATAAAAAGTGTTAGATATTAATATTACAAGACAATTATAGACCATTTTCATGCCTTTAAGCATGAGTATGCTCAATTGTAATGACATCGATAGTTTCCATTCAGTATAATTACTATGGAAACATTACAAGATTATTAGACCCTTAGGTGAACCCCAGAACTGACTTCACATGATCAGTACACATGGTAGAAATGTTGTAGGAATAGTTATGTTCTTATATTTACTGTTATGAAGTTAAAATGTTTTAAAAAATAAACCTGAAATACATTATAATGTCAGTATTATTTTACTGATTAGTGTTTAAATATTATTCCAGATTAAACATACTGAGCTGTGAAGTTTCTTATAAAAATTTATATAAATATAAGTTTATTATTAAAATGTACTAAGGCGCTGACATTCTTCAAAGCCTGTTACAATGACACTAATTTTTTCCTATTAGTATATTTACTGTAATAATATTGGACTTAAAGCAAGGTCAGTGTCATAATAAAACTATAGCATGTGAAACAAACTAAGATCAGTATTGAACTTTATTATTGATGATATAATGAGATGATTATTAGTATAATATATAATGTAAATATGAACCTAAGTGCTTTATAATGTTTTACTGATTAAGGTAACTGCTGGTGAAATATTATAGAAATATTACATGTTGTAAAACATAATATGGTCAGGTTGATGTTATCATATTATAAGGTGAGTTTTACAGCATAAATATAATATCTGACATAATGACAATATTGTTTTGATATATGTGAAAATTAAAAGGAACATTACAGAAATATGGAGGTGAACACTGAGTCCTGTAGACTATTTGTCTAATATGAATGTTGTAAGATTCCTACATGTGTAATTTTAATATCAGTTTTACTCTGTTAGCTCATGGATCCCTTAACAGACCCACTGAGCAAAGGCCCCTGGGGGCCAGAGCCTCGGTGTGAGATGGCATTAATAGGCACAAATGATGGTCTGGGGGCCTCTGGGGGGGGTCAGGTGGACCACAAGGAACACGTGTATACCCAGGACTGCATCAGTCAGTGGTGCAGGAAGTATTCAGAGCCTTCAACTGAGTAAAAGTGTGACTACAATAGTGTAAAAAGGCTACGTGACATGTTAAAGTCCTTCATTCAAAGTATCATCAGCTTCTTGTCGCTTAAGTATCAGCAGTACTGGAGTACTTAGTTACTTTCCACCACTGAGGTCACCTGCTAGTTAAAGTCGTACTGCTACTGAAGGGCCCCAGGACCCAGACTTCCAGACCCCTGGGGGCCCCAGCGAGCATCTGTTATAGAGGGAGAGACATTCTGTGGTCAGCTGGTATCCGATCATTAGACTCGATGAGCATCACTGACAGTGTTTTTCCCTGTGTGTGTTTTTCCAGAGGAGGAGATGCTGTGTGTCCATTCTGACCCAGGATCAGTGATGTTGGCCTGTGTCTCAGTGTCTGTGTGACGTCTGCAGGGAACCTGTCAGGTGGATCCAACATGGCTGCCGTGTTGCAACCTACATCAGCGCTGACAGTGTGTCTGTGTGTCCTGCTGCTGCCTGCTGTGACCGGTCAGTTCAAATCAGTTCTGATAACATCAGTTAGCCGGGCTTAGCAAAAAGAGTGAAAGCAGGGTGAAACTGTTAGCTAGCTTGTGTTCACTAAACCTCCTGGTGTTGATCATGCTCCAGATGCTAATGTAAAGTTGTTGCTAACTCACTCACGTAGAGCTGAGCCTGTGTTCTAGTCCTCATGTCAAACTTCAACTCCCATCATGCAGCAGTTCCAGCTCACAGAAACATTAGAGAGCACCTCACACTCCTGTTTGTTTGGAAAATCAATCTGCATTGAAGTCATGACGGAAACACAACCTCACATCCTGACTTTCTCATATAAATACTGAAACACACACACACATATGCCCACACATATACACGCACACAATGAGAGGTAAAGTGTGTGTGTGTCTGAGTCTGTGTCTTATCGGCTACATCACAACTAAAACATAAGAACAGACAAAGTATGGCCGAAGACACAGTGTGTGTGTGTGTGTGTGTGTGTGTGTGTGCATGTGCATGTGCATGTTACAGGAGACTAAACAGCGAGACTCCTCCTGGCTCCAACACAGTGGAGGGAGGGGGGGGCCAGTGAATTCCTGTGAGGTGACAGTGACACCCCCCCCCCGAATCACAGCTGATTCAGCTCCAGTTTAAATGGAAACAACACACAGGCTCAAAGAAGAACAGCTTTACTGACTTGCAGCTGAAACTAGGTAACTGCAGTTGTAATTATTACGGGGGGGGGGGGGGGGGTTAAAAATGATAGGCTTCAAATCACTGACCAGAGAAGGTAATGCTAAAATCACCCCCCCCCAGACAGAAATCCAGCCCACATGGGGCTTAAGTGAATAAACTCTGATTTCAATGAAGCCTGAAGAGGGGAAACCATCACATCAATGTGATGATGATGAGGAGACTTGAATCTTCCACACATTAACACAAGGAACCAACAGAAACATCAGATCTCAATCACGTTCTCTGTGTGGTTCTCCATCGTCTGAGCTTCGACTGTGGCTCTTTTAAGTGCCTCGTCTTGCCGCATCCTCTTCTTTTTCTGTGGTGAAGAAGAGTACACACACACACACACACACACACTTTAGAACTGTCATATAAAATCAAATCTTATATTGCATGGTCGGTAAAATCTGAATGATGTGTTAGTTTCTGTGTGTTTGTGGTTCTGGATGTATGTGTGTGTGTGTGTGTTTGTATGTGTGTGTGTGTGGGTGTGTGGGTGTGTGTGTGTGTGTCTGTGTGTGTGTGTGTGTGTGTGTGTGTGTGTGTGTGTGTGTGTGTGTGTGTGTGTGTGTGTGTATGTGTGTTTAAGCCACTGCTTTGTTGTTGTCCATCAGAAAAATGTGGGCTGAGCAGCTGCTGCTGTTGCTATGGCAACATGAAACACCAGACATCAAATGGACATTTAAATAAGAATCTATCAGCTGGTTCGCAGAGTGTTTAAAGTTTTATTTCTGTGCTGGTTGAAGCAGAACTCTGATCCTTTACTTCAGTGAAAGTAATGGTACCAGTTTGCCATTAGATTATTATTACTCGTATATAATTTTTATGAGCTTTTAAATCTTGTAGTTGGTCCAGGTGGAGCTAGTTTCTCACAGTTTTAAAAAGATGGAAACTAATCATTATTTGTTATAAACCTGTTGATCAGTCCATTAGCTACTTTGTTCTTAAATTATGAGCTGATGGTGAGACACGGCATCACAGTTCCCCAGAATCTGCTGCGACACCTTCACAGTCCAAACTCACAGCGATTCAGTTCACTGATGGAAACTGAAGCTGGAACCATGAAATGCTACCTTAAACAAAGACTTGGTCATGAAAACTTTCACTGAGATTAACTGTTGTATGATCAACTAATCCACTCACTGATCATTTGATTACTCTTTTAAGCTCCAATGTTATGAACTCCTGGGTAGTTTCCTGTTTTATCTACAGTAACTGCAGATATCAAGTAAATTAGAGCAGTCAAAAGCTCAATATTTCCCACTGAAATGTGGTGGAGAAGCAGAAAGTGGCAAAAACTTGTGTTTTGTCAGTAAATCTGTGGTAGTGAGAGCTCAAAAGCTATTTTTTTAATTTCCGAACCATTGAATAAAACATACAAGTTTTTATTTCACCTTGTTTTCTTTTCCTCTCTGATCATTCTGGAAATGACTGAATTTTCACTCAGAGCTGGACTCGGTCGTGTCGTTTCGTTTGTTTGAATCCGAGCAACCGTGAGGAGACTCGGCCTCATGAAACCAAAGTGCATGAGGAGTGTAGTGTAACTCCAGCCCATGAGATGGGGACGTTGTAGAGTCGGAGTTGAGATGCCGGGACGTTGGATGATCAGATGAACGTAGCTGTTGTTGGAGAACAGGAGCAGCCTGAGGCGTAACCCTCCCTCTGCAGCGCCATTGTTCCCGCTCGTCACCACAAACGACAAAACACATCATTATTTGTCGCTGTCAGACTTTTCCAGGGGCTGAGGTTAGTGTGTGTGTGTGTGTGTGTGTGTGTGTGTGTGTGTGTGTGTGCTTGTGTGCGTGTGTGTGTGTGTTTGTGTGTGTGTGTGTGTGTGTGTGTTTGTGTTAGTTGACTTTCACACAAGTTCAGGATTTCTTCAAACATCAAGTCCACGTATATGCCCATAATCTGGATCCAGATCCCTGATCTGGATCAGGAGAGAAGTGTAGATGACGATCTGATGTGGTACGATCAGAGCACATCTGGAGAACTCACCAGGTTCGGGTTCATGTGGTCAGTGGTGGAGGAGGAGCTCTGATCCTTCAGTAAAATTACTGACACCACACAGTAAAAATACTGTGGCTAAAATGTTACTGAAGTAAAAGCAAAACAAGTATAAAGAATACATTAAAAAGAAGCTAATTCTCAAGAGAAAAAAATAACATAAAAGATTAAGACAAAAAAAAATGAAAATAGTTACAGTAAATTTCAGTGTCTTTCAGTGTCTTTTCCAAAAAGGAAAAAAATCAAAAACATAATTGTACAATTATTAAAATAAACCTTTTAAAATTTTTGCCCAAACATTTGTGGTCATTCTCTGTTATTATGAGACAAATTTTCATGTGGGTTTAAATTGTGACTGCAGTAGATTTTTTTTTACATATGCTTCATCAAATTAATTATTCCTGAGTAATTATTCCTGATTTCTTAAATTAGAAATATATTTGCACTGTTTAGGGTTATGGTTGTTGTCCCATAACTGGCTGACGCTGGGAAATATACATCATTTAAATAATTACAAGGAAAAAGCAGCAAATCTTCACTTTTAAGATGCTTTAAAAATGATTTTTTTTTTTTTTTTACATGAAAAATGACTTAAGCGATGAATAAAATACAAATAATGAATCATTTTTTTTTCTGGTGGTAATTTAATCTACATAAAAGTACATTTTATGAACTCTTCATATGTTTTGAATATAAAATCTTATTTTATGAAGGAACTAGTAATAATGACTGTAGAATAAATGTAGGTTAGTAAAAGATGCAATATTTCCCTCTGAAATGTACTAGAGTACAAGTAAGAAGGGGCATGAGGGTAAAATACTCAAGTACAAGTACCTTGAATTTTTACTAAAGTAGCAGTAAATGTCACTGCACATGGAGCAGTCATCCTGCTTCGCTCTCGTTATCTACCAGTGTTGGTATAAATCACATAGTTGTCCAGTCCCTGATGAATCTGGGCTTGCAGCAGTTCCTTCACTTTGCCAGTTGTCCCCTGAGTCTCCTTTAGACCAGCTCCTGAAGGCGTGCCATTTCCTGGAGAACTCGGCCAGAGTCCTGTGAGCCACACCAAGAACATTCAGGATGACGACCGGGGCACAAAACTTACTGATGATAAATGGGAACATAAACAAGACTCGGTCCTCTGATCCAGAACTCTATTTGTAGTTTATTTTTCTAATTCACTTCAGATCAAAACACACTATCATCCCTCAAAGTTAAGAAAAAGGGAAGTCCACATATACACAAGAAGAAAAAGCAAACCGTAGAGAAAGTTAAAATACCAAACGGCTCGTTATAATGATAAAGAGTAGATGTCAAAA
This sequence comes from Istiophorus platypterus, assembly GCA_016859345.1. NCBI lineage: Eukaryota > Metazoa > Chordata > Actinopteri > Istiophoriformes > Istiophoridae > Istiophorus > Istiophorus platypterus. The sequence continues at coordinate 692,550 of CM029122.1, read as the reverse complement.
GGGCATTAATCAGTTTATACACAAGGTAAACTGAGTGTTTCTTGCGGCTGGTCACAAGTCTGTTGTTGCTGGAGTAAGACCAACCTTCCTTCTGTTTGTTTTGCATAGAGATGAACTGAAGCGCATTCCTGGTGGCATTAATTCAAAGTCGTCACAGAGGACATCATGGGATCTTATCTGCCTCTCTGAGGACTTTTTCAGTAGGAAGCTGTGAGGGATGTTTGTGTTTTGCCAATAATTTTAGAACTGAGGGAAACAATAGTCAGCTCTTGTCGTTTTCACAAAGACATGTGAATCAGCAAATAGCTGAAAAACTTCACACACAGTTGGAAAAAGGAGGAATATTCTCGTTATTTTATTCTCATTTAGCATCATGGGTTAGCTCCATTCAAAACAGACCCCAGCAACAAAATCTCAAGTCTGGGGGAACTGGAAAAACTGATGAAGACCCATTAACATGTCTAAAAGGACAAAAGACGATAAATATATACATTAAAGCTTGATGTTTGTCATCAGTCATTTCAAACATGTGCTGTCCTGTTCAGTGTGTCTGACTTCATCATCCATCCTTAATGTTTATGACTTATAATGATTTTTTTTTCATCAGGAACAAGCTAAAGCCAATGAGAACAGAGGCCACAGGGGGAGGAGAAAGCCAGGGGGGAGTTGTACAACATCAACAATCATGTCTCCAAGGAAACCCACTCTCTCACCCTTTTCTTTTTCTTGTTGATTTTTGCTGTAACTTGGATCGCTCGTTTCTTGAGGGCATACAGTTTGGAAGAAAAAAAATGTTTTGCGCATAGTATCATGTCATTTCCTGTGTCACATGGTGTTTTTGTGACAAAATGTAGTTTTGAGACCAGACAGACTGGTTGGGATATTTTGTCACTGATCAGTGGTGTGCAATTTCAAGACTCCTGATTACAAGACAACACAACTAGTACAGCAGTGTGTCTGATCTGAAGTCTGCTCTCAGGTCTGAGGGTTGAAGTCTGAAGTCTGATCTGAGGTCTGAGGCCTGAGGTCTGAGGTCTGAGGCCTGAGGTCTGAGGTCTGAGGTCTGGGTTCTGATCTGAGATCTAATGTCTAGGGTCTGATCTGAGGTCTGAAGTCTGATCTGAGGTTTGAGGCTCTGAGGTTTGATCTGAAGTCTTAAGATTGATCTGAGGTCTGAGGTCTGATCTGAGATCTGAGGTCTGATCTTAGGTCTGATTTCTGATCTGAGGTCTGATCTGAGGTCTGATGTCTGATCTGAGGTCCGATCTGAGGTTTGAGGTCTGGTCTGAGGTCTGAAGAAATGTCATCAGATTGGCTTCTACTGCTGATGGAGAGTCCAGCACCCACACTGATGATATACTAACTCTGTGTGCAGGTCTTCAGTCAGAGGACAGAGAGTGTGCCTTCACTGACCACCTGCAGGGGGCGGAGCCTCATAGTGGACTTACCACTGAGCTGCGAGGAGTGGTGCGAGAGAACGGCACGATTCGCTGCAGCCACGGCTCCCGCTGCTATGGATTGTGGGAAAAAAGACCAGATGGTGAAATGCACCTGGTGAAGCAAGGTGAGCGAGTCATTTAGTTTTGTCGCCTCTGACCTAATGGTGGAGCTGTTGTTTCACTGTTACTATGAAGAAACACAGACAAAATGATGAATATGTCTGATGTACTTTCATATGTTTGTAACTGTTAGTATTAAGTTCTGAAAAATTGATGTGATTTTTGTTAAAATGCTAATCTGCCTTCTCCAAGTTGTCACTGAAGACCTAAAGGCCATAGGAGTGTTTGAAAAAACATCCATGCTGTTAAGGGTTAAATATGTTTTCTCATTCAGGTTGTTGGCCTCACGTCGGCGACAACCAAGAGTGTCATGGTGACCGTTGCCTGGTAACGGCAACGCCCTCTCAGATCCAAAACGGCAGTTACCGTTTCTGCTGCTGCAGCCGAGATCTCTGCAACGCCAACTTCACCGAGACCCTGCCCACTGGCGACACCCCTGCACTGAGGCTTATGAAGAGTGATGGGCTGGACAACGCACATTCAGGTGAGCAGGTGGCTCTGTACTGACCAGTCGCTGGGCTCATACTGGTTGCTACTGGGCAGAAGAATCACCTGAACTGTCTGAGGTGTCATGTTGAGCAGTAGATCACAGGTCCCAAGTCCTGCGTTTATTTTTCATTCAGTTACAGCAGCTTGTTCTGTAAATGAACAGGTAGGAACTGTGTTAGCAGCAGGTGTGTGTTTTAGTGCTGGAGGCTTCATGGCTGTTTCCTAAATGATTCACTAATCACTTTAAGGTCTGCTCTCCTCTGTGCTGTGTCGCATTGTCTGGATCAGTGTTGCCAGATTTGATTGACAAAAAGCAGGTTCTTACAGTATAAATATACATTCATATATTAAATAAGAGCCTAACTATCACACATTAAGAAATTTCACTCATGAACAGATGCAAACGTGGATTTGGTGAGCTTCCCATTGGCTGAGACCACAGCCAGGTTCTTCTGTTACATTATCTGTTGTCCACAGCCGCTTTCTACTGTATGAAAAGCTTCTCCTTCAGATCTTTATATGCGTGCAGCACCTGAAGACAGCAGGACGCTTGTCGGCCAATCTTCAGCCTCTGACTGGAGAAGAGCCTCATCAGAGAGAAACGGCATTAGGCCATTCACTTACAGTAAATCAGGTGTAAATGGCACCAGGCTGCTACTGAATCACCACAAATAAGAACGAAAGTACATAACATCAGCAGCTGATGTTTTACTCTTGAAATGCATCATGGATTAAATGCTGCTGCTTCTGATTTAAGATGTCACATAATATTTTACAGCATGAAATACAATAGGATTAAGACTGAAAAAGCATCAGTGCAGAAAACTGCCTGCGACTGTTATACTGATCTATATTTTATCATTAGATTGTTATCACTGCAGCTTTTTACTGATGGAGCTGATCTTTATCTTATCTTTATCAGCTGCAACTAATAATTATTTTCCTTAAGGTTGAATCTGCTGATAATTTTCTCAATCAATAGATTAATTGTTTAGTTTGTAAAAACTTAGAGCCCAAAGTGACACCTTCAAAACACTTGTTTTGTCCAACCAACACTCCAAACCTCATTAAAACTAAATTTAAATGATTAAAAGAAAGGAATAAAAATGTGGAGCAGTAAATCTTCACATTTGAGAAGCTGGAATTATGAAATATTTGGTATTTTGAACATGAAAGTGACTGGTTATTATCTAAACAGTTGTGAAGTAATTTCCTGACCATTTCAGCTAATTGTTTCATCTGTGCTTGTTTTTACTGCTGTGTAGTTTCATTTACAATAAAGAAATAAAACTTTATATTTAAAAAAAAAACTTTTCAGGTGGTATGGAGAAAAAGTAAGAAATGTAAGTAAAGTAAAAGTACCTCGAACATGTACTTTAATACAGTACTTGAGTAAATGCACTTGGTTACTCTACATTGCTCTGTGGTCAAGCCAAAATCTGCTGCTCAGCCCCGAATGTTGCCTTTGCAGGATTAAAACAAAGAAGACAGGCTATTTATTGTGCCTCAGATATATTTATAATATACAGATATAGTAGATATAATCCCATTTATAATGAGCAGGGAGTGTTTGAGTGTAAATCTAATAAACTGAAAATTTTAAATGAAATTTAACAGTTATACCGTTAAAACAGAGTCAGGAGGAGTAGCAATGATGAAGACAAAAACACAGACAGTCTGCGTCTCTCTCCAGGAAATCAAATGGAAACTTTATTGATCCATGAGTGTCTGTGTGTGTGAGTGTGTGTGTGTGTGTGTGTGTGTGTTTGTGTTTGTGGGTGAGTGATAATGTTGCTGTTTACATGGTGATGTCATTGCGCTGTTAACATTGACATCATTGTCCAGCAGAACACCAGTTGTTGAGGCAGGAGTCGGCGCTCATCGCCCTGGTGACTGTCGCCATAGCAGCTATCCTCATCATGGCACTGTTCCTGGGATACCGCATGATGAAAGGTACACACTCAATCTGAACACACACACACCGTGAGCGCATGTGATTAATAACAATAATCACTGATACCAACGGTGTTTCTTTTGTTTTCAGGGAAACAGAAACACAGTCTGTCTGCTCTGGATGTGATGGAGGCAGCAGACACTGAGTCTGCTCTCGACCTGGACAATCTCAGACTGCTGGAGGTAACTTTGACCCCTGCCAGAGTCCAAATGCCAGGCTTAGTTGGCTATAATTGCATATAATAATTTTTAAGGAGTTGTGATCCAGATACTCACTGTGCTCCTGAACATTTTACAGCATACAAGTCAAGTCAGGTGCTGTTTTTTAAGGCCAACAGTAAAACAATATATTTTTATATTAAGTATTAAATATGTGTTACACATAACATATATTTATATTTAATATACATATATTGTAACTGTCTAAATAAAACCTATAAAAACCTATTGTCTCAGATGAAAAATGCAGTGTCAAAAAGCTGAAAACAGCTGTTTTATTTAGCTTAATAAAGCTGAGATCATGGAGATAGTTTTCTTTGGGCAGTGAATTAACTATTTACAATATTTGTATATTATAAAATTAAAGATTTATGTACCTAAAAAGTGAGAGGTTGATGGTGCCCTGCCTGAATAAAATTTAAAAAAGGGGACCCCAGTGATTTAGTGCTGCACTTCTGTAATGTGAGGGAAAGAGGGGTCCAAATCTGAGAAGCAGAGATGGATACTGTATGTCTGGATTTTCAGTCCAAAAACTGACCCTACATTTTCCATAGTACACGAGATAGTGTCTTTCTTTGGACCATCCCCGCCTTGTAAACACTCATGACTAGCAAGTACCACTCCGCCAATTTGTAACTTTTTCTGTTGGAAATTTTTAGAATTGAGTCAAAGGTCAAGATATCCCTGATGACATCAATTTGACATAATCAGGGTTATTGTGTCATCTTTGAAAACAGAATAATGGTTTTCATAGTCAACTAAGGAAAAGTCAAGGAGATTGAATTTGACATATCAAAGTTTTGTATTGTCCCTTTAAGAGAGACGATGGGTTTGTTAAAACAAGCACATGGTGACTACAGTTAATAAAAGATTTCATATAAATTTTTTAACTTTTTACATAATGTTAGAGGGTAATGTTAAAGTGAATAAACATAAAAAACCTGAATGTCAGAGGATCTAGAATTGAACCCTGAGGAACACCACAAGTCTGTCTCTGTTTCCATTTATCTGTCCTCCTCTCTGGCAGCTGATTGGTCGAGGACGTTACGGTGCAGTATTTCGTGGCTGCCTTAATGAGCGCTGTGTGGCCGTCAAACTCTTCAGCTCGGCCAACCGGCAGAACTTCACCAACGAGTGCTCCATCTACAGTCTGCCGCTGCTGCAACAACATGTCAACATCACCCGCTTCTTGACTGCCAACGAGAGGATGGCAGCCGACGGACAACCAGAGTTCCTGATCCTCATGGAGTACTACCCACATGTAAGACAACCAATTAAACAAATAGTGCTACATGCATGTTTGCTGGCTAGTGCTATCCTTTTTATAATTTTTAATAATTATTTTTGTTTACTGTAGCCTGATATTAAAATTCTCAGCCTCATCAATGAAATTTCCTCAACAAGATAAATATTTAACAATACAAAAAAGAAAAATGCACAGAAAACCAAAAGCATGAACAGGCAACATAAACAAACAACAACAAAAAAGGAGTTGTTAAAATTACAGTTCACCTTATTCTATTACAGTAACTTATTTCTGTGTTTCTAAAAATCCATATCAAGCATTTATTTGTTTTTCATAATTATACCTTGTTCTCTGTCATTTTTCATGCAGTTGTAATTTCCCTCTTAACTTAAAAGTAATTTGTTCCATTGTTTGAATTTTCCCTATGGTATAGTATCTTTCCAGGCTTGTATGCTTGATGTGATGTTAACCATAATTTAGCTATAACAATAAGACAGAACTGACCTTTCTGCAATTGGCTTGATGCCCAGTATGTCCATTATAAAGAGTCTGGTCTATACCTGTTCTATAGGAAAAGTACCCTGAGACAACATCTGTTATGATATGGAGCTATATAAATAAAACTGACTTGATGCGACTGTCCTTCAAAAAATTCACAAAGTTCCTTCCACAACCCCTGGTCAGATTTTCCAGGACTCCCCTGATCTCCATCTTGCTCTCCAGTGGATGAACCCTTTAGATTTTTATGACTCATGAAGTTTCCTCTAGCACCACCCTCAGGACAAGCTTCATTTATTTATTCCCTCCACTGCTCAGACTCAGATGAAGAACAGATGCCGTAGCAAGAAAACGTTGCAAATTTAAATGTTTAAAATTGTCCTAAAATATGATCAGATCTTCATCTAAGTTACAGTTATGAACAAACACAATCTATTTTACAAATCAGGGGCATCCTTTGGTCTCCAGAGGCCATGGCAACAGTGTTCCCCGGTTTCAAGAGGAGGAAGGGCCAGAGATTTTTTGGGCCCCTGGAACAGAACCATTGCAGTTCTCAAGAGCCCTGTTAAAACCTGTGGCACATGGGTTATATTACTGGAGTCTTTTCAGGGATTTTTCGATGGAGCAGTTGTTAACATAGCTCAAAATAAATTTGGAGGGGTCAGGTGAAATCCAGTCTATCTACAGTATTCATGATGTGTTCAGAGGCAGTGTTTGCATTGGTAAAGCTCTACACCAGACTGACACAGACTCTGGTTAATGACAGCTGTTGAGCACCAGCGCTTGTTGATATAAAAAGTAAACTGTCTCTGTCTGTCATGGAGTCTGCAGTCTGTAGCGAGCACTGTCAGGAAGTTACCCAGTTCAGCTGTCTGTCCTTTAGTTCACGTCCATGTCTCTCTGACTCCATTAGTCTTGTTACTGTGCAGGAAGAATACGGCGCCGTCTCTCCTGCTTCCTGTCTGGAGGCGCACACTCACACACACTCACTTATACACACACACATGTGAACAGTTACATACACGGTTACATACACACATACTGTAAATCAAATCCTTATTATCACAATATCTCGTTTAAAAACTTGTACATAGACAATTTCCTGTTTATATACACAAGCTATTTACACACATAGGTTACACACACAATGTTTAATAAACACACAAACATGTAGGCTACACACACATGCACAAACACACACACGTACACACACACAGGCACACACACACTCAGTGTAATCTCTGGCTGGTTTGTTTACTGCATTCCTATGTAGCAATCAGGCAGTAATTACCTGACTGTCTGCCCACACACACGTATACACACTTAAACTCACACACTCACGCACACACTCACAGACACACACGTACACGTACACACCTGTCTCATTGGCCACAATTTAAGGTAAGATCTGTTCGTTCTATGAACCGACACAGACATATGGCAGCACAAAGCTTATAAACAGTATATGTGTTAATGTGAGTGAGTTTTTAATTTCATGGCTCTTCCCCCAGATTATCAGACAATTTTAAACCAAACATCAACAACACGAGTTTCCTTCTCACCAGGAAAAAGCTTCATTTAATAATTATTTGTAACTCAAAGGTTAACAATACCTGAAATATAGATACATGAATAAATAAACACCACTATCACCATCATCACCATCATCATCATCATCATCATCATCATCATCATCATCACCATTATCATCATAGCCATCATCACCATCATCATCAACAACATCACAGTCATCATCATCACCATCACCATCATCATCCCCATCATTGTTGCAGCTTTCTCCTTGAGCTTTCACTCATTCCTTAGATAATAAGATGCTAATTTATATGTCTCTATATTAAATAAACATTTCAGTCACAGTGAAATATTAATATCCATCATCTCAGTCCTTCATCCTTTATATCATTAGAAAAATAATGATGAAAAAACAAGACAGTATTTATTGTAAACATCTGTCTGTCTGTCTATCTGTCTGTCTGTCTGCCTGTCCGTCTGCCTGCTTGTCTGTCTGCTTGTCTGCCGCCTTGCCTGCCTTTCCTGCCTTGCCTGCCTGTCTGTCTGTCTGTCTGCCTGTCTGCCTGCCTGCCTACCTGCCTGTCTGTCTGTCTGTCCATCTGTCCATCTGCCTGTCTGTCTGTCTTTCTTCCTGCCTGTCTGCCTGCCTGTCTGTCTTTCCATCAGGGCTGTCTGTCTCGATACCTGTCTCTCCACCCAGTGGACTGGCTCACCTGCTGCAGGATGAGTCACGGCGTGACCAGAGGACTCGCCTTCCTGCACACGGAGCTCTACAGAGGAGGTAGGCGTCCTGTCGTTATTTGATTGGGCTCTGGGTTCTAGGTTCTCAGCAGTCAGCAGTTTACAGTAAACAGGCTGCAGAGCTGGTGAAGACAGATCGGCTGCTGATCACATAATGAAATCTGTCCATCAGCAAGAGAAGCTGATTGGTTATCTGCCTCACAGTAGTTTGTCTCCACATGTGGAAGTTGTCATCCCGAGAATTAAAGTTAGATTAAAAAGGATTGTTCTTTTTAGATAATTAGATAAATGTCTTGTTTTCACAAGAAAACAAAATTTGGTCTTAAGATATATTTTGGTTTAAATGTACTGAAAGGAAAAAACAACTGTTGGTTTTCTGAGGATAAAGTATAATTCTTGTTTTAGGGGGGTTTTTCGAGATAGTGGTAAATATATCTGCTTTTCATGTGAAAACAATATGTGTTTTTCTTGATCATTTAGGAGAACAAAATTGATAATCACTTTCACAAGGAAAGTATCATTTTTCAGATAAGCATAAATGAGTTTTTATGAAAAAAAAGTGTTTTTTTCTTGATAACTGGTAAAAGACCTCTCTCCATTCGGATAAAAAAAAAAGTATCTGAATATGAATGTGTAAATATGTAAATATCTACATATCTGTCTTTTGGTTACTTCAGAACTAACATGTAATCCAGCTACTCCGCTCCTGGCTGCAGAGTTCTCGTCACTTGAGGAAGATTTGAATGATGTGATAAAATGATCTTGTTAATCTTCTAGATAATAATTTTCCAGATTTTGTCCCAATAATCACTGGATAAATGTCCTGTTATTTAGAGAAAGCACCTTTTCTTTGCTCCAGATTCATAACTAACAAAGCAAATGCCAGAATGTTCTTTCCATTAAACAAACAGGAGTCTGGAGTTTGACTCTATGATTTGTTTAGATATATCTACCAAAACCACAGCAGTCAGAATAGGTTTCTCTTGGTAGAAGCCAGGTGATAAAACACCAACAGGTCCCTCCGGGTCTTTAAAATGTGACCAATCTAGACCAGCCTCTCCTCTGTCCCCACTCAGACCAGTATAAACCAGCTGTGGCCCACAGAGATGTGACCAGCAGGAACGTTTTGGTCCGAGCCGATCTGTCCTGCGTCCTTGCCGACTTCGGTCTGTCCATGCGGCTGACGGGGAACCAGCCCTGTTGCCCGGGAGATGATGACACCATGACAATATCTGAGGTCAGTTCATGTGAAGACAAAGGTACGGGCATGGGACAAAACAGGAAGTAGAGGTTTAACGTGCATGTGTCTGTAGGTGGGGACGGTGCGGTACATGGCTCCAGAGGTCCTGGGGGGAGCTCTGAACCTCAGGGACTGTGAGTCGGCACTGAAGCAGGTGGATGTTTATGCCCTGGGTCTGCTCTACTGGGAGAGCTTCAGGCGCTGCTCCGACCTGTTCCCAGGTGACACGACACTGCAGACAAACAGGGGGTTACATACAAGATGTTTGTACGACATGTCCCACACACCATGCTACGTCCAATTTCAACCATCCACCTTATTACATGCCTGAAGGATTTTGGTTTGTGGCCAGGCTTAAAAAAACATAAAACGATATCAAATGAAATTAAATAAATGAAAAAATGAAGGAGGGAAAAGATAAACAGTACATTGTAGTATTCAGATACGCTACGGATTCACTGTGGCTCAGGTGGTAGAGCAGCTTGTCCACTAATCACTAATCCCCAGCTCCTCATGTCTACATGTGACCTGCATGGCAGCTAAGTTGCCATCAGTGTGTTAGTGTGTGGACTAGTGCTATTTCCTGCAGGTTGTTTTAATATGTAGTCACATCAGAAGCTTTACAATTGAAAACAAAGATAATGACATGCTCAGAAAGTGGGAACCACACTGAATCTAATAACACATTTCAAATCTGTGTGTTCAGGTTTAAGATAGATTTTTCTTCAACTCTCCTGCAAAAAGCTTAAAAACCTCTGACCGAGGATATTTAGCCTTTCAGTGGCTAGAGCAATAAGAGTCCCTGAACCAACACTCTGAAGATTTGGGAATATTATACACTAAATTACTAAATGGTTAAAATTATTTATAGTAAAAACTCAAATGGTCTTTAGTGTCAATTTTTTTCTGCGATTTATATCACAATTAGCATGAATATTTCTGGACTGTCACTTGAAGATGTGCCTTTGGGAGGTTTATTTTTTTCAAATTTTCTGACATTTTATGGATTAAAAAATTAACTACTTTATTTAAAAAATAAATCAAAAGAATTATCATTAATTAAAGGCATAAACATTGATCAGATGCTGTAAAGATTTTGTTTACACTGCCGAATACTGGCGTAAAACAGACCTACATTTCATGTCCGTGTGTTTAGGCGAAACAGTACCGGAGTATCAGCTGGCGTTTCAGGCAGAGCTCGGGAACCATCCAAGCTTCGAGGAGATGCAGATCCTCGTCGCCAGAGGGAAGTACAGACCCCGATTCCCTGAAGCTTGGAAGGAGAACAGCCTGGTTAGTGTCCTTGCTCTCACTTGTCAGTACAGGTTCAACTCAAGGATACACTCTGTTTCTTAATGTGTTAACATTACAATCCATAGCGCTCACAGTTTACGATTTTTGTTCTGAACCGCACTGCCAGAGTCTGTTGAGTTTTTCTCAATAAAGCCACAAAAACCATATCAATCATTTCCCGTCTCCACATAAAACGATCCCATTCAGTCCTCAACAGCATCAGATAAACACTGTGGAGAATTTCTTTACCCTGAAGTCACCTTATCAGGTAGAGCTTACTCCCAGACTGTTCCAGCAGGAATATGGAAGGTCAAAGCAAACATTTGACTTGTGGAGCTTGTTTGATGGAAGCAGTAGAGCATTCAGCCCCGAATTCATTCAGCCCTGAATTTAGGGCTGCGTATATTTGTCTAGTTGCCTTTAAGTTTTGCAATTCATTGATATAAAATGGAGGAAAGATTTAAATCTTAACCCTGTCTTCATCAAAAGTCCTGTAATATATTCACTGTGGGCTGTAGCCCTGACAGAAATCCTGTTGACCGTGTGTCTGGTGGTTCAAGGCACTGCGTTCCCTGAAGGAGACGATGGAGGACTGCTGGGATCAGGATGCTGAAGCTCGACTCACCGCTCAGTGTGCAGAGGAGAGACTGTCTGAACTCACACTTCTGAGTACACAGACTGCCATACACAACCACAGGTATGCACAGCTACAAGTATACACACGCCACCTTTCACATCCACAGATATACACAGCCAAAGGTGTACCCAACCACAGGTACCACACAACCACAGGTATACAAAACCATAAGTATACACAACCACAGGTATAAACAATCACATGTATACACACACGGCCATATACAACCACGGGTATACACAACCACAGATGTACACAACCACAGATATATGCAACCACTGGTATACACAACCACAGGTATACACAATCACAGGTATGCACACACGCCCATACACAACCAAAGGTATACACAGCTACAAGTATCACACACCGCCATTCACAACCACTGGTATACACAGCCACAGATGTACCCAACCACAGGTACCACACAACCACAGGTATACACACACACATATATAACCACAGGTATACACAACCAAAGATGTACACAACCACTGGTATACACAATCACAGGTATACACAACTGTTGGTATACTAGCCACAGGTAAACACAACTATAGGTATACGGAGCCGCAGGCATTCACAACCACCGGTTTGAAAAACCAAAGGTATACACACATGCCCATACAAAACCCCTGATTGACACAGCCACAGGTATACACAACACAACTCTAGGTATACATAGCCACAGGTATGCACAACCACTGGTATACACATGCACAGCTATACACAACTCTAGGTATATGCAGCCATAGGTCTACACTACCACAGGTATACATACCCAAAGGTATGCACAGCTACAAGTATACACACACCACCATTCACATTCACAGATATACACAGCCACAGACGTACCCAACCACAGGCACCATCCAACCACAGGTATGCAAAACCACAGGTATACACACCCACAGGTATAAACAATCACAGGTATACTCACACGGCCATATACAACCACAGGTATACACAACCACAGGTATACACAATCACAGATATGCACACACGCCCATACACAACCACAGGTATACACAGCTACAAGTATACACACACTGCCGTTCACAACCACAGATATACACAGCCACAGATGTATCCAACCAAAGGCACCACACAACCAAAGGTATACAAACACACCCATACAAAATCACTGATATACACAGCCACAGGTATACACAACAATAGGTATACATAGCCAGAGATGTTCAAAACCACTGGCATACACAACCACAGCCAAAGCTATACACCACTCTAGGTATATACAGCCATAGGTCTACACTACCACAGGTATACACACCCACCGGTATGCACAGCTACAAGTATACACATGCTGCCATTCACAACCACTGGTATACACAGCCACAGATGTACCCAACCACAGGTACCACACAACCACAGGTATACACACACACACACACACATATACAACCACAGGTATACACAACCACATGTCTACACTACCACTGGTATACACAGTTATAGTTATACAAACCCCAAGGTATACACACCCACAGGTATACACACACGTCCATACAAAACCACTGATATACACAGCCACAGGTATACACTACCAATGGTATACTCAACAACTCGTATACACAAACAGGGGTATACACAGATTGCAATACACAGCATTAGGAATACACACAACTACATGTATACTCAACCACAGTTATACACAGTATAAAGGACTTCACATTCCTGGATCCTGATTTCTCTCCCTCTCTCTCAGGAACCTCTCTCATGGCCACTGGTCTCCTCAGATTGGCCCTGCCTCCTCCTACAATGAGGATCTGCAGATGGGCGTGGTCAAAAATCTCCAGGGAGATGCACAACTAGCATCTGTTGCCAAGACGACCATGAATGGAGCAGAAGGTGGCGAGAAGAACAGAAACTCCATCAATTACGAATGGCAGCAGGCACAGGTAGATATTTAACAGTTGTTTAAATAGAAAACAAAACAAACCTTAATTTTTTAATCTTTAATCCCTTTCTCTCTCTCTATCTTTCTGTCAGAATCAAACTCGGTTGTCCAGTTCAGACAGTAGTGTGTCAACCACCACTACCCTGATACCTGCCACCATCCTCTGCACCATCTCTGAATCTGACACCCTTGGTAAGTAACACACTGGTATTCATGATGTTCCAGAAAAGTATTGTACAAAACTAAAACTCTGACCTGATGATGGTGCCGATGATGGTTCTGAGACAGGATAACCAAAGTTATTGCAGTTCATCCCCAGGGGAACGTGAATGTCAGAACCACATTTCATCATGATCCATCCAATATTTCACTCAAGATCACAAATGACAACCTCATGGTAGCACCAGAGTAAAATTCCTCAGGATTCATCTGCTGTGGAACATGAATGTTTGTATAAAATTTCCTGATAATCAACCAAATAGTTTTTAAGATTTCAGTTTAGACCAAAGTGGTGGGCTGACCAAAATTTTGACACAGAATTTTGCTGTATTTCACACAAAGGATCAAACTAAGGATTTTGTCACACCAACCTTTAAAACAATAAAAGTTAGGACTGAAATCAAAAGTAATTTCTGTCGGATCCGCATTAGTGTGAATGATACAGTTTTAGTAGACAATCTACAAAAACCAGCGTAGATGGAAACACATCTAAGGAGTAACCTGTAGTTTCTTGCTGTCACCAGCTGGCGCTGTCTCCAGTTTCCCAGTCTGCCTGCAGCTAACTAAAGAAGACCTGGAGGCCACCAAGCTTGACCCAACAGAGGTCTTTCAATTTGATCTTATTTTTTGCAGTTTGTGCCTCTTTACCATCTCCAGACCACATTGGTCTCAACATATCATTAACATGTCAACATCTGTCTCTATAGGTTGACAAGAACCTAAGGGAAACTTCAGATGAAAATTTGATGGAGCATTCACAGAAACAGTTCAGTTCAGAGCCTCAAACTGCTGACCTGTTCTACCATCAGATACTACAAACTAACGAGGTATTACTACTGACAGACAGTACCTCAATGAATTACCAGTGTGGCTGCTTTTGAATCTACACATTAACCGGAGATCTGTTCTGTTCCATGGTTCCTCCAGGCCAACACATCTGTGTCAGCTCATCAAGCTGAACTGAGGCGTGTTATTTGCCCTGATACTCCTTCTTCCTCCATCCACCACCTCCCCAAACAGCAGAACCTTCCCCAGAGACCCACCAGCCTCCACCTCCTCAACAAAACCAAGGAGACCACCAAAGAGGCCTCTTCTCGGCTTAAGCTGGGAAAACTAAAGTCAAACCACAGACAGGTAGGATCTGCTCTGATGGCATAGATGGTTCTAAATAGGGTCTTTTGATTATCAGTTTCAGCTAGCTGTTTCAGCTAGGCTACAGCTAGCTGAAACTATGTATAATGTCTGATTAAGTTCAAATTCAAGTCTTTGGTGTGGAAAGACACGTAGAAGCATGGCAGTAATAAGCACGAATTTCATTACAAACTTTATATCCTATGGCATCACAAATTGAGACTGAGCTCTATTTCAGGTAGAAACGGGCGTTGCTAAGATGAACACGGTAACAGTTGCCACAGCTGCAGAGCCCCACCTGGTAACCACGGTGACCAACAACACCAGCACAAGAGGCAGTGTTGAGACTGGGAACAGAGTCCACTTGATAACAGTGGTCCCCAGCGGCTGTAATGCAGGCGTCCCGACGCTAGTGACAAATGGTATGATAGGTGGAGGTAGAACCAATCCAGCAGGACCACAGCTAGAGGAGGAGGACAAAGTGGAGGCAGGGATGATGGGAGGAGAAGACAGCCATCTAAACCTACTCAATTTCAGTCCTGATGAACACGAACCACTGTTGAGTAGAGAACAGTCTACCGCTGAGAGCGAACCCCCTCCTCATCTTCATCAGTCAAGAGCTGGAAACATCCTGTCGGGACGAGGCTCAAATTCCAACAACAACAACAATAGGATAGCATCAGAATCAGAGGTCAAGGGTTTAGAGGGTAAACCTGAAACGATGATGGGTTCAGAGGTCAGTCAGGGCAGCGGTATCAGCAGTCCTAAACCTGAGCCACATCTGGCAAGTCAGCACATCAGTGGATCCCCTGTGACTGCTCCACTTTCAAATCTGGAAAATAAAATTAAGATCTCCAGTCCAGCAGAAGCAGCTACACTTGGCCACACCTCAACACTAGATGCCTCTACCACTGCCCAGGATAGAGACCAGGGCTCAGATACAAGCAAGTGTCTCCAGAAAGCCATCATTGCAGAACCAGCATTGACCTCTGGACATACCCAAAATCCAAAGGCTCATCTGGTCCATTCTACTGCTATTGCTGGTGTACCAAGCTGCAGGGATACAGATTCTGGCTCAACAAAAGCGACTGAAATACTACTTGCAAAAACCCCAGGGACCCCAGGTACACTGGCACAGGACCCAGCCCCTGAAGACTCAACATTATCTTCAGAAGTTGTAGTTTTAGATACCTTTTCCCAGGAACCTTCAACTACAGAGACTCTAGCTCTAGGAGCCCCGGCCTCAGATCCAGAAGCTCCTGTTGAGAATCTAGTAGGTTCCCCTCTGGAAGGTCCAGTTGTACAATATCCAGTTCCAGAAACTCCAGTTTTGGAATCTCAAGATTCAGAAACCTCAGCTCTTACAGAAGCTTCAGCTTCAGAACCTGCAGCTCCCCAAGTTTCATCCTTAAATCAGGTGGGACAGACCAAATCCAGGAGGCCTGAACGTCCATGTTCTCTGGACCTGTCCACATCCTGCATCTCCTCAGGTAAGTCAAGGTTAGATGTTTAAGAACTAATTGTAACAATTGTAAAATTGTTAACAATTTCATGTTTTGTACTCCAAGCCTGCAGTCAGATGTCACTCCTTATCTCTTCAATAAGTTCATAAGCTCCCACATAGGATTGAACCAGGGCTACATGACTAATGAAGAACTTTTTATATTACCCTGCAGTCATGAATGAGTTGCCCAGTTTGTCTTTTATGTATCTAATTGTTGTATCAACTTACCAAAAATATTTTATTATACTTTAAGCCCTGAAATGACAAGACAAACCAAGGTCAGCTTATCAAAGAGTGGTTCACTTGGTCAGCAATGGATTCTTAACATTGGCAAGTGGTGCCCAAAGGTTGAAAGACAGCCACTGGCACAGAGCTTTGCATATAGGTTTTGGATATAGTTCAGTTTGGGAGATTCGCAGATTTGTGCTGGTGACCAACTGAAGTTTGTCAAGACAGCGCTGACCTTTAAGGTGGCTTGAAAATCCAAAATGGAGGAAATTATCATATTAGCTGTTTTATAGCATAAATTTTAGAGTCTAAAACGATCCACAGCAGAAATGGAACAGCAGTGGCTCAGTTTTGCAAGTTGTCCACTAATTATGGGGCTGTAATCCACCGTTTTTCCTATCATCCATGTTGAAGTGTCCTCGGGAAAGACACTGAACCCCAAATTGCTCCCGATAGTCAAACCAGTACCTTGCATGGTAGCTCACTGCCATCATTGTGGGAGTGTGTGTAAATGAGAGGCAAATTGTAAAGTGCTTTGGATAAATTTATTTCCATGATCTTCAGACAGTTGTGAGAGGTAATGGTACACATCCTGTGTGTTTCAAATAAATCGCTGTCAATTTATCTGTTAAGATTGTGACTTTAAAAGGCTATGGTGGCTGATTAGTCGCTCCCTGCTGGCTCTAATATTGGTGTTTACTTTGGGGGCCACTGTAGGGCACCAACTGCCCCCACAAGTAGTCAGTACATCACATCACCAATACACTGAAATTAATTTTACCATTTGACTGGGCACTTTGGTCCCCCTGCATAGGGGAGAAAAATACCATACAGTAAACACTGTACGCTCACATTCACTGGCATAGAGGTCTGCAGAAACAGCAAAATGATTGTCATACAATGATGTGCACCTGTGATTTCAGTTCTTTAAAAGGTTATAGATCCATCAGTTTTCCAATGTTTTTTCCTCTCCTCTAATCCTCAGGTGATGTTTCTCTGACAGATAACGGCAGTCTGAGTGCTTCAGGGGAGAAAATAAAACGTCGTGTGAAGACACCCTACACCCTGAAAAAATGGCGCCCAGCCTCATGGGTTGTTTCCACGGATACAGCTCTCGACCCAGACTTTGAGTTCAAAACCAGTGGCACTAGCAGCAGCCAGGTCTGGCCTGGTATTCATAGAGCAGGAAGTGTTGGCATCCCTAAAATCAACCAGTCAAAATCCAGCATGGCTGTCTTTTTGGTTGGTAGTGGAGCCACGGCAACTGCAACCTCTGAGCCTGATGGGATGACCTGCTTTTAAATTTGTTAACTTAAAGGTTTTCTTTTCTTAAAGGGCAGCAGATTTTTTTTCAATTCTTTGTCTTCCTTCTATTTTGTTGAGGAAAAGAGATCATAGTCGGTCATACCATTCAGCCTCCCCGGCACCAAACTGAACCTAATGCTAAATTGGAGGAACAGGAAATGTCCCACAATAAAGTCATGGCACGTAAGCTCCGACATGCTGTAGGAGCTGTTTATGAAGTTCAAAACAAAGAGGTGGGGTTTGGATTTCTGTATTTATCTTGATTTTCTTGATTCAGCCAGACACTTTTTGAAGGACTTTGGTCAGATGGTCCTGTCCAGTAACCATTTGACCTCAAACTTTCAGCCATGACCATTCCCAAGTAGCACTAATGCCCATGATGTGCAAAATATATTTTTGTTGGTGGTGAATTGAGGTGATTCCTTAACTTTAATAAGATACTGCAGCTAGTCTTGTGGCTAGTGGGTGTGGGCGGTTGTTTTTAGCTGTGACCTTGACCTTACCAAAGTAACAAGATTGCACAGGAATCTCTTAATGTTAAGTGAAGGAACTTTTTTTTTTGCCAAACTTTCAGACCCTCACTGACTTGCCTGTGGTTGGCAGATGTGGCATTGATACTGGTTTACAAAATTGGCCATGAGCTCAAAAATCTCAGACGGTTGTTGAGTGAAGATTCTGATACCTGTGTGGCTAGTAGATGTGGCCAGTGACAGCTGCTTTTGGCGTTGACCCTCTTTGAAGATTGAGGGTCCCATGGTCTTCAAAATCCAAAATCTGGCTCCTGATGAAGCTAGTTACATGTGGATATGACTCTACCTGAGTACTGAATAGCCCAAGACTTTGAAATGTCTTTGCGTTGGTGATGAGCTTAAGGAAGCGCCTTTGTGGTAGATATCTGGGCTCCTGCTATGACTCAGCCTGTGGCTAGTAGATGTGTTATGTTGCTGGCCAGTGAGACCAGAGAGGATTCGGTCAAGTCAAACGTAAGCTTTTTTTATGCACTTTAAACAAAGATGGTGTTATTTAGCCTACTTAACTTACAAACTGCTGATAATGGAAACCTCGTGCAATTACGATAAAAACAGTGACACTTAATTCTTTTCTTTGTTTGTGTTGTTTGTGTCATTGTACATTGTCTAGCTTGATTTAAATTAGTTTTTCTTTTACACCCTAAATCTAGCTATGCAGTCAGCTCATGATGCCTACTCGACCACGTGTTTGGCTCAAATGTGTTAACAGATGATGGATATTTATTCTTTTAATTAGCACTTTCTTTTTTGTGAAGTCTGGTGTGATCACCATGCCAGAGCTGGAAGGACAGAGGAAGTATGAAAGAAAAAGAAAATGACGTCTGGAGGAACAAGAAGAAATGAAAAGAGAGATGAGCCACGGTCCTGTGGAGTTTACCAAACCTTGAAACCTCGGCCACGAGCAACCTGTTTGGGAACCTTTACAACGGTAATTTTGGCCCTAAGGCTCACAGTTTTCTTGTTTACTTAAAGATGTGCAAGAGGTAAAGAGAGAAGGAGGGGGTTTGTCTGAACTGTCAGACCGAAGACGGTTACGGACTGAAACCTGGACAGATTTGATCCAACAACAAATACACCTTCGAACAACTCCAAAGCTGTCTTATTTACATATTCTGCTGTTTAGTCATCAAATCCATTGAGAATCAGTTGGGTTTTAAAAAGTAGCTTTGCTAATTGCTTAATGCTTGTGTGATTGTCTAACAAAGTCTGAAAGTGCATTCGAAAGTAGCTAAAAATGTGAGTTAAAGGACAATTTTGAGAACTTGCTGGAAATGTATATAGTTTGGTAAATTCAGCACATGCCCACACAATCCACAGCACTTTATTTTAGTATAACCGGTGTAAACTGGCCCATCCTGCTTATCATCCACTAGGTGTTGAAGACGCTGAAAACAAGTACTTGGTGTATGAACTAGATCGAAACAGTTTCTAACAGTCTATACTTTTTAAGTTGTTAATGCAAGATATAGGCATTTAGTAGAACTAGCAGCAGCAGCAGCAGCAGTAGTAGTAGCAGTAGATGTTTAAAATTTTTAAATGCCACATTTTTTGAACAGAGTTTGGTGTGAAAAAAAACCAGGAGAAACTGGGCAGTTAATGAACCAGATTTTCTTAAATTTATTTAAACAAAACATTTACCTAAAACTGACCATTTATAGTTACATTTATTTTGACTGGGTGGTTTTATAAAGGCAGGTTGTAATGCTGACTTGTATATGTATGTATGTGTTACACCTGTAACATTTTAACCTTTATTTGTGCAACTTATTAACATTTCGCAGGCCTTATAAACTTTGTACATCATTGTTTTCTGACTGTTTTCTTTTACTGTTTATTGTCTTGAATTTCAGATTAGTTCTCAGACAGATTTGTGTTAAAGATAGTATTGTGATGCAACATGGTCAACTACCACATTAACATTGTCATTTATATTATTATGTTATTTTAATTTTATTAATTTTTAAATGCCTTCTCAAATGAATTGCTGTTTTGTTATTTTTGTATTTTCTACTGTTTGTACTGTTTTTAGATTTGCTAATATGTACATACTGATCTGCCCTGAGATTTTTTTTTTTTTTTAATTTTATTTTTTTTAACATCATGAAATGCATGAAGGTAGAATACGTCGTGACCTGGTCTTGGACTAACTGAGCTCCAGATCCAGGACTGAGTGTAGATCCCAGACCAGACTTACTGGTTTTGGATGCTGACTCTGCAACCACAAAACTAAAACTGACGTCTAGTAGCAGGATGCCAATGGTTTTATGTAACCACAGGTACTATATGAATTTTAATGTTTAAGCAATGGATAACTGGTCAAACAATGATTTCCCAGTTTTCTCTGCTCTGGAAGCTTCTTTTCACCACATAAACTTGGTATTTGAGAAGGTTTGAGAACCTTGTGCTTTCAGACTGAGAAAAAAGCAAATTCGTACCTGGCATCATTCATGACTTTGAATGTACGACGTTACAGATGTTCAGCTCAGACCTTGATACCATAACAGAGCAGAAACTGAATTTCTTTTTTATTTTCCTTCACTTTTTCTCAAAGCAGTTTGACTCTTCTCAGGCAAACAGCTTTGAAATAAGCACAAATGTCTCACTTAAGACGAAACATTTTCACTTTTATGACTCACAGTTTTTCTTTTGGAATATAGTATCTGTACTGTACTTCATAAAATTCAAATAGAGCTCTGTAGCAACTCTGCATTTAGGGCAACCAAAATACAGAGCTACAAAACCAGGCTATCCAGATGCCATCCTGTTGTTATTGCTGTCTGGATCCAGTTCTTCAGTGATTGTGGAAAGCTGATAACACCTTATGACATTTAAGGGCTGCAGCCATTTCATTCCCTCTTAACCCAACGACATTGCCCAAGTTCTACTTTGTTGGCCTGAATACAGGATGGCCCTGATAATAAGACAACCCCCACTTTTTCACACCTGATTTGCAGAAGAAAAATTTGACATATATTTGGACCAACACAATAAATGCTTCACGTGGAGAGTTATACCGAAGTCATCTTAACCTTGCGGGTTGTAGACATGACCCAAGAATCTTCTGCGAGCTGAAACACTGTAAACTCACGCTGATGTGTATTCATCTCAGTTTCTATGGAGGCGTGTCTTTTCTTTGACGCTTATACACCATCACTCAGCCTTTAAGATTTGCTTTGCTTTGGGGTCTGAACAAACATTTAGGCTTCTGCTAACTGGTACAGTAGTAACTTTCATCCAGGCATTAATTCTGAAACTGAACTGTGCTAGAAAGTGCCGCACACCGGTGGGTTATCCCTTTAAGTCATTTACCCTAGCTTATAGTTATCATCATAATCTACATGTCATCTATACTATTGCGACATGTATTATTAACAAACTTATCCCAGTTAAGCTTCTTGCATGAAACATCAAACCACAGAAATGTTATCTATATTATTTCTGATTTTGCTTTAGCCGTCAGAAGCTGTAGATATGTTTTTTTAATTCCGCCATTTCATATCCCCGTTCATGTATATATTTAAGACAGAACAGATGCAGTATGGGGGAGCTTTTGCCACGGCTAACAGTGTATATTGTAGATAAAAAGACATACTACTTAACTGGAGTTTAACTACTGTATATCCTCTGGTTCTCATGATTCTGGGACGTTTGAATGTCCTCGTCTTTAGGTGAATATTCTGTGTGTTTCTTTGCTGATCCATGTGTATTTACAGTATGTGCGATCATTTCCAGTAGTGTAAATACTCTGTATACAGTATTATACATTGCATACTTTCATATGGGACCAGTTACCACCACTGTATACTGTTAGTGTTGTATCCTGCTGGCTCAAAAGTCAGTCCTTACTGTTAACACATGCTATCGCTGTACATACAGACACATTATTCTAACACAAAGCATGTTGAACAATCCTACAGACTGTAAATCCACCTTGGTGGTTCATACAAAGAGTTCCATCCCAATATATTGGACATACATGTCAAGGAAACATAAAAATATCATGTGCTTCGATTCATCGTTAAATAAAGTGCAGAGGATCCAGTGTGTCAGAGTGTTTCATTTAATCAATGACGCAAGTTTTTCTGCTTTGTTATAGTCTGTTGTAATGATTTCTTACTATTTTACGGTACATTTGAGAGCAGTAGCAGCAGTCGTGGTGGTCGTAGTATTAGTGGTAATGACAGTAACAACAGTAAAGTGGGACTGGCAGAAGACTGAGACAGTAAATTTCAATAAAGTACAATCACCATCTCAAGTTAAGTGTATCATTTCCATTATACTATTTATACTATATATGTATTTTTTATATATAGATTTTTTTTATAACTATACTATTTATATTTATCTGACTGAAGCAGGAAAATAAAAAATGGAGTTAAATGGAGTTTGGTGTGACACACTGTAAATATCACATCTAAGGCACCGGTATATGAGATGTCATTAAACAATATTGGACATATTGTATGGAAATGTAATGTAGTCGCAAGGGGACACAAGCCAGTGTCTTATTGTGCCGGTCCCAAGCCCGGATAAATACAGAGGGTTGTGTCAGGAAGGGCATCCGACGTAAAACTTTTGCCAAATCAAACATGCGAATCAAATCTATGAATCCCATACCGGATCGGTCGAGGCCCGGGTTAACAACGACCGCCATCGGTGCTGTTCACCTACAGGGTGCCGGTGGAAATTGGACTACTGTTGGTAGAAGAAGGAGAGGAGGAAGGTGTGTTCGTAGGAAGAGAGAGAAGAGGAATGCCAAGAGGCTAGGACTGAGAGTAGGGACTTTGAATGTTGGAACCATGACAGGAAAGGGTAGAGAGTTAGTTGACATGATGCAGAGGAGGAAGGTAGACATACTGTGTGTCCAGGAGACCAGGTGGAAAGGTAGCAAGGCTAGAAGTTTGGGAGCAGGGTTCAAGTTGTTCTACCATGGTGTAGATAGGAAGAGAAACGGAGTAGGAGTTATCTTGAAAGAGGAGCTTGTTAGGAATGTCCTGGAGGTAAAAAGAGTGTCGGATAGAAGAAGTCTGAATGAGTTCAGGAATGAGTACATCAGAGGGACAGCACATGTTAGAGGTTTTGGAGATAAAGTCAGAGAGGCCAGACTGAGATGGTTTGGACATGTCCTGAGAAGAGATAGTGAATATATTGGTAGAAGGATACTGAGTTTTGAACTGCCAGGCAGGAGGCCTAGAGGAAGACCAAAGAGGAGGTTTATGGATGTAGTGAAAGTGGACATGAAGGTAGTTGGTGTGAGTGAAGAGGACGCAGAAGACAGGGTTAGATGGAGGACACTGATTCGCTGTGGCGACCCCTAAAGGGAAAAGCCGAAAGAAAAAGAAGAGGACATATTGTATGGAAAATGCTATACTGATAGATTTTCTTCAATGGAGTTTGGTGTGACATTCATTTAAACATCCCTAAATGTGTGGTATTATTGTTTTAGACATGAAGAGGGTGTCTTTTCTATTTACATGTTTTAGATTGCATCTGTCTGTACAGTAAGCAGGAAAATACCCGTGCTTCATTTTTCACGGCATTCTTTTCCCATTACTGGTCATGATGTTTTGATATGAGAGTCATGCCGAATTGAAGTGTGGGGCATTCCCATTTATGATTTACATATATTGTTATGTTCAAGGTGGGGTCATTTAGCAGGAAGCACGAAAATATTAAAATGTGAGCTTTTTAAATGGAGTTTAGTGAGAAATTATTTAAAATAGCACTCAATATTGTTGTTGTAAGAGACATGCAGAATCTAAAAGTGTCCCATTGTCACTCTCCAATGTCTTTATTTATAGAGTTAAGTAGGGAATTATTATCATTTTTTTAAAAATGAGTTAGGCATGAGATTCCCTGCTTATTATTGCTAATGAGCATTTTGTATGAGAGGCGTGCCGAAAAAAAGTGTATCTTTATATTCTATATAATATTAAAACTGTGAGAATTGTACATAGAGTTTGGTGCGCGGCGTGTGCATGGATTTAAGCCTTATGATGATTTTTAGGGGACAACAGCGCCACTCAGCGGTACAATGTAGGCACAATAAACTAATATGAAATGACGGTGTCTGCTGAGGGTCAAAAGGGTTGAGTATAAACGTGTTGGATGTATCACGGAGGAGGAAACGACCGAAGACGAGGTCGGGCGACTCGTTTTCATTTCCTCGCTGATATAAATATGTCAGACAGCGGAGAGGAGCTAGAGGCGGCTAGCTCAGAGCTAACGGGCGGCTAGCTCAGCGCTAGCGGGCGGCTAGCTCAGAGCTAACGGGCGGCTAGCTCAGCGCTAACGGGCGGCTAGCTCAGAGCTAGCGGGCGGCTAGCTCAGCGCTAACGGGCGGCTAGCTCAGAGCTAGCGGGCGGCTAGCTCAGCGCTAGCGGGCGGCTAGCTCAGAGCTAGCGGGCGGCTAGCTCAGCGCTAACCGAGAGGGGTTTTAAGTGAGTGCAACGTTAGGTTACTGTTACCCTCATGCTAACATTCAGTCCAGCTCCGGGTCGATAAAGAGCAGTTTCTTAGGTTTAAACTGCTCTTTAATCGCATAATTACAATGTAGCGCGGTGGAGTAATGTAACGCACCACATTTACTAAATTACTGCTGTACAAATCGAAGAAATGTGTATTTCACCTGAGTATTAAACTGTAATGTGACTTTCTCATTAAGCTGTTCCATTGCTTTTACCTGACAGCTACAAATACTGGTCCCTGTTCAGATAAAAATGGAACATTTAGTGAATTTACAGGATACAATATTACTGTTACACATTTAACCATTTACTCTTTGCTATAAAATCATGGTGTGATTGTCTCTTCAGTTGTTTATCTAGAGTGAACCTTGAACACCCTTCTCCCCATACTGATGTGAACCTGCTCAGATCAAAGCTGAGACTTGTTTTTTTTAATGTAGTTCTATTATTTTATTTCAGAGAAAATGAGCTAAAGTTTAGAACCTGTAGAAGAAAAAAATGTCGAACAGTTCAAATACAGTTCAAATATAGATTGATGAGGGAAAAATGAATGTAAATGACTTTAGCATCTGCAACATAACGACATGTGAAAACAGTGCAGGTCTGAAAACTTTCTGAATGAACTGAAACTTTTATAATCACCACATTGGTGTCAGCTGCCACGTTAAACTCTGTAAGATGAGGATAAACACCTGCATAATGACAGTCACTGGTGTTGGGAAGTAACTAAGTAAATTTCCTCACTATTACAACTTAAGTAGTATTACTCATTACTGTACATAATTACAGTCTTGAGGTACTTGTATTCTACTTGAGTATTTCCTTTAATGCTATAAAACAGACGATGAGTTTCTAAAATTTGTTTTGTTATGGATGAAACAGCTCAACAGTAGATACGGGGACATTTAAATCAGCTGGTAACCACTCGGATGACGGCTGATTTTTTTTCAGGAAACTTTTTCTTGTTTCCAGCTTCTCAGATGTGAAGCTTTGCTGCTTTGTTTTTTAAGTGTTTAAATAACTGCAGTTTATCGTTAATAATGTGGAGGTTTGGACAAAACAAACACAGTGCAGGTCTCAGCTGGGCTTTGGGAGTTGAGATGGTGAGAAGAAGTTAATGTGAAAATAAAACGTGTTTTATCCTCTTGAATGCAGGTTTCAGTGATGTCAGGCAGAGATGGAGGACCGGCAGGTGGAGCTGGATCCGGGGGCCGCTACTTTGGAGACGGAGCTGGTTCTGTCTGACTCTGGGGTCGTTACCATGGAGACAGAGCTGGATCCGTCTGACTCTGGGGTCGTTACCATGGAGGCAGTGGCTGACATAAACACCTGTCCTGGGCCTGAACAGGTGAGACAGACTGCTTTTGGGTCAGTTAGGTTAAGGTAGAAACGGTACTGCTCAGATTAATCTTTGTCCTCTTTGGTTTAAGTTTAAAGATTTTAGATAAGTGACCTGATGTAAGAAAGGTTGACAAAACTTCTGAAACACATTGAGACCATAAACTGGGGCTTCTATAACAAAATGGTCTCATTATCAAATGTTCTCTTCAAAAGGAACACTTTTTTTTGGCTTGTTTCAACCCTTGTTAATCTGACTATTATATAAGGTTTGCAAAATGCTCCTTGTGGGATTGAAAAGATTAAAGTTCATCTCATTTTATGTACCTGTATTGTCAGCTTCAATTATTTCATATGTGTCTTTCAACAGTTTCAATTTATTTCAACCCAAAATAAAAGTCAGTTTACAGAAACAATTTCAAGCAGGATAAAAGTCGAGGCCGTGTTATTTGGCTTTTTTCAAGAGGAAAAAAACATGTCCTAGAATAATCCAGCTCAAGTTCATACTTACAAATAAAAACCATAACGAAGATGGGCTACACCATAGATAGGGCGAATACCACCAACAGGAGGTTTAGTTGAAACACATAAGTGTAGCACCAGAGCTTCTCCTACAGGTCAGGCCTCAGAAAATAAAATTTCACATTTTATCAAATGTTTTGGAGTTTTGGTAAATTTGTTAGTGACCGGTTGTCATCATAAGGACCAATAATCGGACTTGGCACTGTTTTTTTTTTGTTTTTTTTTTTGTTTTTTTTTGCTCTTTCTCCACCAGCCAGAGACACAAAGCCTAACATTAGGTTTTCCACTCAGTCTGCAGATCCTGGATCAGCTGACTGGGCTCTCCCTCCACCCACAGCTGTAACCACAGAAACAAAAGCTCCTCCTACTCCGCCTCCTGCTGACCCTGCCCCCTCCGATCCAGCTTCTGACACCTGGATGTCATCACAGCTGCAGGCTGCTCCCCCAGCGCTCGGTCAGAACCAGCTGATCCTCGTGGAGCCGCAAGGTCAGATGCTGCCCTGTGAACATATGGTGAGATGGAAAACACACTCTCCTGCTCTTTAAATCAGTTTGTCCACATTTGGTTTCATTCTGGTGTCTGTGTGTGTGTGTGTGTGTGTGTGTCAGGTGATTGTGACAGGCAGTTCAGAGGGCAGAGAGGTGTTTGTCATCCCGTCTAATCAGCCATCAGAACCCCAGTTGGCTGTGATCTCCTCCAGCAGTCCAGCAGGTAGGTTTTTGATCTGTGATCCAATCTATTAACGTCGCTCGCTTTGAATCTGTGTGTTTATGTGCCGGTAGGTCCTGCTGTTGACAACCGGTAACCACAGTAACAGACGACACCCCCAGTCGACCTCGCAGTGAACAGACGGCAGCCACCAGGTTATTTCGAATGTGGTACAGAGCCAGCTCTTAGGAATACAGTACGGTTGCTGGTAGGGCTCAACACACCGCAAACAAAGAGAACCACTTTAAAAACATGTATGTCAGAGATAAACAAAACAAGCAAATGAAGGAACTCATGAACCTGGTGGACAAAATAACATATATCAGGCATGAGGAAACAAGCTCGAGTGAAGTAAACAACACGTTACAAGTGTTCATCATTGTTGACAAGTGGAGGATGTGAAACAGAAACCACTGCTGGGTCATTTACGGTTCGTGGCTTTTCTTTCTCTGCAGCAGTTGTTTGTTTGTTTGTTTTTTTTTTATGCTGCCGGTTTCCATATGTTCCCTATTCCACCTCCAGACCCCTCTGCTGACCAGCTGTGGAGTAGTTGGGATCTCAGATTTTCCCCTCCACTGATGATTTTAAAACCCATCAAAAAACCTGTCTCTGCTATGACTCAGTCCACACATTCTATGCTATTATTAATTTACCTATAACCCCTTCTTTATGACTGTGTTTTAATTGATAACTCCTGTGTTTGATTGCAATCACCAATCAAATAATGCCATAATTTAATCTCTCTGTGGTTTTTAAATTGCTTTTATAAATTAATCGTCTTGACTTTTCTGATGTGTGAACATGGGAGAGGATTTAAAGAGTGTCTATCAAATAAATGTCATCTTGCAGTGAACAGAACTCTCTCAGCCACCGTACTACAGGTATCAAGTGTTAGACATTCACAAGAAAGGTTTTGGTTGGAGTATACCTTAAGACGCTTCAACAAGAAGTTTAGTTAATACTTATTATATGTGATGTTCTCAGCCATCTGGATGTTTCTGCTCGTATGAAATTGCTGCCCTCCAGCACCCCCAGCTGGGCCCTGAGACTACGCAGTTTGCAGGTCAGTATGAACATATGTACACATTTTTGTTTATTATGAATCCCACCGATACTAAACTGGAGCTCCTGGTGTGGCAGCAGAAGTTGGGAGATTCCTACAGAGGTTTCTGCTGTTCGAAGGCAGAAATGGAGGCCGTCTTGTTGCTTCATAAGCAGCAGACCGGTTGTGCTTTCGGGACACGTCAGTCTCCGTCTTTGGACAAACCAGCAACCAGACTCATGTGGAAGTCTCAGTACATCCCCTACGATGGCATCCCATTCATCAACACAGGTATGTCAAAGGTAACAAGGCCTTGGTCCATTCTGATGCAGAGAGACCAGAATCAGTATGTTATTTTCTAATGATTTCTTTTTAGTTCTTCAGTTTTTGTCCTTTATCTTTTGTGAACTAGCAAACTGTATCTAGAGCAGTTTTTCACAGACTGTGATCATACAAAGTGTAACTGGAGTTGCAGCTGAAAAGTCTAAACAGTCTCCTTTCTAACCACTTTCCCTTCACCTCAATGGAAAACGTCATGAGGTCAAGAGTTTTTTTAGAAGCTATACAGTTGCTTGGGGAGGTTGAAGGAACACTGGAGGAAGTTGTGGGGGTCATTGAGTCATTAAGGAGGTTTTGACATCTGAGGAAGTTGAAGTAGCCCTTGAAGAGGTTCTAGGGAACCTTGAATAAGTTACAGACTGCTCTAGATGAGATTCCATGAGTTCCTGAGGAAGATGGGAGACTCAATTCTGACAATATAATCTTCGTCAGTGAGGAAGTTCTATGGGTCATTGAGAAGAAGAAGGAGCAGACAAATATTCATTAAGGAGTACCTAGGGGCCTTTGAGGAGGTCTTAAGGGTCCTTTAAAAAGTTCCCAGGGATCCTTAAGAATGCTCTGGTGTTGAGATTCCAGGGATTCTTAAGGAAGTTTTGGGGGTTCCTGAGGAAAATTTAGGAGTCCTTGAGCAGGCCCCATGAATTCTTGAGGAAATTGTAGAGTTCCTTGTAGAGGTTCTGTTTGTACTTGTTTGAGAAAAATCAGGGTGTCGTTGAGATTTTACTCTCATCTTTAAGGACGTTCAAGGGAGTAATTGAGGAGATTACAAGAGCCCCTGAGGTAGCTCAACAGATCCTTCAGGAGGTCTCTTCAGGAATTCTTATTATAGGGGTCCTTGAGCAGGATTCAGCAGTCCTTGAGTTGGTTCCAGGAGTTCTTACGAGTAGTGGAGTTAAACGTGTAGATTGTGTCCAGGGGAAAGAACATGAATTGATTAAAATCTAAAGATTCGTTCTCTGGAGATCAGGAAGGAGATCAGGAGGTGTACTGACAATCCGAGCAGTAGTGTTTGATTATTGTCTGGCTAAATTGAATTCAAACTGAGTCATGATGCCAGTTTGGTACCGTCTCTCCCTCGCCGTCAGGACGGACTGATACCATCTCGTCTCCACCCACGGGTGGCAGAGAGGATCACACAGCTGGTAGCTGCAGGTCATCGTCAGGTCTACGCAGTCCGCAAACAGCTCAGGTACAAATCAAACCTGGGACTCTAACACCTGTGTCACATTCAGGTGCTGTAGTTTTTGATGTACAGTATGTGTGTATTATTTTTGTGTCAACAGGCATTTTGTGGAGAAAGAGCTGTTTAAGTGTGAAGAACTTCCAGAGAGACACAACCTGAGATTCTTCCCCACCATCAATGACATCAAGAACCACATCCATGAGTCCCAGAAGGCCCTGGGACTGACTACCAGCACCACAGAGGTTCTTCAAACACACCGATAAAGAAATACGGAATATCACCAGATGTATCCGTTTAACAGTAGGCAAATAAAAGAGTCAACCCCACAGTGGTGGTCTGAAATGTAACACTGCTATAATAATTCACACTTTCTGTAATCCTGCACACGGGGTGTTACAGGGTATGTATGACTAGTGTGTCTGGATCTCTCTCTAGTGGACACAGGATAGTACTGAGCCTCTGATGGAGACTGTCACACTCACACTGACTCCTCCTGCTGAAGGTAACACACTCATTCACACACACACACACACACACACACACACACACACACACACACACACACAAACACATTTGTTATCAATCGTTTTAAAAGATCCTTTTGTCAGTCATTGCTTTAAAAATGAATCTAAAGGAGTAAATGACCAAATCAACCAACAGCAAAGAAAACACAAGGTCAGGGCCGGACACTCAACACTGTAGGAACAGGCCACTGCCACCAGATTAGAGAGATACAGGAAAACAGCAGGTATTGGGTGTTGGGTGTTTCAGATGGTTTGAAAAGAAAATGTACATTTATTGTTGAAAAAAGGTGATTAGGGGTGTGATCTTACGGGCTCCTTAACAGGGCCCCCTGGTGAATGTGGGGTCCTTGGTCCTTACCCTGTTGCCCCCTCCCTTAAAACCTGCCCTGACACTAAACATGACCTAATCAAATGACAAACCCCAACCCTCTAACCTGGCCTTCAAAACCCAGTGTGAACCTTCAGACAAAAGTGAGAAACAGAAAAATATCCTTGGCTGGAAAAAGTCTTCATTCCAAAATTCTCAAAGACTCACTGAAGCCCTGCAAGACCCACAGAGTTTCCTCAAAGAACCCTGAAACCTCAACAGGAACTTGTAGACCAACTTGCTCATAGACTATTTGAACCTTTTCAGGGACTCAAAGAACATATAAATCATCAGTATGTTGTTTGTTTATAGTGTCAAGTCAAAGTTTAGTTATGTAGCAGAAATCACAAATCTGCCTGAAAGGGCTTAACATCCATCCAGTTTAATGAAATCCTCTGTCCTTAGACCCTCAAATCAGACAAAGAAAACTCCACAAAACACTTTTAATGGGGAAAAATGAAAGAAACCTCAGAAACAGCAACAGAGGAGGATCCCTCTTTCAGGACCAACAGACATGCAGTAGATTAGTGGCCGTAATGAACACAGCAGACTGTGGAGGACTGGTTCTGATGTCCTGTCTCTGTCTGTAGATGTGGACAGCAGTGACTCCTTGTCTTCTGAAGCCATTCAGCTCTTCAGTTCACTTTCCACTCTGCAGCCGAAGATCTTTGCTCAGCTACAGGTCAGAAAAACATCACTGTCAGTTCAGAGTCATTCAGTCTGGAGTTTAGGTTATTTATAAAAGTACATAATGGGTTTCTTCTTTCTTCAGCCGCTCCCTGCTCCTCCTCTCTCACCCTCCCTGCCAATGGTCAACAGTCCCTCTTCCTTCTTCCAGACTCCTGCAGGGGAGTCAGCAGGGGCATCGGGCTCAAAGGAAAAGCTTGATGAGGGGGAGCAGGTTGGTGGAGGAACCCAGCAGGTGGATCAACAGAATGGAGAGAATGTCGAGCTGCAGATCATCAATGCTACCGTCCACAGAGAGGAGGGTAATCATAGAAGTAGAGATAAATACATTCAGTTGACTGTTCACCACCTTAGTTACTGTTGCTATGACTGTTGATAATGACAGTCATTACATTCTAGAATGTTCTATATTCAGTTTTCAGTGTTCACTATCACATATTCGCTCTATGAAATAATGGGTCATTGATTTCACACAAAATTAGATAAACTCTAGCCAAGTACTGTTAATTTTACTGACATGGCAACTGTCTCAAGCAGATTTCATCACCTGCAGCTAGCTAGATAATTGAGCTAACACCAGCGCCATGAGCATTATTAATGTTTCCAGATGATTCATTTTACACTTTTAAAAGATTAGTAATGTTGACTCGATGGCTACTTACACATCATGCTAACACACTAAGGCTAAAGCTAACAGTTCACCAGTTGATCATCCCTGTAGGAGACATGGAAATTAAAACAAAGCATAGTTCTTGTATTGCAGTGTGGAGCTAGTTAGTTCTTAGGTTATGAATATGATAAAGAAAAATCCAAAATCAGACTTATTTTGTTTTAACCAGCCCTTCAAAACTGTTTTTCTGCTTAGCTTGCATACCTATTTTCATATTGTCAAAGCGATTCACTTATAATGTTATTAGAGAAATTGAACGCTAGCTAATATCTAACCTTATCTCAAGTAACCACAGATGGAGTTGGTAGAGCACAAACTTCCACAATGAGATAAATATCAGGACAGATCATTGGCTGGAGTTGCTGAATAACTTTAGCCCAGTCTGTTTGCATAATATCATGCTATGTAGATGTAAAGTGAGAAAGGGGACAACGTAACATTGGGCAGAGTCTGTCAGTAACGTTACCAAAAACTGATATAGTATCATCCAGGACAACAGAGGACAACACACAGACTTTTTAAAATAACCTGTTACCCCACAGTTCAATGTGGTTATGTTTGTAGTAGCTAATGAAATGCTAAGTTTTGACCTTGGCAGAAATAATAGCTTACATTACCCAGACATGCTAACAGAAGCAACTTACATTCCTGAAACTTCTGTTCTTTTGTTTTTCTGTTTGGAAAGACTAAAAAAAAAGTCTAAGCTAACTGTGACTGGAAAACCACTGACTGAGGTACATTGTTATCAAAACATTAGTGAATGATAAATCAGCAAAGTTGAAGCATTTAGAAAGAATCTGTAAATGAGAAACTGTCTTCTAGAAAAACAGGTTAAATTATGAGTAAATGCGCGGTTTCTCTACTTGGACTTATGGTCTTAAGATTTTCTGGAGTCCACAAAAAGGAAATGTTTTAGTGCATGCTGTCATATCAGTGTAAAGTTTATGATACTAGTTGTGTATTTAGGTGGTTGTAAATTTTTAAACTTGGAACTGTGAATTTTGTTGATATGAATAATATCTTGTGTCTTTCATAGTCTTAATATTTGCACTTAAATTGTAAGATGGAAAATGTTCTCAAAACATTCTTTTATCATCTTATATATTTGCAAAAGGCCTCCAAAACTGCCTCAGTAATTTTTGCAATAATTTCAAAATTTATGTGATTATCATTGACAAAACAAAATTAACAAAATTAAACAAAATGAAAGAATTGGTATCTTTGATTTATAAATGTGTATATGTAGATGTGTACACACACACACAAATATATATATATATATATATATATATATATATATATATATATATATATATATATATATATATATATATATATATATATATATATATATACACACACATATATATATATATATATATATATATATATATATATGTGTGTATATATATATATATATATATATATATATATATGTATGTGTATATATATATATATATATATATATATATATATATATAGAGAGAGAGAGAGAGAGAGAGAGAGAGATACATGTGTGTGTGTGCGCGTGCAGACATACATGTATAATTAAATATGTACATGTCATCAAAAAAACAGAACTAAAACTTTACAATCTAGTTATACACAAAGGCTGCAATTGAAATCGCACACCAGAAATTGTAACAACATATTTAGAGTGTAAACCACTGATGTAATCTTTGATTGTATTGTATTTTATATCTTTATCAGATGCTTTTTTGTTTAAAATCTTAAGCTGATAATTAGTAATTAACTACAGCTCTGAAATAAAGCAGGTAGGCAGTGCAGTTTAAAAGTAAAATATTTCCCTCTGAAGTGTAATGAGTATAAATATAAAAGTAGCAGAAATGGACATACTCAAGTAAAGTACTTCAAAACTCTACTTCAGTACAGTAGTTGATTAAATGTACTTAGCTACCTTCTACCACTGGATAAGACAAACATAAACATGAGAGCAGGTAAACAAGTGAAACACACATTAACCACAAGAAGAGATGTGCATAGTGCTGAATTCATGCTTTATTAAATCAGTAATGCATAAAACTCAAGGAGGATGAAATATAGTTCTACATCAACATATCAATTAAATCAAATTGCAGGGCAAAACATAACTGCTTTACTTAATGTTTCTATCACAGGAGATGGAATTACTGTGGTGAATGAATAAGACCCTGACTAATGACAAGGTGAAATGACTAAAGCTAAAAACACTCTCACTCATACACACAAACACGTTACCTAATTATCCTCCAAGAGACAGCGCTGCTTCTGCACAGCAGAGCTGGCTTTGACTTTTTGTTCATTTATGGCCAGGAGATGTTACATTTTAAAAAGCCAATCCGGCCATCCTGTGCCAGAAACAGCGCTCTTTATTAAATGATCTAAATGCTGAGAGTGCAGGCCGCTCGCACTCTAAGCTGGTCATCAAATCATGGTGGTATGACACAGTCAGTCTGAGCACAGGGCCAGTTCATGCTGCTTACATGAGGGTAATGCAAACAGCACTCAGGGTCTTATGCTCATGGTACATCTCATAGGAAACTGTAATATCACACGCACAGATGCGTGTCCAAAACAATAACTTTGTCTTTTTGTTTCTGTTTCATAACATCAACAGGGAGCCTCTCTACCTGTTGAGGCAATCTTAAAGACTTCAACTTATTGTTGAGGCACAGAGTTTAGTTTCTCAGTTTAACAGGGTATTCGTTCGCGTTGAAACTTTCTCCTATTAAAACATTTGATCTTTTGTTTCAGTTAATATTATTGTCATAAATAACAATGCATACATTTCCCATAACCGTTAAATTCGGCTATATACATTATGTACATGTCACATGAAAGAGGTTCAAAAATCCTAAGTCATAGTTATCCAATATGGCACATTTTATAACAACTTTAGACTTTAGTCTAGTTTGGCATAAATTAATGTCAAGATTGGTACAAAAATAGTTCATATTTACAAGAACAGAAATCCAGATCTTTACCAAGTAAGATTATGCACTAAATAAAAAGGTTCTGGATCAGGGAAACGGGGAAAATAAATTAACTTCTTTTTTTCTTTTTTTTTAAATTTTTTTTTACATGGACCGAATGTGAACGTTGACAGTTGCAGAGTCTGAGCCAAACTCGTTGGAGAGGTGGAGGGTGTATGCTCCGGCATCACCTTCCTTCACCGCAGAGATCATGAGGGTGGAGAAATCAGAGGTGTTCTCCACATGGTATCGCTCGTCCCCGTTGGGGAGGGTCCGACCAGAGCGGACCCACTGAATGGAGGGGGCAGGGTCTCCAGAGAACACCCCTGCCACTGTCAGGGACTTCCCAGGCTCGGCATTGATGTCATGCGGAAGGGCTTCAATCTTTGGTGGAGTGCCTGTTAGTGAAAAGAGCAGCAGGGTCAGTGATGGAAGCTTTACATTTGTGAAAATTACAGTCTTATACAAAAAACCCCATTACTTTCTCTCCTTTAGTGACTGTTGTCAAATTTTAAGACCTTTACTGATGATTTTGTTATAGTCATTGAAATAAGCAACAATTTTTTATCAAAAGTACATAAAAGCCAGAAACCAAGGTTGTTTGAAATTAGCAGTTTAAAGATTATTGATATCCTTATAGTTTTATAGATTTTAACTTTTGTCACAAGGTGCAACAGCTGCTTATGCATGCAGGTTTCCTTATCACAGTCATTGACTTTATCCATGTTATTTTCTATAATTTAATATTTTCATATATAATATATATATATAATTTTCCTTATCATCACGGTCCATTCAAAATCCTGTATCTCCAGTTGGGTAATATTTAATATTTTGGATAAACTGAAGGATCAGGTGGAGGATTGATGCCCCATCACACCAGAAAGTGGCACTCTAATTAATTTGCTCATTTTTGTGAAGGGCCTTAAAACTTGGTGATGTGGCGTAGCTGTTGGCGAGCTAGTGTAGCTAACAGGCTCACCAGTAACATGCTATCCACTTTGGAACATGCAAGTGCTTCTCAGCCACAATAGCCCGCCCACCTTGACTTCAACTGCTTGATTTCACAAAGTATACAGATGTAGTCCAAAATTAGAGCAATGAAATGAGCTAAAAATCTACTATACTGTGCATCTGACTGATTATTTTTTACATGGGCAGCATAGAAGAGGGCTAAAAGGTTTCCAGAAACCAGCATTAAGTGTTTCCCATATTTTATATTAGTTTATTTTTTATGAAAACTGTGTCTTATTTCTTGTGACTAAAAATTAACCATTAATGCAAATGAATAAAATGTCAACAGATGATTACATGGGAGGGAATTTTCTTTAAATAAGTAGAACTTCTCCCATCGCATTTGTTTTTACAATCCACTTTTACTCAAAAAAGATGCTTAAATCATTCAAGACCCACCTCCTGTTATACTGAGTTCAAGTGAAGGTTACCAACTGATTCAGGCAACTCGTGAAATGCATCTCACCTCTCTTTACCCCTGTGGTTAGGGCCCTCAGCGAAGAGGAGGCCTCAACATGCGAGTGAGCAGACGTTTCCATCATTTGGCTGCTGGAGCTCATGGAAACCATTGACTCAGCCATCATGGCAGACATGCTAGTTGCAGACATGCTCTCAAATGAATACTCGGCAGCAGCAGAGTGGGAGCTGCTGCTGAAACTGCTGGCCTGCTTGGAGGCTGCCTCCATACGAACTGACGAGGCTGAGAAACCTTTCTGCATACTGGCAGCAGCATCAGTAGAAGCTCTTTGCTTCACAATAATCATTTTTGTTGGTTCTTCAACAAGAGCTGCGAGAATGCAAATGACAAGCACATGTCTCATATCACAATGTGCACAAGTACAGTATATACTGTATGCAATTGTATATGCAGTGTCATCAGACATGGAGTGTAAGCTGGGGTGCTCAAGTGCCTTGAATTTCCATTTATGGGTTTGAATGTTGAATTAGAATTAGGATTTTAATTCTCATTTTTCATCACAGATTTAATTGTGTTAGTTGAAATGCAGTAGAAACTTACTGAGGACGTTGAGAGATGATGTTGCAGAGCACTGTCCAAACTGATTTTTGGCTTTTATTGTGTATTTCCCACTGTCTGCAACTGTAGCTTGACATATCTCCAGAGTGTACACATTTTTAGAGTGGCTCAGTCTAATGTTTGGTGTGATGGATAGCTGCAAAGAGAGTGAGAGAGAGAGTGTTGTGTTACATCAGCTACACAGATATGGATACTTTAATTTACCCTAGAATAGTTTGAAGACCTTTTACTTATAACAGTTTGCCTTGATTACCAAACAAATAACTCTCTGGAGAAAACTACTCACAGTCATGTTGTCCTTAAACCACTCCACTTCAGGTGAAGGCTCTCCTGCAATTTCACATATGAATTTGACATTTTGTCCCTCATTCACATTCTGAGACCTGGGCTGCACCAGGAAGTGGGGTGCATCTGAGTGCTTGACTGTGACTGCAGTATCAAATTGACATCGAACAAGGCCTCGCTGTGTTTGAGCCTGACAAGTGATGATCCCTTGCTCACTTTGGCTGACCGACCTGATGATCAGGGTCTGATCATTTCCAGACACTCCATATCTGTACTGCTCTGAGTCGGGCAGTTCAACCCCATTCAGGATCCACCTGATTTCTGAGGCACCAGGGATGTTGGCTCTTAGAGTAAGAGACTGGCCCTCTTCCACTGATAATTGGCTGTGGGAGGACTTGACCTCCTTCACAGTGGACAGGACTTCTTCATGCACCATTTCCTTTTTCACAACTTCCTTAGAGATTTCAGCTTTTGTTTTGGAGATTTTTAAGCCTAAACCAGAAAAAAAAATTAGAATTTAGGGCAGGAAACAGTTGACTGTTTTAGCTGAACGTTAATGAACAACAATTGTTTCTGTATGCAGATGTTATCTTACCTTGTACAGTGACTGTGCAGGATGTTGACACTGCTCCAGCACTGTTGGTAGCTGTGCACTTGTACATCCCACTGTCAGAGATTTCTGATTCATAGATCTCAAGGTAAGCTGATCCATACTCTTCAAAGATTTCATACTTCCCACCCTGACACAGAGCCTGTCAAGCATTGAGATACAAGCATTACTAACCAATGCAAACAGGTCACTTTTTTCTGTCCTGTTTTACCTGTAAATTATTGAAAGTGAACAGCCGAATAGTTTGATTTTTAGAAAATGTTACCTTTCCATCCTTCATCCATGAGATTTCAGGTTTGGGCTCTCCTGTCACCTTCACTGACAACTTGACGATAGAGTCAGAGGTTGCAGTGACGTCACTAAGACAAACAGAGAACGTCGGCTTCTTTTCAAGAGTTGGTGAAATCACTCTCATCGGTGACTTGATTGGAGAAGTCACAGGTTCCTTCTCAGATGGAGTTGGGGATTTTGGAGTAGGGGACTTAGGTGTTGGGGATTTTGGTGTTGAAGATTTTGGTGAAACTGGAGACTTCACTCTCTGAGGTGACTTGATGAGCTCCGGGGACTTGACTCTCTGAGGGGACTTGACAGGTTCAGGGGATTTGGCAAGAGGGGACTTGGCCTCAGGAGAGGTGACTCTGGGAGGGGCAACTACTCTCTCCTTGGACTCAGACTTATGGATGGTCAGAGTGAAATGGGCCTCTTGTTTGCCTCCAGCATTTTCCACCAGCAGAGTGTAGCTACCTTCATCAAACATTTCAACAGCAGAGATCTCAAAGGATGAGTTGTATTGTGTGGAGACAACATGGTGACGGGCAGAGGAACTAACAACCACTCCTTCATGCAACCAGGTAATAGAAGGTGCGGGCTCACCAGCCACATCACATTCAAATCTGGCAAGGTCTCCCTCCTCTACAGTCAGAGACTGTGGTTTGGTCAGGATCTTGGCAGGAACACTAGGCTTCTCCATTGGCTTCTCAACAACAGTAGTGATCTCTTTCACAGATTCAGTCAAAGCTTCCCTCACTGTTGTTTTAGAGGAGGAGACATGATACACTTCTGTTCGGGTCATTTCTGGCAGAAGGGAGGATGGTGGCTCTTCATCTTTGCGGAGTGAAGAGAAGGTGGCGTATTCTGCTCCTGCTACATCTAATGTGGCATAGTCAGAAGTCTCTCCTTTGGTGTTCTTGCAGACGACACGGTAAGTGCCCACATCATCAGTTACACAGTTGATGATCTGGAGGGTCAGAACTCCACTGAGGTTGGTCATGTGGTATTTGCTGCTCTGATGAATCTCTTTTCCATTGTGGAACCACTTGACTGCAGGCTCTGGTTTGGACTGGACATTCAGGGTGAACCTTGTGTTAGAGCTATAGGGTACGCGATGAGATCGCATCCGAATGGTAATACGTGGGGCATGGTCAAGGCTGAAGGGAGCCTGTGTCACCACCTCAGCCTTCCTCTCTACTGATCTCCTCTCTGATCTCAGGGCCTGTTTCCTCTCCTCATACCTGGAAGCAAAGTCAACTTGAGGAAAGTCCACTTCTGTCTTCACAGACTTCTCTGGAGTGGGAGATCTTCTAGTAAATTCAGGCATTGAGACCTTCTTAATTGGTTGAGGAATATATTCTGAAGTAAAGGCTGTCAGGTGCTCAGATTTAACGGCCTCAGAGACTTTCGCAACAGTGACAGTTGTTTCCTTTTTTGAGGTCCGCGTCTTCTCTTCAAACTCCATGCGTTTGAGTTCACTCTTGTAAGAGGAGATTCTCTGAGCAGTTGTGTGTGGGCGCAACAGCTCCTGATCTTCTCTCTCTTCATACACCCTCTGCTTCTGTCTCGGAGGTTTGTAAGTGGCTTTGTCGTGACGCTGGCGGAGCTCAACAAAACTTGGGCCAGCCTCATATTTAGATGGAATTCGGTAGGAGTCATATCTGTGGACATCTTCTCCCTCTTCATCATCACTGTAGACTCTTCTAGGGGATGAGGGACGCAGGGCAGACAGCTCAAAACGAACTGGGCTGAGGCTAGGTGGAGAAGCAGAATAGCCAAGCTCAAGCTCATCCTCCAGACGAAGCCTCTCCTCCTCAGTTCTTTTCATGGACAGATACTCATCCACAGGTAGCAGCAGTTCCTCATCTGACAAGTCACCTAAGGACCTCCTCCTAATCCTTTGGTAAGCCTCCATCTCTGGGGAAGGAGTGCGGTGCCTTGCAGGCCTCACGGTTTCCAAGTCATCCTGAGTCATGGAAGAGATGCGCCACTTAGGCTTATACTGGTCCTTGATCCTGATTGGTACCTCATAGAACTGCTCCCACCTGGAGAGGCGAATACGCTTCATCCTCTTCTGTT
The DNA here is from genome assembly GCA_016859345.1 of Istiophorus platypterus. Taxonomy (NCBI): domain Eukaryota; kingdom Metazoa; phylum Chordata; class Actinopteri; order Istiophoriformes; family Istiophoridae; genus Istiophorus; species Istiophorus platypterus. The sequence continues at coordinate 652,193 of CM029122.1, read as the reverse complement.
TGATTTTCTCCATGGGCTCAGGGAACTCATATTGATCTCGCAGCTTCTTGTACCATTTCATGTCAGAGAGTGGCTTGAAATGCTTTATTTCCACATCCTCCTCAAGAACAGCGGGGTTAATGATACGAGGAGTGGGGACAACATACGGCATACGTAGCCTCTTCTCATCTGCACGCTTCTTCCTCTCCTCTTGTTCTTTCTGTATCTCAGCCTCAGTCTTCTCACCCTTCTTAGTTGTCACAGCAGGTTTGAACATGGTTGCTGCCTCCCTTACAGCTTGTACTGCCGCCGGTGGTAGAGGTGTAACAACAGTCCCAGTCAAAATCTGAGACAGCCTCACTTTTTTGTCTAATTCCTCCTTTCCAGATAATCTTTCCTTCTCCTTTTCACGGATCTCATATTCCTTCTTTACATGAGTGACACGCTCTACTTTGAGCGTGGCCTGGCAACTGGCAGATCCAGCAGAGTTGGTGGCAGTAACTCTGTATACACCAGAGTCCTCAGGGAGAGTGTCTCTCAAGTGAAGGATGAAGTAATCCAGACCCTCATGGACACTCTCAATAGATGGTCCAAAAGCTAAAGGTGTTCCATCCTTCTCCCACTTCAGCGTGGGATGGCCGGATACCCTAATCTCAAAGCGCACATTCTGACCCTCCTTGCACTCGACATTTGCAAGCAGGCGTTTGAACATGGGCCTCAGGGTGAGGTCTGCTGGTTTAGGTCGAGGAACAACAGTAAGACGAGCCTTGCAGCTGTCATCACCATACCTGTTACGGGCCACAACACTGTATTCAGCATCATCTTCATCCTCAAGGTTGTGGATAATCAACTGGTACAGGCCCTTGTCACTTATGAAGGTATATTTCCTGTCATCATATCCAGGGATAAGTTTCTGTCCTGATTTGTGCCAGATGACACGAGGTTCGGGGTGAACAGTGATGGTGACACCAAAGCGCACATCCTCACCAATGTAGGCTGTATGGTTGACCAGAGGAAGAGTGAATTCAGGTGGTTTCTGAAGCATTCTGGCTGTGTCAACTCTGCGCTTTGTTCTCTTGACCACACGGGTGGTGAAGAAGTCACGGTAAGATCTAACACTGTTAATAAACAGTTCCGCATAGGCACTGTCCTCACCATACTCATTCACAACCTTGCATCTGTAAGTGCCATCATCTGCTCTTGTGACCTTATTGATGGTAATTACAGCCAGGCCATCCTCATATTCAATTTCATATTTTTCACCAGCTTCAAGTTGCCTGACACCACAGTACCATGTAACTTCAGTAGAGCTATCATAGTTGTCAATGTTGCAGATAAATTTCACGCTGTCTCCCTCATTCACCACTGCATGACCAACCTGGCCTGCAACAGGACCATGTTCAAATGGAGCAATCTTCACCTTGGCGACAAAGACACCACGCTGGGACCTGATGGAGCCCCCGCTGGCCACACGGGCTGCAGAGACAACTGTGCTCCACTCTTTCCTGACCATTGTCTGGTAGTATCTCTTATGCCTGCCGGTTGGGATTGCTCTAGTGCTGATCTCCTCTGTGGGTTTGGTGAGCCAAGGATGCACCAGTGCCTCAGCAGAAGTCATACGATGTTTACGTTCCTTTGTCATTAGGCGGTCTGTGAAGTCCAATGCCTCAACACTGACCTGTATAAATGACTCATCATCATAGCTGTAGGCTGCATTGGAGATATTGTCGATCATCTGTTGGTTGGTTTCAGCTGCAAATGGATTAAGTCCACTAAGGAGTACATAGGCAAGGACACCAACTGACCACATGTCAGTGACAGTGCTAACCATATCACACTGATGGATCTCAGGGGCAGCATACTCTGCAGTAGTATACTGTATCTTGATTTGGTCTCCAGGAGTCATGTGTCTGGACTGGCCCAACTCAATAATCTTCACATTGGAGCTGGTTCTTGTTGTGTACACAATATTTTCAGGTCTGATATCAAAGTGCCCATAGCTCTGAGCATGCAGGAACTCAAGAGCTGAGCAGATCTGCCTGATGTAGTTAACAATCTCCCGTTCATTAAGCTCAAACTCAGCTGTGCTGAGGCGCTCAAAGATATCAGAACCAGAAATGAAGTCATAAATCATCACCAGGTCCTCAGGGCTGCCATAAGACTCATGGAGGAGGAGATAGTTAGTGTGTTTGGCAAGGTTCAGAGTTGCGATTTCCTTCTTGACTATTGCTTGATCAGCACCTCTCACTTTGACAAATTTAGCCATGTACGTTTTCTCAGAGCTGATGTCAACACAGCGGTGGACAATGCCAAACTGACCTCTACCCAATTCCTCTGCAATACCATATTTGTTGTGCAGATTCTTGGCATCAGAGTGTTGAGCCTTGCCCTGAGGAACATGTTCAGTATCATCAACCTCTCTGTCATAGAGCAGAACTCTGGATTTGTCCTCCTTAGTCATTACAGGTCCACTGGTCTCAGATGGAGCACTCTTTCCAAACTTGTTTTCAGCAATAACTCTGAACTGATAGCTGGTTCCTCCAAACAAATTTATAACAGTGTAGCGGGTGTCACGGGACTGGGCAACACGCTCCCATATCTCAGCAGTGGTGGGGCACTTCTCAATGATGTAGTTGATGACTTTGCTGCCGCCGTCATTTGCTGGGGCCACCCAGTTCAGTGCAACTGAGTCTCTTGACACATCACTGGCTTTGACACCACGTGGAGGATCAGGAACATCAGCCACATCCAGCTCAACTGTCTGTTGGTCAATGCCAAATCTGTTCTTAGCACAGACAATGTAGAAACCAGCATCCTTCTTTTCCACACCGTTGGAGAACACCAAAGATGTGAATGACCTGGTGACAATGACTTGGTAATGGCCATTGCTGTCAATGAGATCTTGTCCTTTCTGCCAGGTGATGACAGGATCTGGTTTGCCACTGAAAGGAATCTTTATATTGACCACCTCTCCACGCAGGGCAGGGATGGCTTCCTTGTCCTTCAGGTTCTTAGGCAGGTTGATTTTAGCAGGGACTAGAAATAAGAGAAATAGTTTAAGTAACATGCAATGTTTTATTTGAATTTTAAAAATTGTTTAATATGCTTACGTTAGTTTTGTACAAGTTAGTTAGCATTTAATGGCGAAACTGGTTATCTATGAGCTTACTTTCAACATCCAGAGAGACTGTAGCACAGATTGAGCCTCCCTGGTTGGTGGCTCTTATCTGGTACACAGTGGAGTCTTCATCATCTGCCTCAGTGATGACCAGCTGGTGGTAACCTCCTTTGAACTCCTGGATCTTGATCTTCTTTCCGTCAGAATGGATCTCTTTTCCCCGTCTGAACCATTTAATCACAGGCTTGGGCTGTCCCGTGATCTTGCAGACAAGGGTAGCATTGCTCTTGTACTTGACACTCATGTTCCTCAGTTCCTCCTTGAAGGCAGGAGCACGGATCTCGATGGCTGTGGCTGGAATGATAGGAGCAGTCTCCTCGCTGTAGTCACTTAGTCCTCCGAGGTTCTCACACTTCACACGGAAGATGTAAGCAACACCCTCAGTCAGATGCTTGACAGAGAACACTGTCTGTTTGATCTCATCTATGGTCACTGGAGTCCATTCAGTCCATTCCCTCTTGTCCTTCTTATGCTTCTTCTCAAGAAAATAGCTCTTGATTTTGGAGCCGCCATCACTGAGTGGAGGCTTCCAGGAAATGACACAGGAGTCCTTAGTGATTCCTGATACAACTGGTGAAAGAGGTGGTGATGGTTTCTCTGTGGACAGGAATACGTAAATCAGAAGTCAGTACTTCTGCGCGGTGTATCTGGGTATTTATTTACAAGTGAACTGTATCACAATTCTGTGCTTACACTAAAAGAGATAAATTCATGAAGTACTTTGAAATATAAATTGACATTGGATTAAACTTACCCAGTTGGCTCTTGATAAGAATAGGTGAAGTGAGCTCCAATGGCTCACTGTTGCCATAGCGATTCTGCGCATATACACGGAAGAAGTATCCGGCACTGTCAGTGAGGTTAGGGACACGGCAAGATGTGCCATTAATGGATGATGACACCAGTTCCCACTCTGTTCCCTCCTTGTCCTCACGCTTCTCCACTATATAATTGGTGATCATGCAGCCTCCGTCATCCTTGGGAGGCTTCCAGCTGATGATGACAGAGTTCTTCAGGAGGGCATCCAGGACAATTGGACCCTGAGGCTTATCAGGTTTGTCTGGAAACAGAGGTATCAGTTTTAATTATTTATAAATCTGATAATATCTGCTTTACAAATCCATGCATTGTTGCACTCACTGCAGGTAATTTCAATGAACATACCATAGATTTCAACATTGAATGTGGTGTCAGCCCTGCCAAAGTGGTTGTGCAGTCTGATTCTGTATTTGCCTCCATGGACCCTGCGTTGCACACTCTTAATGACCAGGTGTGTGTAGTGCTCAGTGGTCTCAATGCTGATGTCTTCTGTGTTCTCCAGGGTCTTTGCCCCATGCAGCCACATGATCTTTGGCTCAGGACGGCCGATGTAAACAGCATGGATGCGAAGAGTGGTTCCCAGGCCGGCATAGTAGGTTTCCTTCAATGGGTAGTCAGGATGGAAGGATGGAGCAGCCTCCAACACCAGAATGCCTGTGGTCTCAGCTTCTCCAGCGTCATTGATGGCCTTGCAGGTATACTCTCCCTCATCCTCCTGCTGGTCAGTCATGATAGACAAAGAGTGGTTGCGACCGTCAGAGCTCATCTCGTACTTGCGGGTCTCGATAATCTCCCTGCCAGCATGATACCACTTGACGTCAGGAATGGGTCTGCCAATTATCTGGCACTTCATGACAGCAGGCTGGCCAAGCTTGGCAGTTACTTCATCCATTTCCTTTCTTAGGCTTGGTTTAGTTTCAACTGCAAATACATGACAAGTAGACAAAGTTATTTATGTAGTCTAAGTCATTCTGGATAGAAAAGTTGGGTAAAAGCCTAAAAATCATTTTCACACATTGCATTTTAGTATACTCACCACTAAGTTTGGTCTTGATGCATGTGGTAGTTCTACGAGGTCTGCTCATTCCTGTCTCATTTTCAGCAAATACTCTGAACTCGTACTCTGTGGCCTCAGCCAGTCCAGGCATGGTGAACTCTTTTTCCTTCATCCTCTGCTTGTTGCATTTCTTCCAAGTGCTCTCAATTGACTTCCTGTACTCCACCCAGTAGCCTAGGATCTCTTTTCCACCATCACATTCTGGAGCTTGCCAACGGATAGTGATGAAGTTGTTTGTTACATTCACTGTGTCAATCTCACCTGGTTGGCTTGGCTTGTCTGGAAGGAAAGAAAAAAAAACAATTTAATCTAATTAACAGCTGCTTTGTGACTTACTGATACCATCATTAACTACTGTATGATTCAGGTTTTATTTTGCATGAAACTCTTCTCCAGCCAAATATTGGCAGTTGTCTTGATCAAACTGATCTCGCTTGAGTTTACTGTGAAATATTACTCACGTCTAAATGTCCCGAGGACATACATTTCCATCAACTATAAGAATTAAAATACTACAATATATAATATTATTGCTCAGCAAAGTACATTTTATTAGGATAGAAGACTAACCAAATGGATCTTTGCAAGTGACTGGGTCAGACACAGGACCAGCCTTGCTCTCGCCGATGTCATTAACAGCTACAACGCGGAAGTGGTAGTCTGCGTCAGGGGTGAGTCCAGGCAGCGTAAACATGGTAGAGGTGATCTTGGTCTCGTGGCGGGCCCATGTCTCAGTAGACACCACTCTGTACTCAACAAAGTAGCCAGTAATGGCAGAACCACCGTCATCCTTTGGCCTGGACCAGGCCAATGCCACAGAGCTCTTGGTGACATCCATGATCTCTGGAGGGTTGCTTGAAGGCTCAGGAGGACCTTGTTTTAAAAGCATAAAAAAGTTTTTTCAGTCATTGTTTAATGATCTCATTCAGGTCAAACACACTGAAGACAGAAAAAGTGAAATACTTACAAAGAGGAGTCTTGGCCACCAATGGCTGCTCTGACTTCAGAGAGGCACTAATACCAAAGGAGTTTTCGGCTGTGACCTTGAAATGATACTCTGTTCCCTCCTTCAGGCCCTTGACAACCAGCTGAGTGTCAGTTACTCTAGAGTCTACAGTGTACCAGGCATGTCGGGCTGCCTCACGTCTTTCTACAATGTAACCCAGGATCTCTGAGCCACCGTCATCTGACGGTTCCTTCCAGGAAACTTTAACAGAGTTTGCCTGGATCTCCTCAAAGACCATTGGTCCCTCTGGAGCACTTGGGCGGCCAATGACCTTCACCTTAATTTGGGCCTTCTTTTTGCCAACCTTATTCTCCAGCAAGAGGTCATAAACACCAGAATCGCTTCTCTCAGCTCCCTTGATCACCAGCTCACTGGCGTCCTCGGTGGAAGCAATCATGGCCTTGGTAGAGGCTGCGCCACCATCCTTTGACCACTTGCAGGTTGGGTAAGGTTTACCCTTGATGGGTATAGAGAGTCTAACCACTCCTCCCTGGCGGACCACGTACACATCTTTATATTTCAGATCCAGGTCATACTCGGGAGATTCTGGATAAGAATTATAGTTACAAAAGTCAGTTTTATTCTACATTAGTTTATAAGATATACAAATTATCATGGTGCAAGTGTAGTTAATGTAACCACTGTGTCCTTACCAAGCATCTCAGTCACAGTGACAGTTCCAGGCACTTCAGCAGGCTCTCCAGAACCACCAGCATTGCAGGCCATCACATGGAATTTGAACTCCTCGCCTTGTGGCATGTTGGTCAGTGTGTACTCGCAGATCAGAGATGGTGTGGTGTTGCACTTGATCCAGGCCATAGTGCCCACCTTCTGCATCTCGATCAGGTAACCATCCACCCTTGCATCTCCCTCATCATCGGGAGGACTCCAGGCCAATGAAACAGTGGACTTGGTGGTATCGGTAATCCTAGGGTTCTGAGGACAGCCAGGTGGGTCTAAGTAGAGATGAGAAGCATGTCAGTATTTCCAGAAGCTGTATCAAAAGATTCTGTACACATTCTTTTAAGACTTAAGTTTTCACCTATTGTCATTAGGAATTCACAGTTCCATCTAAAAAAAACTTTTAAATACAACAATGCTTTCTCTCAAATTGAACTCATACCGATGGGATCTGTTGCCACTGCTGGTTTCGATGGCAGACTTGGTTTGCTCAGCCCTCTGGCATTGATAGCAGTAATTCTGTGTTCGTACTCCAAGCCCTCAATCAGCTCTGTTGACCTGTATCTGGTCATGGTGACAGGGTTCTTGTTGGCACGCACCCATCTGTCAGACCGGACTTCTTTGCGCTCAATGATGTATCCAGAAACTTCAAGGCCACCATCTTCCTCTGGTGGGTTCCAGGCCACGGTCATACCATCACGAGAAACATCAAAGATGGTTGGACGGCCAGGAGGTCCAGGCACATCTGTGGAGGAGGGGAAAACATGTTACATAATTCTGTCATAGTTTACCTAATTCTATGTTTACAATAATATTGGCTAAATGTACCATCTTGAAAAAAAGCAAGAACTCTTACTCCTCAAACTTCTGCAGGTGACGATCTCAGACTGTAGGAACTCTCCAGTGCCATAGCGATTTACGGCAGCTACACGGAAGACATACTCATCTCCCTCAATCAGGTTCTCAAACTTGAAGGTTGGTCGGCTAACAGAGTCACAGACAGGCATCCAGCCTGGTCTGTGAGCATCACGCTGCTCAACCACGTAGCCACTGATGGGAGCACCGCCATCTCTGACTGGAGGATCCCAGCTGCAGGTGATGGTGGTGGCATCAATCTCATCAAACCTGATGGGACCCTTTGGTTCATCAGGTTTAGCTAATAAAATAGGATTAACAGAATAAATAAATAAATACAGTCAATTTGACTGACTAAAAGATAAGTGTTAAAAAAATACTCTGTATATTTTGTAATATTGTCAATCTAGGCATTAATCTACCTAATCTACTCAGCAATACATTATCAAACAGAAGTGACAAATGAGAGATGGCTTCTTACAGAGGATGATGACCTTGATGACCTCTGTGATGACACCAACAATATTCTTCACCTCCAGGGCATAATCACCAGTATCGTCAATGGTGGTGTCTGACACTGTCAGTTTGGAGAACTTGCCAGTGCTCTTAATCTTGATACGGTCTGTGATTTTTATCCTGTTGTCACTGAAGTACCAGGAGCAGACAGGAGGAGGCCTGCCAATGATGGGCAGGTCCAGCTCCAGAGTCTTGCCAGCCAGAACATTGACAACCTTCTGGGGTATACTGGAGAAGTCCACCACAGGCATCACTGGGAAGGAAAAAGAGATTAAAAAAATAATGTAGCTACAGTTTTAATCAACAGTAGTGAAATAGACTGTGAACTGAGCTGTAATGATATAATAACTGAACAGAAAATCTTCAACATGTTCAGTACATGTTGCAGGAGCCAAGAAGGGCCTTTGGTCATATAGACAAAGGATTGGCAGAATGCAATTTTTGTGTCTGTTACCTCTCTGTTCTTGTACAGTGATGCCTGTAACAAGCTCTTTGGGCTCGCTGGCTCCTCTGCTGTTGATTGCTCTGATTCTGAACAAGTACTGTTCATTTTCATTTAGCTTCTCAATGGTGTGCTCAAAATCTGTGAGCTTCAGTGTGGCCACCTTCATCCACTTGTCAGTGCCAAACTTGCAGGCCTCAATGACATAGCCCGTCAATCTGCTGCCACCATCATGCTCAGGCTTCTCCCATCCCAGGGTAACAGTGCTCTTGGTTACATCTATCACCTCCAGCTTGTGTGGTGGCAAAGGCACCTCGCAAACAAGGATGACATCAGGAGTCTCGCAGGGCTCTCCAATTCCATAAATGTTCTCAGGAAGGACCCGGAAGTAGTACAACATGCCCTCCATCAGGCCCTCGATCTTGTAGGATGTCTTGCCGCACTTGGAGGTTACAGTCTTGTAGGCTCTCATGGAGGCCTCACGCCTCTCAATGATGTAGTTGTTGACAGGAGCACCTCCATCTACAGCTGGGGCTTCCCAAGAGATGGTGGCAGAATCTTTGGTCAGTTCCTTGATCTTGATTGGTCCAGCTGGTCCAGGAGTATCTATAGGTAAAAATTCATTCTGTAGTTAAAATATAAAATTTCCCAAAAGCTTATGTATGATATAAAATACAATTAATGACAAAATAAATGTGCTAGTAAACTTCTAAAAAAACAGTATATCCTATTTCAATTCACTTGTCTGGCATTTTCATCAACTTACCATAGACCTTGACCAGAATGTTGACTTCCTGTTTCCCTGCAGAGTTTTCAGCAATCAGTGTGTACTTGCCCGCATCATAGCGGTGGACCTTATCGATGATGAGTGTTGTGGATGTGTTGGTGACCTCGATAAAGCCTCTATTGTGAAGGTCAACACCATGCTTGCTCCAAGTGATGGCAGGAGTGGGACGACCACTGACACTGACAAATAGGCGGAGGGAGCCACCAGCGCGTAGGCAGATGGTCTTCTTTAAGTCATCATGGAGCTCGAAGTCAGGAGTTTCTGTATGAGAGGATGAGATGATGGCTTGTAATGTTAGTAATACAGGAATTTTATTGTTACCACATCAGACTAACAAATAAAATTTACTTTGTTAGAAGAAGAAGAGTCACAAATTAAACAAAATTTGAACCTGGTGTACATGTTGATTTTTTTGTATGTGAATATGAAAGTTTTATGTGTGAATGTGAAAGCATGGATTGCACATGTAAAATTCTTTTCATGTGCTGAACTCAGTTGCTGTATTTGCAATCAGTTAATATTTTTCCAGTTGACTTACCAATTCTCTCCACTGGCTCAGTCTCAGCACAGGGTTCACTGAAGTCCCCTGTGCCATTGATGTTGATGCCAGCCACTCTGAAGCAGTATTTCTTGCCTACAGAGAGTCCGGGCACCACATACTCTGTAGCACGCAGGGTCTTTTCGTGGGCCTTCTTCCATTCCTCTGCTCCAGCCTCCTGCATCTCCAGGATGTAGCCAATCACATCAGCTCCTCCATCATCCACAGGATTGGACCAGGCCAAGCTGATGCTGTCAGCATGAGTATCGGTGATACGAGGGATAGAGGGAGGAGCAGGGGTGCCTGAGAGGAAAGGATGCAGGAATGAACATCAATATCTTTAGATTGTAAAAAATGTACTAATCTTTAACTGGACAATGGATTACCCATTAATCTTGTCACAAAATACGGATATAAAATGATCAGATTCATACATTTAAGATCATCAGTCATTTATTCAGTTGCATATACTATTGGGTATTTAGTTTTGAATGAACTGGACTTACATGTTGGAACTCTGCAGACGACATACAGTGAAACCTCGCTGGGTTCGCTTTCTCCAGCCCTATTGATGGCCATCACTCTGAACTGGTAGATGTTACCTTCAGTCAAACCAGACACCTTCAGTGTGGTGTCCAGGTGAGCTCCATCCCTGTTTACCTTCACCCAGCGGGCACTCTTTCTCTCACGCCTCTCCACCAGGTAGTGGATCAGTGGGCTGCCGCCATCACTCTCCGGCTTCAGCCACTCGATTGTGGCAAAGTCTTTTCCTGATGCCAGGATTTCTGGAGCACCAGGAGGAGTTGGCACAGCTGAAGGAAGACAAAATAGAGGGGCAATTGAGTGTTAGAGGTTTTAAAGTATTTGCTTGTGGATTCTTTTTTACTGTCAGTCTAATACTTTGTAACCAAGGCTAGGTTTTGGTAGGATTTATCATGATATCATTCAACAGGGAATCTCATTTCAAAATAAAAGAGCAGGGACTGTTTGGCCTCAGAAATTTTGGGGAAAATGTGCTTTTAAAGGCACTTACTGAAAGTGTTTCTGGCAACCATGGGCTCAGACTGTAGGTAGACTCCGGCTCCATACTTGTTGACTCCCCGGACTCTGAACAGGTACTCTGTGTTCCTGAATAACCCAGTGATGTTGCAGGTCATTTTCTTGCACTCAGAATGCATGATGACCCAGTTGAGCCTGTTGGTGTCACGCCTCTCAACAATGTAATGGGTGACCTCGTCGCCACCGTCCTCAAGAGGAGGCCTCCAGCTCAGGGTGCATGATTCCTCAGTGATTTTGCTGATTCTAATGCTGCCCTCACACATTCCGGGTGTGTCTGGAAAAAACATGCTCATGGTAAATGGCTTTGGATAACCTATGCCAAATAATGCTTCCACTGTAATCTGTAATTACATTGAATTAAATTGGTAAAAAAAAAAAAAAAAGCTTCTTACCAAGCACTTTGACATTGACCTCAGCAGTCTTTGTTCCGCTTACATTCCTGACCGTGAGGATGTACTTTCCAGTGTCATCTCTGTCACAGAATTTGATGATGGCCAGGGCCCGGGTATGGGTGTACTGTAGATGGTACTTTTCACACAACTCCAGCTCCTTGTTGCCCTTGGCCCAGGAAGCCTTGGGGTCAGGCCTGCCTCCCACTGCAGCATCTAGAACCAGGTCTGAACCAGCTCTGACCAACACAGTTTCAGACAAGAGTTTGCTGTCCAGCTGGGCCTTTGGAGGTTCTGTTGAGAGGAAACAAAGTATGTGTATGTCAAACAACTTCTTTATAGCATAATACTCCTTTGCTGAGACTGTAACATGTTTACATTCATTTAAATCTACATGTTAAAATCTCAATGTATTGCTCACAATGATTTAACAAGAAAAATTAGACAGTTTCATGTTAATGTCATCAATTTATTTAAGACTTGTTAAGGTCAGAGGTGTGGAAGTTGGCTGTACTGGTCATATTGTTTTACAGTCACAGATTAAGATCTTACCAAAGTCAGTCTTGCACTGCACAGACCCAGTGGACTCTGAGGGTGTACTGAAGACCTGGTTGGCATTCTTGGCGATGACTCTGAATTCATAGGGTTCTCCCTCCCCGAGGGCAGTAACGGTATAGAAATTGTCTGTCACATTGGTGTAGTTACACTTGAGCCAGCGGCCCTCACCAGTCAAAGTGTATGGCTTACGTTCAATAATGTAGCCCACAATGGGACTGCCACCGTCATTCAGTGGAGATGACCATTTAAGGGAGACTGTGGTTCTTGTAACATTTGTGACTTCTGGCTTACTTGGTGGATCTAAATAATGGATCAAAAAAAATTGTCAGACACAGATCAATGGAGTATTAAGTAGAACTCTGGACAGTGATACTAAACTGTGTCAAAACTCACCAACTGGATTTTGGGCAACTGCTCCCTTGGAGGCCTCGCTGGCTTTGCTAAGCCCAGCACTGTTCATGGCATAGGCCCTGAACTGGTACTCCAGGCCTTCAACTAGACCTTCCACCTTGTAGTTGCACTCAAAGCAAGGGATCTTATTCTCCCTCACCCAAAGGATATTGTTCCTCTCCTTCTTCTCAATCCAGTAGCCTGTCACTTTGCTCCCGCCATCGTGGTAGGGCTCTTCCCATTTCAGGGTCATTGTGTTAGCAGTAACATTGAAGACTGAGGGCCTTGTCGGTGGACCAGGAGGTGCTGTGATTAAAAAATTTGATTTTGTTGTTGAGCATAGTCATGTGTCTGATTCAATAGAAGGCATGCATTTTTACAGACAATAACAGTGTAAGAAATGCTTAAAACACATCTGTTCTCTCATATTCATACTATAAATTTGTGAGTAATTCAAAAACTTAAAGAGTAGTACTTACTGAAAGGATGCTCTGCAACAATAGTCTCAGACTCAGTGGGCTTGCTGACACCAAATCTATTCTCAGCAGAGACTCTGAATGTGTACTGCATGTACTTGGTCAGGTGACTGACGCGGAGAGATGTGCGCTTTACACTGGAATTGATCAAGAGCCAGGCTGTGGAACCAGACTCACGCTTCTCCACAATGTAGTTGGTGACGTCAGTGCCACCATCATCCTCTGGTGGTTGCCAGTTAACGATGCAGGACTCAGAGGTGATGGATGAGATTTCTATGGGTCCGGTTGGAGGACTTGGTCTCCCTGTGACATTAACTTCAATAGTGAAGGTCTTGGTTCCTGCTACATTCTCCAGAGTGAGGTAGTATTTACCACCATCTCCTCTCATGGCCTCCTTGACTGAAATGCTGGTTCGGTCCTTAGTTACTTTGATGGTGACTCTGTCTGAGCTCTTCAGCCTCATCTCCTCTAGCTTCCAGGTGACTTTAGGAGCAGGTCTACCACTGATGGGAACATCAATGGTGAAGGTGCTGCCAGACCTGCATGTAATCAGCTGATTGGTGATCTCACTGAGGTCAGCAGTCGGTTCAATATGAGGCTCTTTGACCAGCACAGGAGCCAGAGTTTCCCTGGGCTTACTGTAGCCAGATTCATTCTTAGCCTTCACACGGAAATCATACTCATCACCCTTGTTGAGCTTTTCAACCACATAGGTGAGATTCTTTGTGTTGCCAACCACAACCCATTTGTCTGTACCCTTTGGCCTTGCCTCAATGAGGTAACATTGGATGCGGCTGCCACCGTCATGCTCGGGTTTCAGCCAGCCAAGTGACACAGAGTTGTCTGTGGTGTCCAGGATGTCCATTCTCTTTGGAGATGCTGGCTCTGCAGTGGCAATGACAGGCTCAGTCAGCTCAAATGCCTCACCCACACCATGCTGGTTCTCAGCTGAGACTCTGAAGAAGTATGGCACTCCCTCCAGAAGGTCCTGGATCTTCAGGATGTGCTGCATGCACTTGCCACCAGACTGCTGCCAAGTGCGGCGGCTAGCCTCGCGCCTCTCAACAATATAGTGATGGATTCGGGCGCCACCATCATTGAGAGGAGGCTCCCACATAAGTGTGACTGTGCCTCTAGATACCTCCTTGAAGGCAACAGCCTGTGGAGGTCCAGGAGTATCTATCACCTTCACAGTGAATGTAATGGCCTTGCTGCCGCTGGCATTCTCCAGGTTAACAGTGTATTTTCCTGTATCATTTCTAGAGCAGTTTTCAATACTTAGAGAACTATAGCCCTCTGTAGTTGTGATGTCTGACATGACGCCAAGCTCCCCTTCCTCTTTCACCCAGGTGGCAGAGGGAATGGGCCTTCCTCTGAAGTGTATACCCAGGCACACTGAATGTCCAGCTTTGACAATGTGTGTCTGCTTGAACGTGGCATCAATATCTGCCTGTGGTGGTGTTAGCCTGTCTACAGCCTGAGCAGGCTCTGGAGTCTCCTTTTCCTCCCCTCTACCCACGTGATTGACAGCGGCAACACGGAACTTGTACTCAGCTCCCCTTTGTAGACCATTTGCCACATAAGTTGTTTCTGCCACCAGCTCCTCGTTAACTCTCTTCCATTCTGTTTCTTCTCCCTTAACCATCTCAATTATGTAGCCCAAGATCTCCATGCCTCCATCATCCACAGGCTTGCTCCATTCAAGACTGATGGAGGTGCTAGTGGTGTCAGATACACAGACCACAGATGGAGCACAAGGAATATCCTTTGGCTCTGCAGCTTTGATAGGTATAGAGATGTTGCTAGGAGCTCCAACACCAGCATCATTCAAAGCCATGACACGGAACTCATATTCCATATCCTCTGTCAAGTTAAGCACCTTGTGAGCACATTCAACGATGGGCTTCTTGGTGATCACCTTGTAGAACTGAACACTCTTCTTTTCTCGTCTCTCCAGGATGTAGTACTGAATGGGGTTTCCACCATCAGATGTTGGAGGAGTCCAGGACAGGGTGATGCTCTCTCCTGTCACCTCAGTGGCATCAGGAGTGCCTGGAGCATCAGGAGTAGCTGGGGGAAAGATTTTGGTAGGTTATTGCAATGTATGCATTGACTAAACAATGTGGAAATCAAATTTTACTTTTTTCTGAAATATTCAAAAAAAGGCTTTCAATCATTTTACTTACTGTATTGCAGCTGTGCAATGATGGGACTGGATTCCAAAGGTCTACCAATTCCAAACTTGTTAACAGCAGAAACCCTGAACTGGTACTCATTGGTTTTGATGAGCTTGGTTGCATTGAAAGTGCACTCCTTACATTCATCAGACACCAAGGCCCAAGAGATCTTGGCAGTCTCGCGTTTCTCAATGATGTAATGCGAAACTTCAGAGCAGCCATCATTCTCTGGTGGGTTCCAAGAGAGAGTGCACTTGCCCTCTGAGATGTTACTGAAAGTGATGGGTCCCACTGGCTCCCCAGGTGTGTCTGCATCACATATGTGTATGAGATTTATGTTAGAACATTAACAAATAATTATGATAGTGTAAAAGAGTGTAATGTAATATGAAGGGAAAAAAATGTCATAACTGAGTACCTTGGACTTGAACAAGGATGTTCTCCTTCTTGCTTCCAGATCCATTGGTAGCCTCCACAGTGTAGAGGCCGCGATGTGTACGGTCAGCATCCCTGACAAACAAAGTACTGGATCCAGCTATGTTGATAATATCCATCATCTTTTTGGTAACCTCCACACTGTCTCTGTACCAAACAACCTTGGGAACTGGCCGTCCAGTGATGGTCACCTTCAGCCTGATGTTGTCCCCTGCCTTGACAGTCAAACCCTCGAAGTACTCTGGGCCAAACTCAATATTTGGAGTAGCTAGTTTTGAGATAAAGGAGATGTATTAGAATGTTACCAAGCTTTAACAATTTAATTTTCACAGCGCTTAGCTTGAAGCTCTGTTTTACACTCTTTTACTTTTAGCCAGTGAGCAGTCAAAAGACAACAAAAGCAGAATTCATCAATTACATTATTTATTCATCAGTCGTAAAGTTTGATATTCCAACCCCCTCTTCTTGCTGACCCATCTAACTCACCATTCTCACTCCTGACTACAATCAAGCCAGAGGAGTTGGAGGGGGGACTGACAACACCAATGGCATTTCTGGCGGTGACTCTGAATTCGTAGCGCTCATTTGTTGTCAATCCAGTGACAGTGTACTGGCAGTTATGTACATCAGTCAAGTTGGCCTTGAACCAACGGCCATGTCCTTGTCGTTTCTCAATGTTGTAGCTGGCAATCTTGCTACCACCGTCACGTTTTGGTGCATCCCATTTCAGTGTCACCGAGTCACTAGTCACATCAGTGTAGTCAGGCTGGCCAGGAGGATCTAAAGGAGAGATATATTTTCAAATTGCTTTGCTAAGTGTTTTCATTGTTACTCCATTTTAGTCAGATTTTTATAAAAAGAAATAATTTTGCTTTACTTATAGTTTAGACTTGCTTTGTCTTGAAGTGTGAGCAAACAATAATGTAATCGTCTGAATCGGCACTCACCAACAGGACTGACAGCCATGGTTGGCTTACTCTCATCACTCATTCGGCTGAAGCCAGCATCATTCTGGGCATAGACTCTGAAGGAGTACTCAAGGCCCTCAATGAGTTCCAAAATCCTGTATTCTGTTTCTTTGATCAACAGGGTGTTCACTTTCTGCCACATGATGCTGTTCCTTTCCTTCTTCTCCACATGGAAGCCTTGAATGGGGGTACCCCCATCATAGATGGGCTGCTCCCACTGGATGGTCATGCCATCGTTGGTGACATTATACACAACAGGCTTGCCTGGTGGGCCTGGAGGCCTGAACTGGTGCTTGGCAATGACCATCTGTGAGATAAGAGGCTCACTGACACCATATCTGTTCTCAGCGCACACTCTGAACTGGTACTGGACACCCTTGATAAGGTTGGGGACCTTGAACTGGGTACCATCTACACTGGAGCAGGCCATCTTCCAGTTAGGCTGGGAGGTGTCACGCTTCTCCACTGTGTAGCACGTGATATCTCCACCTCCATCATCATTGGGTTCATCCCAGGAGATCATGATGCTTTCAGCTCTTACTTCATCCAGTCGAATGGGTCCAACCGGCTTTGATGGTGGTCCAAGTGTAATAACATGTATGTGGAAGGATCTCCTGTTGACCTTGTTGTCAAGGGTTAGGGTGTATTTACCCTCATTTTCCTTCTTTACATTTTTAATCATGAGAGTGGCTTTATTTTCTGTCTTCTTGAAGCGTACTTGGTCACTCTCCTTCAGCGGCAGGTTGTCCTTAAGCCACTGTATAGAAGGTCTGGGTTTGCCTTTGTATGGCAGCTCAATATGCACATTGTGACCCAGGCGAACACTGATGCTGTTATCTGGGTACTCAGCAAGGCTTGCCTCAGGTGTGATAATGTAGTCAATGACCTTGATTGGCCCTATCTCAACAAAGTCACCCTGTCCCTTCTCATTCCTGGCGGCAACTCTGAAAAACATATCTGAGTGCTCCTTGAGTTTCTTGACCTCAAACTCACATTGTCTGCTGGTCCCTCCCAGTGACCATTCCCCATCCTTTAGCTTCTTCTCAATGATGTAATCAGAGATGATGCTGCCGCCATCAAAATCTGGTTTCAGCCACTGCAGAGTAACAGACATCTTTGATGAATCCTTCATAGAGACTTCCTTGACTGGTCCTGGAGTCTCTGTGGCCTTGACAGGCTCAAGCGTGTCACATGGATCACCAACACCGTTCTCATTCTGTGCTAACACACGGAAGAAGTAAGATGTCTTCTCAGAAAGATCTTCAATGGTGTATGTTGTGTCTGTGCATTTGCTTGTCACGGCAGAGTAGGATCTTTTGGAGGAATCCCTCTTCTCAACAATGTAATTTGTGACCTCAGCACCACCATTGAGGAGTGGAGGCTCCCAGCAGAGAGTAACCTTTCCACGGGTCACATCCTTCAGGACCAGGTTTCTGCAATGAGCTGGTGTATCCTGGACTTTTACGGAAAGGGTCAGTGTCTTTGGCTCTCCTACACCATTCTCTATCCTGACTGTGTACTTTCCAGTGTCTAGCCTGGTCACTTCACGCAAAACAAGGACTGTGGTTGTGTCTGAGTGGTGGAACTCATATTTGGGGTCATTATCAATGCATTCTTCTCCCTTACTCCATTTAGCAGTGGGAGCAGGTCTGCCCTTTAGAGGGACAGACAGCTCCACATCCTTGCCAGCCTTCACAATGTAGTGAGTTCTCATTGCCACATCTGAATCAATCTGGGCCTCCTCTGTGAAAATCATGAAAAAAATTTAAGGTCATACAGGGACTACTATATGTGAGCAAGGTAAGAACAAAACATCACAAAGTGTTGTAAAGACAATTCACGTTTTCAATAAATTTACCCAGGATATCTTTAGCCTGTACAGGATCAGTCATCTCTAGAGCCTCTCCACGGCCAGCACAGTTGACAGCAGAAACTCTGAAGAAGTAGTTGACATCTGGTTTTAAGTCATGAACTGTGTACTCTGTTGTCTTGACCTCTCCCTTAGAGGTAATCATAGCCCATTCCTTTTCTCCCTCAACAAGCTTCTCCACCATATAGCTGGTGACCTCGCTGCCTCCATCCCACTCTGGCTTGGACCAGCCCAAGGTGATGGATGTCCTGGTGGAGTCCACCACCTTCAGCTTGCAAGGGTCATCTGGTGGATCTATAATTAAATTTCATTTATTAGGTTGGGCTGTACAATGATCTTTTATGTTTTAGATGGAAATCTGTGAATTTTAGAAGACTTACCAACTGGGTCAGCAGCCTTGTAATAGTCTGATGCATCAGAGAATGGTCCCTCTCCGGCCTTGTTTATGGCACAGATACGATATTGGTACTCATTTCCTTCTGTCAGGTGGTAGACAGTCTGCTTAATATCAGTGACTGGGTCTTTGTAAATTCTGATCCAGCGCAAGCTCTTCTTGTCGCGTCTTTCTAGGTAGTAGCCAGTCACGGTGCTACCTCCATCTACACCTGGTTTGTCCCACTCTACAACCATGGTGGACTTGGTGATTATATTCACCTCAGGAGTACGAGGCTGGCCAGGAGTTACTATAAAAACAGATAGCAAATATGTTAAGGAAATGCAAATGTCCAGATAATGAGAAACAATCATGATTAAAATCTGAACAAAAGAAAAACTTGAAGGAATACAAAAGGATGGTTACTGCAGACTAATTTTTTGGTGTTCAGTAGCCAAGGAACAACTATACTTCATGTCTGGCCATATGATTTATTCATTTTTACTGTAGTATTCTGCACACTACAGCCCCAAAACTTACCAAAGGCATTTTTAGCGATGACAGGCTCTGACTCCAGTGGCTCTCCAATTCCATACTTATTAACACCCATGACGCGGAACACATATTCATTTCCACGTACCAGCTTGCCAACACTGACATATGTCTGCTCATGCTTGTCTGAAACAGTGGACCAGACAACTCGGCTGGTTTCGCGCCGCTCAACAATGTAGTGGGTAACCTTGGAACCCCCCTGGTCAGACTCAGGCACAGGTTCCCAGCTGAAGATGATCTTGTCTGCTGTGATGGAGTTGAAGTTAATGATACCAGCCGGGGGTCCAGGTTTGTCTAAGGGGAGGTTAAAAAAAAAGATATGCATGTAAACATCAAATACAGAAATGATAGAAAGTTGAATTTAATAGGAGGAACTAAATTTAAACTGATCAGGAGTTCAGAATTTTTTAAATATCTAAGTATGAAGCAAGCATTTTTAAATACCTAGGATTTCAATCCTTATGGTTGCAGATGCTGATCCATGAATATTCTTGATCTTGACATCATATGAGCCTGTGTCAAGGCGAGTTGCATCCTTGATCAGTACAGCAGAAGAGTCAGTCGCACTTTCAACAGACACGGTAGAGGTTGTTACCAGCTCTCTTCCATTCTTGAGCCACTCAATGGTTGGCAGAGGCTTGGCAATGATGCCAACTCTGAGCTTAACTGATGCTCCGGCCTTGTACTTAACCACATCCAGATACTCCGGAGGAAGGTCAATGGCTGGGGCACCTGTGGGATATCAGATATTAACAAAGCTAGTGTGTCCATAAATCCAACAAGAGTAAGCAAGAAATGTAACCATAGATAAAATAGGGCAAACTAGATAGAAATTAAAAGACTCACCGCATGCGTCAACACAAGTGACTGGGCCAGCAATAAGAGATGGGTTGCTGACAGACCCAACAGCATTCTTGGCATACACTCTGAACTCATAAGACTCATCCTGGGTCAGCCCAGATACAGTGAAGCCCAGTTCAATGATGTTTGTAAAGTTGGCCTTCACCCATCTTCCATTGGGAGCTTCCCTTCTTTCAACACTGTAGCCAGTAATCTTGCTGCCTCCATCGTACGGAGGCCTCTGCCATGCCAGGCTGACAGAGTTCTTGGTGACTTCTGTGATACGGATGTTTGCTGGGGGCTCTGTAACATTAAAGTAAGAAAGATTCTATTTTAATGAAACATCAGTAAAGAATCTTCTTGTTGCATTCTCATATATCTAAGGCTCTCAGTCCCCCTAAAACTAGAAATACACATCCAAATTAAAAAAACACCTACCGCAGGCATCAATGGCAAGCACCTCTTCAGAGGTCTTGCTCATCTTTCCAATACCAGCTGCATTTTCAGCTGCCACCTTAAACTCATAGATGAGGCCAGGGCAGATATTTGTAACTCGCCACTGGTTTCCTGGGATTGCTGTCTTATTGACCTTCTGCCAGAGGATGCTGCTTCTCTCCTTCATCTGGAGATAATATCCTACTACAGGGTTTCCACCGTCATTGACTGGCTCATTCCAACAGACTGTCAAGCTCTCTCTAGATACATAGCTGACCCATGGTGTAGATGGAGGTCCAGGGATGGCTGTAATAGACAGCATTCATGTAGGTGTAATTCAGAACAATTTACCATGCATAAAACACAAACACGTGAAGACACACAGACACATACAATTTATTAATCTACAAAAAAATGATAAAGGATATATATACAGAAAGAAAAACTAACTTATGTTTTGCCCATAGGTTGTAGTAAAGGGACAAGATTATTAAAGCTACATATTAATGTATTCATGTGGCCTCACTTACTGTATGGGAGCTTTATCATGACTGGTTTGCTGTCAATGTGGTCGCTGACACCATACCGATTCTCAGCCTTGATTCTGAACTGATACTCCTCTCCCTTGGTCAGCTTGGTCACCTTGATCGAGCTCCTAGCAATGCTAGTTGACACCTCTGCCCAGGTAGGAGTGCTGGTTTCACGTCTCAGAACAATGTAGTTGGTAACAGGACTGCCACCATGATACTCTGGAGGAGCCCATTTCAGGCAAACTGTTGTTTCGCCCACCTCTCCAATCTCAACTGGACCAACAGGTGGTCCAGGTCTGTCCAGCACAGTGAAGACAATGAAGATCTTTGTGGTACCTCCTGCATTTGAGGCAGTGACTTCATATTTGCCAGCATCACTTGAAATGCTTTCATTTAGAGTGATGATTAAGCTGTCTGGTGTTACTTCTGTCAGCAGCCTCTTGGATCCCTTGATGACAACATTGTTTTTAGATATAGTCACCTTAGGCATGGGTCTGCCAGTGAGAGGAATCTCAAAGGTCAGGTCAGATCCTGCTCTCACATAAACTGTGTTCTTGGGATAATTCTTAAGGTCAAACTCTGGAGCCTCTGTTGAAAACACAAGACAGGACTGTGATCAGTAAAGTCATTTCAAAACTAGTACTCCCATCAGTTTTCATCAAATGAAAATACAGCATTTCCAGTCATTATTTTACATCAACTATTACCTCTGAAAAAAACCTATTACCTAAGGAAAATAATAAAATCATATAGGAATAACATACAAATCAAAATGCAGTAATAAAACTAGTTAATACCGAGTATTTCCTTGACAATAACAGGTACGATCATCTCCTTGGGTTCACTGAGTCCGGCATGGTTCTCAGCACGGACTCTGAAGAAGTACTCAGCACCCTCCCTTAGGCTCTTGATGGTGTGAGTCATGGTTCTCACAGTTGCACACTTCACCCACTTGGTCTGCCCCTTCTCCAGGGCATCAATAAGGTAACCAGTAACTCTGCTACCACCATCGTATTCTGGTCTTGTCCAGGCAATCGTAACACTGTCCTTGGTAACATTTGCAACTCCAAGTTTCATGGGTGGACTTGGAACCTCTATAACAGAGAGCAGGAAGTTTAATCAAGCATTTTTTTGGAAATGATAAAAGTAGTCTAAAATAAAATTTACATATAGTAAGTTCATTCCTTACCTGTAATTTTGGTTCCAGCCTTGGCCTCCTGAGGGACACCCACTCCATACTCATTTTCTCCGATAACTCTAAAGTAATAAATGGCTCCCTCCTGCAAGTCTTCCACTTTGTAAGTAAGTGCGTGGCAGGTGCTGGTCACAGACACCCAGGCCTTTTTACTGGCCTCACGTTTTTCAACATGGTAGGCCTTCACTGCATCACCACCATCATTCTCTGGAGCCTCCCAAATCAGGGTTGCAGAATCCCTAGTCACTGCTGAAACTTTAACATCGATAGGGGGTCCAGGAGAGTCAAGCACCTTGACAACCATGGGCAATGTTGCTTTACCCAGTGGTGACTCGATAGTGACACAGTACTCTCCAGAATCATTTCTAGTTGACTTCTCAATAGTCAGTGAGGTCCTGGAATCTGTTGATTCAATGGTTCCCCTGACCTTCAGATCAACACCCTCCTTGGCCCATTCCACTGATGGCACAGGTTTGCCCATGAATGGTACATTCAGAGTAAATGCTGTACTATGCTTAACAATAAGTACTTTACGCATATCAATGTCAGCATCAAATGATGGCTCTAGAGTTCTCTCCATTGCTGCAACTGCATCTGAATATGGGCTACGCACACTGCTGCCAACTTTGTTTATTGCCTTGACACAGAATTCATATTTTGCATCTGTCTTTAGTCCTGTGATTGTGAATTCCAAGCTCTTGGTAAGAGGGATAGCCTCAATCCATCTTACTAGTTCTTCAGGTGATTCAGGTACCTCCTCTTCCTCCTCCTCATATTCTTCCTCAACCTCTGGTTCTGGTTTGTGGATATAGTCTCTGTATTCTACACTGTATCCAAGGACGGGAGCACCACCATCTTCTGTTGGTGGTTTCCAGACAATGGTCACACTGTCCTTGGTTGAACTGGCAATTTTTGGCTTAGTTGGGCGAGAAGGAACAACCAGAGGATCCATTGCTCTGAATGTTGCTGATGGTTCACTCGGGGGACTCAGACCAGCAGCATTTTCAGCATAGACTCTGAAATCATACTCACAACCCTTGCGCAGTTTGGTTGCTACTGTGGTACATTCTACAACTGGATCTCTGTTCACACGGACCCAGCGCATACCTGTCTTCTCACGGCGCTCAATTACATATCCAGTAATTGGGCTTCCGCCATCACTGGCTGGCTTGCACCAGGTAAGGGTCATTGAATCTCCACTTATGGCAGTAACATCAACACTAGTTGGAGCAGTGGAAAAGGTGTATGGATCTGTAACCTTCACAGCATCACTCTCCAGAGCCTCACCAAGTCCGTACTTGTTAACAGCCAAAACCCTGAAGATATATTCATTGCCCTTTAGCAATCCTGTAACTTTGAAGTATGTTTTTGTGAGATCTGACTTCACCAGTGTCCATGCCAAGCGGCTGGTCTCACGCTTCTCAACAACATAATGTGTGATATCAGCACCACCAGTCTCCTGAGGGGGACCCCATGACAGAATGCAATCCTCAGCTGTAAGACCTGTGATCTGCAGAGGTCCAGCGGAAGGTCCTGGCTTATCAAGAATCACACAGTTTATTGGCATGGTAACAGTTCCAGCAATGTTCTGTAGAGTCAGGGCATACTGTCCAGAATCTCTTCTAATACAGTCCTTGATAATGACAGATGTGCTGGTATCTGTGGATACGATCTGAATTCTGGCTCTCAGCTCAATGTCTTTGCCATCCTTAGTCCACGAAATTACAGGAGCAGGACGTCCAGCAAGGTCAGCATTAATCTTCAGAGTTTCACCTGATTTCACAAAAACTGTCTCTCTAAACTTGACATCCATCATAATGCGTGGTGGATCCACATCATCCTTGATAGTAATGGGGCCAGTGTTGTCAGATGGTTCACTGAACAATCCAGCTGCATTCTTTGCAATGACACGGAAGTCATACTGGCTATTTTCTGTAAGACCTGTCACATCATAGTAGGTCTCAGCCACATTGGTAAAGTTGCACCTCGTCCAGCGTCCTTCAGGAAGGTCTCTGCATTCAATGATGTAGCCAGAAACCTTGGCTCCACCATCATACTCTGGTTTATCCCAAGACAAGGAGACTGATGTTCTGGTAACAGCAGTGACCACAGGTGTGCCTGGAGGATCACATGGATCTCTTGCTGCTACAGCTTCACATGCTTTGCTGCATTTACCAATACCAGCAATATTTTCAGCATAGACACGGTATTCATACATCATGCCCTCTTCAATTCCACTGACTTTGTATTCTGTATCTTTGATCATTCCTCTGTTCATCTTTGTCCAAAGAATGCTTGAACGCTCCTTCCTCTCAAGATGGTAGCCTAGAACAGGACTTCCACCGTCACTGACTGGCTCATTCCAAGTCACTAACATGTAAGACTTTGTGGCCAATTTCACTATAGGTGTGGAAGGAGGTCCTGGTTGTTTGAAGTTATACTGAGCAGTAATCCCGGATGAATCCAGGTATGTACTCTTTCCATAACGATTGACTGCATAGATGCGGAATTGATATTCTGCTCCATGTGTCAGGCGGCCAGCCTTGAAACATGTTCTGGCAACATTACTTGCTACCATCTGCCATTCTTGTGTGTTTGTGTCTCTTTTCTCAACAATATAGTTACTAATGGAGCAACCGCCATCATAATCTGGTGGTGACCAGGAGAGTGTGATGCTGTCTGAGGTCACAGCATCCACCTTAATACATTTAGGTGGACCTGGTTTATCAAGAACAACAACGCCAATATCTGCTGTGACAGTTCCTGCTGTGTTGGCCAAGGTGATCTCGTACTTGCCAACATGTTCTCTGCTAGCATCTTTAATGAGTATTTTGGATGAGGTTGCAGTGTTTAAGATGGTCACTGATGTTGTTTGCTTTAAGGGAAGGCCATCCTTCTTCCAGGATACAACAGGCTTTGGCCTGCCTCTTACTGGAACCTCAAGAGTGAGGTCATCTCCAGCCTTCACACTGTATGTATTAAACAGTAAGTTGAAAGATGGTTCAATTGCAACATCCTTTGCAACCACAGGCAAGCCAAGATCCTTTGGCTCACTCTTTCCTTTTTCATTGATTGCAACAATTCGGAATAAATAGGCTTCATTTGGAGTAAGATTAGGAATAGTTGCTTCAGGCACCTTGACTGTGCATGCTGTGCCCCATTTATCTCCACTCTTTGGCTTAAATTCTACATTGTAGCACATTACTTTGCTTCCACCATCATGAGCAGGTTTGTTCCATACCAGTGACACACTTGTCTTTGTCAAATCGACAAGGGTAACCTTGCTTGGTGGCAGAGGTACCTCAGATACTTTGATTTCCTTGGTTTCAACCATCTGTCCCTGGCCATATTCATTAACAGCACAGACTCTGAAGTAGAAAATGCCACCCTCAGGCAGCTCTTCAATCTTGAAAGAATTGGCAGTACAGTTGCTGGTCACAGTAGTGTAGGCCTTCCTGACAGACTCTCTCTTTTCTACAATGTAGTTTGTGATTTTAGAACCACCATCCGTGAGGGGAGTATCCCAGGCAAGAGTCACTGAATCCTTCTTGAGCTCCTTCACAGCAAAGTTTTGTGGTGCACTCGGCGTGTCCAAAATTCTCACTGCAACAATAGCAGATTTTGTACCACTGCTGTTCTCCAGTGTTAGTGAGTATTTTCCACTATCAAAGCGGTTGACATTATCAATGACTAGCATTGTGTATGAACTGGTGGTGTCAACCGAAGCACGCTCTGTGAGAGTACCCTCAACTTTCTCCCATTTCACAGCAGGTTCAGGCCTTCCTCTGATGGTGACAAACAGACGCAGAGTTCCACCAGCACGGACAGATACCACCTTTCTGAGATCAGCATCTAGTTCGATCTCTGGTGCTTCAACCCTATCAGAAGTAACCACAGTGCCGCTGACATTAGCAGCCTCCCCTACTCCCTCAGAGTTGATAGCACAGATGCGGAACTGGTATTCTCCACCCTCCTTTAGGTCTGTGATGGTGAGTTTAATTGCCTGAATACCATTTGGTGGAGTGCACATGGTCCATTCTTTTTCAACTGGCATCTCTGCTGCTGGTGCTATTTCTGCCTCTTCTGTCAGTTCTGGCGCTTGTGTAAACTCCCTCATTTCAACAATGTAGCCTTTGATATAGGCACCACCATCAAAGTCAGGTTTGCCCCATGACAAAGAGACAGAAGACTTTGTGTAGTCGGTCACTTTAGGGTGATGTGGAGGCCCAGGTGGTGTTGTAGCATCACATGCTCTGTAGAACAGGGACAATTCACTGAGGTCCCCCATTCCAGCTTCATTCTCAGCAGCAACACGGAACTCATAGAAGTGATCTGTCATCAGACCCGTGACCTTGAAGTGGGTGTCAATCAACTTTTGTCTGTTGCATTTTGTCCACCTTACACTATCTTTGTCACGTTTTTCAAGGTGGTAGCCTTCAATGTCAGCTCCACCAGTCTGCTCTGGAATGGTCCATGACAAAAGCATGGAGTCCTTTGTTATCTGACTGGCTTCTGGAGTTCCAGGAGCACTAGGTGGCTTGTATGGATTGCGTGCAATGATGGGTTCACTCTCGAGGTAATCACCAACACCATATTTATTCACTGCCCTGACTCTGAAAATGTATTCATTTCCAGGGAGCAAATTTCTTAGTTTATGGTAAAGACCCTTGATATTTGGTGCAGCCACTGTCCAGGACAACCTACTAGTCTCTCTCTTTTCCAAGACATAGTGAGTGATACTAGCCCCACCATCCAGAGCTGGCTCAGACCAAGCAAGGATACACTTGTCAGCCATGACTCCTGTAACTTTCATAGGTCCAGTGGGTCGACCTGGTTTATCAAGAACTTTGACAGTGATAGGTAAGGTTTTTGTACCACCAAGATTTTTGAGGACAAGGGCATAGTGGCCACTGTCCAGCTTGGTTACATCCTTAATTGTTATGGCTGCACGTTTCGGTGAAGTTTTCACTTCAATGCGTAGGGCTTTGTCCATTTCCTTGCCCTCTTTTAGCCAGGCAACATCAGGAATTGGTTTTCCATAGATGTCTGCATCAAGAACCAAGTGTTCTCCAGCATTGATAACAATGACATCCTTGTATTTGGGATCCATTGAGGCCCTTGGTGGTTCAATTTCATCAGTAGCAGTAACAGGTCCAGAGCTGTCAGATGGCTCACTGAAGACTCCAGCTGCATTTCTGGCAATAACTCTAAATTCATATTGCTCATTCTCTGTCAGACCAGTGATGGTATAGTCAGTCTCAATTATATTAGTGAAGTTAGCTCTTACCCAACGCCCATCAGGGGAGGAAAGATCTTTCCTTTCCACGATATATCCATTCACTTTGCTGCCACCATCATACTGAGGCTTGGTCCAACGAATCTTGATTATATTCTTAGAAATAGTTACAGCTTCCGGAGCACCAGGAGGATCACATGGGTCACGAGCAACAAAGGACTCAGACACTTTACTGCATCTACCAATGCCAACAATATTTTCAGCATAAACTCTGAATTCATATCCAATACCCTCCTCAAGATTGCAGATCTTGAACTGTGTATCAGTTATGAGAGTCTTGTTCAGTTTGTTCCAAAGAATGCTGCTTCTCTCCTTGCTTTCCAGATGGTATCCAATAACTTCACTGCCCCCATCATTAACTGGCTCGTTCCATTCAATGATCATCATTTCCTTTGTTGCAGATTTGACATATGGTGTTCCTGGAGGCCCTGGTGGTTTGTATGGATATTGCACACCAATGGCCTTGGAGTCCAGAGGCAAGCCCTTTCCATATCTGTTTTCAGCTATAATTCTGAACTGGTATTCTGCACCAGTCTTCAGCTTGGTGACCTTGAAGG
Source organism: Istiophorus platypterus (assembly GCA_016859345.1). Classification (NCBI taxonomy): domain Eukaryota; kingdom Metazoa; phylum Chordata; class Actinopteri; order Istiophoriformes; family Istiophoridae; genus Istiophorus; species Istiophorus platypterus. Next base: position 624,235 of record CM029122.1, on the reverse strand, counting down.
CTGTCCTTGCAAGCTGTGTGGTGACTGACTGCCATGTTGTTGTGGTGGTATCTCTCTTCTCCACTATATAGTTCTTCACCTGGCATCCACCTGTGTACACTGGGGGCTCCCAGGCAAGATGGACAAAGGTGTTGCTCACTTCAATAATCTTGACTGGACCTGTTGGTGGACCAGGCTTGTCAAGGATAATGACAGCCACATCCTCAGTGATTGTGCCAGCGGTATTGGTCGCTGTAATTGTGTATTTACCAAAGTCCTCTTTGCATGCCTCAGTAATTTGAATTGCAGTTGTTGCTTGAGTGTTTACCACATTAACTCTGGATGTCACCTTTAAAGGCTGTCCATCCTTAGTCCAGGTGACTTTAGGTTTGGGTCTGCCAAGGATAGGGAACTCCAACTTAAGATCTTTTCCAGCTAATACGCTGTAAGTGTTGAATTGCATCTTAATGCTTGGCTCCATGGTCATGTCACTAGCAACAACAGGTGCAGCAAGTGCCTTTGGCTCACTCTTTCCCTTCTCATTGTAAGCAATGATACGGAATAGATATTCTGTTCCAGCTGTGAGTCCCTTGACAGTGCCCTCACATATCTTTGTATTTGCTGCAACTCCCCACTTATCTGTACCCTTAGGCTGCATCTCAATTAGATAGCCACCAATTCTACTGCCTCCATCATGCTCAGGTTTCTCCCAGGCCAATGAAGTGCTGGCCTTGGTGACATCAGTGAGGAAGACTTTTCCAACAGGAAGTGGTACCTCGGAGGCCTTGGAGGCTGTCTTTGTTTCAACAGCTTGGCCGACTCCATAGTCATTCTCAGCCATGACTCTGAAGTAGTACATAGCACCCTCAATCAAGTTCTCAACTTTGAATGTTGTCTTGGTGCATTTAGTGGAGACATTTGCATATACCTTTCTGGTTGATTCACGTTTGTCTATGACATAGTTCTTGATTTTTGAACCTCCATCAATCAGAGGGGCATCCCATGCAAGAGTGACAGAGTCCTTTTTGACATCTTTAACCACAAGATTCTGTGGGGCTCCAGGTGTATCCAGAACTTTAACAGAAACAACCTCAGACACAGAGCCACTGCTGTTGGTCAGGCTTAGGGTGTATTTTCCTGAATCATTCCTGTCACATGTGTCAATGGACAGCTGTGTGAAGTTAAGAGCTTTCTCAACCACAGCCTTTTCAGTCAGGTCTCCCTCATCCTTAGTCCACTTAATCTCAGGTGTTGGCCTGCCCTTAAATGGAATATTGATTCTAACAGATCCACCAGCCTTCAAAGTGATGCCCTTTCTCAGTTCAGAATCAAGGTGGATCTCTGGTGGGTCCACCCTTTCCTCTGGCTTAGCTGTTCCGGAGAGAGCAGCTGGCTCTCCAACTCCCAGTTTGTTCAGAGCACACACCCGGACCCTGTACTCCTGACCGTCAATAAGTTTGGTAATTTCATATTTGTTGACACGCAGGCCAGTGGGCGGAGTAACCATTGTCCATTCCTCCTCCTCAGCCTTGCAAACTTCAACAATGTATCCTTGAATGGTGCTGCCACCATCGGAGAGTGGCTTACCCCATGACACTGTAATAGAGCTTTTTGAGGAGTCAATCACATTCACATATGTTGGGGCACCAGGTTTGTACTTGGGATCACAGGCTTTGTAGTATGAACTTGGAAGGCTTGGCTCTCCCACTCCAACTACATTCTCAGCAGCCACTCTGAACTCATACTCATGGCCAGTGGTTAGGCCAGTGACTCTAAAGGAGAGGTCAGTGACCTTCTGCCTATTGCATCTGGTCCATTTGATTCCAGTTCTGTCCTTCTTTTCAACTACGTAATTAGTAATCTCACTACCACCATCAGTCTCTGGGGCTGACCATGTGATGGTCATGCCATCATGGGCAATGTTGGTCACATCTTCAATGTGCGGTGAACCAGGAGGAACAAATGGAGTTTTCATTATCACTCCACCAGATGCCAGTGGCTCACTGACACCATAACTGTTAACCGCCATGACACGGAACATATACTCATTACCTTCCAGTAATTTGGTAACTTTGTAGCATGTGGTGTCACAGCTGTTAGAAACAATAGTCCAAGCTAGACGGCTTGTCTCTCTTCTCTCAATGATGTAGTGTGTAATAGGACTACCTCCGTCATGTAGAGGGGCACGCCATACCAGTGTGCATCTGTCTTCAGCTACTCCAGTGATGTGGAGGGGTCCTTCACATGGACTAGGCCTGTCAAGGACCACAACCTTAAATGGCACAGTTTCACTTCCAGCATCATTTGTCATTCGGAGCATGTAAATTCCACCATCAATTCTAACACAGTCTTTAATGACAATCATTGCATGGTTTTCTGTGTTTTTGATCTCCAGTCTGAGCGTATTCTCAATTGGTTTTTCATCCTTGAACCACTGAATAGTAGGCAGTGGCTTTCCACGGACATCTGCATCTAGCTTGAATGTCTCTCCGGCATTGATGATAATGGTCTTGGTGAATGCAGGGTCAATGGAGTATTTGGGTGCCTCTACCTTATCATTTGCAGTGATTGGTCCACTGTTGTAGGATGGCTTGCTGATGGTGCCAACAGCATTCTTAGCAATGACTCTGAAGTCATACTGTGCATTTTCAGTCAGTCCAGTTACAGTAAACTGGGTCTCAATCACATTGGTGAAGTTTGCCCTTACCCACCTGCCATCTGGCAGATCACGCTTCTCCACAGTATAGCCAGTTATATTACTGCCACCATCATACTCTGGTTTAGTCCACTGAATGACAATGGTATCTTTGGTCACATGGATTGCCTCCGGGATGCCAGGAGGATCACATGGGTCACGGGCAATGCAGCCCTCTGAGATCTTACTGCACCTTCCAATCCCTACGATATTTTCAGCATAAACCCTGTATTCATACTCAACACCTTCCTCCAAGGGGTGACTTTTGAAACTTGTCTCATGAATAAGTGTCTTGTTGATCTTGACCCAGAGAATACTGTTTCTCTCTTTCCTTTCAAGATGGTAGCCAAGAACAGGGCTGCCTCCATCAGTGACAGGTTCATGCCATTCAACAGTCTGTTGGTCCCTAGAGAGAGACGAGATGAAAGGAGTGCCTGGGGGGCCTGGCTCCCTGTATGGATACTGAGCAACCACAGCAGATGAATCCAGGCCATGACTCTTGCCATAGCGGTTCTGTGCGATGATCCTAAATTGGTACTCAGCTCCAGTCTTTAGTCTAGGCACTTTGATGGTGGTTCTGGCACAGTTAAAGCTGACATTTTCCCATGCTGTTGTAGTAGTATCTCTCTTTTGTACAATGTAGTTTGAAATTTGGCAGCCACCATTGTGTTTTGGTGGATCCCATGAAATAGTGACACTCTGTGTTGTGATTTCATTGAACCTTACAGGGCCAGTTGGGGGGCCAGGCTTGTCGAGTACAATGATTTCAACTGTTGTGTCCTTCTTTCCAGCTGAGTTAGCAACATTTATACTGTACATGCCACCATCATCACCTGCTGCCTCCTTGATGCTGAGTGTTGTATGTGTTGATGTGTTGAGAATATTGACTCTGGTGGTGAATTTCAAAGGAGCTCCATCCTTAGTCCATGTGACTGTTGGTTTAGGACGTCCAAGGACTGGAATATCAATCTTCAGGTCTTTGCCCACATGGACACTGTAGCTGCTAAATGCTGGTCGAACATCAGGCTCAAAGACCAAGTCTTTAGTCATTACTGGACCAGCAATGACTTTGGGTTCACTCTTTCCCTTATCATTAATTGCTGTAACTCTGAAGAGGTACTCCTCTCCTGAGTTCAGATTGGAAACAGTAGCCTCCATTGTCTTAAATGTATTAACACCAGACCACTTCTCCTGACCCTTAAGCTGTACCTCAAGCAGGTACTGCATGACTCTGCTACCACCATCATATTCAGGCTTCTCCCAGGCCAAAGAAATACTTGTTTTGGTTTGGTCTGTAACAATCAAGTTCTTTGGAGACTGGGGCACCTCTGAGACCTTAAGAGGGTCGACAGTTGCTGCAGGCAGGCCAACACCATGTGCATTCTCAGCAATGACTCTGAAGTAGTAACTACAACCCTCCTGGAGCGGCTCAATCTTCCATGAAAGAGCATGTAAATTTGTTACAACAGCTGCATATGTTTTGCGTGTGCTTTCTCTCTTTTCAACAATGTAGTTCTTGATCTTGGACCCACCATCCAACAGAGGTGGTTCCCATGCCAGTGTCACTGACTGGTTTGTAATTTCTTTGACCTTCAAGTTTACAGGAGCACTAGGTGTGTCGAGAACGCGGACAACAATAAATGCTGATTTGGTTCCGCTGGAGTTCTCTGCAGTGATTTTGTATTTTCCACTGTCATTTCTGCTCATCTTGTCAATTACAAGGGATGTGTAACTGCTGGTCACCTCAACTTGGGCAGTCTCTTTAAGGGCAGCTTCATCCTTGTCCCACTTGATAGAAGGAGTGGGCCTTCCTTTGATGGGAATAAACAGCCTAAGGGAAGTTCCAGCTTTAATGGTCACAATCTTTCTTAGTTCTGGGTCAATGTCAAGGTCTGGCTCTTCTGCCCTGTCCTGGGCAACGATTGCTCCAGAGACATCAGCATGCTCGCCAACTCCAACTTTGTTGAGAGCACATACTCTAAACTTGTATGCCTGGTTTTCTTTCAGGTTTTCAACTTCAAACTTGGTCTTCTTGACACCTATTGGTGGTGTGCACATTATCCACTCCTCAGCAGGTGCGTCTGTTGTAGCTGCCTCTGCAGCTAGGGCTTCAGCAGGAGCCTCAGCTGGCACTGCTGGTACTGTAGTAGTGCAGCGCTCAACAATGTATCCTTGAATCTCACAGCCTCCATCAAAGACAGGCTTTCCCCATGACAGGAACACTGACGTTTTAGTTGTGTCAGTAACTCTTGGATTGTGTGGTGGGCCAGGCCTGAAGATGGGGTCAAGGGCTTTGTAGAATACAGTTGGGGAGCTTGGCTCACCGACACCAACAGCATTCTCAGCAGCAACTCTGTATTCGTAATTATGGCTTTCCAGGAGTCCAGTGACCTTGAAGGTCAAGTCAGTGACAGTTTGCCTGTTGCATCTGGTCCATCTTACGCCCTCTTTGTCATGTTTCTCAATTACATATCCGATGACAGGACTGCCTCCATCTTCAGCGGGAGCCTCCCAGGTGAGCACCATTGAATCTTTTTTAACATCTGAAACCTCTAAGCTCTTTGGTGACCCAGGGGGTACATATGGATCTTTGATTAGGACAGCACTAGACTCAAGTGCTGCACCCACTCCAAACTGGTTGACAGCATGGACTCTGAAGATGTACTCATTTCCCTCCAAGAGCTTAGTGACCTTTAGACAAGTATTCTCCACTTTTGAGTCAACAACAGTCCAGACTAGTCTACTTGTCTCTCTCCTCTCAACAATATAGTGAGAGATCTTGCTGCCGCCATCTTGTATCGGTGGTTTCCATGCAAGGCAGCATTGGTCTGAGGTTATTCCAGTAATAACAAGAGGTCCTTGTGGTTCTCCAGGTTTATCTAGAACAACCACATTGACCTGTATGGACTTTTCACCTCCTGGATTTTTCAACAGCAGAGTGTACTGGCCTCCATCTGAAAGTTTAGCTTCCTTGACAGATATATAGGCTTTGGTGGGTGTATTCTTAATCTCTCTATAAATAGTGTTGCCAAGTTCCTGCTCTCCTTTCATCCAGTGGATAGTAGGCAATGGTTTGCCATGAACATCTGCATCAATCTTGAAGCTGTCTCCAGCATTAACCAAAATGGTCTGTGTGTACTCAGGGTCAATGCTGATATGTGGTGGTTCAATCTCATCCCTGGCAGTGATAGGACCAGTGCTGTAAGAGGGAATACTGAAAACACCAGCAGCATTTCTGGCAATGACACGGAACTCATACTGGTTGTTAGGTACAAGTCCAGTTGCAACATATTCTGTCTCAATGACATTAGTAAAGTTAGCCTTCTGCCAACGACCCTCAGGAAGCTCCTTCTTTTCCACAATGTAACCTGTAACCTTTGCACCACCATCATACTCAGGCTTGGTCCAAACAATAGTCACAGAGTCCTTTGTGATCTTTGTTGCTTCTGGGGTGCCAGGAGGATCACAGGGATCTCTAGCCACATGACCCTCAGACACTTTGCTCACTTTGCCTATTCCAACAATATTTTCAGCATAAACTCTATATTCATACTCCATTCCTGGTTCCAAACCAGTGGTCTTGAAGGTTTGGTCAGTAATAAGAGACTTGTTAAGTTTGACCCACAGAATGCTGTTCCTCTCTTTCCGTTCAAGATGGTAGCCCAAGATAGCGCTTCCACCATCATTCACAGGTTCATTCCAGGCCACCACCATGCTGTCCTTGGTTGAAGCTGTAATGGATGGTGTTCCTGGGGGTCCAGGAAGCTTGTATGGGTATTGGGCCACAATACACTCTGATAGAAGTGTTGGGCCTTTTCCGTATCTATTTTCTGCTGTGATTCTAAACTGATACTCAGAGCCAGTCTTTAATCTGCCTGCCTTGATTTTGGTCCTTGCCACGTTGGGAGATACAACCAGCCAGGTAGTTGTGGATGTGTCTCTCTTTTCCACAATGTAGTTTTTGATGGTGCAGCCACCATCATACTCCGGTGGGTTCCAGGAAATAGTGACACTGTCAGAAGTGACCTCCTCAACCTTGATTGGACCACCTGGCTGGCCAGGTTTGTCAAGGACAACAATGCCCAAATCTGCAGTTGTGTCCCCTGCTGTGTTACTAAGCTTGATAAGATAGTGTCCAACATCATCTTTGGTAGCCTCTTTTATGTTGAGGTTCAGCATTATGTCAGTTGCACCAAAGTTTACTCTAGTAGTTCTCTTCAGAGGCTGACCATCCTTTATCCAGGAGACAGCTGCTTTGGGACGTGCAACATATGGAACCTCCACTGTCAGGTCTTCTCCTGCTAACACACTGAATGTGTTGAACAACATTTTGGCAACAGGTGCAATCACAAGATCTTTTACAATCACAGGGACACCGATTTGACGTGGGTCACTCGTTCCCTTCTCATTTCTTGCTGCTACTCGGAACATGTATTCTTCACCTGCATTGAGTCCACTAATTGTAGCTTCTGTTTCCTTTACAATCACAGCCTGGGTCCACTTATCAACACCCTTAGGCTGGATCTCAACAACATAACAACCTACTCTGCTGCCACCATCATGCTCTGGCTTCTCCCAGGAGAGGGTGACACTGTTTTTAGTGACATCCTTAAGAGTGATTTTGCCAGGTGGCTGTGGTTTCTCGGACACTTTAACTGATTCAGCAGTTTCAATGGGCAGGCCAATACCATATTCATTCTCAGCCAAAACTCTGAAGTAATAATTGCATCCTTCCAGGAGTTGGTCAACTGTGAAGGTGGTATGATGGCAGTTAGCATTGACTGTGGCATATGCTTTCCTCGTGGACTCACGTTTTTCAACAATGTAGTTCTTAATCTTAACTCCTCCATCATTCACCGGTGGATCCCAAGTCAGAGTGACAGATTCCTTTGTTACAGCAGTAATCTTCAGATTCTGTGGAGCACTTGGTGTATCAAGCACCCTGACTTGGACTGTAACTGTCTTGGAGCCAGAGCTGTTTTCAACTGTAAGATTATACTTTCCACTGTCAAATCTGTTGACATTTTCAATTACAAGTGATGTGTATGAAGTTGTGCTGTCAATGGTTGCTCTCTCAATAGGCTCACCATCTCCTTTGGTCCATTTAGCCAGTGGAGCAGGTCTACCTTTGATAGGCACAAACAGTCTAAGTGAGCAACACGCTCTAAGACTGACCACCTTGCGGAGCTCAGCATCCAATTCAATCTCAGGTGGGAGTAGCCTATCTTCTGCCTTGGCATTGCCAGGTACAGATGCTGCCTCTCCAATTCCTTCACTGTTGACAGCAGAGATGTTGATCTTGTACTCCTGGTTCTCCTTCAGGTTAATAATGGTGAATGAAGTGGCCAGGAGACCTTCTTTGGGTGTCACAATGGTCCATTCTTCCTCATCCTCCTTTTCAGATGGTATGCAGGTCTCTACAATGTAACCTGTGATATCAGAGCCACCATCATATACAGGTTTGTTCCAGGCAACAGTAATTGAGGACTTGGTTGTGTCCAAGATTCTGGGGTTGCATGGAGCTCCTGGCTTGTACATTGCATCAGTTGCCCTGTAGAATGGACTGGGGACACTTGGTGCACTCACTCCAGCAGCATTCTCAGCAATTATTCTGAATTCATATTCATGTCCAACAACAAGGCCTGTTGCTTTGAATTGAAGATCTTTGACCTTCTTCTTGTTGCATTTGACCCAGCGGAGGCCTATTCTGTCTTTTCTTTCAATATTGTAGTTGGTGATGGGAGTTCCACCATCACTCTTAGGTGCTTGCCACATAACAATCATTGAGTCTTTTGTGATAGCTGTCACCTCAGGGTTCTCTGGAGGATCTGGAACCCCATATGGGTTATCTGCAATTGTGGGTTCTGAATCAAGAGACTCACCAAGTCCATATTTGTTTATTGCCATAACTCTGAAGATGTATTCATTTCCTTTGAGCAGCTTGGTCACTTTATATTGTGTAACTTGCAGGTCTGATACCACATTGGTCCAAACCAGTCTGCTTGACTCACGCTTCTCAACCACATATCCTTCAATCTTGGCACCACCATCATCTGCAGGTGGAGCCCAGGTCAGCACACAGTTATCAGCTGTGACATCAGACACCTTAAGAGGTCCAACTGGTGGTCCTGGTCTGTCAAGCACTTTAACATTAAAGATGTGCTTAGCAAATCCACCAACATTTGTGGCAGTCAACACAAATTCTCCCCCATCTGATCTTATAGAGTCCTTGTTTGTCAGAGTGGTTGTCAGTTCAGTAGACCTAACCTCCAGTTTCCTTGTGTTTTCAACCTCCTTTTCATTCTTGGTCCAAACCATAGATGGGGTTGGTTGACCAGCAATGTCAGCATCAAGCTTGAAGGACTCTCCTGCCTTTAGTCGAACAACATCTTTAAAGATAGCATCAACCATAATGCGTGGCTCAATGATGTCATCTTTGCAGATAATTGGGTCTGAAGGCTCAGAGGGCATGCTTATGGCACCTGCTGAGTTTCTGGCTATGACACGGAACTCATAGGAGGCATCCTGAGTCAGTCCACTGACAGTAAAGGTTGTCTCAATGATGTTGGTGAAATTAGCTCTGATCCAGCGACCAGCAGGCAGTTCTCTCTTCTCCACTGTGTAGCCAGTGATTTTGAAGCCACCATCATACTCAGGCTTTGTCCACTGAATTGTGATGACATTCTTGTTGACAAACATAGGCACAGGCCGGCCTGGTGGGTCTACAGGGTCTAAAGCTAGTATTGCTTCTGAGGCCTTGCTGGGCTTACCAATTCCTGCCATGTTTTCTGCCATGACACGGAACTCATAGGCAACTCCATCTTCAAGCCCAGTTGATTTAAAGATATTTCCTTTCACAAGACCCTTGCTGATCTTATGCCACACAATGCTGTTTCTTTCTTTCCTTTCAATATGATAACCAATTACTTCATTGCCACCATCAGACACAGGCTCATTCCAGCCAATTGTTATAGAGTCCTTGGTAAATGCAACAACACTAGGAGTACCAGGAGGTCCAGGGACTTTGAATGGATAGGCAGCTACCACTGCCTCTGAGGTGATGGGAGGTCCAACACCATATCTGTTCTTAGCCTTTACTCTGAACTGGTACTCTGATCCAGTGGTTAACCGAATAGCTTTGAACATGGTACGGATTACACTGGAAGACAGCTCTGTCCATGTCTGGGAAGTAGTGTCTCTGATCTCAACCACATAATTATTGATTGGTACACCACCGTCATTCTCAGGAGTGTCCCATGCAAAAGTGCAATAGGTACGAGATATGTCCACAATCTTAACCGGTCCCTTGGGTGGCCCAGGTACATCATGTACTTTGATGGTGATGTTATCTGTCACAGAACCAACAATGTTCCTTGCTGTCATGGTGTACACACCACTATTAGCTCTGGTGCATTCATTGATGCTGAGGATAACAGTAGCAGCAGTGGTTTCCACATTGGTTCTCTGTGTGAGCTTCAGGGCTGCACCATCCTTCTGCCAAGACATGGTTGGTCTAGGACGTCCCATAACTGGGATTTCAACCTTGATGTCATCTCCTGCCTTGGCAATAACAGTTTTCTGACATATACCACGCAGGTCAAACTCAGGTAGTAAAGTAGAATCCTTAACAACAATGGGTTTGCTCTCACGTGGAACGCTTCTACCTGATAGGTTGACAGCCATTACACGGAAAATGTACTCCTCATTCTCATTTAGATTTTTCACTGTGAAATCCATGGTCTTGACTGTTGTTACGTGGGCCCACTGATCAGTTCCCTTTTTCTGGGCTTCCAGGACATATCCTGTAATTCTGCTTCCACCATCATGCTTTGGCTTGGTCCAAGCGAGGCTCACAGAGTTCTTGGTGATATCAGTAGGAATAATACTCTCTGGAGCAGTTGGTGCCTGGGATGCACGAATTGGATCTGTAGTTTCAACTGCCTCACCAATGCCATACTCATTCTCGGCAGACACTCTGAAGTAGTACTCACAACCCTCACCCAGCTCACCAATCCTGACTGAAGTATTTGGGCAATTTGTAACAGCAGTAGCAAAAGCCTTGCGTGTTGATTCTCTCTTCTCAATGATAAAGTTTGTGATCTTGGCTCCACCATCGATGAGGGGCATCTCCCACTGAAGAGTAATGCTTTCCTTGTCAATCTTGACTGGTTTTAAGTTAAGTGGGGGTCCAGGTGAATCGAGAACTCTCACATGTATATCAGCACTTTTCTTTCCAGCTGAGCTTTCAAGAGTAAGCTCATATTTGCCTGAATCAATCCTTGAACTCTCAGGGATGAGGAGCATTGTAAATGACTCAGTGCTATCAATGACTGCACGTGAGACAGGACCACCTTCCTTTGTCCAGGTGACTGTAGGTGTAGGGCGTCCCTTAATTGGCACAAAGAGGCGAATGGAGCAACCAGCCCTGACCACAAGAGTTCTTCTCAGCTCAACATCCAGCTCCAAATCTGGTTCAGCTGCACGCTCCACAATCACAGCCAATTCCTGAGTTTCAGCAGGTTCACCTGCTCCCTTAGCATTCAAAGCACTAATTCTAAAGTGGTATTTTGCACCAGTTTCCAACTCAGGAACAACAAATTCCGTGATCCTAAGTGGAGATGAAGGGGTGTCCTTAACCCATTCTTCTGTTCCTTCCTTTTTGTGCTCAATCACATACCCGGTGATTTCAAGTCCACCATTATCAAGAGGTTTTCCCCAATTCAGAGTGGCAGTGGTCTTGGTTGTATCTGTGACTCTTGGATTGACTGGAGGTCCAGGCACATCTGCCAGTTAAAAAAGAAGTGGTTAGTGTTATTTAAAATGACAAACATCACAATTTAATTTTGGTGTTTGGTGGCCCTTCTACTTTACACACATTTTTTTTACTTACAGGCAGCAACTATTGTTCTGACAGGCATAGATGGTTCACTCGGCTCTCCAAAGCCAGCTTTGTTCTCAGCAAGAACACGGAACTCATACTCCACGCCCTCAGTGAGACCAGTGACTTTGTAGCTGAGCTCAGCAATGGATTTCTTTGATGCCCTGACCCATCTCATAGCCTTTTTCTCCTTCTTCTCAACACAGTAACCTATAATATCACTTCCTCCATCCTCAGCTGGTCGTCTCCAGGTCACAGTGGCAGAATGTCCATCCACTTTCTCAACTTCTGGTTTCGAAGGTGGACCAGGAGGACCTAAACATATAAATATAAGAAAAACATTCATGAATCTTAGTAGTGTGTTTGCTTCTTCCTGAGATATTTAATCCAAACAATAAGCACAAGAGCAGGGTTTAAGATGCATTGGAGGAACTAATCTGACTTTACATACCAAATCTATCAACCATCTTGACTGCCTCAGAGTGAGACGGCTCACTGGCACCATACTGGTTAACAGCAGAGACTCTGAAGAAGTATTCATTGCCCTGGATGAGCTTGTTGGCCACATAGTGACAGTCGATGACCTTCTCTTCCAGGACAGTCCAGAGCAAGCGGCTGGTTTCCCTCTTCTCCAGTGTGTAATACTTGATAGGAGAGCCTCCGTCCTCAGTTGGAGCTGTCCATGTAAGAGTGACTTTTTCAGAAGAGACACCATTGCATTCAATGGGCCCAGGAGCACCAGGAACATCCAGAACTTTGACCTTGACAGTTTCCTCCTTTACACCGAAGGGGTTGCTGGCAGTTATGGTGTACTCTCCAGAGTCCTTCCGGCCAGCATATTTGATGGACAGGGTAGAGGAAGTTGCAGTGGTCTCAATATTAACAAGGTCAGAGGGTTTAAAGTACTTTCCTCCCTTCGACCAGCATGAGGTTGGCGCAGGTTTGCCTAAAATGCTTGTGGCAGTAATGACTATGGTATCACCAGCTTTAACAGTCAGACCCTCCATCACTTGAGCATCAATAGTAATGGTTGGTGCAGCTGTTGGAGGAAACAGGAAATGTTTAGTTTATCATTAAATATGCCAAGTCTTTACCTCAGTGTCATTTTGACTCATTCAAAATGGTTCTAACACTGTTTTATACTCTCACCATATTCATCTCTGCAGATAATGGTATCTGTCTGCTCGGAGGGTGGGCTGAGAGCGCCAGCAGCATTCTTTGCCCTGATCCTGAACTCATATTTACAGCCCTCCTGCAGGTCGGTGACAGTAAATGCAGGCTCCACAACATTCACGTTGTTGGCCTTAACCCAGATCTTAGATGGCAGGTCGCGTCTCTCAACAATGTAGCCAGTAAGCCTGTGGCCACCGTCAAACTGTGGTTCAGTCCATTGGAGGGTCACGGTGCTCCTAGTGATGCTAATCACATCAGGTTTACCAGGGGCATCTAATGATACAGATATATAAAGAAAATTTTCAGGGGTTTTATGTAATTTGTGTATTTTAATGCTTGTTGTTACTGTAGCATTTTTTAAACCTACCGATGGGATCGAGGGCCACCTGTGGGTCGGTGGGAGCGCTTGGCCTGCCAATGCCAGCCAGGTTGATTGCCATGACTCTGAACTCATACTCCAGGCCTTCAGTCAGCCCAGTTACCTTGTGTTCCTTCATTCTCAAGGCGGCTGGGCTTGCCCTCCTCCACAACATACTGTTCCTCTCCTTAAACTCAACATGGTAGCCTGAAAGTTTTATTAAAGGGGGAAAACAAAATCCACATTAAGCTCAAATAGCACATACAGGTAAAATAAAGTGCTTCAAGAAATAAAGATAAAATGCATATCAAATAATATATGTCTAAGTAAAATAGCTGTTTGACAGTAGATACTTAAAGTATTCAAGCTGACAGTACCTGTGATAGGAGATCCTCCGGTCTTCCTGGGATCAGACCATGCCAGATAAGCTGAGTCGTGACGCATGCTCATTATCTGAGGAGGAGGAGGAGCATCAGGAACATCTGTAGAAAAAAAAGTGATACATTTGTCAAGAAAAGCTTGATTTTTAAGTTCAACACTCAACTATCCCCACCATTTAAAATATATGTTATAGTCACTTACTGAATGGATGTTTAGCAACGATGGGCTCAGACTTGAGTCCTTCTCCAACACCATACTTATTCTCAGCACAGATTTTGAAGATGTATTCTGTGCCCTCATGGAGGCCAGTCACCCTCATTGTGTTGGTCTCAACAGTGGAAGACACAGTCACCCACATGTTGGTGATGGAGTCCCTCTTTTCCAAGATGTAGTTGGTGATCTCTGAGCCACCATCATCCTTGGGAACACCCCACTTCAATGTAGCACCATCAGCAGCAACGTCTTTGAACTTAACAGGTCCACCAGGGATGCCAGGTTTACCCACCACCCTAGAGAAGACAGAGGAGATTAGGGATATTTTTACCTTTGTTACTTATTTGAATATTGCCAGTAATACATGGATATATAGATTGTGATCCATGTTAATACATTCTCTGAAAAACATGGCTTGATACTACTTGATTCACACCTGATGAAGATAGTGGACTCCTTGCTTCCAGCACTGTTCCTCAGGGTGATGGTGTACTTGGAAGCATCAGTCCTCTGGCAATCTCTGATCAGGAGGGTAGTGTTGACTGCAGAGGACTCAGCGCACACTCGGCCAGTGTCTGTCAGGTCCTCATCATCTCCCTTCTTCCAGGAGACTTTGGGTGTAGGTTTTCCAATGATTGGGATCTTCAGACGGACAGTGCTGCCCTCCTTTGCAATGTAGCACATGTTCGGCAGCTCCCTCAAGTCACAGTTTGGATGAACTGTGGTGGGAAGGAAAAAGTATTTAAAGCTCCACTTTGAGCACTTCGTATATTTTCATAAATCATATTTGTTTACAGTTTATAAATATGGACGCTTACTGATTTGGTCCTTGGCAACCACAGTCAGCTCCTTGGTAGAGCTTTCTCCTGAGTCATTCACGGCCTTGACTCTGTAGGTGTACTCTTTGCCCTCCACTAGGTCCTTGGCACTATATTGCATGTTCTTGGACCTCATTAGCTCCTTGTACTTGTCGTCACCATTTAGAACCTCCAGCACATAGCAGATGATGCGGCTGCCACCATCGGTGAGTGGTTTCTTCCAGCTTAGAGTACAAGAGTCCCTGGTAACCAGCAGGGTCTTGAAGTCCATGACAGGCCCAGGCTCCTCTGAAAAGATAAATGCGCATGCAATCAGTATATTTGCAAGAAAAACAAAGGAAGGGCAACTACAAATCTGTTATCACCGAAACCCACCTGTTGCTCTGACTGAATCAGCTGTCTCGCAGTACTCCCCAGCACCAAGCTGGTTAACTGCTGACACTCTGAAGCAGTAGGATCGTCCAGCATCCAGGTCAGGTACCTTGAATGCTGTCTTTGTGCAGTTGTTGGAGATGATGGACCAGGCCTTCCTCTCAGTATCATGTTTCTCAACGATGTAGTGAGTGACTTCATAACCACCATCAATCAGAGGAGCATCCCAGTAAATGGAGGCACTGTCCTTGGATGTTTCCTTCACCATCAGGTTTACTGGTGGTCCAGGAGTGTCTAGAGAGATGCAACAACACTTTATAACAGTGTCTCTTAAAATATGTATCCAAACCCAAAAAAAGAGGTGAGTTCATGGCTGATCTCAGTTAGTTTGTCTGTAGAGTGTACAGTTACTGCAAACAAACTGAGATTAGTTGCACAGTTTATAAAACATGTCTTACACTCACCAAGAACCCTGACAACGATTGTGTACATCTTCATGCCAGCCAAGCTCTCCAGGTTCAGAATGTATTTGCCAGCATCATATCTGTTAACATTCTCCACCATAACCATGGTGTCAGTGTTGGTGGATTTGATGATGATGCCTTGGCGGTCCTTAATGTTGGTATTCATCTTTGCCCAGGTGATTTTGGGAGTGGGACGGCCCTTGATAGTCGCCTGCAGCCTCATGGTGGTGCCAGCCCGCAGCTCCAGGCCCTCCTTTAGTTCTGCACTCAATTCTGCTTCAGGAGGAACTACATTAACAAACACAGTGGACAGTTTTATAGTTATAATGTGAGGAAAGAGTCTAACTGTTATATCATGGCTGCAAAGGCAAATCAGAGAAGAATGCTCCCAATTTTTTGATCTTTGATATTAAAAGAAGCTATTATTGCTGAGGACTATAGTAAGTATGCAGAAACTAGTTTGTCAGTCTACGCTGTTAAGTGTAATCCAAATAGACCAGGACCCTTTTCGTCAAACATGGCCTTATGAATCCAGACTAACATTATGTAAGTAATCATATTATTCTGTTAATTTTCAACCAGTCTTTGTTCAAATCCAGCTACCTATGAATCAGCAGCACTTTAACAGTTTTGTATCTTGTATATACCCTATCATGTCAATGATACAGTTTTCTACCTACACTATAAAATTTTATGGAATCAAATTTATACATACCAATGATGTCCTTGGCAACATGTTTGCCAGGCACTTCAACTGGCTCGCTGAAGCCGACTTTGTTGATGGCAGTGATGCGGCACTGGTACTCAGCCTTGTTGATGAGGTTCTGGATGACATAGCTGGTCTCCTGCAGATTCCTGGGGACATTGCAGCGTATCCAGTCTGTGGTGTCAGTCCTCTTGCACTCCACCAAGTATCCAATAATGGGGCTTCCACCATCGTTGGCAGGAGTATTCCAGGTGAGACTGATGGTGCTGTGGGTAGTGTCTGTCACACTGGGATTCAGAACGGGGCCAGGAGGAGCTGGGAAAGATCACATTGATCCAGTTTAGCTTACATATGGAATGTATATTACATTTTAAAAAATAATTGCCACATCAATACAAAGTTTTCAGAAGACATTGGACTCACTGATGGGATTCTGTGCAATGGTGCCAGCAGAGGGCTCACTGGGTTTGCCAAGCCCTGCAATGTTGACAGCAATGACTCTGAACTCATACTCGACTCCCTCTGTGAGGCCTGTAACATCGAGCGTCCTTTCTGTCACTGGCTTCCTGTTTAATTTGTTCCAGTTCAATTCCTTGGCTTCTTTCTTTTCCAGCATGTAGCCCAGGATGGAGGACTTTCCATCATCAACAGGCTCCTTCCAGCTCAAAGTCATATGGTCTTTAGTCACGTTTGTGATGACTGGGGCCTCACAAGGGCCAGGGACAGCTGTAAATGACAGATTAACAGTTTAAGTGTGGATATTAAAACAATATCTAAAGTTTGCAATAAGCAACCAAATCTTTGGTCAGTGTGTAAAAAAGCCCAAGATATGGCAGAATATGTGATGTAATTATTAACTGGTTTGAGGTAGCTGCTGCTTGTGTTATTTATGTTATGGTTTTAGATGAGATTTAAACTGTAGCACTAATTTTTAAAGTTCTTCACTGCCACTGATGTTGTTATGTATTGTATGAAACCAGACAAAATCCTGGTGATTACTCACTGAATGGGTTCTTGGCGATAACTGGGTTAGTGATGAGGGGGTCTCCAACTCCCCACATGTTCTCAGCGCGGATTCGGAACTGATACTCGCGACCCTCGATCAGCTTCTCCACGTTGAACTCATTGATGTCACCCTTGATCTTGGCGGAGACCTGGGCCCAGTTAGCTCTGCTGGTCTCACGCTTGTCCACAATATAGGTGCTGATGGGGGCACCACCATCCTTCAAAGGAGGCTCCCAGGACAGCTTGATACTGGTGGCAAACACGTCAACATATTTGGCACTTGCAGGAGGGCCAGGCACATCTAAGGAAAAAAAATGGAAGGAATATCAGCTGTTTGAGCACTGCATGTTGCCTGTTGAAGCCATGGGTAATTCATGTAGAATACAATGTGAATACAGCCTATAGACTGTAAAAAAACCTACAGCTTGTATCTTGGTAGATTTTCAAAAGTCAACCCTAAAGACAAAATGAATGCACTCACCCAAAACACTGACATGGACCTCAGCAGTCTTGGAGCCACTGGCGTTCTCTGCCAGGATGGTGTAGGTTCCTGTGTGGTCCTTGGTGACTGCTGTCATCTCCAGCTGGAAGTGATGCCTCTGGTGGGTGATGATGTGGCCTTCACCTGACTTTAGGCTATTTTCGCCTCTCTTCCAGGTCACTCTGGGCCTTGGCTTACCAAACACATCGGCTTCCAAAAGTACTGTGGTTCCAGCCTTCACTTTAAAACCTTTCTGCATCCTGGCATTGAGCTCCACTCTTGGAGGAACTGTGATTATGAGATAAATAAAAATAGTAAGAAAAAAGTGTTTTGATCAGATCTGTGAGACACTCCTCTCTTTCTTCTTTTTTACCAAAGCCCCAAGGATATGATAGTTGAGATATGAAACGATAACTTTGTTATTACAATGATTGGTTCATTAGCCTGGCCATTAGAGTGTTTAATAAAAACCTCACCATTCTCAGCACAGACCAGGACAGGATCTGTGGGCTCGGAGGGTTTACTCATGTTGACAGCGGTTTTGGCAATGACTCTGAACTGGTATTGCAGATCTCTCTCCAGGCCAGTAACTGTATACTCCTCCCTTGGGACATTCTGACAGCTGGTGTTGCAGCGTATCCAAGTGTCTCCTGGCACTCGCATGACTTCAACGTAGTAGCCAATGATCTTGCTTCCACCGTCATTTTTGGGACGCGTCCAGACAAGAGTGACAGAGTTCTTGGTTACATCCAGGATCTCAGGTTTACCTGGAGTGTCTGGTGTGGAGTGACAAGAAGAGAAAAATGAGCAGAAGTAGGAAAACAATATTAAACAAATAAAATAAGACTTGCATTGCTGCTGGCATCCAACATACCAACGGGGGTTCGAGCAGTGACAAAGTCAGTCTTCTTGCTTGGTTTGCCCTGGCCAGCACGGTTGATGGCAGACACTCTAAATGTGTATTCCAGGCCCTCGATGAGGCCAGCGCATGGGTACTCAGTCGTGCGGACAACAGTGTCATTGGCCTTCACCCACAACAGACTATTCCTCTCCTTACGCTCGATGTAGTAACCTGTAATGGGACTACCACCATCGCTGTCAGGCTTATCCCAGGCCACAAACATACAGTCCTTGTTCGTCTTGTTGATACGGCAGTTGAGGGGCTCGCTAGGAACATCTGGTGACAGCAAAACAGACAAAATTAATACTGTCTATAAGGATAAAACCTGTCAACTTAAGACAGAACCATGTATCCAAAGCTTATCAAGGCCTGCACTGGGGACAAATAGTTCAGCCAAACTTACCAAAGGGGAATTTGGCAACCATCCTGTCAGACTGAATAGGGTCTGACACACCATAGCGGTTTTCAGCACGGATGCGGAACACATACTCCTTCCCAGGAATGAGCTTTCCAAGCCTGCAACTGGTCTTTGAGCAGGAAGAGAGGGCTGTCACCCAGTCACCTCTACTCACATCACATTTTTCCACCACATAGTTGGTGATATTGCTGCCTCCATCCTCAAGTGGTTTGTTCCAGGATAGGGAGCAGGCATCAGAGTCAATGTCACTGATTTCCACTGGGCCCTCAGGAGGACCAGGGATGTCTGAATCACAGAAAAGTCAGCTGAGTCTTTTTCTTCGTTGCTGAATCCCAAAATGTAAATTATTTAATTACTTTAATTAACTTATTATTGGTAACACTGACCTCTGATGATGATCCTCAGGGTCTTGACTACCTTTGCAGAGTTGTTCTCAGCCACAAGGCTGTACTCTCCACTGTCAGTCCTTGACACATCTTTGATGATCAGGACACACAAGTTGCCGGACTTGTGCACAGCCAGACGACTGGAGGGGACTACTGGGTTCTCACCACGCATCCATTTGCAGGTCGGGGTGGGTTTTCCTGAAACCAGTGCTTCCACTCTGAGTTTGGCTCCAGCTCTGGCGCTCACTGTCTCTTGCATGACAATCTTTGGTTCCACTGTAGGTGAAGACATAAGAATTTGAGAGACTATCTAAGGAAACTGAGCAGACTGATAATTAATGATGGTAATATTTAGTATCATCCCTCTTTCTTACAGCTCTACATTTTACTGTTATCATCAGTGTTTGTCTGATCATTAGATAGCTAGATGAACAAAATAATTTAACTGTTGTGCTATCATGACTAAAACTTTGTTTTAATAATCTCTTATTAATCTGACGTAATGGCTTACACATCTGTTCCTTGATCTCAACCGGATTCCTTGTCTCAGTGAACAAGCTCATGCCCATGATGTTCTTCGCAGCCACTCTGAATTTGTACCTCTTGTTCTCCTTCAGGCCGCTAATGTTGATTGTCAAACCTTTCACTGTGGTATAGGCATTCCACGCTTCCTTTTCAGATTCTGCATCCTCTTCCTCCACTACCACTGGAGGTGGAGGAGGAGGTTGGGGAGGCTCCTTTCCTTCTGGAACCTTTGGCAATTTGAGCATTGTAGATTAATGATTAAGATTTTTTTCTGGGTTTATTAAAAAATAAGAAAATAATTGCAAAAGTATGTAAGAGCATAAGTATTTGTAAAATGGCTGTGAGTTTAAGGTTTTATTTCAATCAAATGACAAACCTCTACAGGTGCTGGAGGCTCTGGAGGAGGTTTAACCTCAATGTATTCGATCACATAGCCATCGATCTTGGCACCGCCATCCCTTGCAGGCTTCACCCAGCCTACTGTGGCACTGTTCTTAGTGATCTCAAGAACCTCAATCTTTTCACAGGGATCTGGCTTGCCTGAAAAAGGAAATCAGACAGGTCTGTTCAAGTGTTTCTAATGATAAATGAAAGAGACAAGAGACAACTGATAACAGTGGGCAACTGTAAGCTGTGTATGAGCTTGTTGTTCCTGTTGTGTTGTGTGATTAAGAGATGATACGTACTGACAGGATCAGAGGCCAGGTAGGAAGTGGGTGTCACTCTGGGAACTCCAGAACCGTATTCATTGACAGCTGTGACTCTGAAGTAGTATTCAGTCCCAGGCATCAGACCGCTGACTTTGAAAGGAATCTTGTCCTTCTCAACTTCGGCCTTGACAGTTGCCCATGTCTTACGGTCAATCTCACGCTTCTCAACAATATAATGAGTGACCTCACTACCACCATTGTTCTCTGGAAGACCCCAGGACAGCATGGCTGATGTCTGTTTGATGTCGGTAGCTTCCAGATTGATTACAGGTCCAGGAGTGTCTGTCAGGAAAAAGAGAATATGAGGTTTCCTTTTTTTTCTTGTTTTTTATTCTTTTCTCATTGAGCTGAAAATGTCATTTTGATGAAGTAAGCACATTTTTGTGATTGCTGAGTGAAAAAGTTAGACTCTATGCTTGTATTTGTTAACCAAACAAAACCAGGACTTACCCAGAACCTTAACGTTGACAAACACAGCCTTCTCCCCGGCAGGGCTCTGCAGAGTCAGGCAATATTTGCCAGAGTCATCACGTGTGCTGTCAGGGATAACTAGGAAGGTCATGGTGTCAATGATGTCGACTTTTCCCCTCCTGACCACGTTGTCAATGCCCATCCTCCTCCAAGTTACCTTGGGAGGGGGTCTGCCTCTGATGGTAGCACAAAGCCTGATGGGACAGCCAGCTCTCACTGTCAGTCCTTGTTTCAGATTAGCATCCAATTCAATCTCTGGGGCCTCTGTTGGAGGAAACAGTGCAGGTGTTAGCTTGATGTCACAAGTAGTCAGATCACATCTTAATGTGATCTGACAGTTATTACTCATGACAACATTGTCACAGAGACTCTAGGTAAACCTTAGATGCCATCTGGCTGCCATGAAAGCAGTTAAAATTCCTTACCTAAAATCTCCCTGGGGATCACAGCATCCTTCAGGTCGCAGGGAAGGCTCATCCCTACCTGGTTCTGAGCTGACACTCTAAATTCATACACATGCTTGTCATCCAGACTTGTGACTGTGAACTCGCATATGACCAGCTGAGCTGCTACGTTGCATCTCTTCCAACCATCATCTCCTTTCTTGGCAGTTCCCTGCACCCTCATCTCCACAACATAGCCAATGATGGGAGCTCCACCATCAGATAGAGGCTTGGTCCAGCCCAGGGTGACACTTGACTTAGTGCTATCCAGAACCTTCAAGTTGGTAGGTGATGCTGGAGGCTCTGGAGGAGGACATAAGCATGTGTGAACATGAAGACATGGATTTTGTCTCTTAAAATACCGCATGAACTCATTTTTTTAACAAATATATATAAACACAATGGAAACATAATTAATGGTAACATACCAACTGCATCCTTGGCAGTGATGGCACGTGAAGGCTTGCTTGGGATGCCAATGCCAATTTCATTGACTGCCTTGACTCTATACTGGTAATCATGGAGGGGCAGGAGCCCAGTAACTGTCAAACGAGTTCCAGGGATTGGCTCTTTGTTGACAGGAGACCACCTAACGGCATGCTCCTCCCTCTTCTCCAATAGATAACCAGTGATTGGCTTTCCTCCATCTTGTTCAGGCTCTGACCACTGCACAGTCATCTCTTCCTTGGCAATCTTGGTGACTTCTGGTGCTTCAGGAGCATCAGGTACATTGAATTGGGTGCCAGCAACAATGGCCTCACTCTGCATTGCAGGACCAGGACCCATCTTATTCTCAGCACGAACTCGGAAGATATACTCATTACCCTCAATGAGACGAGTAACTTTAGCTTTGTTGGTGATAACAGCATTGGAGTGGACTGACCAGACTCCTCTCTTGGTCTCGCATTTCTCAATGATGTAGTTGTAGATATCACAGCCGCCATCATCTTCTGGGATTTCCCAGGCCAGATGGCATCTATCGATTGTGACACCCGACACCTTCAAATTCCTGATGGGGCCAGGTCTATCAAGTACATTGACCTTTGCATGAGCAGAGCAGGTTCCTGCACTGTTGGAGGCAGTGACAACATATTTGCCACTGTCAGTGCGTCTGGCACCAGTAAGCAGAAGCTTTGAGAAGTCAGTACTAGTTTCAATCTGAAGCCTGGGTCCCTTCTTAATCTCCTCTGTGCTCTCATCCTTGGTCCATTTGACATCAGGCTGGGGTTTTCCCTTAACTGTTGCCTCGATAGGAATTGAGTCTCCTGCCTTGACAATTAGGGTTCCATCCAGTTTAATCTTGATTTCAGGCTCCACCAGCAGTTCCTTAACCAGGACCTCAGCTGTGGTCACCCAGTTGCTCTCGCCTCCCTCATTCTTAGTCTGAACTCTAAACTGGTAGATCTGATTTTCTATGCACCTGTCAGCCATGAAGTAAGTCTCCTTAATGGCACCCTTGTGGAGCCTCTCCCACTCCTCAGCCTCCTTTGGTTTCTTCTCAACATGATAACCCAGGTTACGGCTACCGCCATCGTAGTCTGGCTTTTTCCACTTGAGGAAGCAGAAGGTCTTGCCAATCTCAGAAATGTGGAAGTCAATTGGTTCCCCAGGCTTCTCAATAGGATCCACTGCCAGTACAGGTGTCTTGGTCTCAGTAGTTGGACCAGCACCTATCTTGTTCTCTGCACTGACACGGAAGAAATACTCACAACCCTCAGTAAGGGGGGCCTTTATCAGGCGCTTAGTGCAGTCATTTGAGACTATTGTCCATCCTCTCTGGCTGGGCTGACGGCACTCAATAATGTACTGATTGATTTCAGTGCCTCCATTGTCCTCAGGGTTCTCCCAGGAAACCATGCAGGAGTTCTTCGTCACATAGGCTACTTTCAGGTTTTGGCAAGGACCTGGTGTGTCCAGGACATTAACAAGAATTGTTGCCTGTGCCTGTCCACTACTGTTTTTGGCAACAATTGCATATTTACCATAGTCTGATCTTACTGCCTCTTTGATTACCAATTCACACAGAGGGTAGTTATTTTTCATTTCAGTGCGCTTATCCCGGGACAGGGCCCTGGCATCCTTGGTCCACGTGATCTCTGGATCTGGTCTGCCCTTCACCCTAGAGATCAAACTGATGATCTGACCTGCCCGCACTGTCAGAGAGTCACGGCAGGACACATCAACAACAACCTCAGGAGGTACCAATATGTCCTTTGCCAAGATGGTCTCGGGCAGTTCCCTGGGTTCACTGTCTCCAACTTTGTTGGTGGCCCTGATGCGAATTCTGTACTCCATTCCTTCAATCAGGCCTGGCACTCTGTAGGCGCATATCTTGATGAGGTCCTTGTTGATTCTGTCCCACTGGGCACTTCCTGACTTCTGAGCCTCAATCACATAGCCAAGGATGGGACTGCCACCATCTCTTGTCGGCTTGGTCCAGCAGATATCAGCATAGGATTTGCTCCAGTCCTTCAGTTTAGGATTTCCAGGGGGGCCGGGTTTGGAGATAGCACGAGTGGCCTTGATGGCGTCAGAGGTACGGGAAGGCTCACTGATACCAGCAATGTTCTCAGCAAACACTCTGAACTCGTAGCTGTTGCCTTCAAATAGGCCTGAGACTCTGTATCTGAGATCTAGCACAGGAGTTTTGTTGACACGTATCCATTTTCCTGTCATTTCTCTGCGTTCAATCACATAGCCACTGATGGGACTTCCTCCATCGTAGTCAGGCAGGGTCCATTCCACTGTTACAGCATTCTCTGTGATATCAGAACATTCTGGCAGGCCTGGTGGACCAGGAGGGTTGAACATGTGCTTGGCAATAGTAGGAGGACTCTCAAGCCCAGCACCGATGCCAATCTTATTCTCTGCACGGACACGAACAATGTACTCACGGCCCTTCTCAAGCCTGGACACCTTGGCCTTGGTGCTGGTACCGCTGGAGCGAACAACAGACCAGGGCTCCCATGGCTTCTTTACATCCTTCTTTTCCACCACATAGTTGGTGATGGGAGTGCCACCATCATCCTTTGGTGCCCTCCATTGGATCATCATGTAATCAGGGGTTACCTCCAATATGTTGATGGGTCCAACGGGTGGACCTGGAAGATCCAGTACGGTGACATGCAGAGCCACAGTCTTGCTGCCTGCAGGATTAGACACAGTGAGGATGTACTCTCCTGTGTCTCCTCTCAGGCACTCAGGGATACTGAGGATAGTTGAGGATCCAGCAGATTCAATACGATAGCGGCCTTCTGATACAATCTCCTTTCCATCTGTCATCCATTTGGCAGTGGGAATGGGAATGCCTGTCATCTTGGCTGGCAGAGTTATAGTGCTGCCAGCTTTGACAACAAGACCCTCAATAAGCTTCACATCAACTTCAATAGTTGGTGGTACTAAATGAGAACAAAAGAAAAACAGTATTAAAATGTTTTAGACTTGAACATAAAGCAGGAGCAGCATACACAACAGGAAACACCTCAATAAGAATCATATGTCTTACATGTCTTCTCCTGGCAGGTAACGGGGACACTAGTGTCAGGACGGCTCACTCCAATGGCATTCTGAGCCTTGACCCTAAAGCGGTATGTCTTGCCCTCCTCAAGACCAGTGACATGGGCATGGTTATTGCTCACGGTCTTGAAGGTGACCCAGTCAGTCTGGCCCTCTTCCTGATGCTCCACGATGAAGCCAGTGATTTCACTTCCCCCAGTGCGGTCAGGCCACTCCCATGCCAACCACACTTCTGTCTTGTCTGCATCAGTGTGGTGGAGGTTCTTGGGTGGGCCAGGAGGATCTGAATGGTTTCCAGGAAGATAAAATTAATTACTGATTAAATTTAAAATGCGGACCATTCTTCAAAGATGAGATGGCACAGAACTGTAGAGAATTTTTTTTCAAACCCAAAGACCATCTGTTGATAAGTGCCACTCATCAGTTTGATTGCTCCTATATTTTTTTGTTTTGGTGTGACAAGAAAAACCCAAAACATAATAATGAACTCATGTTTTTTGGAATAGTAAAAGCACTGAATGACACTGATAATGTAAGATTCAGAATTTAGAAGCTCCACAATTACCCCAATATGATGAAAAATCCTTATTTTTCAAAGTCAAGTCAGACAAAATAACCTAATAACAAGTAATAATTCACTCACATAGCGGATCAACAGCCTTGATGGGTGTCTTGGTGATTACATAATCACTTCTGCCAAACTGGTTTTCAGCAGCCACTCTGAACATGTATTGGATTCCTTCCATCAGGTACATGGCCATCAGACTCAGCTTCTTATTGGCTGCAGAGACAGGAACCCACTGCTCTGCAGCCACGTCCTTCTTCTGTACAACATAGTGGGAGATGACAGCACCACCATTGTCCTCAGGAGCCTTCCATGTCAGGTAGGCAGACTCACTGGTCACCTCAGAGATGACCAGGTCTCTGGGAGGAGAGGGCTTATCTGATGGAAACAAAATAGGGTTAAAATACATTCACATACATTCTAAAATCAGATATATTTCAATTTTTGGGGGGGTTTGCAGACATTTCACTTACTCAGCACAAGCACAGCAACGGTTGCTGCTTTCTTTCCAGCAGCATTCTCCACTGTGATAGTGTAATTGCCAGAGTCTGCGCGGACACACTTTGGAATGAAGACTTTGCTGCCATTGGCCGTGACGGCGACAGTGATGTGAGAAGGAACATCTCCATCGTTCTTCTTCCAGCTAACAGTGGGTGTTGGCACACCCTTAATGGTGGCACTGAGGGTAATGTCTGTGCCCAACATTGCAAGGTGGTCACGTGCCATGTTAGCGTCCAGCAGCAACTCGGGCTCCTCTGTGGACAGAAATAGCAGCAAATTTACTAAATTTATTAGATGTATAAATTATAATGGATGCGGTGTCCAAAACTAAGAAATAAGTAAAAATACATATTGGCTGCACACATATTTCAAACTACATGATGAGTTTTGGATGTTGGCATGCAGTTTGAAGAGAAAATGATAGAAAAAAAAGCAGTTTCTTTGTAAATGTGGAAACTGGGCACACTTTATTTAAGAGAATTGTGATAATATACACAGTATACATTCACAACCAAATGCTAACTTGTAAGTCAATAAAAATCACTTTGAATATAACTATCCAGACAACAGACTCTGCCAAAATTTTATTAAATGAGTATGTATAAAACCTAAGCAAAATATGTGAATAAAAACGTTGGTGTTCTTTTAATCAGTTTTAAGATTATTTTTGGAAAATGTCTCTTGAAGCTGTAGCCAAAAGTATTCAGTACAAAAGTTTGAAAAAAATTAGTGAAAATTATAAAGTAAGGGATTGGAAATGTTTCTCAAACCAATTACATAGGATCAACTTAAAAATCTATTTTTGCTCAAAAACTAATGCAATGGAGGTTGGATACCAGCCATAGAAGATAAAATCTGTTAGAAATGGACCCCTTACCCAGTCTGTCATGAACTTTGATGTTTTGTTTGACGTAGGCAGGGTCAGATTTGCCTGCAGCATTGACAGTGAAGATCCTAAAAGCATACTCCTGTCCATCTGTCAGGCCCGTCACCACATAATGGAGATCAGGGCATTGCTCTGGGGTCTCATTGGCCTGAATCCACTCCACAGCACCAGGCTTCTGGTACTCGACAAGGTAGCCAAAGATCCGTCCCTTGCCATCATGCCGGGGCATCTTCCACCTTAGGCTGACAGAGTCCTTGGTCTTATCGTAGGCCTCAGGGGTCACTGGAGGGCTGGGGCGCACTGTGAAGAGAAAATTTCAAATAGGACAGTTTTTAATATTGGTTATTAAAAATTAAATTTGGTCTTAACTATGGTAGAAAAGACAGACACATGCAATATTTCACTTCAAGGGTCATTAATGTTTTTGAGGTGGGAATGTTTTTTGCATTTAGTATTGTAAATTTTTATATAGTATCAGAGTTAGTTCAGTTGTATATTCTTTATGTATGCATGGTACAACAGCACTGGAGTAGGATTTTTAAATGTTCTGATATTTAAATATCTGACTTGTATCTTGTACTACAAATAGAAACCCATAGAAATGCATCTGAAGATAGAAATTAAGAAACAGTAAAGTTACTGAGCTTTGCTAATATAGTTGTTAAGACAAGCTATATAGTCACTGCATAATAGAAGTTAATACACATACAAAGCAATAATCATTGTGCTTAAAAAAATGCTAATACTTATTTTCATCTTTTTTATGCACAAGGGAAGTCATGGTTTTCATGTATAAAAACACTCATTTGGAAATAAGATATAGAATGTAATAATATAAACAATATAAGTGATAATGATAATAATAACTATCTTCTTAATGAGATTGTGTCAAACTGACCAATAGGATCTTTTGCGAGAATGGGTTTTGAGGGGACACTGGGATCTCCAGTTCCCAGCTCGTTCTCAGCCATCACCCTGAACTCATACTCGCAGCCCTCCACAAGGTCCTGGACTCTGTATTGAGTGGCCGGGTACAATGGGTCTCTAGTGACTCTGGACCATCTCTTGGCCGTGGGCTCCTTCTTCTCCAGGATGTAGTTTGTAATTGGCTTCCCACCGTCGCGAGGGCGGTTCCACAACACTAGAGCATTGGTAGCATACACTTCCCTGACTGTTGGCATCTCCGGGGCCTCAGGAACTCCTAGAGGGGGGCCACAGGGACAAAAACTAGGTTATTGGGGCTTTTTTTAGGTACCCTTTGCAATGCAGGAAGACTCTTTATACAAGTATGTAGTCTTTCCAGTAGACGCTGTAATTTTCAGCCTACATATTTTTATTTTTACCAAAATCAGTTTTGTTTGGTGGTTTAGGGGACTAAACATTTTTGAAGCTGTAAATAATTGATAAGTTCTTTAAAAAATAAATTAATTAAATTCAGAAATTTATTTGAAATTTGAAAATTAGGAGTGCTAAAAAACTAAATGTGTTTTCACAGGGTATGGGAAGAACATACTGAAGAGATCTTTTGCTCTCATCTCCTCAGACTCCAGTGGGTCACTGATGCCATACATGTTCTCAGCAGAGATTCTCATGATGTACTCCCTGCCCTCTGTCAGCTTGGGGATCTGGGAGAAAAAAAACAACTTACAAACATCTCTGAATTTAAGCAAATCCCTTCCACTGGGATTGGCACTTTCTGGGTAAGAGTCCTGAGAATCTGACATCATGACAGCTGACTAAAGTCAGGTTGAGAAATTATTTGGACCCACCTTGCATGTGGTCTTTGTTGTGGCGGATGTCACCGTGGTCCAGATTTCCCTGTTGGTGTCTCTCTTCTCAATAATGTAGTTAGAGATATCCACACCACCGCTGTCCAGAGGCGGCTTCCATGAGATTATCATATGCTCCCTGTGCACCTCCTCAAACACCACTGGTCCAACAGGAGGAGTTGGACGGTCTGCAAAAAAGAAAGGAATAATGAAAAAGCGTAAAAAAATGAAAACAATAATATACCAATGCCGTTGTAATCAACCAATGCCTGCCTAATTCAGATGAGCCTGATGTTTTGAAGCTTTGACCTGGGGTTTTCAGTTTTCTTCAGCTATGAACAATGTAAATGGATGCCATAGTTCCTTGTGGTATCCCAAAGAGGTCTATTCTTAGATTCCTTCTAAATCGATCATTTAGTTGCTGCATCCATATATATATGTATATATGTATATATATATATATATATATATATATATATATATATATATGTATAGTTGATAGTACTGGCTTGTATCCGCCCCAATATTCCCGAGAGTTTCATCCACATACCAACAACAGTGACATTGCAGACTCCCTTCCTGGATCCAGTGCTGTTCTCCACTACCACAAGGTATCTGCCACTGTGCTCACGCTGTGCCTTCATCAGGCCCAATGACATGGTTGTCAGTGTGTTCTTGAACATGATGTGTTTATTTGCCTTCAGCTCCTTGTCATCTCTGTACCAAACAATGGAAGGAGAAGGTTTGCCAGTGTAGCGGCCCTGTAACAAGCAGCTCTCACCCACACGGATGACGATCTTATCGCGGAAGTCCAGCTCAATGGTAGGTGGCTCTGTAAAATGGAAAATGAAGACAAAATCAGTGAAATGCTTATCAAATTAACACATATCTTAAATGGACTTCCAAATGCCTCACTAATTATACTTCTCACTGGAAAAAAATGTAAATATTAATGAAGACCGACTATGCCATGAAAGGATTGTGGTGTCCCACAGGGGTCTATTCTAGGTCCTTTCCTATTCCTAATCCAAATTGGTTCTGCATCATTATCTACCTCTTACTTTTTGTTAATGATACTGGCCTGAAATAAAAACATTGTCATTATGTATTTGTAAGGGAACCTCTAAACTCCCAAGTGTTTCAAATGAAACAGAATAGTAGTTTCAAGTCTCTGGAGGATGATTTTCATAGATTAAAAAAAACCTGAAACATACAGACATCAATAGATCTAAAACTGATTAAAACATACAAAACAGCTGATCCTATTAATAAGTCCGCACCAAGTTCGTCCTTGCAGGTGATTGGTTTTGTGCAGAATGATGGTTTGCTGGGTCCGACCTCATTGACAGCAATGACCCTGAACTCGTAGGTGTCACCCTCCCTCAGACCGTCGTAGGTGTACTTCCTCTCCATCAACTTCTCCTTTGTCAGTCTGGTGAACTTGTCTTTACCAATCATACGTGCCTCCAGGATATACATAGTGATCTCTGAGCCGCCATCATACTTGGGAGCCTTCCAGGTTACACATATCGAGTCCTTGGTGACCCTGGTGACCTCCAGCTCCTCAGGGCGGCCTGGCACAGCTGAAAGAAATGCAAACACAAAAATTTCTTAAATTTCTGATGTAAATGTGTATAGAATGTGTAAAGTAATGGTTTTTGAAATTCTCTGTTCTAATTTAATTCTGTTGTCTACAAAATTTATCTTCTGGATAATGTTCATTTTTGAAGAAAGATGCTAGGATTGAAAAAGATGATAGATAAAGAGGATAAAATGGGAAAAGGGGAAAAAAGTCAAAAGTCATTAAATTCAGATTTTTTCAATCCTATCTTTCAAAATTTTGACTTTATTCAACAAAAATTTAATTCGTTCCATTTTGACTTCAAAATTTGGACTTTCCTCAGAAATCTGATTCTAAGAATCTTGAATTCTCTTGATATTTTGACCCCACAGAGATTATACCCAAAATTCTGCTTTTTTTCCCCAAAATTTCTGATGTATTATTTTTAGATTCTTAAATAAAAAATAAAAAAAAAATTTTCAGAAATTTTTGAGTTAGATTTTATTTTTTTTACCTTGATATTCTGACTTTAAACTAAAAATCTTGATTCTCCCAATAATCTTGACAGTATTCTTATAACTTCTCAGAACTAGAACTCCTCTGAAAATTCTGATATTCTTCTGACATTTATCTCTTTCTTATGGCTTCTTCATCCTCTCATCAAACAACTATAAGATCCTCAGAGATCAGTGGTGATCATGTTTTTTCAACCAAACTCACTGATGGGTTCCTGGATCACAATTTCGGCTGCGGTCTCCACGAAGGGTCCCATGCCGATGGCATTCTCAGCAGCCACTCTGAAGAAGTAGGACTCTCCGGTAGTCAGGCCATGAGCCAAGGCGTTCTGTCTGCTGGCGGTGAAGGAGAGTGAGGTCCAGGCCTTATGATCAGCCTCACGCTTCTCGATGATATAGTTACTGATGGGAGAACCACCGTCATTCTCAGGGAAGAACCAGTTGAGCTTGCAGGAGTCACTGCTTAAGTTCTCTGCAGTGAAGGGGATACCGACAGGCCCGGGAACATCTGAGGGATGACACAAGCACGTTTAATTAAAAAAAAAAAAAACCATTTTTTAATTTGTTTACATATCTCTAAAAATTGTATTTTAATAAAACAGTATCTCACCCAGTACTTCCACAGTAATGTTCTTCTTCTTCTCCCCTCCGGCATTCTTGGCAGTCAGTGTGTAGACACCAAGGTGTCTCCTGGTGCAGGGTTTGATAACCAGAGATGAGCTGATGGCTGTCACCTCCACCTTAGCCTCAGGAGGCAGTGCAGCACCATCTCTGCTCCATGTAACCTCTGGGGATGGCTTGCCTGACACATAGGCAATGATGCGGATCACACCACCAGCATGAACCACCATCCTCTCCTTCACTGAGGCGTCCAGATCGATCTCAGGAGCAACTGAGGGAAATAAACCACATTACAGTCTGCCTGTTCTAGAAAGACTTGAGAAAGAAGCCTTTAAGGTCATTGTTGTAAGAACTTTTTAACCCACTTTAACTTTCAGACTGACTCACTGGTTCTGTCGTTGACCTCAAGCACCTCTGGGACTTCGCCTGGCTCCCCATTACCGGCAGCATTGAAGGCGATTACCCTGAACCTGTACTGACCACCAGTCTTTAGACCAGTGATAACGAACCGAGTGCCACGGATTTCAGTCTCCTTAGCCTGAAAAACACAAACATTCATGTTTTAAGGTTGCTCTTAAGCCTTATCCATCTCTAAAGTTCTATCCCTGCATCAGTGATGATACAAAGACGCAGTGTACACAGACGGAGTGCTTTGGAAAAATATCAGAATTTAGGTTGATTTCACTGATATGAAGGACATGATTTTGACTGCTGATCAACTTTTAAACAATAAACAATTTATTTGTCCGCTGTTGATGGCCATTAAAAATGTCTATCCCTCTTTGACGATAAGATTAGGAGAAGTGCAGCTACTATTACTCTATCAACGTTCTTCACAGATCCATGTAGTTCTTCCATCGCATACTGGACATTATTACTCCTTTTACAAGTGTTCTTGGAATAAACATATGCTCAACCTCATGGTTGAAATGCTGTCTTGTGTGTTAGAGTAGATAAGTGAGATTTTAATATCACTTAGAATTTGATCCAAATGAGAGCCAGTTAAATTTAAAGATGATGTAAGAATCAATGCTGCACCAGAGGAAGTTTTAGGTTGAACCTAATTGTTTAACCATCATTTGATCTCTACAGAAGCCCACAGGGGGCATGGATGACAAGATCTTGCCAGTGCTTAGTCTAGGTTTTTACAGGCTCCTATCTTTGGATAAAATTCAATTTGGATAAAAATCTTGTTATCTCGAGATAGTGAAGAGTTACCTGATAAATTTTAGTTAGTTATGCAACAGATTATTGTATAACTAGACATAACTGGATTGTTAAACCCTTATATAGGGATGAGATTAGATGAATTCATATGAGCACCATTTGATTTATTGAAAAATAACTGATTATTTCTTACTTTTTGGTTATAAAACAATGCTCCCCAAAAAAACTTGCTACTGCTCTGCAACCCCTTTGATTAAAGTCATGATCTTTATCTTTTCTGAGAGGGAATTATTTAAAATTAAAACAAATTCACAAAGCCACAAACATGGTAGGATTATAAGACTCAACTAATTTGTCTTGTGCTGCTCTGTTTTGTTTGCTTTTGTGTTATAAAATAAGCAACAATCAATGCATAATATTCGAATCTCAAAATTGTTTAAAATTCTAGAATCTTGTAGCTTTGTGCTTTCTAATAAAATACTGTTTGTTAGGGTGCGGTGAAGGTTCAGCCTCAAGAAATTACTAAAACAATAGCTAGGACTCGTAAGGGTCCTGTCCCTTTGCTGAAATTGCACTTATCACAGACATATCAATAGACTATTCTAATATTATTAGTCTTATAATTTTTAGGATAACAAAGCCATGAGGTATTCCCTCTTACCTTGACCCAGGCCTCTGTGCCCTCCTCCTTGTACTCTACCCAGTAGCCAAGGATCTTGGAGCCTCCATCCTTCAGAGGAGGGATCCACTCCAGATCCACCGTGGAACTTGTCCAATCAGAAACCTTGGGGGTTGGAGGAGAGGGTGGGGCTATGGGAGGAGATGACAGGTGGTTAAAGTCTTGCACTGTGAAGTAAAAACATAAAGTTGTATGATCTCATAATGTAACTCTTACAGATGGGGTCTCTGGCAAAGATGGGGTCTGTTGGGGGGCTTGCGAGACCAGGTCCCGCGGCATTGATGGCGGAGACTCTGAACAGGTACTGGGAGCCCTCAATGAGTCCGCTCACCACAAATGACTCGCCCAGGCCCATAGGACGGATGGGGTCACGTGTGACTCGGGTCCAGCGTTTGCCTGTTGTCTCTTTACGCTCCAGCCAGTAGCCAGTGATTGGAGTGCCACCATCATCGTCGGGCTCCTCCCAGTTAACAGTCATGGAGTCCATTGTGATGCTGGTGACCGTCGGCTTCTCACATTGACCAGGGACAGCTGCATGAAGATGGACAGAGAGAATCAAAGGTTAGAGGATTAAAATATTTGTCTTCTGGGGTGTGAAAAGGTACCATATAGTATACCCACAACTGCTTTGCTTCATTTCTGGCCAGAGGCTTTTGATGCATTTCATAATTTCCTGGCCTGTATCTCTATTTTCACTTTCAAGTTAAGGCAAAATATTTGAAATAGAATAATAAAAAAAATAATCTTAAAAAATAGTAGTCTTTTATAAGTACACTACAATTTCGAATAGGCACACTTTACTGATGGATTGGTCAGCTTCGGTCTTTGTACTGGAGCACAGTACCAAAGGAAAAAGGGAACAAAGTATGATCAGTAAACAACAATCTGTTACTAATATACAAATTCTTCATGGATCAGCAATTTACCTACTTAGCACACACATAATCCAGAAAAATGCTGAGAATGGATTAACCAGATCGAGAATTAGAATGAAGGAAAACATATTTTGGCTTGGCTTGTCTTGTTATAACTTTATGTCGTCTTTTTTCTTTTTTTCAATTGTTTTTCTAATGGTTGAATATTAGGAAATGACCATACTGAATACAAGGGACACACAGCATGTACTCTGCTTGCCTTGTTATGTCTTACCATGGTCAAGCAGGACAGAAGCAGAAAAGACTGAAGTTTAAGCATTTAATTTTTCTCTGTGTATGTAAGCTTGTGTTTCTGTAGTCTGTACATTAATACGAGCATTCAGTTCAGATTTGAGTTACAGTTTCGACCTTGATAGATTGGTGTCGAGACTTTTACCAAAAGTGACTTAGGCTTTTATTCAGACGGAAAACCATCCTGTTAAATAAGGTAAAGATAATTTTGAGAGGTGAATGTCTAAAAGGGACTGGAGATTAAAAAGCAAGAGGGAAACAGTTAAATATTTTTGTCAGTGAAATGATCATATGATTGATATAGTGTATAAGTAAAGTATGC
This sequence comes from Istiophorus platypterus, assembly GCA_016859345.1. Taxonomy (NCBI): domain Eukaryota; kingdom Metazoa; phylum Chordata; class Actinopteri; order Istiophoriformes; family Istiophoridae; genus Istiophorus; species Istiophorus platypterus. Next base: position 589,590 of record CM029122.1, on the reverse strand, counting down.
TATCAATGTCTCGTAGTTGGTAAATGAGAATCTGTGAGAGACAGCTCAACTCACTGTAGAGGTTTCGGGCGACCTCGGGCTCGCTGTCCAGTGGCTCTCCAATGCCATACTTATTCTGGGCCATGATGCGGAACACATACTCATGTCCCTCCATCAGCTTCTCCACCGTCCAGAGCCGGTCTTTGGGCTCGTTGGTGACGGGAACCCAGGTCTTCCTGTTGGCCACCCGCCTCCAGATAACGTAATTTGTGACTTTGGAGCCACCATCATCCTTCGGTGGCAGCCAGGAGAGTGTGATCTTTTCAGCTGCAATCTCCTCAAACTTAATGGGAGCAGAAGGAGGACCGGGCCGGCCTGTAACCACAGAAAAGCAACAAGTTTACCAATTGTAAGAAATCCTTATGGTGACTCAAAACTGTAGCTATTGTAAGTTAAACAAATGAAAAATAACATATAATGAATTAAACAGAATGGATAATAATAACTAGTAATATGGAAAATTTAAAAATAAGCTGTGTAGTAAGTGTATTAACAGGGTATACAATAAAAATATATAGCTGATATTACCCCCCTTTTGTAAAACAGTGCAGACATAAACAATGATTTTAAGTGATTAAAAGTTTTAAAAACATGATACCATCAGTCTTTTGCTAATTTAACAGTTGCACTCCATTGCGTCACAAAGTTCTGCATCTGACATTCACTTAAAAACACAGTTTCTGCCTTGAGACATATCCAAGTATAATTCAGTTAAGACAATAAAACTTAAAATATTTGCTCTGATAAGTCTGATCATTTCGTTCGTACCAAGCACATTGAGCCTCATCTCCTTGGAGACCTTGCCAAGGCTGTTGGAGGCCACCAGTGTGTACAGGCCAGTGTCAGGACGTTTGCCCTGCTGGATGAGCAGTGTGCAGCTGTCATCCGACACAATCTTGTTGATGTGCTCGTCGTACTGTACCACCACCTTGTCATCCGACTTGTGGGGTGGGGCTTTGTACCAAGTGAGCGTGGGAAATGGACAGCCACGAATCTTGGCCACAATGCTGATGTCACTGCCCTGCTCAACTTCCATGAACTCCTTCAGCTCAATGGAAGGAGGACCTGGAGGACAAACCAGAAAACAAGGGGACTGTGACCGGTTTTTCTAATTTCAATTTCTTTCTTCTCATTTGAAAACTTAAGTTTCTTCTGTTTTTCTGGAGGAAAAAAATCCTGCTTACGATTAATTGAGGAAAGCAAATATTATTATTAATCACATTAAGATCTTTGACCAGAAACCTACAGAAATGAATGTCAAAAGTTTAATAAAAACTTGAGATTAGTGCCTAGAATTTTTGTCAACAAATAGTGGGAACATGGATATGATAATGAGAATCTATATATTTTCTGGACATAAGTTATTGTAATGTTGTTACATAAGGTGCCATAAATTTGTTTTTTGTGGCCTTAAAGGTGCTCTAACATTTGTGACCAAAGTGTGACAAATTGTGACTTTGAGTGGAGGTAAAATGAAAAACAAATATTTCTAACTATTTTTAAATTAAGGGGACATTTAAGCAATCCGGCTTTGCACTTCCATAAAGTAGTCAGACTTATGAGGAGCAGATTAAAAGCAAACGGGTCCAAATTTGAGCAGCAGAGGTAGAAATATCACTTTTAGTCCAAAAACACAAGATTCTACATTTCCCACAATGCAACTCTACAGTGTTTTTCATTAAACTTCTCATTCCTGGCCTTACAGGTCTGGTCCTGGATGAGAATGGGTCCAGCGGTGGATGATGGTCTGCTGGCCCCAGCCTCATTGTACGCCACCACTCTGAACTCATACTCATCACCCTCCGTCAGATCCTCCACCTTGAAACTGGTAGTGTCCACATCTCTCCTGTTACACCTGCAGGAAACAGCATGAATGTTTTAACTGCAGGTTAAACCCAACCCACCAACAAAACAGAAACCAAAACTGTTTACATGGAAACCAGATTTGACTGTTAAGTAGAAGAAAACTATTGGTTTGCATTCAAAATGAACAATTGTCTCTTACAGAAATTATTCTGTTTTCACTTCCAGGTTTATTCACTGATTTATATTTTGTGATCTCAAAACTATTATGATGGGAAGATCTGTATTTTTAATGCAAATTGGGTCCAAACATTTGGACCAGATCCAACTCTAAAATGGAAACGAGGATCAAAAGACCTGATCGAAAATACGGTACAATGTAATTCAGACCTGGTCTGACTAAGTTCTAAGATTGAGGTCTAGTTTCTAGGAACCAAATGGACCAATTTAGACTTCTTAGCTAAAACATTACCTCCTCCAGGACTCCTTCTGTGCGCCACTGGCATCCCAGCAGAGTAGATCAACGCTATAATGGGTGACAGGTGAACCACCGTCGTTCTTTGGGGCCTTCCAGGTCAAAGTCACAGTGCCCTTCCTAACACTCTGGATCTTCAATCTTGTTGGAGGATCAGGAGGATCTACAGAAAAGACGGATCCATGTAAGATCAGGTACAGGTAATTGCTAAGAACCATGGTCATTATTTTTAATTATAACAAAACACATGAAAATTGAATTAAATTATTTTCCATTATAGTATGATCATTGTATAGTGTAATCAAATTCAGTACATAAATCTTAATATTTATATTATAAATTACATGTATTTGATCAACTTTCTGTAGTCCTACAACTTGGATTTAGATTATAAATTAAGGGTTCTGTTTAGTGCTAAGGCCCACTTTGTAAAAGATTTTATTTTATTCAGAAACAGTCTATTATATAACAGATAAGCATTTGGAGTGTAAAAATTCAGATTGTAAAGCCTCTTGAATTTTTTCCAAATACATTTTGCTGTATATCTTACACTTATCATCCCCATGTAATAGAACATCATGAATAAAAACAGGAAACAGGCGTGGTCCTAATGTAGAAGCCTGAGCCACATTTTTTTGTTTACTTAACATATTTACACCCTTGGACAACAAAACAAATGAAAATATACATGTTGATATTCTTTACAAAAATATAATAAATAAACAAGTATCCTGTCAAAACATAGGTTTTTGTGTCCAATATCATAAATGTAATAAATTCTATATCTATCTATCTGTTATCTCTGAAATTATAATAAGTAGAAAACAAACGTACAGATAGGATCTCTGGCTTTGGTCCTCTGGATGGTCTCAATGTATGGGCCGAACCCAAAGCGGTTCTCAGCACGGATGCGGAACAGGTAATCCTGACCGTCTATGAGGTCTGGAACCACCAGAGACTGAGAGGCACAGGATGGGTTTACCTGAAAGAACGAGATTAAACTTTACATGTGAGCAGCAACAGTGCACTATTTTTCAGTACTGCTCAGAGTGCATTATCCTGTAGTGTGGGGTTTGTACCTTGGTCCAGGCTTTGCCTTCCACAGTCTTCTTCTCAATGAAGTAGCTCTTGATCCTGTCACCTCCATCACATGCTGGGGCTTTCCAGGTGAGTCTGCAGGTCCCCCTTGTAACGTCACTCACCTTCAGGTCTCTAGGAGGTCCAGGCAGGTCTGCGGTTCCATAAAATAAGATATTAAAGAACAGAAGACTCAGGTGATATCACAAATGGTTTTAAGCAGTTGTCTACCAGATGTCTGAATTTTTATCTATGAATTCAGTCTGCATTCCACCACACATATGAATCATGTGAATCTTTATATCATTACGTACCAAGGACATTGACTCTGACTTTGACCACTTTGTGCCCTGCGGGGCTCTCTGCATTGATGATGTATCGGCCACTGTGGTTCAGTTTGCTCTCTGGGATCATGACCACCGAGGTTGTGTCAGTGGAGTGGATCTGCGAGAAAGTAGCAGCTTAAAAATCATGGGTCACCGTTTTATAAGTTTACATCATATTTGATTATTTTTTTCTTTTAAAGTTGCAGTTCAAGCTTTTACATTTGCAGGATACCCAAAGACTTATCTACAATTCTTAAGCTGTTACAAGTCAAAGTCTGACCTCTGAGTCAATGGGCAAAGTGTGAAGCTCATTTTTCTTCTCAGTCTCAGCGGTTCCATCAAAGGTCCAGGTGACTTTGGGAACAGGTCGTCCAGTGATGGTGGCGGGAATTCTGATGGTTGTTCCCGCTCTGCAGTTCAACAGGTCGTGAGCATTCACATCCAGAGTCACAGTTGGCTCGACTGGAGAACAAACACACACACAAAAAGATCAGCATGCTCTGATATGTTTATTCATATTTATGCAAAGAATCTATTAAGCGTCACTTACTTAGAGATGTCAGTGACCTGAGAACACATGCTGTATCCACAGAATTATAAGACACAGAACAAGTTCTGATCCACTGTTAGAATTGTATTTGAATGTTTTGATTTTGATTGTAATGTTCAAATGTGAATTTGAAAGACACTGTTCAATGCTCTTATAACTGTCGACCAAATCTGTTGGATTTCCATTAAGAGTACAGATCGAAGCAGTAATATTAAAGTTCCATGGTCCATCTGTGTGAGACTCTTACTTAGGATGTCCTGAACCAGGATGTCGGCTGTCCTAGCAGGCTCTGAGATGCCGGCGGCGTTCACTGCGTAGATCCTGAATTCACATTTTTTGCCCTCCTTCAGGTCAGGGACAGTGATTTCGGTGGATGGGTGTAGCTTGTCGGCGGGATTCACCCTCCTCCAATCAAGAGAGCCCTCCTCATGGACCTCAATGATGTAACCCTTGATGGGGCTACCACCATCTTTATCTGGTGGAGTCCAGTTGAGAGTAACGCTGTTCTTGGTCTTGTCTTTAACCTCAGGGGTTCCAGGTGAGCTCGGAGGGCCTAAGAGAGGAGCAAAGTGGGGTCAAAGATCAGTCTATATATTTTTAAATAACTAGCTTCTACTCTTAGCTTTGTGCTTAGCATAAATTGCATAAAATATCAATATCTCACTCAACGTAAACAATTTACATCCTCAGTAATTGCTGGGACAACTTGATATGAGACAGATTTTTATAAAACTGAAGATGCTTAATTGCAACAGGGTATTCTATGAACATAGAAATAAACAAATAAATAATGCTACAATAGCAGTCAATTATCATATTTTCATCTTAAAAAAAACACAGCTACATCCATTAATTGTCATCTTTTGCCACACTAACTTAAGATATATTTTGATTGTGAAGGTGTGAGGACTGACACGAACTAAATAAAGTGATTACATGTGACTCGCAGTCAGTTGGATTTTTTAGTATCATCAACAAAGCAAAATGCAAAACTTTCAACAGTTTAAAAAATTCTTTCCGCAGAGATAAAAAAAATATTTTTGAGACATTAAAGAGTTAGCACTCACTGCATGGATCCACAGCAAAGCGGCACTCAGTGGCCTCGCTTGGTGGTCCAACTCCTGCAGCATTGCAGGCTGCAGCCCTGAACTGGTACTCTGTTCCTTCAATGAGTCTGAGCACAGTGTACTGCAGGCCCTTCACTGCTGGTTTGGTGACTGAAGCGCGGTTGACACGACCCCAGTACACGGCGCCACGCTCCCGCTTCTCCAACCAGTATCCCTGGATGGTGGAGCCACCATTTTCCAGAGGAGGTTCCCAGGTCACAGTCATGGTGGTTGCTGTGGCAGCAATGATTTTGGGGTTACGTGGTGGACCGGGTAGGCCAAATGGATCCCTGAGCTGGACTTTCTCTGAGTCACAGCCATCACTGATGCCGTACTTGTTCTCAGCTTTGATCCTGAACTGGTAGGTACCATTCAAGTCCAGTTTGTAGACCTGAAGGAGCAGAGCAAATGTTTGTTAAAGAGAGAATCAAATATATGATTGTGAAAATTATTTCTTGGTAGATTTGTCGAAAAAAACTCTTTTTGACACTAATCACATAGAAAATTGAGATAATTTGAATTTTGAATTTTGAATATTGAATTTAAAAAGAAATTCCCAGAGGAACTGCATTTATTTTTTTTTTAAAAAAAGCTTAATTTAAGTAATTATTTATAAGTTATTACATATTTATTTGAAACTTTTTCATATATTTTGATTGGTATTCTTTTCTGTAGACAAATTGCAAATTATTCATGTTGAGGTGACAAGCGGTGAGCTGACAGGGCTTAGCTATTAACTGTACCTAATTAACTGTAAATAATCATTGCACTAATTGAGGGCTGTCTCTTTCTGACTTAGTGCTGCATTACATTCATCTCTGTTTAGTTTTCAGTCCCTGCAGTCTTGACTCACCCCATATCTCCTGTCGATGACGTTGATGGTGAGAACATCGAAGTCAGACTTCTTCTTGCTGGCATCTCTGCGCTCCACAATGTAATTGGTAATCTCACTGCCTCCGTTGTCCTCTGGAGCGTCCCAGGTCAGGTAGCAGGAGTCCACCTTGATGTCCGAAACCACAATGTTCCTTGGAGGAAGAGGACGGTCTGAAAAGGCAGGTCTGGGTTATGTAATGCTCATTTTGTAGAAAGGAAAAGGACTTTCAAACATTTCATGTTTAATTTTAATCTCCAAAAAATGCAGCTCCTTTAGACACTGAAGATTGAGACAATGGAAAAAAAAACTGAGAAGAAAATTTCACACCAAGAATTTCATTTTTTGGAGATGGTCTTACCAAGGATCTCGACTCTAATTACATGCTGAGCTTTGCCAAAGCAGTTTTCAGCCACCAGTTTGTAGCTCCCCGTGTCCTGCCTGATGGTTTCTGGGATGGCAATCTTTGTCTTCAGAGTTGTCCTGTTAACCTGAAGATTGAAAAAAGTTTAGCTTTGTTGTCTGACTCTTACTCCAACCTGACTGCAGCTGTGTAAAAAACAATATCACTGATGATTAAACTATTCCTGGAGCCAAAAGTAAAGTTTGTCCTATGGGTAGCAAATAAGGAAAGGTCATCAGGGCACTAAAATCTAAAGAAGAAGAAATGGTTATGCATCCCTAAGTATAAATGGGCAACAACCAGCAGAAGCCATCAATTTGTTAATCATCAAAGAAAAAAAGTAGCAAAAAGAAGGGAGAGTCACAAAATGTAGTCCTTTAAATGATATAATATAGCAACTTTTTATGTCCAACAAGTAGCTCGAGTTCAAAGACAATATAACATCAAGTTAAAATTACTTAAAAACCAGACTGAGAGGATAGGGAAAGGAGTAAAAAGACGAGTAATGTAAAAGTCAATTAATCCTTCTTGCTCCAGGAAGGTGGCAAACAATCAAGAAATGTCCTGGGTGAGTATTGGATTTATGAATTGATGGTGGGTTATATGAATGTAGTGCACGATTAATGCATCTATGCATAATAATCGGGACCATAAGTAAAAGCAAAATTCCAAGGTATATAATCTAATGAATCATTTTCACCTCCTCAGTCTCCATTGTCATCTTCTCCTCATCAAGCTTCTCAATCACCACATCGTCCTTCATCCATTGGATTGTTGGCAGAGGAAGTCCCTTCACCTCTGCTGGGATATCAATGCCTAAGCCTTTCCTCACAATGATGGCATTGCTCTTAAAGAACTTCAGGATTGTAATAACAGGAGCAACTGTGGAAAACAAGCATTTGTTAATTCTTTGCTTTTTTGCAAAATTCTAATTTGCTTTTGCCCATGTCTCTCCCAAACTCTTGAGACATGTATTATTTTAACACTAGGATTTTAAGAACAAGTTTTGTACTTTCATCATCCTGGATCTTGGCGGTGATCGGCTTGGATGAATCTCCTTCCCCAACCTCGTTCACGGCTTTGACACGGAACTGGTAGTCGTGGCTCTCTGAGAGATTCTCAATGGTCCCACAGCACTCAGTGAAGATCTTGCGATTGGCCACTTCAAACTCTGTGCCATCAGACCTCATCTTCTCCACGTAGTACCCTCTGATGGGGCTGCCACCATCAGTGCGAGGAGGCTGCCAGGCCAGAGTGACGGTGTTCTTACTTCTGTCAGTATAGTGCAGCTTCTCAGGGGCAGATGGAGTACCTGGAACATAATCAGGGGGTCTGGTCAACACTTGACAATTCACCAGATCTTCTGTTTAAGAATAGTCCATAATATGTCAGCTAATATCAGCAACAGGTCATATTTCACTGGGTTTACCTTTGGGATCTTCGGCTAAGATGGGTCCCAGGTCAGCTGGAGCTCCATCACCATACTTATTCCTTGCAATGACCCTAAAGTCATATTCCTCACCAGCCAGCAGGCCCTGGACGTCACACTTACAGGACGCTGTCTCGATGGGCTGGCGGAAGAGTTTCATATTGGCATCCTTCCTTAGCACCTCATAGCCAACTATGTCACTGCCGCCATTGTCCAAGGGATCGGACCAAGTTAGGGTGATGCTCTTCTTGGTCACTGTGACTGCCTTCAGGTCAACCACTGGTCCAGGTACGTCTACAGATACACAGACCAGTAAAAATGTCAGCTATTCAAAGATATTGTGTGTCAGCTAGAGGTTTTTAACTTTCATCATTTCATCATTATTTAGCTAGTGCTCATTTCATCATTATTTAGCTAGTGCATTAAAACCAACAAAATCTGCGCTTTTAACTGATGGTCAAATAGAATGGCACATGGAGCAAAAAGTAGTCTGAAAATCACAACAGCTTTGCACTATAAAAGAGACTGAAAACATAATAAATGTAATCTTTTGAAGAATATTTTCTCCACGAATGCATGCCAGTTTACCTTCAATTGGTTCTTAAGTTCATAAAACAAAGATTAGGATTGTTCTTTCAGAAAACTAAACAGTTCCAAACTACTTCAGGTTGTATGAATAGACTCTATGGTATTTTTACAAGTAAAAACGGGTGCTGGAGTGTTTTCTTATTACACTGACCCATAACATCCACTCTGGTCTCAGCGGTCTTGGTCCCACTGCTGTTGGTGCCAGAGATCCGGTATTTTCCATGATCTGCCCTTTTGGCCTTCTTGATGAAGAGTGTGCTGTTCTTGCCCTCAGTCTCCGTGATCATCCTCTCTTTGTCGATTTCAACCTCATCTTTGGCCCACTTGACCTCTGGCTGGGGTCGACCGGTCACCACAGCAGGAAGCCTCAGAGACTCACCCGCCTTGATGATGACACCATTCTTCACAGAGATATCGAAGTCCACAGCAGGAGGTTCTGAGCAGCAAAGACAAAGAGCACTGTTAGCTGAGCACTGAAATTTAATAAATTAAGTACTTAACTCTTATAATCAGCTGGGAAGGATTTACTATGAAGTGTAAAGCACCTGGAGAAAGCACTGAATTTGATTTTTGACTTATTTTTTGAGGCAGATATTAAAAGATATTCTTCTTTTCTTAATGCTAAAAATAATTCCACATAAAATATGCTGAGTTAAAGTACCCTCTGTCCAGTAATAAACTGCTTTTACCTTGAGGCTCTTTGACCGTGACGGGTTCGGTAACTCCTGGAGCTCCAGGACCAGCGTCGTTGACAGCGATGACACGGATATAATAATCTGCTCCCTCGGTCAGGCCTGTCACAGTGTATGTCTGCTCCTTACACCTGAACTCCGTGCTCCGAGTCCAGTTCTTCTCTCCAGCCAAAACCTGTGACCAGAAAACAGGAGTTTAACATTGCATGTTGAGGTCAAATACTTAGGATTTCTGTTTTGCTCATTCTCAAATGACAAAGAAAAGACCTACAGTATAACAGCAGATGTATATTACTGAAAATGTAATTTTCCACTCCTACTCAGAATCTAGCGAGTTTAACATGATAACTTTCTGTACCTTCTCAACGTGGTATCCCAAGATGTCTCCTCCACCATTGTACAGTGGTGGCTTCCAAGCCACAATGACAGAGTCCTTCCCAGTGTCCACGATCCATGGAGTAGGGGGGCCAGGAGGCACTGAGGGGGAACAGAGACATATCTAATATATCGGAGGAAATCAACAGACTTAACTGAACAGAACAAAATGATAAATAGTTTGTGTTCTGTTCTTGTTTTTGTAACCAGTTGGCGTCTTAGCAAATGTGTTGCACTTTTTCTCACTTTTTATAAGCATTTCTGTTTATAAGTTTAGTTTAACTACTTGCTGAAAAGTTGCCTTTAAACAGTTGTTAACCAAGCACTCCAAAAAAGATTTAATATTTTCACTTTTGTGATGCCCCTTTTCTTTGATGGTTATGTTTTAGTCATCTCAATACACTTTCAAAACCAACATCAGTACGTTAATAAGCAGGAATGTATAATAGATACATTGTATATTAAATGGGCTAAAAGATGCATCATTACTCATTTGGTACAATAAATCATACTTGCTTTATAAAGTCAGTCATGATGCAGTTTGAAACTTGTCTTCTTCTGTTATCTAAATTTCATTAAACTCCAGGAAATTAGTGATCTATTTTGATGTTTGCCTTCCAGCATTTTGGATAATTTCATTAGCCATTAGGAGACACTAAAACATCTGGTTATTAGATCTCTAAGAACCAATGAAACCAAAACTGATGGGTGCCTGAGGGTGCCTGAAAACAAGGAAAGTAAATTAAAACTGATGGTACGCTTTGGAAAAAGTGTTGTTCGTATTAAACGGACTAAAATGAAAATAAATCGTGATATATATTAAAACCCTGCTATGGCCCTTCAAGCTGTTTTATATTGTGACTTTTTTTTGTAAATTTATGTGCCATAAAAATATTTCGCCTGTAATTGATCTGTAATTCAATACATTTTCTGCATTTCAATGTTTTGATGATTGCAGCAATTAGCTGTAAGAGTGTGTTAAAATTACAAGCAAAGACAGGCTGAGTCTACATGAAGAGGCCAACATCAGTGTCAGCTCTCTGAGGCTTGCTGACTCCTTTCTTGTCACTTGCTCCTGTGTTTTTGATACTTACGGATGGCGTCCATGATGACAATGCGATCAGTGGGCTCGCTGAAGGGTCCGGGCCCGGCCAGGTTCTCAGCACACACTCTGAAGATATAGGTGAGTCCCTCCATCAGGCCTGTGACCTTTACCTCCAAAGAGTTGAGCAGGGCTCGGTTAACTCGGGTCCAGTATTTGCTGTTCACCTCCTTCCTCTCAATCCAGTAGCCCAGGATCGGGCTACCGTTATCCTTTGGTTCGTGCCAGGAGATATGGGTAGTGCTTGCCGTCACCTCATGGACTCTGGGAGTGTTGGGAGCATCAGGAGGATCTGAGTGGGGAGGAAAAAAGTGAGCGACTCAATGCCCTTTTAACATTAATTGAATGGGGGAACTGACGTGGCGTTCATTGTTATCTATTAAAGTGTCTATCTCAAAATGACAATTAGGTGGTGTGAAAATGTAAAAAAGAAAAAAAAAATTATGACTATCCTAGGTTTGAAAATAAAAAGATTTAATAAATCTATTTTAAAAATTACAAATTATTTTTAACATTTTTAGAACATTAAAGATAAATATCATATATTTAGATACATTTTAAAAAAGGTTTTACACATATGCTTTTAGTAATTAAAATGCATCACATATAATAAATTTGGGGAATTCTTTTAGGTATTCTATATTTTGGTAAATAATATAGTTTTAATTATTACTATAATGAGTGACTATAGTGATTTTTTTTTAAAAGTTAATATAAGGTTATTTAGCAATATGAGGTGGAAAAAAGTTTTGGTTTTTTTTAAATTTACAAATACAATGACATCTTGGGGGGATACATGGAACTTTTAGTGTATACAAAAAATGTTGCAAAATTAAAGTACAAATTATTTTAGTTTCAATTATTATTATGTCAGTTATGTTACTATAAATGATTGGGAAACTGAATTAACTTTTTGAAAATATACAAATAATTATATGTTTACTTTCATTTTCAAAAGAGACAATGTAAATTAGATCTACTGAATTATAAAAAAGATATTTTGGATTTTTACTATATCTATTACATGGGGTTTTTATGTAAGAGTTTTGTATGAGTTTTGCAGAGTTGCTTGGAGTTTTGAGCTTTTCGAATAACTCAGATGACTAAGACTGTAAAGCCGACAAGACCTTTAAATTTACCTGCATGGTTTTCTATATTGTTTTGATGTATTTACTTACTGAACTGGTTCTTGGCGACCAGGGGCTCAGAGATGCACGGTGGCCCACAGCCATACTTGTTTTCAGCAGTGACTCTGAAGATGTACTCCTTCCCTTCAATGAGTTTGGTGACGGGGCAGCTAGTGCCCTTCAAGGTGGAGGTGATGGTGATCCAACCAGTCTCATCTTTCTTGTTGTCCTTCTTCTCCAGGATATAGTTCAGGATCTCACTGCCGCCATCATCTTCAGGAGGCGCCCAGTTACAGATGACTGAGTTGTTCCTTATCTCGTCAAAGGTGAAATTAATGGGAGCGCTGGGTTTGTCTGTGGGTCAGGAGAGTAAGGTCGAGATTTAAACAATTAAAGTTTATATTTTCTATCTAATGATTCTGAGGCTTGTAAAATGTAACTTTATGGCTCCTCAACAAACCAGACACATTTAAACATGCTAAATTATGTGAGTCATAAAGTCATTTTTGTTTTTTCTTTCATTACAATTTGATATTTTTTTTAATATATCAATTCAATAATTATTATATTATACAAATATTAAAAATTGTAAAGGCTTTAAATAAAATTGTTAGATTAAAGTGCCACTTAACAAGATTAATAAAACAAAATTACACAACATAAATGGCATCTTAAACAGAAAGTTGTCATTAGTTACTGATTTGCATTTTCTGAAAATATACCTTATTTTCTAATGACAGTTGTAGTTACTTGTTTCAAAGAATTTCTTCTCTATTTATAATTTTCATCAGTTAAGTTTGTAATTCTTTATGTATAAATAATTAACACTTTCCACTAATTAAAACTAAGGAGTTAAAGTGAGCTGCAGGTTAAGGTGTCAGGATAGAAACTCATAGTAAATAAATTAACATATCTTACCAAGGACATTGACATTGCAGGAGGCGGTGGCAACACCATGAGTGTTCTCCACCTTGATCGTGAAGTTTCCGTGGTCGGCTCTGATTGCGTCACGGATCATTAGCGCAGACTGGCCCTTCTTGGTCTGATCCAGACCCAGACGCTCACGGAGTGGAGTCACAAACTCCTCTTCTGGCTCAGGAACCTGGAGGGAACAAAGTAAAAATTTAAAAAATTGTATTAATGGATTAGGAATCTCTGATGTCTCTGTGAAGACACAGACCTTGGCCTTGGTCCTTTTCTTCTTAACCACAGGAACAATCTTTTTGGTAGGCTCTTTGGTGACGTCCTCCTCATTCCTCAGCCAGGTCACTTTGGGATACGGAGACCCAGAGATGTAGGCATCAATGTGGATTTCCTCTCCTTTCTTAATGCACAAACCAGACTGTACACGGGCGTGGAGGGTAACCTTTGGTTTTTCTGAAAATGGAATGAGAATTTTGAAATTTTATTTAGTTTTTTATTATTATTTAAAGCTAATCACACTCTCCTTAAGGTGATAATGATTTCAAAGTGTTTGTAGTTTTCATACCGACAGGGTCTGCAGCCTTGATAGGCTGTGTGCTGCGTGATGGCTCGCTGACTCCAGCAGCATTCTCAGCTCGAACCCTGAACTGATACTCCATGTCCTCCTTCAGGCCTGTCACCTCGTAGGAGAAACCAGGAACCAGGCTTGGGTTGACCCTCTCATAGCGGTCGCCATCCTTCTCAATCTTCTCCACGATGTAGCCCTGGATGGGACAGCCACCGTCATAGTCTGGAGCCTTCCATGTGACTGTGATGGACTTAGATGTCGGGTTGTGAGCCTCCACCTGGATGGGTGGGTCTGGTTTCTCTGTGAAATAAATATAAGCCATAGACAGTAAATGTCTGAGCTATCTCCATAGCCAAGACCATCAGGTTTACTATAATTCTAGAGCATATGAACCTTGTTTCATCTATTTTATTCAAAGGATCACGAGATACAATCATTTTGTTTCTGTATTTCTCTATGTGTTGAGCTGAAAATGCGACAGTAGGTTCACTCACCTGACTTCATACTGAAAAAAAAGTTTTCATTTCAAGGTCCACTTCAAAGTTTTTTTTCGTTCATTGTGTTTGAAACATTTGGACACAATAAGAGTAGAGTCTAGTGGCCCTATGAAGCTGTATTTGAGATTAATGCTAATATCACAACGCTAATATGCTCAGAATGAAAATACAAATCAATCCTCTGATGTTATTGAGCTGAAAACAGGTCTTACGTTTGATTTCCTCTGTAATGACAGGGTTACGTAGCTCCAGATATTCTCCAGCTCCGACCTTGTTGACAGCCTTCACTCTGAAGTAGTACTCGCAGTTAGTGAAGAGGTCTTTGACAGTACGGGTCAGGATGTTCTCTCCCGAAATAACTGGCATGTAGGTCTTCTTGGAGGCTTCGCGGCGCTCCAGAGTGTAGCTGACAATGGGGGTACCACCGTCGTCCTCTGGGGCTTCCCAGCTGATCTTGCAGGAATTCTTGGTAATGTCGCTAGAGGCGATATCTTTACACTTACCAGGGAGTCCTGCAGGGTTCAGGAAAGAACCAGAAATGTGTTAGAGGATGGCTGCTGCTTGAATGTTTGTAGTGAAATATAACCAGAAATAGTGCTCAACAGTTTTCTGAAGGTGGAACTAACATTTGGAGTGGTTTACAAAAGAACACTGTCATAAGTTCATAACGCGAACAAATCATGGTATTACAGCATATTTCCCGAGCACTTTTAAATCGAGTACATCCTACCAATGACTTTGACATTGACAGTTCCAGTGGCAGTTCCATGACTGTTCTCCAGAGTAATGGCATAGGCTCCAGCATCAGCATGTGTGCACTTTAGTAGCTCCAGGTGAGCACTGTTCATCTCTACTGTCATTGAGAGCCGTTCATTGGCTGTACACTCCACCGTGTCCTTCTGCCACACCATTTTGGGGGTTGGGATCGCTCTGTAGGGAATATTCAAGTGCAACTTCTCGCCCTCAACTACAACCACATCCTGTGCCTCCAAATCCATTGTTGGCGCACCTTGGGATCAGAGGACAGGATTATTGTTTAGGGTTAATTATCAGTGTTTTGAATAGACTTGTCTCAATCTCGGTAAACAGAGAAATGCTAATGCTTACAGTCAGGATCTTTGGTGAAAACCTTGTCGGAGATCTCAGAGGGATCACTAACACCAACAGAATTGATGGCACGAACTCTGATGACGTACTTCTTCTCTGGTTTGATTCCATCGTCAATTCTGAACTTGAGCTCTTTGATGGGTCTGTTGTTGACCCTGAGCCACTTCAGCTCTGGGCGGGCCTCTGCCACCTCAACATGGTAGCCAGTGATGGGGCAGCCACCATCCTTGGCTGGAGGCTTCCAGGTGACATTGATGTGCTCCCTGCTGGCATCGGGGATGGTCACTTCAAGAGGAGGAGATGGAGCACCTGGAGAGAGAAGATATTTGTGAATGCATCTGAAATGTTTTCTTTCTGACAGTGATGTAATGATTTAAAGTAATTTTCTGTATTCTGCTATACCTTGATGCTATTGAAAAAACCTGACTAATTAATTAATCAATCAAAAGAAACCCATGCCCAACTAGAGTTTGTTTAGTTGAAGACATCCCCAGTACTTAAAGTTCTTGAACACACAACAAACTCCTAATATTTGATAGTCTCTTACTGGTTGGATTCTCAATAGTGAGGATCTCAGTGGGTTCGCTTGGATCTCCAACTCCAGCCTCATTCTCTGCTCTGACCTGGAACTGAACCTCCGACCCTTCGTCCACATCTGTCACCTTGAAATGAGTCTGTTTGTCTGGAGTCTTGCAGCACTTCAACCAACGAGTTCCTACCTTCTCTTTCTTTTCAATCACATACCTGAGGAGCAAAGGGTAATGGTCTTAATGAATAGTTTTTCAACTGACTGTCGTTTGATGGCCTTTTTACAAACTATCTCAAATAAGTAAATTCCTTAAATATCATCTAATTTCAATTAGTTTGTACCTTTTAACATGGCAATCTATACAGCGGTTTTACAGCAGTTTTTTGTCTTACTTGGTTATAGGTCTTCCACCATCGCTCTTGGGAGCTTCCCATTTCAGCTCCACATATCTCTTGGTGACCTCCACCACTGTCAGGGCATAAGGAGGTCCAGGAGTAGCTGCAGAGAACATGACAAATGTTAACATGCATACCAGACAGGTTGTCTTTAGCTTCTTTTCTATGCAGCCCTACTCAGGCTCTTAAAATGGAGTGTTAAAATAACAGTGAAAGTCTAAAGTCCTGTGTTAATTGTGCAAAAAAATATTTCAGAGGATGGCACTAGAGGAAAGGTCGCGTCGTAATTGCAGAAATGACGATCAGGACATTTCCTTGAAATCCTGACATTAGTTTATTTGATATATTGTCACAAACAGAAATATTTGTTAAGGGAAAATTTTGTCCAAGTGGTAGTGGTATGGGTACAGTCACAGGGTCATTAAAATTATTAGGGATCATTGTATTTGGAGCAGCAATGTCCACATTCGAAATTACCGAAGTTTGATGAATTGTTGATTAGCTATGTTAAAAAGTCAGCTTTAGGAATACACTGAAACAGTTCTGTTCAAGCTAAACTCCAAATTGCTCAAATTTAGGAGTGAATGTAAAGGGCAAAATGACACTGACTAAATCTTTAAAAACAGGTACAAAAACACTGAAACATAACTGTTGATAACTTACTGAAAGTGTCCTTGGCGAGCACAGCGTCCTCCAATTCACAGAATTCGCTCATCCCAACGGCATTCTCAGCAGCGACCCGGAACACATACAGGGATCCTTCATTGAGAGGACTCACAGTGTACTTGAGATCCTTGACAGTGGTATCAACAGTCTGCCAGGACTTCCGCCTTACATCCCTCTTCTCCACCACATAGTTGGTGATGGGTGAGCCTCCATCAGTGCTTGGAGCCTGCCACTTCAGTTCAGCATTGATCTTGGTGATGTTGGTCACTTCCAGCCATTGGGGAGCTGATGGAGGGTCTGTCAAATGGAAAGAGTATTGGTTCTTATCTCTTACTGACTATGATTGACCTGGATCAGAACCTCAAAATCTTAAACTAAGCCTTTCAGAAATACAGTATTCTGCTGCCCACTCCTACTGACCCCTTAATGGAACTTACAAAGTCTCTCCTTGCAGACCACAGGGTCACTAGGCTCACTTGGCTCGCTCTCCCCAGCCTTGTTGACTGCCTTGACCCTGAATGAGTACTCCTGCTTCTCCATCAGGCCCCGCAGCTGGTGCTCGGTCTGAGGAATGTCCTCTGCAATCCTGATCCACTCGTCGCTTCCAGTCTTCTGGAACTCAATGACATAGCCTTCAATCTTAGCCCCGCCATCATGCTCTGGGCGAGTCCAAGCTAACAGGGCCGACGTCTTGGCAATGTCCCTGATGACAGGTTTACCAGGTGCCCATGGAGGATCTGAAGAAGCGTGTAATGTATTATAATAATCATGTATTTACTCCTATTTCTAGTCCAATTATTCTTACTCTCAATCCAGTGACTCACTTACAAGCATAATACTATTATGATATACATTATACTAGTTTAATTGCAATGTTGATACAAAAAAGCTTCAAAAATAATTGCAAATGGATTACAGCTGTTTTTGACTTAACCTGAGTAGAGTAGCATTACTGAATGACAAATGACAAACCAATGGGATCTTTGATGAGGACAGGATCAGTCTCTGGGCTTGGTTTTCCAGGTCCAGCAAGATTCTCAGCCAAAACACGGAATTGGTACTTCTTCTTGGTGGGGAGTCCCTTCACTCTGCAGCCACACAGATATACAATCAGATCTACACCATTTCTTGAAAAATAAAGATCCTTCACCTTGTTAGCTGATGACTTGTCATCATTATTCCTGTAATTTGACAGTTGTGATAATTTACCTAAAGGTTGTGTCCTTGATGGGCAGTTTGTTGCATCTGATCCACTTATCACTCTCTGGATCAAACTTCTCAATCCAGTATCCAGTGATAGGACTGCCACCATCTTCGTCTGGCTCAAACCAGGTCAGAGTCACTGCATCCTTGGCGATGTCAGATGGAGTGACTCTGGTTGGAGGACCAGGAGGATCTGGAAAACAATGCAATTTCTCATTGGCTATTATTCACCTTTGTCCCTTGAATGTTCAAAAGAAAATTTTTGATAGAAGGTTAGATAATAGTGTAAAAAATCTTACCAAAGGAATACTTTGCAATGATTGGTGTGTGCTCTGCAGGTTCGCCAATGCCATACTGGTTCTCAGCGCTGATCCTGAAGATGTACTCCTTCATAGGTGTGAGCTTACAGGCTTTGAAGGTGGTGTGTTTCACTGTGGATGAAAGCTTCACCCACTCCTCCCTGTCTGTTTGACGGCAATCCACAATGTAGTTTGTGATTGGTGAACCGCCGTCATCTCGAGGAGGGTTCCAGGCCAGGAGGCATGACTCGTTGGTAATCTCGGAAATATCGAAGGCAGCTGGAGGGCCAGGTTTATCTAAAGAAGAGGGGATCAAACATCAAAATGACCTGAAATTTACATCCAGTTTTGCAAAGTGTCATCTTCAGGACCAGATCAGTTTGAGACTTTTGTAAAATGGCACAGCTCATATGAGCTGGACACACTGAATTTTATTTACAAGATAAAACAAGCTCAGATAGTTGTTTCTCTAGTATTTATGATTTGTTTTATTCTATACCAACAACATATCTTCTGGTATATTTGTGATTTGAGTATCCTAAGCTTCTTCACTAAATATGTTGTTAATAAGACTTGTTGAGCTCCTTAACCAAGAAGAGGCAGTATTTATTTCACTTGAGACGACCTGCTAACATGCTATAAACTAACTAGAACTTGGAGGCTACAGCTGGCTTCCAAACAATCCAGTAATTCTAATGAAGAGTTACCACAACACAGTATAAAACTGAAAAACCCCCAAGGCCTATTCATTTTCTTGAAAAAGAAGAAATTCATTGAGTCATATGTTGATTGATACACAGCCCAGTATGTCCCTTCTCTCCTAAAGATAATATCTAGGCACAGTTTCAGCTATAGGTCGGGTATTTTGGGTAAGATATTAATTAGCCTTGGTACCTAGGATGTTGACATCGATAGTGGCAGTGGCGCGTCCACAGGTGTTGACTGCCTCAATGATGTAGGTGGCAGTGTCGCCTCTTGTGGTGTTGGTGATTGAAAGCTTGGAGTGTCCTGGCTGGGTGTCGATGGTGATGCGGTTGTCGGCCCGCAGGACCAGGTCAGCCTTGGTCCACTTCACCCGTGGATCAGGCTTTCCTTTCACATCGGCAGGAAGCTCGATCTTGGTACCGGCTCTGGCGGTCAAACCGGCCAGCAACTTCACGTCCAGCTGGATCTCTGGAGGTTCTGTTGGAATTATAAAAGAAAGAAGCTGAATGAAGCTCCAGTCAAGCTCCAGTCCAACAGGATCTGGATGAGTACAGTCTGGCTTACCTTTAGCGTCCACAGCCTGGATGTCATCGGTGGCTCTGCAGGGACGGCTGGCTCCCAACTTGTTAAAAGCTCTGACTCTGTAGGCATACCACTGACCCTCGATCAGGCCAGTCACCTGAAACCTGTGAGCAAAAAAAAGATTATATACACAACTATCCTACAATATGTGTGAGGAACAAATAAGAAATGGGCTCTGGAAAACCGTTAAGCAAGGACACAATCACTCTACACTTTGTAGAAATCATTACAATCATAAACACCATTCTTATTGACATAATGTTAAGATTTACTTCAGTTCGGGGATGGGGTCACCACAGGGTTCCCACTTGTCGGTACCACGCTGACACTTGTCCACCACATAGCCCTTGATATGGGAGCCGCCGTCATACTTTGGAGGCTCCCAGGACAGGAAGATGGTCTTTGCACTCTTATCGCGCCACTTCAGGTTCTCAGGAGGATCAGGGACAGCTGTAGACGAAAAACATCATGTACATGGATTCTGGATATTTGTAAAAACATCTTTATCAGGTGAAAACTTCAAATCTCCATCATCAAATTATCTCAAAAGCAAAGGAAACATGATCTTAATTTTAGCTCTGGCCTGATGAAGATGGCTTCATTCTGAGTCGATTCATTCGTCGAGTGAAAAAAAGGCTCACTTGCAGGAGAGGAGACATTAACAGGCTCGTCAATGTATGCTGGCTCTCCAGGTCCACACTTGTTGCAGGCAGTGACACTGAACAGATACTCCTTTCCTTCAATAACATCTGTTACAGTGTGTTCCAGGTCCAGGATGCCAGTAGCCACCTGGGAAAAAAAACATTATCACAGGGGACAGGAGTCAGGACATGAATGATGATCAATGAAGAACCGTAACCTGAAATTTGATTGCTGCTTGGTCTTGTCAAAATCTTGCTTCAATGTGATCTTGATTGCTCATGATGTTTTTGTTTTTCTGGGATTTTTGACAAAAATAATAATAGAAAGCAGCATAGTTGTAAAGAGAATTTCTGCCATGAATTATTTGGGTGCAGAAGCAGTTTCCTCCCATAATCCAATATGTTAAATTTATATCTTATTTCCACAAATACGTCACAGATTAGCAAATCTTATCTCTACCATCAACTATGACTAAAAGTCAATCAAACAAACAACTGCTCATTTTTTTAAGATTTTTAATTGAATCTCCAAATATTTTTATTGTTTTCCTTTCAAGGAAGCCCAACACACACGCAAATTACTCAAAGCAAACTTTTTGCTGAGGCTGACATTGTCAAAAACCTTTTGAGTTTATACACATCATTCCACTGTTAGGAGTCACTTTGTATTCTGATTGAACATGGTCTAAACCTAACACTAAGGTCCTACTTCCAGAGACCTTGCTGCCTAATCTATTGGTCACATAGGTTCTATGCCAGCACCACAAAGGTAACACTCTGATATACCTTGGCCCAGGTCTTGCGAGACACTTCTCTCTTCTCGATTTGGTAGTAGGCCACTGGACTTCCTCCATCGTGTTCCGGAGCCTCCCACATCAGGTGGACATGGTGTCGTGTCACCTCGGATACTTTGAAGTCCTTGGGAGCACTGGGGCATGCTGGGAAAATATTGGCACCAAAGAGATAATTAAAATTTTTGGTACACCTAATAAAGCATAAAGACATGTTTGAAAAAATAATTTGTGGACTTCCATTTATATTCCAAACTGTTTTTCCTGCTCAGGCTGAGTGCACCCTGAAAGGGCTGCTAGTCTCGAATATCGAGTTTATTCAAAGTTTCCAAATTTTGTACCAAAAGTAAATCTACTTTCCAAATTTCCTTTCACTACATATTATCATGAAATGTATATTTCAAGGGGCAAAGAAATTGTTTTTACCGATAACGTTGACCTCAATCTCTCCAGAGACAGAAGAGACATCGTTCTCAAGCTTTAGGGTGTAGGTGCCTTTGTCCGGACGAACACTTGGCATGATTGTCAACTCTGTGTACGAGGGCTTCGTCACCATTGAAACACGCTCGTCTGCAGTGGTCAGGTCCTTTTCTCCGAAAGTCCACTTGGCTACGGGGGTCGGGTATCCAGTGATGGGCACTCTGATGGTGAGAGGATGAGGGACGATCACCTCCAGGCCATTCCTAAAGGCACTCAGGTCAAAGGTCGGACCGACTGCAGAAAGAGAAAAATGGTTTTAAATTTTAGCATCATTTATAAAGAATTTTGCACAAATACAGACAGGTAAAAAGTTATGCTGTCATCTAAAAACCTTCCTGTTTGATATAACTTATGGTTAGCACTGACTCTGGATCAGCTTGAACCATCCCCTATTTATGCTGTTATAGGCCCAGACTTCTGGGGGAATTCCCATGTTGCACCAAGCTTCTCACTCCTCCTCTTCCTCTCGATCTATACACGTTCATATCCCAACAATGTTGGCTACAAACTTTACATCTGCTCTCTGCCATAGTTTTGTTCTTCCTTGTCTCTCTCCTCTTACTCCTATCGCTTTCTGCAGGTTTTTTTTTCTGCCTCTGACATTGCAGAGTCTGGATCCAGGACTCTAAACCACCTACTGCCCCCATAGTCCTGCTCCCTCTTATTGCTATTAGTATTTTATTTAGTCTTATTGTTATTGGTCTTATTATTAGCCATGTTATAATTTGGTTAGATTTTTTTTTTTGGATCATTATACATCTTTACTAATACCTGTATTGTGCTATGATCTCTTTCCTGCCTCCTGCCCGCCATCTCTCTCTCTCGCTCTCACTCCCTCTCTCCCTCTCTCCGTCTCTCTGTCTCTCTGTCTCTCTGTCTCTCTGTCTCTCTGTCTCTCTGTCTCTCTCAACTAAGCTGGTTGAGGCGGGTGGGAAAGGGGGGGGGGTCTACCACCTGTTAAAAGGGAGTTTTTCATTGCCACTGTCACCAGCTTCTTCCTCATGGGGGAATGTTGGGTCTCTGTAAATGATAACTATAAAGAGTCTAGTCTAGACTTGCTCTATATGAAAAGTGCCCTGAGATATCCTCTGTTATGATATGGAGCTTTATAAATTAAATTGACTTGAATTGTATTGAACTTAGTAGCATGTATTGGTGTTTCAGAGAACAGATAATATTTAATCCTAACAAAGACAGTAGGAGAGTTTCAGTTTAGATTTCAATTTTTTGACTTTAAAAAAAAGATTCCAGTTTACCAGAACTCCGCTTTTCTAGAGTTTTAATATATTCCATTTAGAGTTTATGGGAAGAAAAACTATGTGATTTTATTATATGGAAATAAGAGTTCTTTTACATAAAACTTATTTGAATTTATACAGTTCACCAGCTCTATTAATGAAGCACATAATTGATTAATTAGTCAGGTATTATCAGAAATTTAATTCTTAACATAATGTGTTTAATGTTGGAAGCTATTAAGAATTTATGCACCATTTTAGTCTCTGTACCAAGGAAAAAAAAGTTTATTTTTTTTTAAAACATTTAGATTACGTTTGCTTGCTTGATTCTACGTTTGTCTCATACCATGAGGGTCATCGGCAAGCAGTGGTCCAAGTTGCTCAGCTGGATCAGAGACACCAGCAGCGTTCTCAGCACACACTCTGTAGAGGTACTTCTGACCAGGTTTCAAACCAGTCACCTGAAAAGAACAACAACAGTATCGAGAGTCAACAGTGAGCTCTAATGAGCAAGAGAAGACTCAGAGCTGTCAGATAAGAAGGTGAAAAATGGGTCAAAGAACTTCATAAAACAAATAGAAGATAAACTATATTAGTTGATGAAGTTATGATGAGAAACCAGTGACAGGCTGTCAGGAACAAACAAGGTGAGCAGTCCCTGACCAGTTAAAGCAAAAAATATACATCAATTCGGACAATACCAAAATAGAAGCGATTTCTCTCCTTACACCTCAGAACAGCGTTCTGACCATATAAGCCATTACATCTATCATTTCTGTAATTTTCACTGGCAAGTGTGCTTGTCAAGCTGTCCTTAATAAAGCTTCAACTGTTCGGAGATAATTTTTGATATTACACCCATTAGTATGCACAACCACAGATGTGTGTGGAACCTGTGATTGAAAATCACCTCAAGAGTCTTTTCTTCCTCAGCCTTAAGAGGTAGTAGAAGCAAGTAATGATCTCAAATTGGTTACATTGTCATACTCATCACCTGGTCAAAATGTGTGACAAAGAGGAGTGAGGGTGCTTTTAATAACTCCTTTTGCAAGGAATACTGCCACAGACATATTTACTCAATTTACATAATTACAGACATTTACAGTTAACCATGTAATATAATACCAAAGCCTTTTGAGGCAGGGGAATACAGGATCAGTTAATGGTAAATATTTAGAAGATTATGCTAGAAGTGATTTTTTTTAAATATATTTTCCCTCTATACAGGACATATAACATGTCCTGTATATAATATGAATGACAGGAAGCAAAAAATGACGAGACAGCACAGGCCCTGAATTTTAGAGTGATTTGACACTACTACTGTCATGAAAAGGTATGTTTTAGCTGGTTCTGCAGCTCAGCTTCCCTATGTGTAAAAGTCACCAAACACCACTGGGGGAAATGTATATTTAAACAATTAAATAAAAATAAACAGAGCACAACAATAAAAATAAAATGTCAGAAATCGGTTAAATTCTTCAGTGAACTCTGTACCCGGTAGGAGAGGTCTGGGCACAGCCTGGCATTGCAGCGGAGCCACTTGTCAGTGCCCTCATCGCATTTCTCGATGATGTAGCCAGTGATCATGCTGCCACCGTTGCTGGTGGGCGTCTCCCACGTCAGTGTGACTGCTGACTTGATTTGGTCACTGAAGTTCAGGTTCAGTGGTGGGCTTGGCCGCTCTGCAACCACAACACAAAAGGTCCAATGAGATTAATTATTTTGTTCTTTTTATTACAGGCATTAGAATTTAGAGACTTGAACTGCTGGTTTTCTCTCACCAATGGGATCCATGATCTTGACGGGGTTGGTGGCGGCGCTGGGTCTGCCGATGCCTGCTTTGTTCTCAGCTCGGACTCTGAAGATGTATTCCTTGTTCTCCACCACGTCACTCAGCGTGGCCGAACGGTCATTGGCTCTGCAGACCATGGCTGCCTCCCATTTCACAGAGGTTCTGTCACGGAGCTCAATCACGTAGGCGGTGATTTCGGAGCCGCCGTCAAACTTGGGAGGCTCCCAGGTGACTGTGGCACCGAACCTGTTCACATTGGCTACTGCAACATTTTCTGGAGCGTCAGGAACATCTGGTTGTTGAAAAGAAATGCATTAGGGATTCGATTTCGATTAAAGGTTGGAAATGGTATGTGAATTTATGGGGGGACCTCTGGGCGTAGCTTACCAAACTTGTTCTTGGCCTGGACAGCATCCTCGGTGGTAACAGGGGGTCCGCTGCCGACTCTATTTCGGGCACAGACTCTGAACAGGTACATGGAGTCCTTATGGAGGCCGCTGACACAGTACTCTGGAGCATCAGCACGATCTGTTGCCACAGTCCAGGTCTTACGCTTCACATCACGTCTCTCCACAACATAGGCGACAATCTTGCTTCCACCATCGCTCTCGGGCTCCTCCCAGGCCAAACTGACCTCACCATCGGCAGTGTCGACCACTCTCAGATTCTTGACGGGTCCAGGGACGTCTGAAAACCACCAATATGACATATAGAAACTCTTCTGACATTCACAGACATACCCCAGATGCAGAATCTTGTCATCCAAACACCCATCACGGATTTAACCCCAATACTGACCAATCACATCCAGGTTGATGAATGCTTCTCCTTCCCCATGCTTGTTCTTGATAACCACTTTGTATTGGCCTCGATCCTCCTTGCTAGGGCACTTAAGACGGTAATCAGTCTTGTCGGCAGAGGTGTCAATGTTCTGTATGGGCAGACTAGTACCCTCGAAGAACCACTCAGCATCGGCACGAGGGTAAGCATCGTAGGGCACAATCATGATGAAGGGTTTACCTGCATCTGTCACCAGATTCTGGTCGGTGGTTTTGATCTTGGGAACAGCTGCAGAGGAGATAAAACCGTTTATGGGAAAGGTTTTCATTTTATTAATTCATTGGCCTATTTACATCTTCAGCAGTCCAGCTGAACAATATCTTACTGTGAAATAACCCTCGGATAAATATATAAAGCGTTAAGCATTCTAAGAACTAATTTATAACAACGGCTTTAAACCCCAATTTTTTGAACCCAGTATCTCTCTAAACTGCTTTGATTATTTTGTTTAATTTGTCATATGAAGTGTCTTTTGAGTATCTTGAAAAACAGCTGTAACAAAAAAAAACTGGATGTTGGCTGCCTTTGTAAACAATCACAGGGTAGGTTTGTGCGATAAGTTTCTCTGGGTTGACTCACCTGCCAGTTCCAGCTTGGCTCGGGCATCCTTGTCTTTCACTACAATCCTGTACTCTCCCTGGTCTCGGGGTCTGATCTCACAGACCTGCAGTCTGTGGACTTTACCCTCACTAATCATTTGGTATTTGTCTCCCTGGATGATGATCATGTTGTTCCTCATCCACTTCACCTCCACTCTGTCCTTGTTCAGCTCTACCTCAAACACAACGTCCGAGCCTGGAGGTTCGAACCTGTCCTGAGGAGGTCTGATGATTTCCACTGGGGTCTCTGCAGGACAGAAAATCACCTTCACATGTGAGGTTTCAATTCAACGCTACGGTTATGGAAAAAGACAAAGAGACGTGAATAGTTTACCTTCAACAAAGAGTCTTGCTCTGGTCCTCCTCTCATCTGCACCACAGGCGTATTCACATTCGTCATCAGGTCTGCACACCTTGATGATCAGTCTGCATGTCTTGCCTTCTTTTTCCATGTGATATCTGCAAAAAGACAAGCTGTTCTTTAATATTTTCATCCGGATCTGTGAATCGTGTAAACTCATCAGTAAATTAAGTTTTAAAAATACAACTTCAGGTGGCCTAATATAACATTAGACAAGACAAAATGATTTTAACAAAAACAAAATATGAAAATTTTTTTTCGGTAAAAGTGGTCTGTGATACCTTGGTCCTTCTCTGATCTCTCGCCCATCCCTGTACCACTTGACGACAGCTTTCTCCTTGCTCAGCTTGCAGGTGAATTCAGCATCCTCAAACTCGGTGATGGTCTGGTCTTTGAGATGTGCGGTGAAGTCTGTTGGCGCCTCGCTGATAATCAGCTCAGCCGCACACTTGTCCTCTCCGACCACAGCGGTGTACTCGCCTTCATCATCCATGATGCAGTCCTTGATGGTCAGGGTGTGTTTTAGGCTGTCGGCTCTGTAGACAATGCGTTTGCTGAGTGTCACCTCCTCACCAGCCTTCATCCACTTCACCTCCACTCTGTCCTTGTTCAGCTCTACCTCAAACACAACGTCCGAGCCTGGAGGTTCGAACCTGTCCTGAGGAGGTCTGATGATTTCCACTGGGGTCTCTGCAGGACAGAAAATCACCTTCACATGTGAGGTTTCAATTCAACGCTACGGTTATGGAAAAAGACAAAGAGACGTGAATAGTTTACCTTCAACAAAGAGTCTTGCTCTGGTCCTCCTCTCATCTGCACCACAGGCGTATTCACATTCGTCATCAGGTCTGCACACCTTGATGATCAGTCTGCATGTCTTGCCTTCTTTTTCCATGTGATATCTGCAAAAAGACAAGCTGTTCTTTAATATTTTCATCCGGATCTGTGAATCGTGTAAACTCATCAGTAAATTAAGTTTTAAAAATACAACTTCAGGTGGCCTAATATAACATTAGACAAGACAAAATGATTTTAACAAAAACAAAATATGAAAATTTTTTTTCGGTAAAAGTGGTCTGTGATACCTTGGTCCTTCTCTGATCTCTCGCCCATCCCTGTACCACTTGACGACAGCTTTCTCCTTGCTCAGCTTGCAGGTGAATTCAGCATCCTCAAACTCGGTGATGGTCTGGTCTTTGAGATGTGCGGTGAAGTCTGTTGGCGCCTCGCTGATAATCAGCTCAGCCGCACACTTGTCCTCTCCGACCACAGCGGTGTACTCGCCTTCATCATCCATGATGCAGTCCTTGATGGTCAGGGTGTGTTTTAGGCTGTCGGCTCTGTAGACAATGCGTTTGCTGAGTGTCACCTCCTCACCAGCCTTCATCCACTTCACTGTCACCTTGGGCCGGTTCACCTTACAAACGAAGCTGATGGTCTTCTTCTCTTGGGTCTCGATGTCCTCAATGGGCTCCAGGAATTTGAGCTTCTCCTCTGTGGAGTCACAGCATAAGTATAGAGTTTATATTCCACAAACAAAAGATGGGGCACAACTTGTACTTGAAATCAGTTTAACACAAAACAGCTGCACTGGATTCATAGGTAGGTAACTAAGGTCCCTTAATCAATATGCTGACTGATGACAACTGATGTGTTTAACAAATGTAATGTGTCTTGGCTAATGTTGGCTGAAGTTACTGGAATATAAATCCAATAAAAGCGAGAGCAGAGCCACTACAGTTAGCCTTAACTCTGATAGCATTTAGGACTGAGTTCTAATAGTTAAAATTCCAGTCAAGGCTTTTTCTTACGTAACTTATAACCCCAAAAAAAAATGTAGGAGTTAAATGAATGCTAAGTCACTACTGTAGGCACTAGGCTAGCTGGCTAGACACCCTAACATTAGAGCAGATAAACCCAGGGTTGAATGTTGGTTAAAGAGAGAGTAAAAAAAAGACCTGAAACTTATTGTGAACAAGTATTTTGGCTCTATAACAAAATCAGAGGATCCATCTTTAAGATCTAATCTGCATGTAGAAATGTTTCTTGATCACGTGTATGTTGTCATACTACTAAACGAGCTAAAATGGTATAAGAGGGAGGAAAATCACATTATTTACCTGTAACTGCAGCGCTGGCGGTGCACTTGGCATGCTCTCCTCTGTGATTGGTCAGGCTGATGGTGTAGCTGGCCTCGTCAGCCTTCTGGCTGTCTCTGATCCTCAGGGAGAAGACGTTGTCCCTCTGAGCCATCATGTACTTGCTGCTCTCAAATATGGTCTCTTCGTTCTTCAGCCACTTGGCCTTCGCTCCCTCTGTGTTCGTCTCACAGTTGAACACTATCTCGCTTCCCTCCTTCACCTCTATGTCTTTAATTGGTGTGATGATCCTTAGTTTTTCTGGAATAAAACACAAACTAATTAAAATCCACCCTTCACTCTGGAATAAAAAAAAAAAAGTCGAAAAAGAAAACGAAGTTCTTACCAATCACATACAGATCAGCTGAGGCTTTAATGCTGCCAATGTAAGCAACATAGCCTCCTTCATCCTTCAGCTCACAGTTTTTCACAATAAGAGCCCTTCTCTTTCCTTCACAGATGATGGTGTACTTGTCCCCAGCTTCGACTTCCTTGTCACCTCTAAACCATTTCACCTCATAGGTTTCCTTGGAGACAGAGCAGGCAAACTCGGCTTTCTCACCCTCTACCACCTCCTGGTTCTGAGGACGGGCAATGAACTCAGCTGCCAGTTCTGGGAAGAAGAGGAAGAAAGGGGTTACTTTGCTTCGTCATTAAATATTTCAGCCAGTAAATCCATCACACTGTGACTTCCTCCCCCTTCCTTCTAAATAAAACTATTTTTCTTAACTCTTCTCTCAAAAGGAAAAAGCAGTAACTGAGTGAAAAAAAAGGTTAAAAATATTGGAATACACGCTTCTTCCCTCTTTCTTGCTGAAAGTTAGAAGACAGGATTGAAACCAATGCCAGACTATTAACTTAGCAGAAACAAGGCCAAACAAGTAGCTTGGCTCAGCACATAAATGATGTGACATTTTTACACACTGTTAAACAAACAAGTTATAAGATGTTATAGAGTGATCTTTAGAGGTGCTGGAGAATCTTGCACCAAAGTGCAAATGATGAAGCTGTATAAAAGTGATCACGAACAAACAAAGGCAATGGAACACCTATCAAAATAAACATACCTTATTCAGAATTAAACCTGTTGTTCAGCTAGTGTGGTTTCCATTATGACCAGTGATAAATTGAACTGAGTCATTACAAAATGATATGGAGGATCCACTCTTAACCAAGATGGACTCTGCAGCTCTTAACACTTAACAGACTGTTAGAGTCAAAATAAATTCTTCTTGTTTAGGTTCATGAATAAAAGGGCAAGATTTTTTCTTTTTCTTTATGCTTTCCACACATTCCAAAATATCCCTTTTAGCATTTTGATAAATTTAGGCCTTTCTCTAATGTATCAGTAAAATAATCAGTCTAAAATGAAATTACCTTTGTATCACTTACACAGCATCAGCACCATCCTAAATAACATAAAATTTATGTGATGCCTGAGGAAACATCATATAAAATAAAAGCCATATCTCACAGGGGTCTGTTCTGTGATCAGGGCATAATTGACATATATTTTTTATGTGTTCTTACCATTGAGTTTGAGCGTGGCAGATGTCTTGACAGTGGGACTCAACCTGCAGTTGTACTCTCCGGCATCCTCCATCCTCAGGTCCTGGATGATCAGGATCCTCTTGCGTCCATCCGTGATCTGTTCGTAGCGGCCGCCCTCTGGCAGCTCCTCGTCTCCTCGGTACCAGGTGACCTCGGCGCTGGCCTTTGACACCTCGCAGATCATCTTCATGCTGTCTGTCTCCATCCCCTCCACGTTAGAAAGGTTCTTGGTGAACCTGGCCGCCTCCTCTGTGATGAAATACGGAAACAGTGGTTTATGTAGACAAAGGGGGGGGGTTCCCTGAGTTTTGCCTGTAAGGCTTACACTCAAAGTACGGTTGTCAGGAATCTGTTCTCCTCTCTTTCCATTTTATGCTGTTGCCATTTAGAGAGGTTTTAGTTGTCGTCCCCAGTAAATTATTGCGAAATTTTTTAAATTCTACTTTCAGTATATAGAACAAATTAATGACAATGGGACTCACCGATGACAGTGAGCAGACCGGAGGTCTTGGAGGTTCTGGCATCACATTCATACTCAGCCTCATCGTCGAACACGGACTTGTGGACGATGAGGATCCTCTGGACTCCCTTAGCGATGATCTCATACTTCTTTCCTTTCCTGATCTCGCTGCCATCCTTGAACCAACGAACCTGGTGTGAAAGAATTTAGACTTTACCACCGATGGATCATCAGGTTGATCATTTCATATCATCTGTTTACTTGACCTTTACCAGGTCTTAAAGAAACAGAAAAGCCACTGATCTGGTTTCACCTTGGCGGATTCGCGGGACACTTCACATTCAAACTTGGCAGATTCCTTCTCTCTGACCTCCATGTCCTGCAGAGGCTTTGTAAACTCCACATGAGGAGCTGTTGACAAAAAGACACAGTCAAAAATTCAATCCACCAGGCATTTAATCTGATTTATGTTAATTTATACTAATAATTTCATTTTAATCATAATCATACTTATAAAATAGTTGTTTTAGTTTTTATTTAAATATTTCCTAAATTGTAATATTTTTATTCTCTCAGTAAGAAAAGTCCTGCCTAGACCTATATACGGAAACTGAAAGGGACCATGACAGCGACTATTTGAATGTAAAAAGGTTGATCAAGAACAAATCATTATCAGTGAAAAGTTGCAAATGATAAAACCTGAGAGAGTAACTAAAATCCACAACTTAGTAAATAAAAATATAGTCTAACAATACAATTTTAGTATATAAAAATATAGTTTATATTAAAAAAATATATAATATTCTTTAAAAAATATGTAAAAAATGTGCTTATTCAGAGAAACCATGGACAGTGGTATAGTGCCTGCACTATAGTGTTTCCTACCACTTCCTAACTTTTCTACTAAAGAAATATCTGTATCTGAATTGATTTTTAATTAGTTTTTAGTTTATATTCACTTTGCAAACTGATGTAATTGACTTTCTGAGCTCAGGTCAAAGTTATTTGTTTCATACTCTAATTACAGATTACCCACTTCAGGCAAAACGAAAAAAAACCTCAGTCAGATTTTAAAGTATGTATGTACAAATGCTTAATCATAACCTGAGCATGAGTTTATATAAAGTCAGAAATTATACAAATAAAAACTGTTCTGAATTAATAATTCATGAATCAAAAATGCATTAGAACTTAAAAAAGTCCTCACTTAATTAACATCGATCTTGTGTAAATAATTCATCTCTTTTCACAATGGCAGTAGTCTGTCCTAATTCTCTTTTTAATAAATGACATATCTTATGTGATATCAATTGTTATTAAGCAATCACAAGTTTTCAAATAAATGCAGTTTACTGTCTAAACTCGCTGATTTTGTTTAAGAGCTGTGTTGCAGACTATATGTTTAATTTTTTTTTTTGTTTATTTTGAAGTCCATCTAACAGAATGTGACAGTAACTGTAACTCTGAATACATAAATGCATTATATAAGAAGAAAAGTTTGGTTAAAGAGCCGTCCTTACGTGTAACCTCCAGGAAACAGGAAGTCTTGAACTCTTTGGCATCACATGTGTACATCTTGGCATCGTCCAGGGAGCAGTCGTGGATGACCAGCGCTCTCCTGCGGCCGTCGACTATTCTCTCATACTTCTTGTTCTTTCTGATCTCCTGTCCATCCCTGAGCCATCGTACCTCTGCGTTCTCTCTGGAAACCTCACACTCGAGTGTGGCGGTGGCTTCCTCCTCCACCGTCTGGTCCTCCAGAGGCTTCGTGAACTCAACAGGCGGCTCTGAGAGCACATGAGAAAACAAAGGTTACATATTAGGGAAAACAAAGGTTACGTGTCAGGTAATAACCAAATAATAAAATAACTCCTGTTTGGGGGGGTCTGAGCCCATGTTACATTTACCACCCCCAGTGCGTTTGAGTGTCTCACCTCTGACAATGAGCTGAGCCTGAGTCTGGAAGTCTTTAGCAGTCAATTTGACCTCTCCGGCCTCCGACAGTTTCACATCTCTGACAGTCAGATTGTGAACTCGACCTGCCACACGAGTCTTGACCTGCAAGGATGGAAAAAATCCCCCAAATAATCCGTTTAACGATCTGATCTCCCTTCAGTCAAGGCAGTTCTGTTTGTGATTGTTTGTCATTAACAGTCTCGTTTAGGGCCAAGGCTAGATCATCAACCTGGCAAAGTGGACAGCTGCCCAGGGGCCCAGAGCTGATTCAGTTACTCTAGGAAGAATCAATTTTTTTGTGTATTTATCAAATTAGAAACAATTAAAGTTTAGGTTTGCAAAAAAACGCATCTTTCTATCTTTCTAACACAGATGTAAGTTATGAAGAACAAACAGAACAGTTCAAACATTTTCAAATGATCATGTGTTCTGTGCTTCTGCCCATCACTTCTGCCCATAAAAAGCTGATTGGTAGTTTTCAGGGCCTTTAAATGTTTGCGGTCTGATGCTACCTGTGGATCTTTCTACATATAAGGCTGTGGTGACAGTTTGTTAGTTAAAGATAACAGCAGCTGCTCTCCTATCTCCTGTTATTTTTAACTGCAACAGAGTCTCAGGGCTTGACACTGCATGAACAGCTTGGCAAGAAATTCAGTGTCACATTAAATTTTCAAGAGCTGCTTTTTCTTAGTTTTCTTAAGAAAAATATTTTTTTTTTGCCAATTTGGTGATGAATAACCACATTTCCTATGCAACTTGCTGTTTTACTTCAGGAATTTTCAAGTAAAGGACCACTGTTATCTCAAAACAAAACTGATGAAGGTAAATCAGTGCACTGGAACCAAGAAAAAAATTCTCCCTGTTTTTAACATTGAAATATTGTTTTACTAAATTTCAGTAATTAATGCAAGTATCTTGGACACAGAATCAAGAAAATTACTTCTGATTCAGGAAAACTTCACAAAACATGATGGTTTGATGGAAACAGATGTCATTTGAACTGTTTGGCAGATTTTTTAAATTTGTTTTGCCACATGACTGCTGGGAATTGAGATATGTTTACAGTGATGAACTAAATTCCAGCAAACTAGAAATGTTATAATTTTAAACACAGAATTTAAAATGTTTTTCTTTCTACTGACTTCAAATCTCTTTTTCTTATTTTTATTGGGGCAAACATAGTTCCTTATTGCTGAGTACATTAAATGAAAATCTACACCCTGCAAAAAAACAAAAACAAAAAACCCCACTCATTTTGTGTATTTTTGTGTGCTGAAATTGGATTTTATTAAAAGAGAGGAATAAATCTGTCCATAAGGTGGAATTAATTAAGGCCCAGACATGAATATCTTAAAACAAAACAACTGACTACACGTTTTAAGATTTTACAGAAGTGACACCTTTTCTATAAGGTTTTGTAAAATGGTCACACACCATGATATGATTTGACTCACCCGGTCGCTGGCCTCCATCTTCTGTCCTCCCAGGAACCACTCCACAGCAATGCCCTCGTACGACAGCTCACACTCGAAGGTTGCCGTCTCTCCGGCCGTCACCGTCACGTCCTTCAGAGGACGCATCAGGCTGATGGACCGAGCTGGAGAGAAGGAAGAGGATGATGTGGTTAAATGGACCAGCAGGCACCTGTTGGACCATTGGATGTCCAGAGCTGATCTGAGGTTTGGTTTGTGTCAGGGGGTTTGTGAAGTAACAGAAGTGGTTTTACTGCTCCTCCAATCAAAGAGCAGCCTCTCACTTCAGATAAAGTCACAAGTGTCAAAAATAACCACAGGAGCTGATTGGCTAAGGACAGGCAGGGACATACAACACTGTGGTATGTGATGGAAAAAAGGTCCTACTTCCTGTTTTTAAGTATGTACAGATACAAGATGATATTCTGAATATGATTTATAATTTCAAACAAATCAGGACACTAATCCTACTTCATTTAAAGGAATAAATGATCATATAGTTTTTTAACATGTATATACAAATGGGTGACAAATTAAAGGAAAAACCTAAAGAATGAGTGGAGAAATGATGATGCCCCCATCCACAGGAAGGGTGTGTGGGGGGGGTGGTCAATGAACAGTTTGATGAGTATGAAAATGATGTGAATCAAATGCTGCAGGCTTCACAGTCACCAGAGCTAAACACAACTGAACCAATGCCAGATTTTGGACTGATGTGTTGGATGCGTTATTTGTCACCTCTCTGTATGAGTTCAATTGAAAGATGTGTTTTTTGTCCGAACAATATTCACACCATCTTATAAAAAAGCTGGGAAATTGATCATAGAGATGATGGAAAAATGTCTGTACGTTTAGAGTTGACAAGGGGTTGGAAAACACTTCTAACATCTTAGATGGTGAAGTGAAAAAGTTACTGTCTTTCAAAAACAAGAATATCTATGTGTTTTCATAGCTCCTGTCAGGGAACAGCATTTAAACCCCAGCAGCCTGAGGAGATCAAAAGCACTGACAAATACATCAAGGTAAAAAAGCCCCATCACCTTTTACTCTGAGCTGAGCGTTGGATTTGGCGTTGGCCGCTGAGAAATCGACGCCTCCTGCCATGTCCATACGGACATTATAGAGGATCAGCATATGTCGGGTTCCTTCCTCTTTAATCTCAATGTCCTGAGAGGAAAACAAGGACATTCAAATCGATGTTCATCATGACTTTACTTCGATTTTACTGAAATGAGAAAACCCAACTCACAGCAGACTGGTGCAGAGCTTCTCCCTTCAGTTTCCAGTTTCCATGGACATCGTCTTCTGAAATCTCTGTCTCAAACTTGGCTGTTTCCGTCTCTGTGACCTCAACGCTGTAGAGTGGACGAATGACCTTGATGTCGCGCTCTGCAAAGGAGGAATACCAGGAAAAAAAGATCAGTGTTAAGTCACTATGATTCTCAACCTCTGCATCTAGTCTGACAGAACTAAATCTCACTGTTATTTTTGTTTCTGCAGCACATTTTAGATCACACCTCTTTTCGCCCAGTTATGGGGCTGCTGTGGCTCTGGAGGCAAAGCGGGTCATCCACTAACTGGAAGGTCAATGGTTGGATCCCTGGATTCTCCAGTCCATGTCTCCAAGTATCCTGGGGCAAGATACTGAACCCCAAAGTTGCCCTGATGGCTGCCATCAGTATTCGTAAGTGTGCGTGTGGGAAGGGGTGAATGTGGCATGTGTAGTGTAACGCTTTGAGTGATCTGTAAGACTAGAAAAGTGCTCAATGTGTGCAGGTCATGTATGCGACATGGATAAGTCAGTAAGGCTAATAATCAGAGCAAGCTTGGGATTTTTGGCTGTTAAAAAAAACAAAACCCTGACCTGACAGTCTGAAAATTCAATTAAATTCCTCATACCAACATTGCCCCTATGAATTGTTAGTGGTTTTACCTTCAATGTTGAGGTTTGCTGTAGTTTTATCTGACCCACAGTCGCAGGTGTATGCACCAATGTTTGCCTTCTCCGCCTTCCTGACCATTAGGATGCGCTTCTTGCCGTCGGTGCTGATCGCAATGTTTTTGGAGGGAGTGATCTCCTTCCCATCCTTGAACCATTTGACATCGGCGATGGCCTTGCTCAGCTCACAAACCAGCTTCACCTCGTCTTTCTCCACGGCTGTGTAGTTCTGCAGCTTGGTGGTGAAATACAGGTCGCCCTCTGCAGAGATTTAATGTAAAAATCAATCTTTTTTGGTAACTTTATATAATCTTTACTTAAATCAGCTAATCCTTAATTGACACATTATTTATCAAATTCAGCCCTAGAAGTTGGATATTTGAATCTAACAAAACATGTGACACAAGCCCAACAGGTTTGCTCAAAATGCTTTGGAAGTGACACCGACCAATGACCGTGAGCATGGCAGTCACAGTCTTGTCCATTGCCTCCACTTTGATCATGGACGTGTCATCGATGGTGACCTCCTTGAAGGCCAGCGTGTGGATCTTTCCGGAGTCTGACATGTGCACCACCTTGCTGGGATGCAGATGGACATCATTTTTGTACCAGACCACTGGGATCTTGTCGTGGGACAGTTCGACACTGAATTCTGCTGTTTCTCGTTCCTTCACGGTCAC
The DNA here is from genome assembly GCA_016859345.1 of Istiophorus platypterus. Classification (NCBI taxonomy): domain Eukaryota; kingdom Metazoa; phylum Chordata; class Actinopteri; order Istiophoriformes; family Istiophoridae; genus Istiophorus; species Istiophorus platypterus. Next base: position 553,211 of record CM029122.1, on the reverse strand, counting down.
ATCCTGTATCGGTTTGACAAACTCCAGACGAATACCTGCCATGAAAAATGTTCATGCAGATATAATTTATCATATCTTTTTTTAAAGATGCTTAATTCTCTGGGAAAAAAGATCCAGCTGGAAGCAGTGTTTTTTGTCCATAATTATTTCTATAGTCCCTGTTTGTGTCTCAGCCTGAACCTCAACAGGTTTATATTTCTCTGTGTAACTTTTTTAGATATTATCAGTTTTAAAAGAGGAAAAAGATTGAAATCACTCGATATAAGCATCAAAATTTGGTTAAAATCCCCACAATTTACAACTTACACCTAAAAGTGGGGGTATACAGTATGTGATAGCACAGTATTTTCGGTCAAGTTTAAAATTTAAACTGGGAAATTAGGTCAACCCCCCCTCCCCTTTTTCATGTAATTCAAATGAAAGCAAATTAACTAAGCAACTTTTTAAAATCACTTTGAGAAAATGGAAAACATTCCTGTCGTTGTAAAATATGCACATTTTGCAAACTTAAAACGAATTCACCAATTTAAATAATGTATGTGAACAAATTAGGTTATCGTGTTTTAACATGGGTTGATCAGAAAATTCTCAAGTTTGAAATGAATACAGCCAAAAGAGCTTAGTTACCTTGTATGACCAGCTTGCCAGTCGTCCTCTTGTCCTCAGCCTCAAACATATACTTTGCCTCATCTTCATAGGCGGCCGATCGGATCAACAGAGTGTAAACGTTTCCCTCCTGAATCATCTCATACTTGTCACTGCTCTGCAGCTCCTGCGAGCCTTTCAGCCAGCGGAAACTCTTTGGAGCCCTGGACAACTCGACCTCGAACTTTGCCTCATCCTTCTCGTACACCTGAACATCATTCAGCGGCGTGAGGAAGTTAAGAGGAAGTTCTGAAGGAAAACAGTGAGAAGGGTTTTTAGTTTGATGTATGCATTTGAGTTTGACTCACAGATTATTATTATTAGAAGAGTTGTCAGTGTAGGGACTAGTTTGGTTTACAGACCTGCCAGGACTTTGAGCTTTCTCTGTGTCAACAATTGACCAAGTTTTGATTTGTTCATTTAGTTTTGTGTTTCTAGGAGCCACCATGATACCACAACATCCTCAGTTTGAATCTGACAGGGAGCCTTTGTTGCATGTTTCTCTTCTAGCCAATCAGTTGCAAAATTAAAACCAGTTACCGGTTTTAATGTTGTAGGTGAATGTCTAATAACAAAATAAAGTCAAAAATTTTAAAAAGAGACTGATTTTTTTGAAAAACTGCAAATTACCTTTGCTGTTATTTTAGAAATTAACCTAATAATAATAATAATAAATATTAAAAGGCACCCAGACAAATAATTTGTTAAAAAAAAAAAAAAGCGTGTTTCCCCAGTTTTTAATTGTCTACCAAATCCATAATAATCACAAAATATAAAACATTTTGCCATACTATATATTCATTATCTTTTCAATTGTAATATTTGTAAATTTTATCCCCAACATTTGATCATTATCTAATTGTTGCTCCACTGCCTGGTACATACATCTGATGGGGAATATTCATTCAACAGTGCAAACAAAAATGTATGATTTGTCATTAACTGTAAAAAAAGAAACTCTTCATCACATCATGGAGACTGAGACTTGAGTTTGATTTCATTTGCTTGGGCTGGTAGCTGTGGTTCTCAACTGGCTTCAGTTGTGAGGGAAATCTTCACATTTACAGGCCTTGCTCTGATTTGACCTGCTATTTGTAGATATACTGATTATTAAACCAAATTTTAAGCTCTTGAAAGTAACAGGAGGTTTGTTTTTAATTATTTCAAATCTAAAATCAACATTTCTCAGTGGACTGAAAGATGATCAACTTTGCTGTCAGTTTACCTTTGACCTTCAGGTTAGCAGAACATTTGGCGTTAGCGGCGGTGTACGCCACCTCGCCCGTCATGGCGACTTTGCAGTTGTACAAGATCAGTGTGTGCTTGCCTCCCTCCTCGATGATGTCAACATCCTGTAAAATTATTTTATGAACAGTCATTAATAAGTGTGAGGTGGAGTAATGTGTCTGTGGGGAGTTTTCACATCCCAAATCAATATAAGGACATTACAACATCTGGGATAAATCCACTGATATTATGTGATTAATAAACATCAGATGTGCTCACAGAGGAAGGGCTGAGGACTTCTCCATGCAATTTCCACTGGCCGTGGACATCGTCTTCAGAGATCTCCACCTCGAAACGAGCCGTCTCTCCATCAAACAGCTCCACACCATAAAGCGGCCGAACAATCTTGATGTCACGTGCTAATGGGAAAACAAAGATTAATAAGCTGATAAATCAAGACAAGCATCATTGTTGTGTGCTCATTTTGTCCGTTTTGTTACATTTCCGAAAGAATGACCTGCAGCGCAACAAATATTACATTTAGTGGTGACATTTTTTGCATTTATCAGAAAGAGTCTTATAGGGCTATGTTGAAAAAACTGTCAGAAAGTAGGAATTGGGAACTGAGAAGAAAAATCAAAAAATTGATTTCATTTTAGAGTTGGAGATAATTGTAAATTTTGCTGAAAGAAACAATTCAATACATGACTTTTTTCCATAAGGAATACTGATTTTCTCACACCTATTTTTTCTTATGAGACATGGAAAAAGAAAACTACCTCAGTGTTGCAAAATAAGACATCAGACGTGCTTATGAAAAAAATGAGAAAAAACCCCCAACTGAGTTTGTACTTTTTATGTTACAAAATTATAACTTAATTTAATATTAATCATTGTGTCTCTTATCTTTAAATTTTATCTGAAACTTGTATTCTTTTATGAGACAAGAAAAATAAGTTTTAGGTCGAAGTTTTCCAGCACATTCTCTTAAATTATGATTTAGAACTGAATTTCTTCTTGTAGCTCCAGTTCAGGAGATTCAATCGATTCTACCTTTATAGTTTCAGTGGTATATAACTAATGGCTTCACGTCGTTTACCTTCAATATTGATGTTTCCTGAGGTCTTGTCTGTTCCACAGTCACATACATATTTCCCTTTACTGCTCTGCTCCACTTTCTTCAGGACCAGAGACCTGCGTGTGCCCTCAGACCTCATGAAGACCATCTTGGAGGCGATGATCTCCTTCTCATTGTAATACCAAACAACAGGGACATCTTTACTCAGTTCACAGTCCAGAGTCACCTCGTCTTTCTCTGTGGCGGTGTAATCCTGCAGCTTCACCACGAAGACGGCGTCACCCTCTGAAACAATTCCGGGACCAAGAGTCAGTCAACGTCAGGAAAATACGGGCATCCAGTTTATTTCATTGCGTTAGGTCAGCATACCGAAGGTGGGCAAATTTAATGGTCATTTCAGCAGAATTCAATATTTTTCTTATTTCTTCGTTATAAGGTTAATTCTGGTTTATTACAGTTGGGTCTTCTTTTCATAGTTTTTATTATTTTAAAAAAGAAAAAGACAATTCAAGAAACAGGAGCAGCCAGAAGCTCTATCAGGATTGGGATACTTGTCAATTAATCATTAATGAAAATAAAATAACGTAGCTGCTGGGTGGAGGGGGAATATTAATGGCAACATTTGGGAAATAGGCTGTTTATATCTATGACTTACATTACAAGAGTGTGGAAAAAATCTATTTATAAATAAATAGATAAAAGCCAAGTTGTAATAAACCAGAATGATCCTTAAAGCCATCTGTCTAGTTAACACAAAAAAAGGTAAGAGTTTAACTATTATTAAGAACAGAAATACAGTTGACAGCAAGTAATCTGCTCCCTTCTATCATCAAAGAAATCTGTTTTAGAAGCTAACTTTATCTTGGACGTCTAATTGAGAATACTTGTAATTGCATGAATAAATGAAAACAAAACACACTTATGTATCCATGTTTTAACCATATTACTGCCCTATCTGTCTTCCTATACATTGATAAGATAAAAGACGTAGAGAGAAAATGGAACGAAAAAAGGAAGGATGTTGTTACCTATAACAGTCAGTTTTGCCATCGAGTAAATTCCTTTGGCCTCTGCCTTAATCTGGCAGGTATCATCTAGAGTCAATGTCCTCATTTCTAGAGTGTGTCTCTTTCCTTCCACATATGTGAGCACTGTTCGGCTCACATGGATTTTGACTTCGTTGCGGTACCAAACCACCGGCACGTTCTCGTGACTCAGCTCGAGCTCAAAACGTGCTGTGTTACCTTCTTTGACCGTTTGGTCCTGAAGCGGCTGGACAAATTTGAGCCTCATGCCTGGAATATATCAGGTCAGTGCACACAAACAGAGCGGTTTGTTGCCATCGGCCACTTTAAAGCCACAAACATTGAATGACAACACAGAGAAACATGAGCAACATGAAGCATGGGGTTTCTGCCCGCCACTTACCTTCCACCGTCAGCTGAGCAGTCGATTTTTGACCCAGCACTTCGATTGTGTACTGAGCCTCATCGTCAAACTCACAGCTGTTTATGATCAGCATGTGTTTCTTTCCATCGTCAATTATTTCATATTTAGGACCCGGGGTGACGATCTCTGTGCCCCTGAACCACATAACCTTTGGCGCATCCTTCGTGATGGTGCACTCAAATTTAGCCTGTTTCTTTTCAGGCACAGAAACATCCTTCAGCGGGTCAACAAAGCCCATTTCGATCTCTGACAGGTGTGAATAATTTGGCAGTTATTCACAAAGACGCTTTTCTTACCATATCCCTTCTACAACACCTCTTATTTCAATAGCTGACAAATGAAGCATTTTGCAACAGACAACAAAAAACAAAGTAAGGTTTATATTGACAGATTTGTACCTTTGACGGTGAGCATGGCGCTGGTGACAGCGTTCAGAGCCTGATACGACACTTCACCAGCCTGGTCCAGCCGGACATTTTTCAATGTGAGGAAACGTTTCCCCCCCTCAGCTTTAATGTCGCAGGTCTGAAAAACAAAGTCCAGACAAAAACGAATTACACTTGAAAGGTTTTGTGCTGAAAGAATAATAGTTCAACTGTACAACAATAACAGTTCAACAGTTAACGAAACTTATTATCTGACCAGACATCTAACACCAACCTTTGTGACAGTTCTGAATACTCATGTTACGACACATCTTGATCAATATCTAGTTTTGATCCATGGCTATTATATTATGTATTATGAACATTTATGTCACTCAGTGGCTCATAAAATTTGTAACAGGAACAATCTAAATATAGAGATGGTGGATGGTGGGAAGTCTTAGAAACCTTTGTGTGACTTTTAAAACACAATTTTTGAAAAAAAAAAGATAATTAACTAATTTTTAAAGAATATTTTTTGTTGCTGATTAGGACTCAATTGGCTCATCAATAAATCGGACCAATCCAATAACACGGGACATGATGGTTTGCACAAGTCATTAGAGAACAATGAAATGAAATGGATAGTGTATTCGTCCTTTTATAATTTTGGTCTGCATCAATTTTCAGTCCTACAACTTCCCAATATAACGAACTCTATCTCCAACTAAACTTTTTCATTTTTTATTTCTAAATTTGTAAATTTCTTTCTAAATTCTTTTGATTTCTTTTAATTTTATTGTAATATTGTGTATGAGAAAGCTCTGAACTTCTGTTGTATGTCTCTAAAATTTGCTGTTTAAATCTTACCGGAGATCTGGTCAACACCTGGCCTTTAAGTTTCCATTCCCCGGCCACATCATCTTCAGATATTTCAGTGTCAAAGTTGGCTTCTTCCTTCTCAACCACCTCCACACTGGAGAGAGGTTTCAAGATCTCAGCCTCCCGCTCTGAAAATAAAGATAAATTTTAGCTGTTTGAACACTATCCTTATGATTTTCTAATTTGGACTTGTATATTTTACACCAACCTCCAAGTGTCAGTTTTGCTGTGTATCTGCGATCCTCAACCTGAATGGTATACTCTGATACATCATCCGGCTGGCAGTTTTTGATGGTCAGTGTCACGTCCTTTCCATCTTTAATGATCTCAATCTTGTCAGAAGGAGTGAGCTCGTTTTCTCCTTTGAACCACCTCCAGTTGGGAGTGTCTTTGAAGAGCTCACATTTGAATGTGGCCTTGGCCTTTGGTTTCACATGCTGATCTCTCAGAGGCTTCACCAACCAGTCTTTGATGATTTCTGAGGACAGAGTTCAAATTATTTAAAACTTTATCAATGCCGAGCTCTGCGCTTTAAAGCAAACCTGGTCACAGACCTCTGAGGTGAAAGACGTTTTGTTGAAAACACAAAGCAACAGATTATATCTAATCTGAGAACCAATAGAACTAATCATACTGTTACCGCAGGTAAAGTTTGTGATATTTCTTGCCAGGTCAAAATCAGACAGCTCAAAAATACCCGTGATAAGCAGTTTAATCAATATTTTACATCTATGTTCAAGGATAATGGGATGTTTTTAATTAAATGCAATGGTCTGTTAATCATAATTATGAAAATTTTTCAACTTGCACCCAAAGGACCACAAATAATATTTAGCTTTTAGCTTTATCAGGTGCGGGGAACATATTATGTGTTGTTCCCATGAAGTCTAAATATCAAGTCAGTCCGAAGCCTGTGAACTGCCTCTATTTCATCTACATACTGCTGACAGCTTACCAATCACTTTCACATTGGTTGTAGTCTTGATGTCCTCCTGACCATCCACCTCACATGTGTAGGCACCAGCATCCTCATCAGTGGCATTTTGGATGGTCACAGCGTGCTGCATTCCAATGATATTAATGGCCACTTTTCCAGCCTTTTTCTTAAGGACTGAGCCGTTACGCTTCCAGATCACATCTCTCTCTTTGTTCAGCTCACAGGTGAGGTACATTGGCTGGCTCTTTGTACATGTTGTCTCTGGTTCAAGTTCTTTCATCCATTTCACAGGCAGCTCTGCACAGAAAGATAAAGTAATTTAAGAAACAATACATGCAATAGGATAAAGTGTTGGTATCATTTAAAATTCTTTCATGTTAGTACCAATACTGTAACTGAGTTTGTGTACTTTTTGATGCTAACAAAAAGTTTGTTCTTTCTTATAACAAAATAAGTCAAACTTCTGAAATAAATTGTTTTTTAATGTTGTGAATTTTTTTTATGTTGGATAAAAAAAACCCTCATTAGTTTACCTTCAACAATGAGCTTGGCTGTGCATGTTATTTCCTTGCCAGCGTTCTTGGCCACACAAGTGTATTCACCAGTGTCGGATAGCTGGACATCAATAATGTTTAACTTGCGATCTTTCCCGTCAGCAGTGAACTTGTACTTAGGGCCCTCACGCAGGTTGCCGCCATCTTTCATCCATGAAGTGATGGCAGTAGAGGGTGAAACCTCACAGTCAAACACAGCAGATGAGCCAATAGATTCAGCCTCCTGCAGCACAATGTCTTGAATCTTCTTGATGAACTTCAGAGGGACAGCTTTGAGCTTGAATCCTCCGAATGGTTCCTCTGGAGGCGATGGACCTTTTCCACCAGGCCTCAGGCCCCGGCCCCTACCACCATCCCCAGGTGATGGGGTTTTTCTCGCTGCAACATTAGATACAAAAACTTGTCAAGTTAGTATCAGATATGATGTGTAAAGAATCACATATTGGAAAATTGGATGTTTTTGAGATCTTGTGCCTAATGTAAATTAGATGTAACTCAGTCGATGTAACCTCACACCTAATAAAAATAAGTTGAAAGCGACTAGTTTCTAGTTTTTTTAAGTCAGGTAACTCTTTATAAACTTCCAACATTCTGAAGAACTCCTAAACTCAAAAAGATGACAACAACAACAAAAAACCACAAATACAACATGCACAGCAAGAAAGATATAGCCATTTCCAGCAAAAAAAGTAATTGTAAAGCTTTTTAAAAAAGCCATTAAAATATATTTTTGTTCATGGTAACACATTTTGAGGGTCAAATGATGTGTACCCATTCTGGCTGCTGTCAATGTCACTATCAGTCTTGATTATGGCTGGGTATCATTTTGTTTTTTTTTAAATGACTTCCTCACTTTTGGTAGTGGCACAAACAACATGTTTTGTGTGAAATTGGAAAATTTAAGATTAGAAACATTAGAAATTTAATTGAGCACAAAATCGAACAAGAAATCTTTCAGTACATGAAAGATTTTGACACTCAGTCCTACAGACACATTACAGTTGATTCCAAAAAGCTAGGGGTTTGCAATGCAGCCTTGTTGTTGATCATCACAAACATTCTGGGCTAAGACAGATTTTTTTTGATAAAGACAAAACAAGAAATCTTACACCTAACAATAATTGCAAATTTAGGGAATGAAATTGCTGCACTAATAATGTAGTACAAAAACCAAAACCATTAGTACACATAAGCTGTAATGTCAGTGTATTCTCACCCCCAAGTCCTCGGCCCCTGCCTTTTGGTGGCTCCTCTGCTGGTTTTCCATCTGGACGAGAAAAAACAAGAGTAGCTTTAAGTTTCTCTGTAACAGATCACTGTTGACATTAATAGAACAGCAGAAACCAAGAGGAAGATTTAAGCAATGCTAACTGCAAACATGCTAATTAAAAAGACATTTGTGTCCACATCACATGAAAACTACTGAAGGACATCACACAACACATGATGAAGAGGATAAAGTTGAAGTGTAAACAAATGGATGAACAACAGGAAAAAATGAAAAAGATGAATTGGTAGATCTGAATGATATGAACATTGGTGAAGACAAACACTGAACAACTGATGTAGACGACAAATTTGATGACAGACATTATATGATACAGTGGACACAGTGGATAGATGGTAGATGGAAAGATGGACAGAAAGATGAATACATGAACTGTAGATGAAAGAATGGATCAAGTGATTAAATATGAAGGTGATGAGGATTAGATGAGTCATCTTAGATGGGATGAGGCGACTCCAGGGTCATCATTTGGCAGTGTTTCTCAGCCCTTGTCTCACCTCGTTTACCGCCAGGCATGCCTGGAGTCTCCAGTGCCCTATCAACTCCTTCACCTTCCCAGTCCTCTGGAGGCACCAGCTCCCAGCCCCAGGCCTCCTCTTCCTCCTCGCCCTCCTTTTCCTCTGACTCCTTTTCAAATACCTCCTCCTCAGGCTGGGTTGGCACCTTCGTCATTTGCACAGCTCCAGGAGAGATCTCCTTCACCAAGGGGACCCTCCCTTTACCAGGTGTCTCTGGTTTGGAAACCTCCTCTGGTGAAGGCTTCTTTGGGACCTTTTTGAGTGCTACAATTTCGATAGAGTCTTTTGGTGAAACAGTTTTGGGAGTCCTTTTGGGTTTTTCAGCACTTAGCTTCTTTTCAACGGGGACTTGTTCTATGTCCTTAAGTTTTGGCTTATCAGCTTTTGGTGATGGTATCTTTTTAAGCTCAACCTTTTTGAGCTGCTCAGTAGGTTTGAAGAATGTTTTTTCTCCTACCTTGTCTTTACCAATTCTAGGTGATGGAGTCTTTTTGAGTTCAACCCCTTTTTTTAAGGTTTCTGTCTCTTTTTGTTGGAGCTCTTTCTCCACCTCTTTCTGCTCGATCACTTCATTCTTCCCAGGTGAAATTGGCTTCTTGGATGGAACAACTGGTTCTTCTTTCTCCTGAGGTTTCTCATCCTCTTTTTTAGGTGTTGGAGTCTTTTCAACTTTCCTAAGCTGCTGTTCTTTCAGCTCCTTATGAGTTTCATCTCTTGGAGTTTGAATGGGTATCTTTGTGTCGGCAGGCTTCTTTTTCTCCTCTTCTGGTGTTTTCTCTGGCTTTTCTTCAGGCTTGGCAACTTTGGTGAAAGGCTTCAACACCACTTGCTTTTTCTCTTCATCTGGTCTGGAAATAACTTTCATTTTGCCATGAGGCTTGTCAGCGGTTGTAGGTTCTGCATCCTTGGGCAAGTGATCAACCTTTTCCTTCTGCGGGATATCTGTCTGGTCTTTGCTGACATCAGGAATTACCTCTGGACTTGTCAAGGGAACGTCTACGTCTTTTCTTTCTTTTATGGCAGCACTGGGTGGATCTCTCTGTGGCAACTCACTTCTCTTGAATGGAGTATGCTCAATATCTGTTTTTGCCTCACCTTCTTTTTTAGCTTTTGGAGGCTTTGCTGCCTCAGGTTCCTGAGGTTTTTCAAATGGTTTCAGTGTCACCACTTCTTGCTCTTCGTCTTTCTTTGACAATTTCTTTATTTTCTTTTTAGTTAAATCTGGCTTGGGCTCTTCATCTCTCAGTGCTTTAGGTGTTCTTATCCATCTTGATTTCTCATCTTCTGACTCTAGCTTTTCAGGTTCCTCCACAGATCCCAGTTCACATGCCTCTTCAGCTGCAGTGAAGACTTGTTCATTTCTTTCAAGTGTTATTACCTCTCGATCCTCTCTATCCCAAAGCTTTTGAACTGTTAGTTCTGTATCATAATATCTTGTCACATCAACTCTCTGAGTTATGACTTCCTTCTCAGGCTCTTGGGGTTTAGGTGGGACCTTTTTTAGTTTGATCTTTTGCAGTTCTTCTTCTGGTTTCCTTGATTTTTCAAATGGTTTTAGTTTAACTGATTCTTCCTGCTCATCTGCCTTTGGCAATTTAGGTATTTTCTTCTTATCTACACTTGGTGCCTCAGGTTCCTCCTCTGTCTGGGGTTTTGGGGTTCTTTTCCAACCGTCTTTCTCTTTTTTCTGTACCACTGCAACTGTTTCAGCTTCCTCAAAATGGCCTAACTGAACTGTCTCCTCCTCTACAGTGAAGACACGATCAGTTCTTCCAAGTGTTATTATCTCTCGGTCTTCTCTATCATGAAGTCCATGAACCAATAGTTCTGGATTGTAATGCCTTGTCACTTTAGCTTCATGAGTTACAACTTCTTTCTCAGGCTCTGGAGGTCTCACTGGAACCTTCTTTAGCTTAATGACCTCTGGTTCTGGTTCTTTCTCTTTGGGTATTCTGGTGAATTTCTTCTTCAGCTTAGGTGATTCAGGTGTTTTTGCCTCCTGAACAGGAACCTTACCCTTTTGCTTAAGAGCTGGCGCTGTGGTTGATGCATTAAAAACACCTTTATATAAAATTCAAATGCAGGAAACTCAACATTTCATTTTTTCACAACACAGGACTCACAGACTTCTTAAACATGAAAAATGAAATAGATTTGTAGTTTATGAGACAATAACTAACATATCAATATGTATTAGGATTAATTGCCTTTCTAAAATATAAAAGAAAATATTTGTTGTACCTTTAGTGGGTGCAGGTGCTGAAACTGGTTCCTTGTCTGCAAGAAATTCAATAAAATTTAAAATTGATAATTCACAATAAGAAGTAAAGTCAATGTAAGTATACAGAATAACTTGAATTGACAAAGTATGGCATGACCTTTCCTTTTGTATATTCTGTTTCTAGAATAATTTGCATTGAAAATCAGCTTTAATTTTAATGGCCTTATTAGATAGTCAACATGATTTTTGTCATTGCAAGTGAACAAAGCTACAGTAAAGTAATTCCAGATAAACTAAAAGATGCTTTAGAAAAAGCATTTACGCGGTCACTTGGGCTCATTCAATAGATACTCTTAACATGAAAGACAGGGATTGAATTACAGAACAGAAAATGGATTTTAGTTATACAAACATCGGACCGTCAGATTTAGACAGAATGTAGACAGCAATGACATTTCTTAAATCAAAAATCATGTTGCTTTGTACGAAGATTGAAGGTGTCGTAAGGTATCTATAAAAATGGAAGACAAACATAAGAGAACAACATGGATGTAAGTTACAGAAGAGATGTTACCTTCAGGTGGAGAGCCTTCCTTTGATACAGGAGAGGGTTTAGCCTTCATGGCTGGTGGAGAGGGTTTCTTCTCCACTGGTGCAACTTGAGCTACAAGAACGCCAACTTCATTAAATTACAGGCAAAGATCTGGCAAACAAGAACCAACTGACAGGTACTCAAACAAAACAGACAATATTAAAGAAGTAAGACTGTTAAAACCTAACAGATTTCTTTGAGGTGGGACAAACAAGGAGTTAAACAACATGGATCACAAACAGAAGAAACTACCTGCAGAAGGAACAGTTTTTTCTGCTGGAGGCTTTGGTGTTGGTGGAGATGGTTTCTTTTCCTCTGAAGGAGACAGGTGTATAAAATATCAACAGTCAAGATTGAGCACACAGAGGATAAGAAAGTGACCGCATAGTGAAATAGAAAGAGGACAGATGGATAAAGCAGACAAATGTTAGCCTGCTTAGTCAGACAGAGGACAATGTTTTAAAGTACCAGGAAAAAAAGTGAAAAAACTACCTGCAGGAGGAGCAACTTTGGCTGCAGGAGTAGCAGGAGGTGAAGGCATGGATACTGGTGCAGATGGTTTCTTCTCCACTGGAGGAGACACTTTACAGTACAAGATACCAAGATCATGACCAAGAGAACAACACGGTCAATAAATAAATAAACAGTTTCACTGAAACAATGCAGAACTGGGGACACAATAGACAGCAAGTGAAATAACAATTGGGAAAAAACCATAAGGGTACATTTTGATCAACCAGCAAAGAAAACAAAGCAGTAAACAAATATATATTCCAGTTACAACATACAAAACCAACAGAAGAAACTACCTGCAGGGGAAGTGACTTTCTCTCCAGGAGCAGGAGAAGAAGGTGGAAGCTTTGGTGCTGGTGCAGAGGGCTTCTTCTCCTCTGGGGGAGATACTTTGGGAATACAAGATGCCAAGATCATGACCATGAAGACAAGTTTGGTCTAAACATGATGAGTATAACAGAGATTTAAAAATATAAAAATCTTAAGACAAGTGAGACAGTGAGGACAACAAACAACCAAAAAACCCCCAACTTGACCAACTGTTAAAAAGTCAGCAAAGACAATAAATAGACAAACTTAACAAGCTACCTGCAGGAGGAACAACTTTCTGTGCATGAGCAGGAGGAGAAGGGGCTGAAGGCTTTGGTACAGGTACAGATGGTTTCCTCTCTTCTGGGGGAGACACTTTGGGAATACAAGATGCAAAGATCATGACCAAAACAAAAACATGGTCAATCAAGACTTACTAAAGACAAAAGATGATATAGAAATGAATTACTCCAAACAGCACAAATGGAAGAAGTGAAAGGAATGAGGATGTGAAAGAATGTCAACTGATGAACCAAAAAATAAAAAACTGACAATGAAAAATGTTATTAGACTGAAAGAGGTTCTTTAGTGCAGGGCATACCTAATAGAGTAGCTACACAAAAACATGTGAAGACAGACAGACATGGTTAACTGTGACGATATGAAGATTATTAAATGTACCATCTTTTGGTGTTATTGAAGACAATTTTGGAAGATGTAAGTACAACATGTGGGAGTTGTTAAATCTCTTAAGAGAGGTTGATCTCACGGTTATCATGAGCCTGTGCAGCTCAAGCACAAAATAATACCTTTCTGAAGAGTTTGTTGTTCAATCTCCTCTGTTCCTTTCTTTGCTTTCTTATCATCATCTCTTGTCAGTAGAGGTTTAGTTGCAGTTGTTTGCACTTGCTCAAAGGAGTCAATGTCAGAGGTGATTTGTGTTTGTGAATAAGAAGCAGGTTTCTTGGATGGAAGAGTTTCTTGCTCAGAGGGAAAAGTTTTTTTCGGTGGTGAAACTTGAGATTTTTTAGTTGGAACAACCCTGTCTCTAGGGATAGGTTTCTTGGAGAGGGACACTTCTTCAGGGGAGAAGTCCTCTTTGAGAGAAACTACTGCTTTGGCAAGTGAAGGTGAGGTCTTTGATTCAATTTCCTCTGGTGCCAAGGTTTCTCCCTCAAGACAGACTGGTTTTTCAGATGAAGGCATGTGAGCTTGAACCAGGGGTGACACTTTCCTACTTGTTGGAATAGATCTTGTTGCTTGGCGAAGTTCAACTTGAAAAGACAGTTCTGGTGCGGGAGCTGGTTTCTCTAGAGGCATGATGTATTCAAGATACATTTTTCCTGCAGCTTTGGGAGTTTTTGTAATTTTCTCCCCTGATGACATCTTTTTAGGTGATATTGCTTCTCTCTTAGGGGGAATGGCTGCCATAGGATGAGTAAGAGAGGCTTTGGGAAGAATTATGGGTAAGTCTTGTTTGGATGAAGGCAAAACTGTTTCTTCGCAAGGCATTGATATGGAACTGTCAGATGGAACTTCTACTTCAACAGCGTGAGCCTGGTTCAAAATAGTGCCATCTTTAGGTATTGTAGATGTCTTCAGTAATTTGACTATTTTAGGTGTGGCAGAGATTTCAGGTTTAACAAGATCCTCCAATGGAGAGACAGATTCTTTAATTTCTTCAGTTTCATCACAATGTACCAATTCAAATGATTCAGTAACTTCTCTCTGCTCTGTATAAGGTGCCTCGAGTTTTGTTTCTCGAGAAGATTTCTCATAAACCTCATTTTTTAATGCATTTCCAGTGTCAGGAGGAGAAATCTCTCTCTTTGAAGGATGAATCCTTTCACATGGAGGTGTGATTTCTCTTTTTGATGGAAGGTCAGTTTTCTTTTGAGGTGGAGAGACAGACCCTAAGGAAATTTCTTCTTGCCAGTCTACAGCCTCTTTCTCAACATCAAAGTCTTCTTCATCACAAGGTTCAGTGTTCTCTAGTTTTTCAGCCTCATATTCTGTGTATGCTGGCCCAATGTCCTCTTGTGGCTCAATATCTTCAACCTGCTGATCTTCACTGTACCATGAAGAAACCTCCCGCTCATCCTTTTCAAGAACTATTTGTTGTCTGATCATCCTTTTCAAAGTGCTTTCTTCTCTCATAATTGACTCACTGAGCTTCACTCCCCTTTTAAATGTCCTAAAGTCCTCTTGCCTGTGTCCAACTTCTGCTGCAAGAGAAATCCTTTCTCCATGATCCCTCTTTAAAGAAGACTCCTCAACCACTGCTTGCTTAAGATCAGTCATCAAGAGAGCTGGGGTATTTTTTAAGATGTCACCAAAGATTGAAGATTTGCACCATGGAGCGGTGGCCAAGAGGACAACAACACATAACAAAAACCATCAAGACACAAAAACATAGATTTCAGTGAGTATATATTCTACTGTGATCCTCATCTTAAAGCTAAACTGTAAGTATTATGTATCACTACCTCTCTGCTCTGGAGTTTCTTTAGACTTTGGCTGGACTTCTACTTTTCCAGAAGGAATAACTTCATCTGATATCAGGAATAAATAAATATACCTAATTAAACCAAAATAAACTAATGATCATTATTACTTTGTTTCTAAAAGTACCAGAGAAACATTTTTAATTTTAAGCATACCTTTGATGGATGTACCCGCCTCCAGCTTTGGTTTAGATAGTACTGTTGTTTCCTGTGGTATCTCCCTCTGTTTTACTGTTTTGATAATTGATATGATGTAACATACAATCAACACACATGGCAGCACACACATCAGAACAAAACCTTTGAAGAAGTTAAAGGCATCTCAGAGTAAAAGATATAAATAGTGAGTTAAAAGATCCAGATGAGTAATGATTAGTTAATAAGATGGTCAAACTTTTCATGTTTGCAAGCATATCTACCTTTTTGTTGAGGCATTTTCGCCTTAGGAATTTGTTTTGGTGTTTCCAAATCTTGTGCTTCTGTTGGTGCTTTGTGGTGCAGCACTGGTTCCTCTGTTACTAATGTTGGGACCTCACTGGGTTTCTCTGCCCCTACTGGTAGCTCTGTAATAATTTTCTGTGCCTCTGGAGCTTTACTTGGTTCATCTGGAACCCTTTTATCTATTTTTGGTGTTTCTGGAACTTTCTTTGGAGCTTCAGGAACCTTCTTTGTTTCTACCAGAACCTTTTTGGGTTCCTCTGGAATCTTCTCTGGTGTGTCTGGAACTTTCTTTGGAGCTTCAGGTACCCTCTTTATTTCTTCCACAACCTTTTTAGGTTCATCTGGAAACTTCTTTGGTGTTTCCGGAACTTTCTTTGGAGCTTCAGGAACCCTCTTTAATTCTTCCACAACCTTTTTTGGTTCTTCTGGAACCTTCTTTGGTGTCTCTGGAATCTTCTTTGGGGCTTCAGAAACTCTCTTTGCTTCTTCTACAATCTTTTTTGGTTCTTCTTGAACTTTCCTTGGCATTTCTGGAACCTTCTTTGGTTCTTCTGATTTGATTTCAGGTATAAACCTTGGTGCTTCCGGCTCAGGTTTATCAGCCAGCAGATGTGGTTCAGGTGCCTTTGGTTCTGAGACAACTTAGAAGAACATTTATCGATAAGATGATTATCTTAACCATATTTTGAAAGAAAAACCCAAAAGTAAAAGTCACACTCTATCGAGTGCTTAGCACATTTAAATATATTTGTGGAGGATATTTCAGAAAGATTACTTTCCATGTAATACTTAAAAGTATTTCAAAGAACAAAAAAAATGCTAAAATGTAAGAAATTACAACATGAAAAACAACACAAACATAAAACATCCCAGTACAACAAAGCAGCTATTAGGAGGATCTCTGCAGTACCTTTAGTTGGAACAGCATCAGCCTTGGGTGGAGTAACCTTTGGTGCAGATGGCTGAATCACAGGTTCCTCTGGTGTGGGTTCATGTTGCACTTAAGAGAGCATTATGTATTGTTTAATATACAGATAATGATCAAGGCTAACACGGAATCAAAGATCACACTCTCAGCAAGTGAATTCAGAGTCTTAAAGAAGAAATGAAGAGAGGAAATGAAGCAGAATAATCTAAGATTCAAAGATCAACTATCAATACCTTTGGCTGGAAGATGTTCTGGGGTTGAAGGAGTAATGTGGGCTGCAGTTGGTTGAACTACAGGTTCTACTCGCTTTGGTGGTTCTGGTACTTTAAAGAACATTACATAGACATGTTCAGTGATCCGGTAACCACTAAGTGTTCAACATTACTGTCCACTCTAACGAGTGTTTAGAGCTAAAAAAAACTATAAAAAGACATAATCAGAGTACATAAAAAACACATCATAGACTGACTTATATTACATCAAGCCAATCATGTTACAACACATATTAAAGAGGTTAAAAGATGAATGAATGCTCTTTCCCATACCTTCTTCTTCAGTCTTTGGTGGAGTAATCTTGGCAACAATTGGCTGAACTATGGCTTCCTCTGCTTTGGCCACAAGAGGTACTTTGGAGAACATGAAAATGTTTTTCATTTTTACTCTACATTTATCATAAGGTTATTCGAGGAACATCACATGAATTTCACTATCACTACCCTAAATCTATGACAATTGCCTCTAGAGTTATTGCATAGAGGGATTATATAAAAAGCTGTGTTCAAAATCCTTAAAACCCATGTGTGGTCAGCTCCAAATACATTAGTCAATGTTCATGTTAAAAGATCCAGATCAAGTGGTTGGTGTTGAAAAACACCTTAGAACATTAAAGATCGAAAATGTGTTGAAAAATTACACACGTCACTTGCAGCAACAAGAAAGATATTCTTTACAACACAGTGGTTTTCCAGCTGAACAGTAGTGAAGCTATGCATTTACAACTTTACCTCCTGGTTTGGGAGCTTCTGGCGCTTTCTTGACAGGTTCAGCTTTTGCTGCTTCAGGTTCATGCTTAATTTTGGCCACTTTAGGCTCAGGTACTGCTGGTATCTTAGGTGACACTTCAGGCTCAGAAGCAACCACTTTTGGCTCTGATGTTGTTGGCTTGGGTTGATAAGGTTCAGTAGTGACCTTTCTTGGAACTATCTCTGCTTCAGGTACTCGAGGTTCTTAAAGGTTAAAAGAAAAATATTACTGTGAGTCAATAAAGAGTCACACATGGGTTTAAAAGAAAAGATGGAAAAAGAAGGAAAATATGAATAAAATACATAAATGTATAATACAATTGAAAGAGAGACAGCCAAGAACATTTTCTCTTTGCATTATAACAATGCTGAGGATTGCTCAGAAAAGGAACACTTTTGACACCATTAAGTTGTAAATACAGCACTGAAGAGAAAATCCTAAGATGAAGATCATCATAAAAAAAAAATAATAAAATTTGAAAAGTAGAACTCCTACTTTTCAAATTTTACAGTCACCCACAGTGGAAATGTAAGACCCTTTCAAATTTCATTCTAATATTCATGAATTTTCAGTATAGTATTAAGAAATAAATTAAAAATTAAAATTAAAATCTATAAAAATATTAAGGCTGGGATCATTTGAACAAAGTATAGAGGTGAGATTTTTCTAGAATTTCATCCTAAAATTACATTTGAAATATGAAATATGTGTAAAGATATAAAGATGTCAAGCATTAAAAAAAACATGATTTCCCTGTATCTATGTACAAAAAAATCTGTAAATTTAAAAAAAATTACACATATATTTTGAAAAAAGCTCAGGTCTTTTTTTTGCATTCCATCTAATTAAGATGACAAGGAAATGTAAATATTGACAAAACAAATTGATGAAATGAAAAAAACATCCATGTATTATGAAAAATTTGAATTGATACTATTTTAATACAAATTCAGAAAGTTTTTGTCCTTCTTTTTTTCCAGAAATTAAGATCGTAAAGAAATGCATACATATTGTGTTAGAAACTATTGCAAAAAATAAAATAATTTCATATACAACATATATGACTCATAAACAACTGTGTCATAAAGATTTAATTGATGTTTTTGCAATTTTTCATGTAATTGAAAAGGTTTTCATCACTCTTTTGTATATTTTCTCTGAAGAATTAAGAATATGAGCCAAAAAGACTCAGTAAGATTTCAAACACAGAAAAAAACATCTTTATCAAAAACATTACCTTCTGGAACTGTAGGTTCCTCCCTCTGAGGTGGAGCAGCAACAGTTACCTCAGTCTGCGACTTCTTTACATCATGTACTTTAAAACATTATCATCGATTTCAGTTTTCTGGCCACAGTAAATGCTAACATCAAGATTTTTTCCATTATTAGGTCTTTAAGAGAAACAGAACTACACAAAGAAAGGCACAAACAATGTGGCTGAAAAGAAGGTCTAAATAAACTAACAACTTCAACAAAAAACACATTGTACACAAATAAGGAAGAATTATATAAGTGGTAGAAATAAGATTAGGTATTTGTAGATACCTTTCATTGGAGCTGGACTTGGAGCTTCAGGCTCAGAGGGTTTCTCCTTTGGTCTCCTGTGAACCTCAGGAACTTAAAATATCAAGAAAGTTCATGTTAAAACTATGATGGCCAAGCTCTACTCTACTTTACTTTCTACTGAACAGAAAATGCTATTGAGGATTAGTAAGGATGTCAGAGATGTAAGTTTGATTGAACAAGAATAAAGAACAGGAAACACAAAGATGAATAAGAGGGATGAAGACAGACAAGTGAGAGACAGACAAGACCGAAAGATAAGCTACAACAAATACAGCTAAAATGTAAAATCCTTATATTTCAACGTAGGGAAAGAAAAGCTCCTATAAGCAGCAGTTGGCGTTTGAAGCATTTATGTGTAAACCAAGTGAATGGACAAACATGGTGGCTAGCGAATTGGCAGTTATGATCAGCAGCTATGTTACCTTACATCCACAAACCTGTTTGTCTGTTTTGATTTGTTTTTGGGTTTTTTTTATTATACCTTCAGGGATTTCTTCTGTTATCTCGAACTGAGTCCTCTCAACAATTTCTTCAACAGGTTTTTTCTCTTCTGGTGAAGGAGAGAAGTGATCTTAGGGAAAAACATCATGTAGGGACTGTTGCAGGTCTTTAAGTATCCCAAGTTATTAAGGATGAAATAAAAGGGACTTACTGCAAATAAACAACAACCAATGAAGGAACATGAAGACAATGGGAAATGACATGGGTAAAACACAACAGATAAACAAAGTATAAAGGACAAAACAGTGAAAAGATGCTTAAAGACACAGACAGACAATGTGATGACAGTTTTTATATTTATTAAGGAAGTTATTTCATAAAATATAATAATGTTGATACCTGTAATGGAGGCGTACTGAATAGATACCGTCTCTTCTTGAACAGTCAGACTTTCAAAAGCTACAGTAGACCATTAAAGGATAATCAACTGTTAGAAAAATCTGTGTTAAAATATTCAATCACTGCAGCATTAGATATGTCCAGATGATGATTATGTGAAACAATAATATAATTCTGGGATCAACCTCAAGATTTTGAGAGAAGGGACATAATTCTGACTTCATGCTCAGAGTTCAGGTCAAAGTCAGAATTCAGACTTTGATCTCATACTTTCCACTGGGTTAAAAAATGATCACACGGTTATTGAGGATAAAAGTTAAAGAAGGATGATGATGATTGTTAAATTTTAGGATGTTAGGAAATGGTTTAATATTATTGTTGATGGATGAAATGCAGAAACTTGGTGATTTACATTTCTTCACGCAAAATGTGGAACCTAGGTGACAATAGTTAGTACTATTTTAGAACCTAATAATTCAAAGGAGGCGTATACCTTTCACTTCTGTTCTCTCTTCGTAGTGATAAAATTCAGATGAATCTTTCAGTAGAGAAAGAGATTTATAAATGACACAGGCCGAGACAAGTTTTAGTTAAGGAGTTTAAATTAAATCAGATTGGTAGAAACTTTCCCAGACTCACCTCTGTTAACAACCATTGAAGCTGTCTCTGGTACTTGAACTGACGTGTCTGGGATGTCTAAAGGTTTAGCCACAAATACAACTTCATTTAATATTAAAATTAACGAAAAAATATATATGCATACATATATATATAGAGAGTGTTGTGACAGCAAAATGGAACATTTTCTCTGTTTCAAGATAAAATTTTAATAATTTACACTAATTAACTAATAAGGAGTTAAAGTCGTGAAGACATGTTTAGCTTTACCGTCAATAACTTGCTGTGCGTTTGCTTTTAAAATACTCACCCTGAGGAAGCCTTCCTAACCCAATTTCTGTGAAAGGACAAGGTTCAACATGTTATTATACCCGCTGTAAATCGCACTAAAATGAACTTTAGTAACTTTATTTGTCTGATTAAACGTACAGACCTTTGCCTGAAAGGTAAAGCTCAGCTGTGCTTCGAGCTTCTCCCATCGGCTCCAGACGAGCGATCACAGAGTAAACGCCTTACAGAGTGGAGACATTATTGATGCTGATTACATTATGTAATGTTTTTGAGGTGAGTTAATTTTGAAGACACTTTTACTAAAAAACTACTGTAGAATTAAAATCATGATAAAGCCCCAGTCACACCTGGAAAGTCACTTTCTGTGTGCTGGACAGTTTAGCTTCCCCATGAAATTTTGCTCCAAGGATTTTACATCTTTTCATTCAGGAAAGAGTTTTATTTCAGAGGGAAGAAACTTTTGTAACTTTGTAGATCCACAGTGTATTAACATCAGATAACCATCTACTACAGATTCCTCCATTTTGGACTCCACGGCTCTTGATCTACTCAGAGCTCAGCTCTGCAAGGAAGGTTTTTTATTAGTTATTGATGGTAATTTCTGTGTAAAAGTTCTACAGAGTTGAACTTGATGCAAGAAATTTATGCTTAAATTACCTGATTTCACTACTGTGACTGGACCCTTACTCAGATTTTATATGTAATCATTTAAGGCTGCACAACTGAAGAAGAAAATAGATGTTTATACTGCAGTTTAAAAGGTTAATTTGTTGTCTTTTTTAAATGTTGTTTTATCATTTTACCATTCTTCACATTTTCAAAAATTAGTATATTCAGTTTAAAAGCGTAATTGTTTTGTTGGTGTGAAAAGTTGGATGTGTTTTATACAACATACAGTATGCCTAATTTTACTTTTATATATTTTACTTTTATATATATATATATATATATATATATATATATATATATATATATATATATATATATATATATATATATATATATATAATTTTTTTTTTTTATTACATTTTTTTTAAACCAACTCAATTACAAAAATTATTACTGCAGTTTAATTTATTTTTTGCGTCTTCTTATTTTAACAAACCTTCATCCTCTGCGGTTACGTTGTGGATGGTCATAAAGTGCCGTCGGCCCTCAGTCCTGAAGTTATATTTTGGGCTCTCTTTAAGCTCCCATGAGTCTTTGTACCACATGACGGTAGCATTGTCGAAGGATAATTCGCACTCGAAGGTGGCAGAGTGGCGTTCATTGACCTCGATGCTTCTGATGCATTTAGTGAACTGAATTTGGTCAGCTAAAACCAGATAATCAGAGTTAACTTCTGATTTTTATAAGTTTATGACATTGATTATTTAAATGATTTGCTGTTATTTTTTACATATTAAGACTGTTTGGAGTGTTTATAGTCTTGACTTACATTAAAAAACACAAAACAAGCACAGAAATCCACAGAAGACAATAATAAAAGCATCGCACCCCTGCCGTCTCAAAGAGGTCAGTCAGAATTTTTGTTAGTCTGGAGCCTTACTACTTACCTGTTTTGTGACTAGCTCCTGATAATAAGATAAAGGAATAGAACATGAAGACACATTAAAGACATACAGACAAGTGTCCAGCAGATGGGAACTTCAAACAAACTCTTACCTGTGACAGTGAGTTTGGCGTTTGAGATGTGAGGACCACACACCACACGGTAATTGCCCTGATCTTTGACCTGGCAGTTCTTGATCTTCAAATAATGGCGGTCGGCGACGCTGCTGATGTCATACTTGTCACTGTTGTCCAGTTTCTGGGTGCCCTTGTACCAGGTCAGAGTGATCTCCGGGTAGTTGATCCTGATCTGGCACTCGAAGATGGCGGTCTGGTTCTCAGTCATTGTTTGGTCAGTGATATCTTCCAGTACAGAGACAGGCTGAGGATTCAAAATCAGTTTTAATTTTTTTGATCAGTGTCTAAGGCTTCATTTTCACAATGGTATTAATCATGAAAAATTATGAAAGGAAATATTTGTTAATGTTTCTCCATGACTGAAACAACTTAAAATAAAAAATACAATAGAAATAGTAAGACTGGTAAAACTGTAAAATATAACTTCCATAACTCAAAAATAACAAATTCTTCAGATGTCGATTCTGCTTGACCTGTTACCCTAATAAGCAACATCTTGAATCAGTAATATTACGTCCCTGTATTGCTTGCTAAAGCAACCAGTTCTTGGGAGTAAGAATTTGCAACAAAACAGCTGAGACCCTATGGAAGCATACCAGAAGCACAGTGACTCTTATACAACAGTAAACTAATGAATAATTACTAAGTGCTATGGATGTATATGTGATGCTGATGTGACTTTCAGTTTGAAAGCTTTTGTGTTGCTAAGTGGAGGATTGAAAAAACTTAATGTTGTGTAAATTTTCTACCTTAGGATATAAAAATAGTTGAGTTTTGGGGAAATTTGTTTAAAATGATGCGTTACATATTTCATCTTAAGACAAATGACCTGTAACTGTTACAAAACATTGTTCAAAATGTGATAAAGTGATAATATCTTGGTTTGTAGAGAGCACCAGAAACATTTACATCATTAAGCTGAAAATGTTGTGGGAGGAGTGTATGAAGGAGCTCATAATAGCAAGATAACCATGTACGAGCAGCAGGTTGTCAGCTGTCACATGCAGGGCTTGAAGGCTAGAGGCATTCCCATTGAGGTCGGGCATTCACTCCACAAAGCCTTAGGTGCTTTGGGCATAACTGGAGTATCATAGAGAGGAGCCATCAGGAATACCACCAGAGCAGCTGAGAATGCCTCAAGGTCACTCTGGTTTTGGAGAGGAGGCCAATGTGGATACGCAAGTGCCAGCTCAACAAGCTGTGGCCTGATCAAGGTCTTCTAATACTTGATTTTTTTTGTACCTCTGTGCTGATGCGTCCCTCCAGCTGGTGGATGAGTTGAGCCATATCTTCCTCTTCAACCAGACCACCATGCTCCACCTCCTGCAGTGGGAAAGACGACTGTTAAAGCATCTAAATCAGGGTGATGAAATCTTAATTTGTTGCACTTTTTTTTTACATCACTGCTGTGTGATGAAATATCGAGGAAAGATTTGTATCATTGCTCTATTTTGACCTTTCCAGAATCATTTTAGTAGGTCTTTTCTCCCACATGAACCATTACATCCTGTAACTTAAAGTGTAGCCATTATCCAAGGTTCTAGAAGTAAATCAATAGTAATTAATCTGCACATTATTTTCTTGATGCTCAATAAGATTGAATGTTCCTAAACTTGGTTGACCCTTCCAATATTTTGTTTTGTGTGAAAAACATTATAGAACCCAAAGGGATTCAATTTACTTTGATAGGGGATGAGGAAAACATGCAAATATCCAAACTTGAGAAGCTTTAACCATAATTTTTTAGGCATATTTGCTTTAAAACATGACTTAAGAAGAATTGTTACTGCATCATTTACATACAATAAATCTTGTAAGGACTGGAATCAATAACATTTCAGCTGTGATCCATTTTGATCAACCCCCTGTGCAGGTGTAGCCTTTCCTATAAACTGAATGTTAAATACACTAAAATCATTACATATAAACAAAAAAAGTCAATATCTTCTTCTTCTTTGTCCATTCCTTCCTGTTCCACAGATCCAAATGGTGCCCTCTCAATTCTAATATTCTGGTTTTTAAGACACCAAGACCTTATGGGTTCTTAAAAGTTGACGTTATGGATCACTAAATTCCTGAAATGTAAAAATATCTCATACGACCTGTGAAATACTCTATTTCTCAAACCTGCCCATTAATAGCTTTTTGTCAAGCTGACCGTAGACTTTAAGTTATAATAGTAGTTCAAATATTTCTGGTAGCTGTATTTTCACTATTTAAGTAATTTCTATCCAAACCCTTAAAGATTTACTATCATCAGGATCAGTTATGTAATTAAGATAGTATCACCACTGTTCCAGTCTCCATTTCCTTCTCCTTCTTTAGGAACTCGATGGCCTGGAGGATGGCCCGGTAGTCGTGGATTCCGTGTTCTCGCAGGATCTTCTCATAGTCTTTAGTGTCATGACCTCTCAGCAAACCAACAATATCAATCTCTTCATCTTTCTTGGGGCTCTTCTGCTTCGAGGGAGTTCTGGCACAAAAATCAAATACACAGTCAGAGATGGTGCCTTCTTGTCAACAGGACCAATACAAAGAGATTATTTTCTTTTCAAGAGGACAAAAAAATCTGCAACAATTATCAGTCAATCTCTCCTGAATGTCCACACAGATTCAGTCAAATGAAGTCAATTGTACAGTACAATCAATTTGGTGCCAAAGCTCGTACTTCTTCAACACTGTCCTTAAATCTCCAATTCCCTCTACTTCCTCCTTTTTGGTGACCTCCATCTCAGCACTGCACTCAATCTCTCCATGCTTGTTGGTGGCGATACATCTGTAGTGTCCAGAGTCAGACTTTGTCACTTCTCTGATCTCTAGTTTAGCGTCCCGGCCCTTCTGTTCGATGGAGATACGACCACCAGGAGTTATCTGCCTCCATTTGCCCTTCATCCACTTCACGCTCGGGATCGGGTCACCTCCAATCTTGGCAATAAAGGTTGCGGTGCCCTCTGAAAAAAATAAAGCAAACATACAGCTCCACGTTGATATTTTCAGTGTATGTAATTTTGCAGTGAGCTACTGTTTCATATAAATTCTACATGTTGTGCTTTTTAAAGCTTTAAAAGACTGTGAAAGAGTTGAGATGGTAATGCTTCAACAACCTGCCAGTAACACTGAAGTATCATTAATGTACAGAGCTCTCATGAAACATTGCTTCAGGTCCAGAAAAGTCTTCCAACATGCTACTTACTCTCTGTGAGAGACACATTTTTTGGTTCCTCGATGAAGAACAGGTTGTCAAGCCTTTTGACTGGAGCAGCTGCAGCTGGGGTGGCAGCCTCGGTGGTCTTGGCTGCTTTTTCTGAAAAGAAGAGAGAGTGTAGCATTGCCACATTTAAATGAAACCAAGGAACTCAGTCAGAGCCTTAAATCTGCCCCATAAAGTAATCCGTGACAATTTTTGTCCATCTTAATTGCAAGAATATATGTATACATATAATGAACCCACATCCATAACAGTATAATGAAAAATGACACATTATGTTCCAACAATGATACATTCAATGTAAAATGTCTTCTTTTGTATGAGCAGATGTAAGCCCTTACAAGGCTTTTATCACAGATGTATGACCGCCACCGTGTTATAATAAACCTAAATGTAATTTTGTTTCATCTGTTTTATTAGTCACTGCATTGCCTAGTCAAACCAAAAGTATCCCAGTTGGGTACATTCATGGTGTAAAAATGAGTAGAATGTAAAAATGATACGAAGATGAGAGATTATAAACAATCAGCAGACAGGCTGGTCAGTAAAATGAAACACTACTGTTCATCACACAAAACTGATACCTCAAAAATGATTCTGTTACCTTTCACATTGACCCTTGACTTGCAGAAGTCACTGCCATTAGCATTGCTGGCTTTGCAGAGGTAATCCCCAGCATCGGTCTTTGAGACTGGGCTGATCTCCAGACAGGCCATCCCACCAACAAATGTGATTCTGGTGTTTCTGCTGGACTTAAGCTCCTTCCTGTCCTTCATCCATTGGATGGTCAGTGGAGGAGACCCAATGACATGGCATTTGAGGCTCAGCTTCTCACCCACACTGACAGTCACTGGCTTCAGTTGGATGTCAAATTTAGGTGCCTGGCCAGTTTCTGAAGGAGTGATGGGGAAGATACAGGATAGCTACAGATACTTCCTTTTCAAACAGTAACAGGATAGACAGGACATTTTGGCAGAATTTGTACAAAACCTTTAGAGGGAATACAGGCCATTCCCCAAACAGATTAAAAGGAAAAAGGATGTGAATCCTGAAAAAGTAATTTGTCAGTGTCTATTCTGCCTCCACTTAGTTTGAAGACGTATGGAGCTCCTGGTCTGTTATCTAGCCCTGAACCCGATGGAAAAAAACCTCAGATTAGAAACCAACTGCTCTTTACTTGTCTATTCTACACTTCCTGGCCAACATAGAGAAAATTCAATGCCAAAAATGGTTGCCTTCTGGTCAAAATTGAATGTATAATGTTGAAATCTGGGAGGTAACCTTTCAGGAAATGTAAAGTCTAATTTATAAGCACTATTTATAGCTCTACTGGAGTATAAACAGCTTCACACAGTACTATTGTACAAGAGCATCCTTAATTAAACATCTTATCACATTGTCAAATTAGTGATCAAACTATGAAACTTCCTAATTTGTAGTTAGCTAATCTTTACCAAGCCAGCTAGCTCAGCAATCTATTCCAACTGGCTATTGGCAGCATGTTACTTGCTAGCTTGCCAGCTAAACCAGCTTTTCGAATGGCCACACAGGTTGTCACTACATCACCAAGCTTCTTGCACCACAAGTTTGATTAAGGTGCATAGCTAAATCTCACCATCACTATCTGGTGTGACTGGGCACTAACATAATAAAATCATACTTAAGGCAGCCATTTGCTGCTTTTTGATTGGCTGACTGAAGATGCAACATGTTTTGCCCATGTTAAATTGCTCTCAGTTCCTGATGACTTCAATTTAAATTTTGTAGAGACCTAGACCTATTTAAGGCGGACCAACTGAACCAAGATGGAATACACAATAAGGATCTGAGATTCCATTTGTAGTGAGGCTTAGATTTTCAGGGATCATTTTTATCTGAAGTTCATTTAACTTTCAAAGGAACACGCAACAAAAAACAACATCTAGTCTTCATCAGTTTTAGATAGATTATAGAAAAATGTCAAATATTTGAGAGAAACTGACACACTCATACCTGAAATGGTGAGGGAAACCTGACACGAAGCCTTGCCAGCTTCATTGGAGGCCTCACAGGTGTACACTCCAGTGTCAGAGATGGTGGAGTCTCTGACACACAGTACAGCAATGTTGTTCTTGAAGCTGATGTCATATTTATTAGAAGAATAGATTTCATTGTTGTCCTTGTACCACATGATGTTCAGTGGCTGGGAGCCAGACACTCGACCCTCTATCTTCACCGTCTTACCCACTGAATCCAGCATGGAATCGGAGGGCTTCTTAATGAAGTTTGGAGGGACTGTGCGCTCTGTTAGTGGGGGAGAAAGTGAAGAAGATCAGGCCATGTTGTGATAAGACGAAATGTTGCGAAATTCAAATCTGCCATCCACCAGGCCACTGGGCCATTACCACATTACCATAGCATTAGGGGAAACAGAGGCACAGCACGAAAGACAACATAAACATGTCCTGCAACACAAAAGCAATCAAATGAACAATATCAATCCTATTAATTAATCCTTGTACCTGCCATTGGATCCCTTTTTCAGGCAAGAAAATATTTATTTGACCAAACTATAACAACATACTCTCAGAGACCTCTTAAAAAATCCTTTTCCTTTCCAAACCTTTCAAACACAGGACCAGCCAACCATAAAAACACCAAAAACATGATTCCGGACTTTGAAGATGTTACAAAATTCCTTCTTACTGCCACCAAGTACAGGACCACAGGAGGTTAGCATTAGTGACAACAACCACAGGTGGGGAATGAGTTGAAATGGAAGGAAATGTGTTAGTGTGTCACCCATTTTAACATGAGCATGACAAGTGTCAATTCCATCCATATTAGAAATTTTGCAAGTGTATTTTACCGCTGCTGTAGCTCTGTCATTAATGAGGACCTCCAAAATGCAGGAGGAGTTGGTGGTTTTCACGTTGTTCTGGTAAGAAGCCCAAATCAGCTTGTTGTCTTTCTTCTAAGTCACGTAGCCCCTCTGGCTGCCAGTGTAAGTGCACTCCAGTTTCAAGGGTTTACCCAGCTTATGGCAGACATTCACTAGTTTCTTGGTGAATTGGACAGGTTCTTAGAGAAACAATGTTGAAATAAGTCATGGAAACCACTGATCGTTACATGTGGAGGAGGAAAGACTATATAACTGCGGAATATCCAAAGGAGACTGTGGATGTTTTCATGTGTAGAAAGAGAGGCTATGTAATCGGGGGTGATCTTTAGCTCTATGTGAAGGTAAGAAAGATTACAGGCGGTGGAAATGCTATGTGAGCGGCATTAGTAGTTGCCTCTAGGAAGGATTAATTTCATGCATGAAATAAGTGATGAGAACTACAAGCACTGTGTTGTTGGTTAGTGTTAACTAGTTTGGCATAAGCATGACAGATATCAGAGCTTGGAAATTGGAAATTTCGCAAGTGTATATTCCACAAGCCTCTTCTCTGTCCCTGTTGAGGACATCAAGAAAGCAGCTGCAGTCTGTGGTCTTCACACTGTACTGATTAGAGGCCCAGATCAGCCTCCCATCTTTCTTCCAGTTCACGCTTGCTCTTTGGCTACCAGTGAATGCAACTCTAAGAGCGTAAGTGGTTTGCCAAATCTGAATGTGGTATTTTCCAGCTTCCTGATGAAGCGAGCAGGTTCTGTGTGAAGCAGTGATGGTTGTTAGATGCAGATGTTACGATTAGAATTCAAGCATGAATCTTTAATTATAATTAACTGGTGAAATTCAATTAGCCTTAATTGAATTCTGTGAAGTATGATATGCAGCCAAAGTTCCACCCTACTCCCCAGGCCAGCTTGTGTTTAAAGTAGCCTCCACTGCACAATGTATTTACTCATTAAGGGTTTCTTGGGGTTGTGTTTAAAAAAACAAAAAATTACTTCAATCAGCTCAAGCAGGATGGAGTCATTTTGTTCTATTTATTTATCAGGGACCATGAGTTCCAAGATGCATGAGGACTCAGTGTTCTTGACATTGTATTTGATGAAGCCCAGAATGGCTTCCAGTCCTTCATCCAGCTTACATGCACCCTCTGACTGCCGGTGTATGTGCATGTCAGACTCAATGGTGACATACATACAAGTCTCAGAGCCTGGCCAACCCTAAAGGTCACATCCTCCAGCTTTTTTACAAAGCACACAGGTTATAGGAGGCAAGGATATTAGTTGTTAGTTGGCTGTCAACTACTGATAAAGATGAATGACATTATGTGAAATGGAGTCAGCAAGTAAGCTATAATTGTGATGAATTAAACTTTGAATAAGGCTCATTGCTTTCAGTTTTTATTGATTTTAAATACAAATTTAAAACCATTTTTAATGTTCTTATGTCTCAAAATTAGCATTCACTGGAGCTAACATTAAACTGTGTCCTCTGGTAGTGATGTCACCCCAGAAATTAAAGTGAAAAGTGGAGAAAAAAGACCAAAGGACAGTGAATTATATTTATGCACAAGTTGTCCATGTCATTTAAATAAAGTAAAACTGTAAAATGTGTTATGCTGCCAATGTTATTTCTGTAATCCAACTTTGTTTTCCTTGTATGTTTCACAAATATCAACAGTACCTTTTAACAGTAAAAAGCAACTGTTCCTAGATACATTTGCCATGTCAAAACAATGAACAGTTTTGTTTGAAAAATTAAAACTTAAAACAGTGAGCCTTGACTCTGACCTGTCATGTTTAATGTGTTACCTAGTTTGACCTGTGCATAGCAGATAAATGTGTTCTCAAAGTTTGAAATTTCACAGGAATATCTCCCTGTTCCCTTTAGCCGGTCATTGTTGAGGACCTCCAAAACACAGGAATTATCTGTGGTCTTGATGTTTTACTTATAGGAGGCCCAGATTGGTTTGCCATCCTTTCTCCAGCTCACGTAGATCTTGGGGCTGGCACTTAAACTGCAGCACAGTTACAGGGGCTGGCCAAGTCTGAAAGTGGTGTCTTCCAGCTCTTTTAGAAAATATACAGGTTCTACAGGAGCCAATGGTGATGTTAGTTGCATGTTTTTTTATGTTACAACAAGCAAATACATGTTTATGGGAAATTATTGGTCTGTGGGGAATTCACTACAGTTTAAATGAAGTGAAATCAACAATGATGTTCATGAGGTGCATTTGCTAGTGGCTTTACCTATCTTAACCACAGCATAGCAAATATTAGTGCCCTCTGAATTGGAAATCTCACATGAGTATTTCCCAACAGCTTCCTGACTTTCACTGTTGAGAACTTCCAGGGTACTGGAGAAGTTGGTAGTTTTGATGTTGTATTTGTATGATTCCCAGATGGGTTTGCCATCTTCCATCCAGCTGACATAAATCCTCTGGCTGCCAGTAAATGTGCAATCCAGCATCAGAGGGTGGCCAATTTTATAGAAGGTGTTCCTCAGTTTCCTCACAAAGTGAACAGGTTCTAAGAAATCAATTGGCAATGGTGGTGTTAGATAATGTAGGCAGTTGAGTTTTACTTTTCAAATAAACTGATTATATGACACCTTATGGAAGTGTAAATGATTAGTTATTTTTTGATATTTGTTATTAAATAATGAGGTAAATTACCAAAGTTGTTTACCTAGTTTAACATTAGAATGGTAAATATCTGTTCCTTAAGCATAGAAATTTCACGTGTATCTTCCGATAGTCTCTTCTGTTGAGGACTTCTAGGATGCAGGCATCATTGGTGGTCTTGACACTGTACTTATAAGATGCCCAGATTATTTTGTCATCCTTCTTCCAGGTCACACACACCTTTGGCTACCAGTGTATGTGCACTTGAGGGTCAAAGATTCACAGAGTCTGAAATACGTGTCTTCCAGCTTTTTCACGAAGCGAGCAGGTTCTGAGAGGAGTAATGGTTGGGTTAGTTGCATGTAGCCTATACTATGTTGTGCTAGCATGCAGGTAAGAAAGGTCATGCAGTAGTAGTGAGACCTAGATGACTACTACAATCCACTCAGGCTACTAGTCAAAAGCAGAAGGCCTCTGTTGTTGCCATGATTAGCTGTAGAACTGAATGCAGATGGTGTTGTAAGCATTTGTGACTTTACCTAGGCTTACATGAGCATGGCACACATCAGTTCCAGCTCTGTTGGTTATTTCGCATGTTCCACCTGCCTCAGGCCTGTCACTGTTGAGGACCTCCAGAATGCAGGTTGAATCAGTAGTTTTAACATTATACTGATAAGACGCCCAAATCAGCTTGCTGTCCTTTTTCCATGTAACATAGATCCTCTGGCTTCCAGTGTATGTGCAGACTAGTTTCAGTGGTTGACCAATTATGAAAGTAGTGTCCTCCAGCTTCTTGATAAAGCGTACAGGTTCTGAGAGAAGCAATGCTGATGTTAGTAAAGTGCCCACTGTAATCTTGCCATGCATTTCTATACTAATATGTCAAAGTTAGTTTTGCTACAGTTTTGTAACAGAGAGATTAAGAGGTATTAAGAGGGAGCTAGATTAGTATTTCTTTTCCAAGAGTTGCACATTTCACCTGAAGTTGACTTTATGAAGTTTTTGGTACAATTAAAAGACACTGAATATGACTCACGGTCGTTAAATTGGGAAACCTCAAAGGGAGATGATCCATCAACAGAAATATCATTGAATGCTAAATTTCATTTTTGTTGAACAAGTCAGTTGAATAAAATTTCTCCCTAAAATTTGATGCACAAAAACCCGGTAGGATTTTTAACATTAAAAAAGAAGTATGGAAAACATATATCACCTTTAACCATCACAGTACAGCTGTGGGAGGCTGAACCAACCCGGTTCTCAGCCTTGCAGACATATTCGCCATGATCAAATTTGGTTGCTTTGACCAGTTTTAAGGTAGCAACACCATTTGCGAAGTCCATTGAGTTAGTTTTGGACTTGTGCAGCTTTCCATCAGCTTTAAACCAGGCTATGGAGATGTCAGGAGTTCCCGCAATATGGCATTTCAGGATAAGTGGATCACCCACAGTCACCTCCACTGGCTGCATTTTTTCAACAAAGAATGGTCGTTCTAAAGTGGAAGATGATGATGAAGCTTTAGTATGACTGCATATGTTGAGTTTTGGATGAGGAAATGAAAGAATTAATTTATGAATTACTGAATAAATGAATGATCATGAATTATTACTACTGAAACTACAAAATTTTTCACAATAACATGCCATTAATAATTTTACCTAGAATTGAAACTTGGGCTTCGCATCTGTCACTTCCGACTCCATTGTCTACTTCACAAGAGTATCTACCGGCTGCTTCCATCTTGTCAGAGTTAAGAACCTCCAGGATGCAGGAGGTGTCAGTGGTGATCACATTGTACTGATATGAGGCCCAGATGAGTTTACCATCCTTCTTCCAGGACACATTTACCCTCTGGGTTCCAGTGAATGTGACCTCAAGTCTCAGAGGCTTGCCCTTTTCTGAAGAAATGTCCCTCAGTTTCTTCACAAAGTGGACTGGTTCTGAGAGAGGTAATCCCGTAATCAGTGAGATAAAAATCCTTTTCAGGAGTGCACAGATGGTTAAAAAAGATAAAATACCCAGCCAACAAACCTTTCACAAAGAGGTAAACTGGGCAGCTTTCCTTCCCTGCATTGTTAATGATCTGGCAGGTGTACTCTCCAGCGTGGGACTTTTCGACTGTATGAAGCACCAAAGTGGCAACATCGTCCTTCAGGGTGATCTCACAGCCTCTTCCGTGCTGCAATTCCTTGGCTCCCCTAAACCATTTCACTTTTAGGGGGGTGCTGCCTCTAACTTTAGCTGAGAATGTCACATTTTTGCTGGGCAATGTTTCCTTTGCCTCAGGTGTTTCGACAAAAGATGGAGGTTCTGGGTTCAAATAAAAATTATGGATTGTAAGATTCGTCCTGCTTGTGCTAAGGAAAAGATCCTTGAAATTTTCAGTTTTTGACTTTATCACATCTACTGACCTGTTACATTCAATGAAGCGCTTGTCTCACTGGTTCCTGCAGCATTTACAGCTTTACACGTGTATTTGCCCGAATCTGAAATCCTGATTATTGTAACTCTCAGCTTGCAGTTATTGTCAGTGCAGCTAATATCATAGTTCGGCCCACTTTTGATTTCGTGGCCATTGTGGAACCAGGAAGATGTTAAAGGAGCAGAGCCAGTAACCTTACACTCCATCTCACCAGGCTTACCCACAACAAGGTGGGTATCTCTCAGCTTCCTTATGAAACTTGGTGGAATCAACTTATCTATTGTCAAAAAAGAACACGTTATAAAAAATATCTGAGCTGACTCCTAATTAATGGATCAAAATTTCACAAGAGAATAAGAAAATTCACAAATGGCATGTATACAATGTCCACTAACCTGAGACAGAGAGCTTTGTTTTGCAAGAGGCTGTACCAACATGGTTCTTAACTTCTAATTTGTATTCTCCAGCGTCTGCTTTGTCAGCAGATTGAATTTTCAGGGTGGCAACTTTCTTTGTGAAGGACATCTGATACTTGGCACCAGCAGAGAGGTCTTTGTTATCCTTGAACCACTTAATTTTTAGCTCTGGCGAGCCAGATACTGTAACTTCAAGGGCTGCATTGTCTCCTGACTTCACGTTCAAGGACTCTGGGCTATCCACAACGGTAGCCGGCTCTAAAAATTAGGGAGGAAGGTATTAAGCTAAATGATACCTTTCGCTGTAACTAGTGGTACTGACTTAAAGTGTGGAATTCTACAAACCTAGAACGGTCACTTGGGAGACAGACTCCACAACTCCAGAGTCATTCCTTAACTGGCAGGTGTATTTACCAGCTGTGGTGGAGTCAACCTTGGGCACTACGAGAGTGACCACATTGTTCTCAATGGTGATCATCCTGTTGTCACTCTCTCTGAGAATATGATCTTTGTCCTGAACCCAGGACACAGTCCAAGGCTCAGAGCCTTTTACTGTAGCTGTCAGTGTCAGCTGCTTACCGACTCTCACTGATTGGTCTACAAGTTTCTTGACAAACACTGGTTGTTCTGAATAATGATGGAAAGATGAAGGGTAAGGAGACATGATTGCAGTAGGACTAAATTTTGAGGAAATGGGCACTGATTCTGTACTAACCTTTAAGGGTAATGGTAGTGCTGCAGGATTCCCTTCCTACATTGTTTGACACCCTGCATTCATAAAGACCAACTTCATCTTGCTCCAGTTTCAGAATATGAAGCGTTGCTGAGTTGCCCTCACTGACCATCTTATATTTCCTACTCTCCTTTAGTGGCCTTTTGTCTTTGTACCAGTTAACCTGGAAAGGTAGAGTGCCATACATCTCACAATGGAGGCTGGTATCTTTCCCTTTAATGCCCTCCACTGGGCTTGGAGTTTTAATAAAGGATGGGGGCTCTGGAAAATACATCAGGTGTATTAACAGTGGTAATATTCATTGACAAGCTATCTTCACTGCAAGCAGTTCAGCAGGAACTGTAGGTCATCACATAAAAAAAAACAAAACACTCAGACCCATGCTATCTGACACACCGGAGGACAGAAGTCAGATTTTTGACCCAAACAAGGTGGTTCTATGGGATTCTATGCCAGACTTTTGACAGGGATCTAAAACACTCTAGACTTCATGTCAAAACTGTATCATAAGGAATTTTCATTCCTTCTTTTTCATGCTACACAAGTTCAAAAGGGACAAAATCCACAAAACAGCGTGTAGCCAATATATCTACTTGATAGCTGACCTTGAATCGTGAGAATGGTGCTGCAGCTCACACTGCCAGCATCGTTATGAGCCTCACAGGTGTACACTCCATTATCCTCAAACCTTGTGGTGTGCAGCTGGAGATACGCAGTCGTGTCAACAAACATTATTTTATAGTTGGCTCCGTCGGTTATCTTTTGGTAATTTTTGTACCAACACATATTCAGGGAGCGTGAGCTGGTGGCCTTGCATTCAAAACGGTATCCCTCACACTTCTTCACAAAGGTAGTGGGAGGTAGTTTCAGGACAAACTGAGGTGGTTCTGCAAGGTCAAAAAAGATAAAGTTACCACTGTCAGCATATAGTAACACTTGAACATCAATGTGATGTATGCTGGATGTGGACAAGTGACAAGTGGCAGGTGATTCTCAAGACAACACAGAAATTCCTAGAAAGAAAAGGTAAGGTTGTCAGGAAGAGAAAATGATGTTGAAGAAAGAGGAGCTGTGAAAATGAAGAAAAAATATGGAGTTATTTGAATGGGGATGGTGGACGAAAAAAAAAAAAGAATAGTCCAACCTTTCACCCGTAACTCTGCTGCACTTCTCAATGTTCCTGCTTCGTTGCTAACTTGGCAGGAATAAATCCCACATTGCAGGGTGCCCACTGAGTACAGCTCTAGAGAGGAAGAGTATTTCTCCAGTCTAATCGTACATGATGGCCCAGTGATGAGTTCGATGTCATCCTTGGACCATTTGATCGTAAATGGAGGTGTTCCTTCAAATACACTTCTGAAGAGTACAGTAGACTTTGGAATAACAACCTGAGACTCAGGCTCATCTACAAATCTTGGTGGCACTAAAACCCATAGAGAAAAATGATTAAAATACATGACTAACAGCTTTTAAGTTGAAAATTTGAATAAATTGGCCTTTGGATGCTAACCTTTAGCTGTAAGAACTCCACTGCACACACAGCTGCCTGCTTTGTTGGTAACTTTACAGGAATACTCTCCTGTATCGGTGCTCTCAGTCAGCTTTAACTCCAGTGAGATTGTATTTTCTGCGTGTAGAAGTTTATATTTGGAGCTCTCAGTGATCTTTTGTGTGCCTTTGCTCCATTCAACTGATACTGGAAGAGAACCGGCCACTTTGCATAGTAATATAACCACTGAACCCATAATTGCTTGAATGTTGGTTAGTTTTCTAGTGAACGTTGGAGGAATGACCTCTTCTGTTTAAAATGACATTAAAACATATTTAGAGTCAAAGAAAAAGAGCAATTCTAAGATTTACAATATTTGTTCCATAAAGAAGTGTAATGTACTTTACAAACCTAAAACAACCAGTATCACTTCACAGCTACAAGTACCAACAGAGTTTGTAGCCGTAAACAGGTACTCTCCACTGTCTTCCAGCTGAGAGGACTGTATGTTAAGACTGCTGATGTTGTTCTCATAGCTGAGATGATGTTTTCTGCTAGACTGGATCTCCTTGCCATCCTTGGTCCATCTTAAATTAAACTGAGGAGTTCCAGCTACCTTGCACTCAAGACTAACTGGATCTCCACAAGTCACTTTAACTACATCTGGCTTCTCTTGGATCATAGGTGGTTCTACAACCCCAAGACAAAGAGATATGGGTAAGTATTATTGCTGTTAGCGCTAGCTATATGTTAGGTATAAGAATTGTGTGTGAAGCAGAGGTACCTTGCACTACAAGAGTGGCAAAGCATTTATCCTGACCAGCTTCATTGACAACCTGGCAAGTATACTTCCCGCTGTGAGTTGGCTCACAGGCAGGAATACTGAGAGTGGCCTCTTTATTGTCAAACATTCTCTGAATCTTTGCATCCTCTGTGATCCAGTTCTCATCTTTTTGCCATTGTACAGAGAGAGGCAGAGAACCCTCCACAATGCAGTCAAAAATTGCAACATTTCCCAGAATAGTGGAGACATTTTCTATCTTCTTTACAAATGTTGGAGGCACTAATGCAAGCAAAAGATTGAATTTTATACCAGAAAGTGGACAGTACTGTATGCATAATGTATATCAACGTGGTGTTCAATTAGTAGTAAAACCAACCTTTCAGAGACAAAACTGCACAGCCAGAGCAACTTCCAACCTCATTGGCTACCACGCACTGATAAGTACCAACATCTTCCATATTACAGTCCTGGATTTTCAACTTTTCACTATCGACGATAATATACTTCTGGCTGGGTTTGATCAGCTTTTTATCTTTGAACCATGTGACCTTAAATGGAGTACTTCCTGCCAATTTGCAAGCAAACCCTGCTGTGGAACCCTTAACAACTTCAAGAGATGTCAGCTCTTCAACAAATGAAGGAGGCTCTGAAATAACAAAGCAAATCAAACTAAAACATACTTTGATTTCTGTTAGTGATGTAATATTTAACTTGATCTTCCTGACATTTGAATTAAATGCTGAGAAAATGTAAACAAAGGATATCAAACCTTTCACTTCAAGGTCAACAGTGCAACTCTCTGTGCCTGCTTCATTGCAGGCCTCACAGAAGTATTTCCCACTGTCATGTTCACTAACTTGAAAAATCTCTAAGGTGGCTACAGAGTTGAAAAATGACATCTTGTGTTTGACACTTTGGTGAATCTCTGCTTCATCTCTGAACCAGTGGACAGAGATCTCTGGAGTACCAGCAACCTTGCACTCAAACACCTTACTCTCTCCTACTCCTACTACTGATACACCTTCAGGTTTTTCAATGAAAGAGGGGGGATCTGAAAACAAATGCATGCAGAATACAATTACTTAAAATTTGTGGTCACTACAAAGTAAAGAAAACTGATATTGCTGTGAGACCAAATATGAACCTTTGACAAATAGTGTTGCCTGGCACGAAGTGGAGCCAACATCGTTCTGTAGTTCACAGACATAGTCTCCAGAATCAGAGGTTTTGGCAAAGAAGAGCTCCAATGAGCTTGAGGTATTGTCTTTGATCACAGAGCAGTTGGCATTGGATAAAATCTCTTTCTTATCTTTAAACCATTTGATGGTCAGTGGAGGCGTTCCAGAGA
Source organism: Istiophorus platypterus (assembly GCA_016859345.1). NCBI lineage: Eukaryota > Metazoa > Chordata > Actinopteri > Istiophoriformes > Istiophoridae > Istiophorus > Istiophorus platypterus. Next base: position 514,838 of record CM029122.1, on the reverse strand, counting down.
CCAGTATATTAAACTGGATCTTTGAACCAGGCAAAACATTGATGGATTCAGGCTTTTCAAGAATGCATGGTGGTTCTGTTGGTGGACAAAACCCAAAAATTCTTAATCATAACATAGTCACAACATATATGATATGATTATGAATTAAAATGCAAGAAAGTAAGGAGGATGAAAAATGAATTCCAACCTTTAACAAATAAAGTCCCAGAGCACTGGACAGATCCTGCCTTGTTTTTAGCAATACAGGTATAGCTGCCACTGTCTTTACTATCAAGATGAGAGATTTCCAGAAATGCAACATTTTCAAAGAATGTACATTTGTGTTTCTTGTCGGGCTGGATTTCTTTCTCATCTTTGTACCAATGTATTGTCATTGGCAGGGAGCCAGATACAAGACAATCCAGATGAACAAATGATCCTTTGATACCGTCTGTCTCCTTCAGTTTTCTTGTGAAAGATGGTTTAATAATCTGATCTATTACATATAAAGTGCAAAACAGTTAATTTTGTTGTATAAATACACAGAAAATTTCATGAAAGATATAAAACTTTGGGATAAACTGACCTAAGACAGTAACTGATGCTTCGCAAGAGCTGTGCCCGGCAATATTTGAAACCTCACAGGTGTATTCACCAGTATCGCTTTTCTCTGTTTTAATAATCTTGAGCACAGAGCTGGTGTCCGTGTTCTGTATTTTATATCTCTGACCCGAGGTCAGCTCCTTTCCTGCTTTCATCCATCTGGACTTGAGTGGTTTGGTGCCTGAAAATCTGCATTCAAGCCTGGCTGGGTCACCTTGGGATACACTGATGGACTTTGCGTGTTCTGAAATACTTGCTAGCTCTGGGATAACAGAATGATCCAAAACTAAATTAGCTGCTACAACTTAAAGGTGTAATTGTGACAGATAAAGCATCAAGCTGGACATAAAAGCGAAAGCAGACAAGTAAATGCCAGAAACGTCCCACAAACCTGTCACTATGAGCATGGCGGCACATCTCTGAGTCCCAGCTTTGTTCTGTGCCTGACAGATATATTTCCCACCGTGTGATAACTGAGCATTTTTCAAATTCAACATTGCACTTTTGGTTTCATAGGACATCTTAACATGCTCGTCTTCTCTGAGCTCATGATCATCCTTGATCCAGGAGAAAGTCATGGGAAGAGACCCAGACAAGATGCACTTCATAGAGATTTCAGAGCCCACCATGCAGGATATATCCTCTAGTCTCTGAACAAATGTAGGTGGTTCTAGTGAGAGAAAACCACAAATCAGACTGTGGGATACAGGAGGATTTACAAGGAAATAATGATCCACATTGCAAAACTTTATTTCCCTGATCTAATCTTATACTGGCTCCTTAAATAGGAAAACCATATGCAAGAAATCACAATAATATAAAACTATTTAGGACTAGCAAAACATAGAAAAAATGGATTCGATTTTTTTTATATTGTGTTATTGCTAAGGTTTGTATACAAACATCATTCATAAAGAAGTTGGGCAGCATGCAGCAAGATAACCTTGAATGAGAGAATTTGAAACGGTCCTTTAACTAACCTTTCAGTGAAATCTGGCAAACACAAGATGTCTCCCCAACATCATTTGCAACAGTATATTGATATTTTCCAGCGTCTCCTGTCACACAATTTAAGATCTGAAGAGTGACCGTGTCATTTTCGACACTGATTTTATGTCTTTTGTCATTTCTGATGAGCTTATCATTGAGGAAACAGCTTATTTCAAATGGAGGGGAACCTGAAATGGTTCCTTCCAAGATAATATCAGATCCCTTCACAATCTCAGCTGATTCAAAAGGCCTCACAAACACTGGAGGCTCTATAAAAAAAGAGATAATAATGTTAGATTTAAATGCAGTACAGGACTGAAGAGTAAGTTCTAGTCCAATGAGGCCAGTCTGGTCCACAGAATTCTTTTAACTGTTCATGGTCAGGACATTACAAGAAATATGCTTGCTAATCATTGCTGTGACTAAGAGAACAACAAAGATATCTCAGATATCACTGTATTGCTTTTTTTTTTTTTTTTTTTTAAAAAAGCATGTTCACACACGCACACAAGGGTCATTCAGAGATGGTGCATGGCTGTTTCTTTTATAATTGTATGTACAACCAATTTACACACTTGACAAACGGGTCTGATATATGCAAACCAGTTAATCTGCCAACATCTGTGACCTCTGGTTATTTATAACACCTTTTCTTGCATAGATTTACAGAGGCATTTAAATGTATCTTTGCAACCTCTAGGAGCTAGAGCTCTGAGCCTCTAGCTTCACCTGTAGGATATAATATATATATATATATATGTAAATTTTTGTGTTAGAGCTTATCCATCCATCCATCCATCCATCCATCCATCCATCCATCCATCCATCCATCCATCCATTCACTATAGCCACTTATCCCTTAGAGGGTTGTAGGTGGCTGGAGCCAATCCTAGTTTACAGCTGGCTAGATGCTGGGTACACCTTGGAAAGGTCACCAGTCTGGCTAACACAGAGACAGACAACCATTTAAAACCTAAAGGAAATTTAGAATTGCCTGTCAACTTTAACTTTTAGGTCTAGGAACAAATAGTTGAAAGTCAAAAATAACAATAAAAAATACATTGGCTTTCCGTCTGCAAACGCAGCCGATTTTGTTTGGTGAAGAGTACAAGATATCTAGATAATATACTACGAGTAATCGAACCCCAGCTCTTTGTGCTGGCAGACAGAAACGTAACCTCTGCACAGTGCCCCACTTTCCAGTTAATGTAGGCAGCACTGAACATGTGCAAAGAACAATGTGGACCAGACTTTTTGCCAACAGTCTGAAGTATGTCTAAGAAAAACATGGTGAATTGTACGACGACTACCAAAGAGTGAACCAACCTTTCACTGTTACTGAGCTGCTGCACTGGTCTCTGCCAGCCTCACTGGATGCAACACAGACATAATCTCCATTGTCCTCTACAGAACAGGGCTCTACCTCCAGAGATGCTACTGAGCTGTCAAAGTACATTGTGTGTCTGTGGTCTGAAATTATTTCGGAGCCATTTTTAAACCATGTGATGCTAATGACAGGGGTACCCTGCACTTTGCAGGACAACTTCAGAGGCTGTCCACTTTTCAGCAGATGTGAAGGCTCAAGCTTCATTGCAAATGTTGGGGCTTCTGCAAATTAACAGTAACAATTACAGTAAAAAGAGGTTAGGTAAAAAATTAAAAGATCAACAACAACATCAAAAAAACAGTCAGCACTTTTTAAAAAAAGAAAGAATGAAGCAGCACCTTTTACAAAGAGCAATGCAGTGCAATCCACCTTCCCAGCATCATTGGATACTTGGCATGTGTATTTAGCAGAGTCACTGGGTTTAACAGCGTGAAGCTCCAAGGAGCTTGAAGAGCCATCTTTCTTTATGAAACATTTTCCCCCAGTGAAAATCTCTTTTTCCTCTCTGAACCATTTAACAACAAGAGGAGCTGATCCTGTAAAGGTTGATTTCATGACAACATTTGATCCTGGTGAAGCGTCCTGGGAATCAGGTTTCACTGTGAAGACTGGAGGTTCTGGAATTATTTGGGAAAAAACAGCATGTTCATGGCCTATCAATAATCTAGTCATCCTCCAAATTCCTTTTTAATCTCAGATTTCAGCTAAAAATAATTCAAGTCCTGACCTTTGATGGATAAAGTACCACTGGTTTCTTTTTCCCCGGCATCATTAGAGGCCCGGCATGTATAAACTCCACCATCACTTTGATCCAGACAGGTTATCATCACAGAGGCTATGTTCTCATTCAAATCAAGTTTATATTTGTCATCACTCTGGATTTCTTTATCATCTTTGTACCAGGAAACAACCATTGGCTGAGATCCAGAAATCCTGCATTCCAAGGTCGCATTACTACCGATACGCCCATCCACTTTCTTTAGAGTTTTTGTGAAGGATGGTGGAACTGCACGATCTGTGTGGGAAAATATATCAAACAGACACTGTAACTGTTATCCAGGGTCAAATGTTTTGGAAGTTATTATTGATATATTCTTGGCTAGAACTAACCTAAGACAGTGACTGAGCAGGTGCATTGATCTTTTCCAACTTTATTGGAAACCTCCATCTTGTACTCTGCAGTGTCTCTTTTATCTGCTGTGAGGATCTTTAAGCGGGAAGTGTTCTCCTTCACCGTCATCTTATATTTACGGCCACTGATCATCTCCTTCCCATCTTTAAACCACTTCACTTTTAATTCTGGACTCCCAGAAATCGAGCACTCCAATGTGGCCGAATCGCCTGCAGTCACATTGATGGATGCTGCTTTCTCTAAGATCCTTGCAGGTTCTAAAATACAACATGAGTTTTAGCCTTTTTAAACATCTAAAAGTCGACTTAGAAAATATTTCCAATAAATAGGTATGTGTTCTAACCTTGGACTGTCAAGATAGCTTCACATTTCTGTTGTCCTGCCTCATTTTCAGCAAGGCAAGTATACTTGCCACAGTGCTTAATCTCAACAGATGAGAAGAAAATGCTTGTGATGTTTTGCTCAAATGTCATTTTGACATTTGGATCATCGTCTCTTAGTAGCTCAGAGTCTTTCATCCATTTGATAGTGATGGGAGCTGACCCTTTTAGACTTCCCTGTAGTTTCACTGTATTTCCCAACACCGCTGTAGCACTCTCAATCCTCTTTGAGAACATAGGTGGCTCTGAAATAACAGTATTAGTAATAATAAAATAAACAGCAGCAAAGAGGACTACAATAATTATAATAAAAGTTAGTTGATTATTTTATTCAACACTAACCTTTCTGTTTAGCTTCTGACTTTGATGTTACTGACCCAACCTCATTTGATACAACACATTCGTATTCACCAGAGTCAGCACTTTCAAATGATTGGATCTCCAGAGAGGCCAAGGATCCCTGTGACACTATCCTGTATTTCTTATCTGTGGACAGGCGCTTCTTATTCTTTTTCCAGGCCACCTCAAATGGTGCAGAGCCTGCAATTTCACATTCTAATACAGCCACAGATCCTCTGACTGCCTCTAGTGAGAGTAACTCCTTTTTGAAAGTTGGTGGTTCTAAAGAGGAGCATATAGTTCAGTAAGATGAGTTAGTATCCAGACTAAAAAATTTGGTTCCATAATAAATATAGCCTAAGTCTACACACCTTTCACCGTTACTTTAGTGCTGCAGCTTTCACACCCAGACTCATTGAGAACCTCACAGGTGTAGTTTCCACAGTCACTCAACATGATTTCCTTTATCTCAAGAGTGGCCACACCATTCTTCAGACTGATGCTATATCTGCCACCAGCAGACAGCTCATTGTTATTAAAAAACCAGGAGGTGTGAAGTTCAGGGGATCCTTTGACATTGCAGTGCAGCCGTGCACTACTGCCTTGCTTCCAAACTGTGGTTGCTTCTAGCCTCTTTACAAAGACTGGTGGCTCTGGAGAGTTGTGTGGTTAAAAAGAGCCATTATGAAAGTCAAAGAAGTCATTAAAAATAACAACCCAGCAGAGAAAGAAAAGAGTTTTAAGATTTGAAAAAGAGACAGCTTGAGCTGCAATTAAACCAACTAAGTCTTATAACTAAACAGAATAAAATTATGTTAATTTTCACTACTGAAGTTTTGCAACAGCTTCAAACACTGCAATATCCATGAAAATTAACTAGAAAGCTCTTACCTTGTACCTTCACCAAAGTGGAGCAAGTTGAACTCCCAGCCTCATTTGTCACTGTGCACACAAGATTTCCACAATCTTTCAGTGTGGTCTTTAGGATATCAAGGGTAACTGTCTTATCCTCGAAAGACAGTTTACAGTCTGGAGACTGGTGGACTTTTCTACCATCTCTTGTCCAGGTGACAGTTACTCCGGTGTCCTCATCCACCTGACACTGCAGGTGAAGAGGAGCTCCGACCACAGCAGTGACAAGACCCAGGGGCTTTACAAAGTTGGGCTTATCAATAACTTGGAGCTCCATGCTGCACTCAGCTGTCCCAACATTATTAGAGACTTTGCATACATAAAGCCCTCTGTCAGCTGCTTCAAGTTTGGTTATCTCAAGAGTGTGTTTATCCTTTTCACAAGAGGTTTGGTAGTGTGTAGGCACTTTGGGTAAGGCCTGGTTGTCTTTGAGCCAGACAACATTCAGAGGAGCTGATCCTGTTATTACACACTGTATCAATGCTCTCTTTCCAACATACACAGTTTGTGGGTCAGGTTTAGTTATAAAGGTAGGTGGGTATTGCTCTATAAGGATTAAGAAAAAGAGAAACACATTAGTGGTAATATGTTATACCCTGTTTATTTAAAACAAGCAACACCTGCCACTGAGACAAAAACAAAGCAGCAAATCAAGAAAGATTAACAAATAATTAACAATTAAGCAAACAGAATGCAAAGTCTCCAGAACCAGTGGCTATCCAAAGACCAGGGGCAAACAACAAAAGAAGATATCTTGTAGGGAAAAAAAATCAACTTGGTTTCTAGACTCAGGTTTTCTTCAACACCTATAACAGCTCCAAACTCAACCAGTGAAGAGGAGGGAAACATGCATTGCACATACCTGTCACACTGAGAGAGGCGGAGCATTCATCACTGCCATGCTCATTGGATGCCCTGCAAGTGTAGTCACCACTGTCCTCCTTGGTTGGGGTAAGGAGCTCGAGAGATGAAGTGCTGAAATGACTAACGATCTTGTAATTATCTCCCTCTTTGATGTGCTGTCCATCTTTGAACCACTTGAAGCTCACGTTTGGAGCGTCCTCAGTTTCACATTCAAATATGGCAATGTTGCCAATGTTGATCTCCAAAGGCACAATTCTGTGCCTGAACACAGGTTTCACTGTGTTTTTGGGGAGAAAGAAAAATAAAAAGACAAAGTAAATAAACAGGAGGAGTTGAAATGGAAGCAAAAAGGAATGTTTCTACTGGAGGTGGTAATGTAGTGAACCTCGGATGGAGAGTGACACACAAAGTTATCCTGTTGTGACTTTGGAGGAGGAAAATGGTATTAGGTTTAGGTTGAAGACGTGATGAACAGGAATTCTGTGATTAAAAATGGAGAGAATAGATGCAAAGAACAATGGACCAAGAATGAGGAATGATGGATGTTTAAAGATACTGAGTCAAAGGTGATTCCTTGGAAAGAAACAGGAGTGGATATGGGGGTAATTTGTCTGTGGAGGAATGGATGAGCTGTGAGGAAAAGTGAATATGTTACTGCTGTCAAGTGAAAACCTCAAACCTCCAAATTTAGTTTTGCCTTGAATAATCTCAAAGAGAATTTAACAGAGGGCTTTGTGTACATTCAACTCGTGAATACTACCCCAAAGTTTGTATGATGTTTAAGTTAGGATTGAGGTTTGCAGACAACAGAATGTGAAATCCACTGATGTGTGAAGTTAGTTGATGATGATATTAAGGAATTGCTCATCATCAAACCTCTTGAGACCACAGTGAGTCTTGAAGATGTTGTAGTCTTGCCAGCTTCATTCTCAGCCTCACAGACATACTCTCCTTGATGCTTCTCCTTGACAAGTTTGTTGATAACTAGTGTGTATGTATCATGGTCTCTAGAACACCTGAACTCTTTGCCAGATTTCATGAGCTGCCCATTGAAAAACCAATTCACTTTGGTGACATACTTTATGGTGGCATTAAAAATGGCCTTGCTGTTTTCCTCAGCGCAAATGTCTTCCAGACAGTCAACAACAACAGGATAATCTACCAGACTGTCTGAAGACTCACTGATCATGATTGCCTCTGAAAGATATTCCTCTCTGGTTTCTTTATGGACACAAATGTCCACACGTTCAACAGGAACCTGGCCCACAGGGACTCTGGCCGTTGCTTCAGCAATGGTGGCATCCCTCTCTGACCTTACTGTCGTCCTGCACACCTGCCTGGACTCATGGATCTCAGACTGACTCTGAACTGTTGCACTTTCAAAAGATGCCCTGGTTTGAGTTTTGATGGCTGCTGACTGAGACACAGCAGGAGGAATCACAGCTGCACTCTCTGCCACCATCACAGTGTCCATAACAGATGACAACACCTCTTTAGAGGATGTTGAGCTGACCAGTGCTTTTTGTGGCTTTTCAATCTGCATTCTGCCTGGCTTCTCTGATTTAAGGCTTTGTTGGTCCTGGAAGACCATAGCATGCAAAGCTACCTGGAGTTCAGACCTAAGGTCAGCTGTCTGAGGGTATTCTCCCTCAAAAGAAAGTGTGATCTCCATGGGGGCACCTGGTGTTGTGATAAGATACATATTCGTTGACTGTTTGGGCTCTCTCTCAATCTTTGCCACCTGTACCTCCACAGCCTCTAACTTTCCTATCACATCAGCCAGTAATACTGGCTGCTCTTGGGCCATGGCAGACTGAAGAGCATCTCTGAGCTGATGCCGTATATTCAGACTCGATGGTATGGGCATCTGAATGACAAAGTTGAGTTCTTTAGGTAGAATTTCAATGTCCTGAGACTCGTGGACAAACAGAGCTTCTTTGGGCTGCATCATAATGCTGACAGATGAGCCTTTAGATTTATGGATCTCACTTGAATGCTCTCCAATAATGACATGCTTTTCTTCTAACAACACTGACTGTCGGACTGACTGGCCTTCTTGGATCTTGACTGCAAAGTCTTGCTCAGCAGCTTCTAACATAGTACAGGTTTCAGTGGTAACTGCCTTCTCTTCTATGAAAACAGGCTTTTTGGGGAACTTGGGCTCAAATTTCATCTCTAATCTGAATTTCTCATCAGTATCAAGATGAATAGTGTGACCCTCCTCAAGAGTCTGAGTGTCTGTGATGTTCAAAGAGTGCATGATATTCTGGTAATCCTCTTTCTGGACTAGTGCCCGCTGCTGCTTTACGTCAGCAGTAAGGGGAGTCTCCTTCGGTAGCTGCATGGGCTGGGATGAGACTGTGAGTATGTTAAGAGGTCTTGGCTCTGTGCGAAGCTGCGACTGAACCCCAGTCAGCGTCAAATCAAGATCTTTGTGATACTCTGATATGATCTCTCTCCTCTCTTCTGAGGTAGCTGCATGCTTTCTAGCCTTTTCCTGTTTCTTTATGGCCATCAGCTGGATGGGTTTAGTGATAGTAATTATGCCTTCCTTAGGTAAAACTGATAAAGAATGAATTGACTGAAGGTATTTTGTTTGTGGTAACGCTTTCTTTGGCTGAATTGATGTGGCATCAGTCTTTGCTGTAAACTCTGAAGTTGCCTCACATGCCACAGTTCTCTGCTCTTCTTGAGACACCAAGTGCAACAAAGTTGGACTCTTCTTCAGTTGTGCCTGCTCTGTAAAGGGTTTTTCGCCACTGAACCTACCCTCAGAGTGTAAAACATCCTGGTCTTTGATAACCTGCAGATTCAGGAGTGTTTCTCCCTCTTGCTGAGGCTGCAGACACAGAGAAGATACTATATCTTGCACCTGTCCTGTCTGGTCAGCCTGGAATGTGTATTTCTCTTCAGCAGCTATAGCCGACTTATATACTATGTCCTTGCTTGGGTTGATGCTCTCCTGCTCTGGTCTGTGTATTTCAAATTTTGTTTCTTTTGATAATGCCACTGTAGTTCTGCTCACTGGTGCTACCACTGGTTTAGACTGCTCCTTCTCAATGAGGGGTTTGGTAGCTGCATCTAAAGCTGGGAAGGGATCAGAGTGCCTTTCTGATATTGGCAGTTGCCCTGTAGCCTGAGCTGAGTATAAAATTTTCACCCCCTCTGTGATTCTGAAGCTCCTCTCTTCCTCTGGTCTATGCATTACACTTGAAGGTTCATCAACAATGGTTAGGGCAGACTCTACTTGGTGGCTGCTAACAAGCTGCCTGGGCTCAGTCAAGGTCTTCATGTGCTCTGGAGCCTGGGCCTTCAAAATCTCAGCCCTCACTGTGGCGAGTGGGATGACCTCTTCAGATGTAGCCGACATGAGTTTGGATGGCTGCTCTTTAGCTAACTCGAGTTCAACTACCTCAGGACTGAGAATCCGTTCAGAGTGCTGCTCAGCAATCTTTTGTCTCTCCTGGACTGAAGATAAGAAATTCGCCATATGAAGTTGTTTCATAGGAACAGCTGAAACCTGAGGTGGATGGGTGGGAGTCAAAGAAACCCTTTCCTGTATTTCATGAGACTGCAGCACTGCTGCCTGGTGGGTGAGCTGCTCTCGATGAAGGGTGGCAGCAGAGATATCGAGCTCTCTGAGGGTTCTCACCTCCTCGCTGGGAATAATCTGCCGGTCCTCAGTGCTAATGGTATAAATCATCTGATCAGACCGTTTTCTTTCCTGGTGTAACCTTGATTCCGTGGTTTGTTCAGTCATGGATATCTTCAAACCTTTAGTTTTCTTAACTAATGTGTGCTCTTCCTGAACTTGCTCCCTGAACACCAGCAGCTCAGCAGTGCAAGATGCTTCCCCATATTGGTTGGAAGCCTTACAGATGTAGACGCCACTATGTTCTTGTTTGACACTCTTAATATTTATAAAACCTGATCCATCTGGGTTGTTCATAATGATACAGAAACCACTAGGTTGAATATGAAAGCTGCCTTTAAGCCACTGAACCTTAGGAAGAGGATCTCCTGTCACAACATACTTAAAGAAAGCCTGACCTCCCTCTGACAACTGAACAGACTCTATAGTTTTAGTGAATTCTGGGGGTTTCCCTGTTGGTATAAATGTTGTCTCACCAGTTCTTTCCTCTCTTTCTGGCTCCTTCAGCTGAACATGCAGATAAGAAGTGCAAGTTGACTGACCAAATCTATTGCTGACTGTGCAAGAGTACTCTCCTTCAAACTCTCTTTGAACTTTGTTAATGACCAAACTATACTCATCTCGCTCGTGAATGAATGTATACACGGATGAACTCGTTATAGTCTGCCTGTTGTGGAACCATTGAACAATGGGCTCAGGGAAACCAGTCACTTTGACAGTAAACATAGCAGTTTCTCCAACAGTTGCAGCTGCAGGAGAAAGTTCACTAAGGAAAACTGGTTTTTCTTTTTTCCTCTCCAAACTGCTGGAGTATTTCTTAGACTCTGGCTCGAGTTCAAGTGTTCTGGTTTTGTCTGGTAACTTTAGGCCAGTATAGGATGACTCCTCTTCCACTGTGAAAGTTGAGCTAGAGAAGGCTGAGTGAAATAATGACAGTTTAAAGTAAAATGAGGTACATTGCAACCATAATAGAGTCACCTGCACTGAAAACAGAATGGCTTATGTATCTACAGTTGACTTATATTTGGCTGCATAGTAAATGAAACAACCATACTGTGTTGGATGCTTTAACCAATTTACTATACATAAATTACTACCGTCCTTTTTATCAGAACATGCTGTCAGGTTTTAAGATTTTGTCATGCAAAACTCTTTTAGAAAAATAAGGCATACCAATATTAAGTCTCATCGAAGATATGTTGAAAGAAAAAGAATGCAAAATAAAAAATCAAAGACATTCCTACTGACATGAAACAATATTTACCTTTCACTTCCTCCTGGACCTGAGTCATAGGTTCCCTCTGTGTTGCAGTTACTGTAAAGACACAAATTTTTACAAATTAAAAACACTCCTAAAACTGCACATAAAGTCTCATATGGTGCAAGACTGTTAGAATCAGTGACAGGTCGTGCATCCATATCATCCATTTGTTTTGGGTTTTTTTTTTTTGTCTTTTAATTGACATTCTTGCATGCTTCCTGTTGATCTTTAGTGATCAGCACATCTGCCTTTTAAAAAAAAAAAAACAACAACAACAACAAAAAACCTCAGTGATATGAGTGTGCCTCTCACTTTATCGCTTTTGATGTTTTAGTCAGTAAAGCAGGAAAAAAAGGTCAGTGACCTCTCCTAAACACAATAGTTAAAACCTTGTTGAAAAAGAGGTGTCACCCTGTGAAGCAGTGTGCTTCTGCTGGCTGTGTAGGTAGAAAGCTGTGTGGATGAGTGGTGGGCCAAACAAAGCCCAAGTGAGGAGAAGGACCAAAAGCATGCAGATGCCAACCTTTCATCAATGTGCTGCACTCAGCATCTCCGGCTAAGTGGACATTTTTGTAAGTGTAAGAGCCCCATTGTCCAGATCCCACATTTTTAACATTTACACAGCACAGGGGGCCGTCATGTTTCAGACGGTAAGACCAAGAATCTTCAACATTAAACCAGTCGTAAAGCCGAATGACAAAAGGAGTGGGAGCCCCCTTCATAACGCAATACAAGGAGCCACTGTCTTTGTTTCTGATTAGCAGCTCAGGGGGGAGTCTGATCAGGAACTCAGGGCAGCTGGAGAGGCGTTGATCTCGCTTGTCATGAGGCACGACATCAGGAAAATACAGGTGGCTGATGAAGCTGTACGGTCTCTGGAAAGAAGAAGGCAATGGTCCCAGCTTCTCCACTGCCTCCTGCTTGTCTTGGTCAGGGGGATCTCTAGCGGTCTCCCTGTCTGGCTGAGACACTTTACGCACAGTATCGGTAGCGATCGGAGTTTCTGCTTTGAGATTTGCTTCTTTAGCTGAGTGAGAATAAAGTTAGGGAGAGTAATTAGGGGTCAGAGAGTATAAAGCTATGACTATAAACACTAAAGGGGTTAGTAGGATGGAAGATGAGGTTAGCGAGGTAAAGCTGGCAGCAGCAGGAAGAGGATAAACTAGACTAGAAAAGCTTGTTATTCTATTACACTCTAACAGGTTACAGACTAACAGGAAATATTAAATTATGAGAGGAGGAGATGAAGCAGGAAGAGCAGTGGAGAGGTGGGGGAGACCAGATGGGGAGACAGACTGATAAAAAAAAGAAAGATCAACCACCTTCAACAGTGAGCTGGGCAGAGGAGCTGTTCTGGCCATGTTGGTTGGTGGCAGTGCAGCAGTACACGCCCTGGTCCGCCACACCAACACCCTGTATGACCAGGGACAACAAACCCCTGCTCTGAGAGCTCCTCACCCTCTCCGTGTCTGCCAGGCTCTGGCCGTTATGATCCCATACCACCCCGATGAAGGGCTGCCCATCAAATGAGCAGCTGAACTCGGCCATCTCACCGCATTTCACCCGGATGTTTCTCATTTCCTTCAGCAGTTTGGGGCTGGCTGAGAGTTCGATATCAAAGCTGCACTCAGAGCTCATGTCCACCGAGCTTACGCTCTCCTTCTGAATCTCAACCGTCCTCCAAGACATTGAGGAACTCTCAGAGACTGTCTCAGTAAACTCAACACTTTGGGCTGTTTGTCCCAACGACACAGCGCTGAAACTCTCTGTCTGAGTCTCCAGCCTCTTACTTAGCTTAGTCTCAGCCCCAGTGCTCCACACACTAGCTAAGGCTTTTTCATCTGGGCAGTAGGAAAGAGTAGAAGCATTAGGTCAACACATCATTCTGGTGACTTCTTCAGGTTACTTGTGTCACAGCATGTTTGCCAAGGATGCAGTTGGAGTGGAGCGTTGAGGATCAGTCAGGATCAGTGAGGGAGTGGACAGTGTCTGGTTTCCACTGTCAATCATGCAAGCTTAACTGGAGCCCAAATCGAAAATAAAAAAATAAAAAAGTTATGGATTATGTCTGTGTTTGTGTGTGAGGAACCAGGAAGCTAGGTCTCCAAAGTTCCTCTGACATAAGGACCCAGGGCTAAGAATAAAGATGTCCTTACTGCTAAAGCTATTCATGTAGAAAGTGAGGGTATCATGCATCATGTAAGAGAAACCTGTAAGATTATTACCTGTACTTACAGTGAGGATGAAAACAAATACAATGCAGTGCAGCTAACTGATTTCAAAATATATTCGTCTTGCATGCTCTCAGAAAGAATAAACTACAGTCAGTTTATTTGTTTCTAATAGCTGAGCAGGCAAATTGTTATAACACCAGGGGCTGGTTGCACAAAGATCTCATTGATCATGTTGATAGGGTTTCTCCAGTGATTTTTAAAGACCTTTTTAATACCACATATATTGCAATTAAATACCTTCCTTACTGTCAAAGTCAAACAGGAAGGGTTACAATTACTCAATAAAATCTTGAATTTAATACCAGTACTTAAGAGACACAAAATGTCTTATAATCTGTCCGTTTCCTGACCCAGATAAGAGACAGAAAACTGATGGATGGGCTTACAAATTAAAAAAATAAACATAAAATCAACCATTATGAGTCATCAGCCTCCTAACAACTGTTTCCCAGCAGCCAAAAGTTATAACTAATGTTACTGTCCACAGCAACAAGACACCTTACACCTTCTGAGGCCATTTTTTGTTGGGACAAATTGTATTCAATAGGCATTTTCAGTTAATTAGGGATTTGTGGTGGAATTTCTAATTTTCAGTTAAAACAATTTTGACAGTGCTAACAGATACCCCCTGCTTAGGCTAAGCTAGGCAAGACTCTCCTCCTCTGCTGGAGGCACAGCTAGAACTGATGTTGATCTGAAACATCTGAAAGTTTATCAGAGGATTTCACGAAGTGCTGCCAATCATAATCATTGTACGACCAACAGCAGGTGATGTCAGGCTTTGGCAATACAGACGGACATGCTTGAAACTTGCCATTTCCCCCTGCAGAAACATGCAGCCTTCTATCGGCTCAATAAAAAAATGTTTTTTTTCGGCCAATAGATGCTTCATTTTATTTTTAACAACGTGACTGTGCTGCATGCTCTTGTCATTTTGATGCGTCATACTCCCCTAGCTTTAGCCCTGGAGGGAAGGAGGAGACTCTCTAACTAAAAGCACGTGTCTGGACAGCATGTGCTGTAGTCATAGATAGGGATGCTCTAATTCATCGAGAACCAGTTGGTATGAGCCTATAATCATGGTAATCAACTCAGTGACTGGTATTGAACTTTACTAATTAGTTCTCAACTACTGCCTCTCTAGTATCTGAATTTCAGATTTTGTTTATAAATGATAATAGACTTAAAAGTATAATGTGTCAGTATCAGTCTACTGTGTTGAAAAAGTTTAAACCAACATGTTAGATTCTACAGTTTGAGACAAAAATCAGAGCATCCTTACTTAGGAACATGCTGACGGAAAAGGTCTCAATTTGACCATTGAAGCACGTGCAGTGTGTAAAAGTCCTACAGTGACAGTTTTATCTGAATGTTGTTGACACATGAACATCTGAAAAACTCACCATCGATATTCAAAGTCGCAGCACATGTGACCATTCCTGCTGAATTTGTGGCAACACATGAGTACTCTCCTTCGTGGTTGGGGAGAACTCTGGAAATCTCCAGCTGGCAGGTGTCACCATAATGAGACATCCTAAAGATGTCTGACTGTCTGATCTCTCTGTCATGACAGAACCAGGAAATCTGCAGATCTGGAGACACAGTGTTCATTTACAGTCAGGTTCAACTGAACCACATGCATGTTTTATCAATATTCACTGCAAATAATACTGAACAGGACAGACTGCATTCATCCCTGATATACACAGATGAGACATACTGCAAACACATCAAACTTTCACCTGTCACAACCTTTCATTTTAATTTTTATTCTTTAACTTAATTTTTTGTATTTCAAAAGCCAGTATTTAAAAATGAAGACAACTTAAAATAGAGGGAATTTTGCATTAGTATAAACCACAAAATAAAACAGAAATACATTAGAGGACAAGGAGGCTCTACTAAATTATGCTTAAAAAGTCTCTCTAATATAACCTAGTACCACATAGTTCTGCAGTTTGGTAAAATTCTGTGCAATAACAGCCAGAAGAAGCTTAGCATTGGTCACCTTCCCCAGAGACGGTGCACTGGAACTGGGCGGGATGTTCCTCTGTGGCCAAGATGTCACGTATGGGAGTGATGAGGATTGGAGCGGAGACCTGAGGGGTTTCGTAAACCTCAGGAACTAGAGGATGAGACAATGAAAAATAATCAATAACCCTATCAATCAAGTTATTCATCAATTTTAAATACTTAAGATTGTCTGGCTCAGGCTTTTCCATCATTGCTTTTCTCTTTTTTCATAAATAAAATCCCTGAGATTCAGACTGAATAAGCAATTTGAAAACAAACAAAACTTTGTCTTCTTTGACACTATAGAGAGCAAATGATTAGTTATTGAATGAAAAAGTTGCATTGCCCAAGAAAGCCAAAATGTTTTACCTGACTTTTGAAATGAGTTAAACCGCATAAAGGAGAAGAATATTATAGTTTCTGTGGAAACAGCATCTAAACTACAAAAAAGAACTAAAACCAAACTTCTATAACTTGACCCTGAGTTCATGATTTGTGAAGGTTACTGCAGCTAGTTTTTGCTAAACTGTATGTAGTGACTTTTCCCCAAGACGAAATCTTAATCTGTAAATGAAAAAAACGTATGCCATATATAACTGTGATGAACCACAACACTGCTGTAGCTAAATCTAATCAATACAAAACCCCTGGATAAACTTCAGCTCAAGCTAGCGTAGCTAGTGGAGTAGCAGTAGTTTCAACTGTTTTCTATCTCTCTATATTTAAATGTATTAAATTGTATATCAAACATATATTATTATTGTTAGGTCCATATGTCACCTATTTATGTATACATATTAACAGGGAATGGACAATGCATAAACCCAAAAGTGAAAGTTCCTACAAAAAACAGTTCCCGTGGACAAGAATGCTAAAAGAAAATATTTTATATATACTGTTACCTAAAGGCAGAAAACAGAATTATTTTCTAAAGTCAAATTTTCTACCTAAAAAACTTCATACTTAGCTTCTCTGTTTCTGTATAGCTCTCTCTGTCTTTGCATTGGTTTTCTGCTTTTTTTTTTTGTTATGTGAATATTTGGTAGGTGGTTTATAACAGAATGAAACCCTAAACCAAACCAACGTGTAAGTCAGCTCTGCCCTCAATTAAATAAATGCTGTATAAAGGCATGTAAAACACATACATTTTAGCTTCAGAATCCTAATAAAAATCTAATAGGAAAAAATAAAATGGATTCCAACATCTCAATGCCTCGGCATGATAATATACCTTCCACAGTGAGAGAGGCGGAGCTTGTCACCACTCCGTAGTCATTCTTGGCCTCGCAGCTATAGACGGAGGCATCCTCGGGAAAGACCTCCAGCATCAGCAGTGTGTGTTCGTCTCCGTCATGGAGGATTTTGCAATCGTAGCTGCTGATGAGAGGCTGGGAGTCCTTGAACCAGAACACCTGAGGCTGAGGGATGCCGCTCACCTGCACCGAGAAGCGAGCTGATCTACCTGATATCACTGTCTGGGGCTGCATATGGCGGACGATCTGAGGAGGCTCTGGCACTGAAAACAGAAGAGAGGAAGGTGAGTAAGTTAACTTTGTCTGCAACTCAGAATATTGGACTGAGAAAAGGTTGCACGAAAAGCACCTGAAAAAGTTTTGTCACCATTGGCTGCTTCGCTAATGAAAGTATCTAAACTTCTGCAATGATTTCATCTCTTGGCCCATTCATCACTTTAGCCCTCTGCACATTTTTCCCCAATCTGGTCATGTTTTCCATTAAATTACCACCAAATTATACAGGAAAATTTCTAAAACAGTTGGAAAACAATTTGGAATCTATGAATTTAAATGAAGGTATTAACTTCTCTGAATGATGCTTAATTCATGTTCAGTTCTATAGTTACTTAAGACTATTATAGTTACAGACTGTCAACAGAAAATCATTATAAAGAGTAAATGATTGATTTTTAGTAAATTTTTAGTATTAACTTGAATTAACACCAAACAATACACAATGCAAAAAACAAAAGTGTAATTGTAGTGACAGTATTGAGTTTGGTTAAGGTAAGTGAAAGCAGACTGATTTGTTACAGTCATGACAGTTCAGAGCTCTTACATTTGACGTGAAGGTTCATGGTGCTCCTGTTTCTGCCAGCTAAGAAGGTGTACTCCCCGGCATCGCTCCTGTAAGTCTCAGAGATGGTGAGGCGGTGGACCTTCCTGATGGTGACATAGCTGAACCTTTCCTCCGCTGAGAGCTGGATCTCCAGCCCATTCCTCATCCAGTGACCCTCTACCTCATCCTCATTCACCTCAAACTCAAAAGTTGCTCTTTGTTTCTCAACAACCTGCAAAATTGGATGATGTGTAGGGCTGAATACCAATATTTGAGATTCCAATATTTCCCAGGAATTCTTTCAAAATTTGTTTCTGTTAAGTAGGAAAAATGCTTGCAGGACCATGTTGGAACATTTTATTTTCACAAGATAAAACATTTTGAGTTTCTTTCTTGACAAAGACAGTTAACTAAAAAAATGTGTAGCTACTTACTGAATATTAAAGACAAACATCAGAAAATTAAAAATTTTAAAGAAGACAGCTATGGTTAATTATCTGAGGTTGTGCAGTTACAATAAAATTTATGTTATGTTAGAAATCCCAGGAATAATCCCAAGTGGCAATTTTAAAGTTAATGGAAAATCTTCAACCTTACAATTGATGCAAAATAAAATGATGAAGGCAAAACAATTCAAACTGCATGTTTTCAGAGTGTGTGAACTCACATTGATGTCTCTGCTTGCGGGCTCTGAGATTTTGATGTCCCGTCCCTCAACTCCCAGCTGACCCTTGGACATGTTGGATCCAGCTATAGCGATGTATTCTCCAGCGTCAGACAGGCGGACTGACGGCAGAACCAGACGGTGTTCGAATTTATCTGAGGTCATTTTATATCTACAGGGAACAGAGAGAGTAACATGAAAATGTTTTCGAATTTATCTGAAGTCATTTTATATCTACAGGAAACAGAGAGAGTAACATAAAAAGATGGTCGAGGGATTCTTTTCCATGATTTAAGTTTAGCTAGTGTTTATGAGCTACTGTACCTGTCAGACATCTCCAGCTCCTGACCGTCCTTCATCCACATCACCTGGATGTTTGGTTCAGAAACTTCACATTCAAAAGTTGCCCTCTTCCTCTCTGTTATCTTCAGGTCCTTCAGATGTTTGGTGAACTCAACCACACGGGCTGCGGTAGAAAAAAACAAAAATAAAAACAGGGACATGAAAAAAATTTACTTAAACCTTAATTAATCAGTGGTTGAAGTTTATTGAATCAATCCTGTGAGGCAAGGAATTTCCCTAGTAGGTTAATCAAAGTTCTTTTTTTAAAATATATTTTGAAAGGGGTTGATAGTGCTTAAATCAGGGTATGAACATCCAACTCAACTAATGAGCTTTTTAGCCTTTTTTCCATGTTTTGATTTTATTGCATGTGATTGTGATGCTTATTTGGAGGTTTGTAATTGATGATGTTTAAATTGTTACTGAAGTCCTAGTGGTCAGTGGATGTATAAGTAGTCACTGAGGAAATCATGGAAGACCTTTAACAGGTTGTTTTGAGTGGTCGCACTGGTAAATGGTTAGCTTCTAGATGTCTTTTAGGGAGTGCTAGTGTTACATGGGTAAGTTCTAGAAGTCCTTTAGAAAGTTCTGAGTGTCTTATAAATGGGAGGTTTGGGAGGTTTTAGGGTTCCTTTAGAAGGGTCTATTGGGACTATGGCAGGTTATAGGGGTCACTGGGGAAGTTCTTGAGATTCTTTATGTTTTTCTTGTAGTAATGGAGGTGGTCCTAGCCGATGAACATAGTGGAGCTATGGTAGAGACCAAAACAGAGCTAAAAGGAAAAATAAATGAAGTTAAAAAATAAAACTTACCCTCAACGTAAAGTTTAGCTTTGGTAACTGCAGAGCCAGCCATGAAGGTGTACTCAGCACTATCTCCAAAGTGTACGTTCCTGATGCTCAGTGTGTGTGTGAACTGTTTGCAGCGAGCATGACATCTATCCGTAGACCGGATCTCAACGCCGTTCTTCAGCCATTTGTATGAGATTCCCTCGTAGTTAACATTCACTTCAAATGTGACCATGTCTTTTTCCTGAGCGCTAAGGTCCTGCAGCATTGTTGTGATCAAAATGGCTGGAAAACAACAAAAGTGATGTTAAGTTCACCAAAACTTTTAGATATCTTTGAGACACAATTATGAAAAAATGGTCCTAACGCTCTATGGAAAAAAATGCCCCAAATATGCTTGATTAGATTCATCTAAATCAATGTGTTTTGTTTGATAGCCAGATATCCCTTAATTTACCCATCAATTGGACAATCTGAAGCCCTTATACAAAAAATTCTTTTCAAAGACCTTAATATGAAAATTAAGTCCAATTTAAGATTTTTTTAATGTCACATATTAGCAGTTTTTAATGTCATTTCTACATAAATTAATTAATTTCTAAAGTAAGCAAACTGGCTATATGGTTACTATGGCATAATATTTAAACCCGAGGCTTATTTTAGGCCAAAGAAGGGCAGCTCTTACAATTTACTGAATTTGTAAATTAAGGGCTTTTGAAATTCAGATGTTTATAAAGCTTGTTTCAAATTAATGGACAAAGGAACTCTGGTTGTCACACCTTTATCTAGACCAAGGTGTTTGGTGTGTTTTCAGATGTAAATTAGGAGTAAATTTATAGCATGGTAAGGGTTTGTTGTGTTTCATACTGAATTGTCACTCTATCCATTATTGGCTTTAAATTGTTCAAACAACTTTTAGTTAATTTATGAGTTAATTTATTTAGAAATCTGAGGTTCAATGATCAAACGTCAAAATCCTTAATTTCAGTATCAAAGATAGTAGCCAGGGGGAAGAACTTACGGCTAACAGTGAGTGATGAGGAGACGCGGTCGTTGCCGCAGACAAAGGTATACTCTGCAGAGTCATCCCTGCTGGTGTTCATGATCTTCAGCTGATGGAGTTTTCCTTGAACCACAATCCTTAACTTCTCACTCATCTCAATCTCCACGCCGTTCTTTAGCCAGGTGGACGAGACGTTGAAGTGAGAAACTTCACACTCGAACGTGGCCATGTGAGTCTCTGGCACCTCCAGGCTCTTCATGGGTTTGGTGACTCGCAGAGCTGAGGGGAAAATGTCAACATATTTAATCCCAATATAAGTATGTCTCTTTTAGGATAGCTACAACATCAAGAATTAAGTCATTCAAACTACTAAAATCCAGATGTAATTGTTAAACTCTCAGTAGTCTATATGAGCTTGTCTGGAGCTCAATTAAGTGCAAAAAACATAAACAACTCTCCCCAAAATGTAAAGATACCTGAATTAAATCAAGATAAAAAAAAATAAACGAGACAAATTAAACTAGACTTTTTTTTGCAACAATGCTACTTTTTTTTTTTATTATTTTCTAAATATATTATTCAAACCAGTGTTAACAGCATAAAAGTAGTTGAAGTTGTCTATATGACCTTTTTGAAATTACCCATCTAGGGATGATATTCATTTTTGCGTTTTTAATCATCTCGAGACATAAACTTTAGTTTTCATGTGCTGAAGAAGTCACAGTACCTTCTCCACCAAACTCATGAGTGGAAACAATAAAGTATTAATAAAACCTATTAGTAACAGAGACAAATGAAAATTATAATTTTCAGCATTATTTGGAAGAGAAATTTATTTTCAGCCTTTTCTAATGATTTGTGTTACTAATGTTAGCCTTTTAACATTAGTTAGGTGTAAAAGAAATACAGCACTGAATTAACACTGAAATAAGTTCTGTGCATAATAAGTTAAACTTGTTAAATGAACTTTTTAAATAAAGAGGGAGCTAAAGGAAGACATAAAATCTCAGATGAACATTCTTGGTTATACACTTCCCATCTTCAAAGTTGGTGTATGTGTCCCTCCATGCTGCCACTTACACTCAACGATGAGGCGAGCACTGCACTGCAGGTGGCCCACCACAACGGTGTACTCTCCCTCTTTGCTGTTGTCGACATCCTGGACAATCAGTTTGTGGGTCTTCTTCTCAGAGAGCATCTTGTAATGTTCGTTTGCCTTCAGATCCTTGTTGTTAAACATCCATTTCACTGGGATGTCGTCTTCAGAGATGCCAACCTCAAATACAGCTGTTGCACCCAACAGTGAAGTCACGTCCTTTGGCTTTTTCAGGATCCTGATGGCTGTGGGAAGATAATTTACAGTTTTATAATTTTTCGGGTCACTGGTTTCCTTGGAACTAATCTTCTGGTCACTTTTGAGGTTTTCTAACAACAAATTGAAATGTCTGAAATTTGTGTTGTTCTTTTTTTTTTTCTTTTTTCCTTTTTAAATTCAATCAATAGTTTCTTACTTTCAACGTTCAGCCGGGCATTTGCAGACAGTTTTCCCAGTCTGAAAGAGTAAACAGACTCGTCCTGTGTGGTGCAGTTCTTGATCTTCAGGGTGTGGACTGTGCCGTCAACACTGATCTCATATTTATCACTGAGCTGGATCTCGACACCATTCTTGATCCACTGCGCTCCCCTCACATTTTCGTGGGTCAGCTCCAGGCTGAAAACAGCTTCCTGAGTCTGGATCACATTCAGGTTCCTCAGGGTTTTCTTGACCTTTACAGCTGTGAAGACAAACATCATCATTATTCCAGGGTTTGTTAATTTGTATGTTGGATGGTCAGTTGCTCTCAATCTAGGGGTTTGCAAGTTGCCATTGCCATGGACAGATAAGTTCCAAATACCCAGATCTGAAAAAGGTAATCAATATCATTATGCACTTAGCCAACCTGCAGAGATTGTTCTAAATTTCTAAATTAGCTTGTCAGGAGCTTGGTTAAGTGGAACAAACATAAACTACTCCTCTCAGAAGAGCAAAGACATGTATCAAGCTACTACAAAATACATCTTGCTAGCTATCACTATTTAGTGATCCATCCAAGACAGCTAAACTTTGTTTTCAAGGTCAAGTTTAGCTTTCCACAATACTAAATCCAGGAAAAAGCAAACAAGCACAGATTAAACTGTTTAAATTATTTTGTACCTCTTTTGTTCAGTCCTTGGGTATATTATCAAAAGATAAGATTCACTGTACATCCAGCTTTTATGATTTGATATATAATTCCATATAATAACACAAAAATAAAAAATACAGAACTAAGTGTAAATATTCCCTGACATGCATATCTTTAATAAATGGCTTCTTAATAAAAGATTCAAACAGGCTATATACAGAGTCTGTTTGTTTCATTCAAAATGCCTGGACCTACCCTCAACTCTCAGGTGGGCTGAAGTCTTGGAGCTGGCAACCTGATAGGCGTACTCTCCAATGTCGGTGCCTTTGGTAATGATGATGACGAGGCGTCTAACAACGCCATTCACCTCGCTCACCACATTCTCGTTGAAGTTGACAGGCTGGCCGTCTTTCAGCCATTTACCTTCTGCAGTCGGGTTGGCTACTTCACACTCCAGCACGGCGGTCTGAGAGTCAGCCACCACCAAATCATGCAGAGGCTTCTTGATAGCACCACCTGGTTACAGGAGATAGTTTCTCTCAGTTAATGCTTTGCTCAGACCTGCGGTTGCTGAATATTTTTTGTAAGACTACATTAACAAAATATAACCCAGCATACCTGTTACGGTGAGTGAAGCACTGCATGTCTTCTCACCAGCAGCAAACATGTACTCCCCCTCCTCATCCTTCATTGCATTCATGACTGTCAGGGTGTGGTGCTTGTTCTTAGACTCCATCTTATACTTGGCACTGGCTTTAAGGGGATGCCTTTTGAAAGTCCAGAAGGCATCGATGCCTGGGTGAGAAACTTCTACCTCAAAGGTGACGTTCTCAGATTCAGAGCATTCCTTGTCCTTCATTGGGTTCACAATCTGGACAGCTGTTTAGATGGAAAAAGAGTTGAACCAGTTATTATCATCTAGTCATCTTTCATGATCACATAAATACACGATCGCATAAATACACGATCATATCATGATCGTATAAATTGTGTTTTCGATAAGAATCGAAAACATAATTTTTGTTTTCAGGTCATTTAATATTGACCCTCTCTTTCACACAAATTGTAGTCAATAAAGTGTCTAGCATATGGAGCTGTTTAATTTATTCAGATTGGCTGTTTCCATAAGATGCAGCAGCTCATGTTTTTTTAACTCTCCAGGTAGGACAAACATGTTCTACTAAATTAAATCCATTGTGGTATATGCTCATTTAACTGATACATTGTAACTGATATTGGGGCAGCTGTGGTTTAGGAGGTATAGTGGGTTGTCCATCAAACAGAAGATGAAGATTTTGATCCCGTGATCCTCCAGACAGCACATCGAAGTGTCCATGCGTAAATTACTGAATTGCCAAATTGCCACCGATGTATCATTGGTGTATGAATGTGTGTGAATGGATGAATGTAACAATAGTGTGAAAGCACTTTGAGTGGTTGATAAGACTAGAATAGTGCTATATAAGTAAAGTTCATTCACCATATATATTGTTCTTTGTGATTCAGCACATGCTTAAACATTACTCATCCCATTCTTGTGTAACTTACTCTGAACAGTAAGTTTGCAGTTGGTGTCGGCTCGACCAACGACCAGTTTGTAGTGTCCTTCATCGGAGGCGTAGGTCCTGGTGAAGACAAGACGCTGCTTGGCTCCCTTTGCCACCATCTGGATTCGGTCGCTGGGCATCATCAGTTTTTCATTGTGGTACCATTTGACTGAGCTGATGTCCTGAGCGGAGATCTTGGCCTCAAGTACAGCCTTGGTGCCCTCAACGGCACTAGTGTCTTTCAGTGGTTTCAGTATACCAATAGCTGCAATGAAAATTCAGGTGTTTTGTTTGTAATCTTTTATTTTTGAATACTAAATTCCTTTAGAAAACAAAATGCATCTGAGGGACCTTACTCTGAATCACCAACTTTGCAGAGGTTGAAATCTCCTGAGCGGGAACAACAAAGGAGTACATTCCAAAGTCCTCCTTGTTGGTGTCTTCAATAAGGAGTTTGTGAATCTGTTTGTCGATAACAATGTGGACACGGTTGGAAGCTGTGATGGGCTGCCCATTCTTCATCCAGGTTCCCTCAATGTTCTCCTGAGAGAACTTGACCTCCATCTGTGCAATGTCACCCTCGCAGACAGTCAGGTCAGTCAACGGCTGCATTAGGGTAACTGGACGCACTAAAATATCAAGGCAAATCTGTTTTTGTTGATCCTCCAGTGAGCAAGAATATACTCAATATATTTTATGGCAATCTGCTTGTAGATTTGAATATTTTTGCAGTTCAATAGAAAATTTGGTATGACAGTGGCACTACAGGTAAGTCCAGAGAGAGACAAAAATCTTTATGATTAACCCTCTGGGGACCGCACACCTCCATAACAAAGATTTTGACCAAACAAGAAACTCTAAACTGACTGCAAGAGTAAACTCTACTGCTTACAATTTCTTCCAAAACTCACATTTCATCTTCAGTGAGGCACTTGTCTTTAACTCGTCCACTTTGAAGGTATATTTTCCCTGGTCCTCCTTCTTGACATCTTTGACAGACAGGCTGTGTCTTCCACGACGGGAGCAAATGACGTATTTACTGCTGGAAGAAAGCAGCTTTTCTCCAAAGAACCAGCTCCCTTCTGCGTCCTCACGAGACACGAGACACTCAAACTCTCCAGAGTACGTCTCCGGCACCTCTGTATTCTCCAGCTGCTTCAGGATCTCTAGTGGAGCTCCTAATTATTGCACAATAAAAAAAATACACCCATATCTACAGTTTAGTGAAAAGTTTTTCATACAATTACACATTCTTGTAACAGAATACCATGTTGCACACCTTAGCAAAAGCATCAGGGAACAGTTCACACTTAATTACCTTAAACAAGGAGAGTTCCCGATTGTGGTAATTATGTATCAGTGCTGTATGTCTTTCATAATGTGTGGGCTCTCAATGGAAAACCCAAAAGCTTATCTGCCCTTTCCAAATCAAAGTATGGTGTGCTACGTAAACTTTATCTGATTTGCCAGATTAATTGGCACTATATGTTAGATAAGGTATCTAAATAGTGTCTACATTTAAAATTTGATACTGCACTACAAAAAACCCCAAAGTTTTATAATATTCCCATGCAAGACTAAAGGGAGAATTTAAAAGTTTTCAACTTCAACTTAGTTTTCAACTTTAAGGTTTTTTTAAGCTTTTAAGTGACTGAACCTCAGGGTGTAACAGACCACTTTGAAGCTATGAACCAGTGTTCGGATATGGTTACATGTGTTTCCTATGTGTCCATTGTCTCTGAAGAAAAAAAATATGTTTAGGAATTGTTCTCTTTGGCTGTAGCCAGTTGTTAGCCAACCCACCTTCCACATTAAGCTTGGCAGTTGTCCTGACATCTTCGTCTACAACCACACAGGCATATTCTGCATCATCCCTCATGTCAATCATCAGCACAGACAGGAAATGAACCTTTCTGTCAGAGTGCATCCTGTATTTGTCTCCGGAGAAGATCTGCACATTATTCTTCAGCCATTTCACCTTGACAAAAGGCTCGTTGGTCTCACACTCAAAAGTAGCCATGGTGTCCTTCTCCTTGGCATTTATATCCTCCAGCTTCTGTGTAAAGGTGATGACTTGCTTTGCTGCAAAAATGACAATAAACCTTTTGTTAAAAAATACACAACTAAAATGCAGAATTACAGCTACACTTTAGAAAGTTGTCACCTTGCACCAGCAGGAAGGCATGGCTTGAAGTCTCTCCAGCAGTGTTTAAAGCTTTAACCATGATGCTAGCAGAATCCTCTGCTCTAACATTTCTGATCACTAGTTCACACACATGATCCTCAGGCCAGTACCAGTAAATACGATCAGACTTCTCCAGCTGAACACCATTCTTGAACCACTGACACTCAGGTTCTGGTCTGCCCACAACCCTGACTCTGAACTTGACTTCATCACCCTGTGCGACTGTTTGGCTTGTAATGCGTTCCAGGATCTTAGGAGCTTCCATACTGGCTGAGAGTTTGACCCTCTCTGGTTTTAGAGGTTTGGCTGTAATTTTGCGACGCTCCTCCTCCTTCCTCTTCTCAGCCTCCTCCTTCTCTTTGGCATGGTGAAGCAGCTCATCCTTTGTTTTCTTCAGCAGATCCTCATAGGACTCATCTCTCTTGCGTGACTTGAGCTCCACTGCGGTAATGGACTCGTAATAGCCTTCCTCTGTTCTGCGCTTGAACTTGCTCCTCAGCTCTTCCGACTCCTCTGTGGATTTCTCGTGGACAATTCTGTGGGCTTTCTTGAGCTTGACGACCTCTTTTACTTGAGAGTCCTCTGCAGGTTTCTCAGTCTTCACCACCTCAAATGGTATTTTTCCAGCTTCGTGTATAGCCTCAGTTGCCTTAGCCTCAGGGGCACGGCGCAGATGAGTTCTGAAGTCCTCTTTCTGCTGAATTTCCAGCTTCACAGTGTGTTCAGCAGAACCCAGGTTGTTGTCTGCCACCACTCTGACCTCTCCTGAATCATAGGACTTGATGTCAGTGATCTCCAGATAGTAAATACCATCATAGCGAAGTCTGTATCTTTTGCTTTTCCGGATAAGTTGTCCGTTGAGGTACCAGTTAACCTTAGGTGCTGGATGACCGGTCACTCTGCACCGGAATCTGGCTGTGTCACCCTCCATAACTCTGACTGGTTCAGGAAGCAGGACAATCTCAGGTTTCATTTTCTCAGTTTCTTCTTCAGCTGTGACTCCATAGGGTCCTCCTTCATGAGCCATGCGTTCGATCTCATCAATTCTGTGCGCTCCCTTCCTGCCCTCAGGAAGCTGTGATTCCTCAACAAGACCTTTCTCATCCTTGACGATCAGGGTGGCCGAGGTCTGGTCGACTCCGTACTTGTTTGTTGCTCTGCAGGTGATAACACCACTGTCTCTAGCATAAGCAACTTCATAGTCAAGGCTGCAGTAGCCAAATTCATTGACCATGCGCAACCTGTTAGCAGCTGCCAGGGGTTTGCCATCATGCAGCCACTCCACTACCATGGTGGGATCGCCAATAGGGGTAAGTCTGCACTCAAAATGAGCTGGACCGAAACGCTTCATTCTAATAGAGGTTAGCTTCTTCTTGAATTGTGGTTTCTGCTGCTTCTCTTTGTCATAAAGGTCGCCCTCCTCCCACTGCTCTTGACCATATCGCAGATGAAGAGGCTCTACCTCTGGAGGAGTGATTTCTTTGGCTTTGTAGGTGCCTTTGGGAATAATGAGCTTTCTCTCTGGTTCAGGTTCAGCATAATCCACCTCAACATTGACTCTGCAGCGAGTAGTGTCTCTACCAGCCTTGTTAATGGCTGTTGCTGTGTACCAGGCACTGTCTGAGCCAACTGCTGAGGGGATCTGGAATTTGGCCTCTCCTCTGGTTCCTTCAATCCTGGAACAGGATTTGGCATATTAGAATAGCTTTAACATTCAAGGTTTTTCACTATAAAAAAAAATTGCTTTGAGGAATATTGTTGCTCCAACCAAACAAGTGCAAACTGCATGGTTTGCTGCCCAATGCCAAATTTTGGCAGGAGTCAAAGTAAGGCAAAGAGACACACATCTAGCAGGCCAGTACAAACCATTATGGTCTTCTCTTGTTTTTTTTCTTTTTCTTTCATCACACATGCAGTTTAAAAAATTGTATTCTGGACCTTGTTACCATTATTAATACACTAACTGGACCTTAATTTAAGGTGGCAAGAAACCTGACTGTAAGGTAAAACCTCTGTTGCACCCTTTCTCTCAACTTATAGTTGTGTTTGAGTTGTTTGCCAGCTTGTCAGCTTTCAAAGATTTGAAAAATTTAAATAGAATCAAACCTAGTCAGTCTTAGGGTTATGAAATAAAGGAATGTAACACTACACATGTCGGGACAACTGCCATACACCTTTAAAAAATATAAAATTAAAATTTGATTTTTCACACACACGCACACACACAAACACACACACACACACACACACACACACACACACACACACACACACACACACACACAACCATATACACACACACACACACACAAACTTTGCAAATTTGACAACAAGAGGATGGAGGTTTACGTCTTTTTTTTGCTTTGTCGAGTGGCAGCTAACTCGCCGATTTGGCCATCATTATAAATATCTGAATATCTGTTGTTGCCACAGTCTACTGTTTAGATTGCAAGAGAGCAAATTTCTGGATACAGCAAATATAAAACATACCTGATGTTTGGGTGCTTATAGGGTGTGATAATGTCGCTGTTTTTCAGCCAGACAATATCAGGCAGGGGGCTTCCAATGGCTTTTACAGCCAGTTCAACCAGAGTGCCCTGCTTTACACTAATGTTCTTCAGCTTGTCAGTGAACTGGGGTCGCACCAAGGTTTCCTTAGCTGAGAGAGCAAAACAATTGATTGTCAAGAAACTTTAGAGTCACCAAATATCATCAGTTATCTCCTTTTAAAAGTGATTCAACAGAGTTCACACAAATCCAAAAGTATATACATTCTTACCTTCAACAGTGAGAGTGACAGACAGAGATGACCGTCCAGCTCTGTTCTGAGCAATGACTGTCCATTCTCCAGAGTCTTGTGGCATGGCTGGGACAATGATTAGGGACTGAGTACCATCCTCTTTGATCACTATCTTGTGGGTGTAGTCACTAACAACTTGTTGTCCTGAGAAGGTGATAAATGGATTTTGATAATAATGAGACCATCAAATGATGTAGAGCATGGTTTATGAATATTTTATCTATGTTTTACTCACCATTGTGGAACCAGTATGTGTCGGGCATGGGTCTGCCAACAACCTTCAAGTCAAATCTGGCAGTTTGCCCCTCAGAGCATTTACATGAGGAAGGCTTCATGACAAACACAGGTTTGTAGAGTCTTTCCAGCTGAGCCTCATCTGTCTCTTCAAGCCGGCGGGCAGGAGAGCGTGCGGGTGAACGGCTAGAAGAACGCCCGGGTGAGCGGCTCAGAGATCGAGGAGATGTGGACCTGAGAAAGGATTACTGATCATCAGTACCCAGGTGTTCATGATTCTGAACCTTTTAAGCATTTCTCAGTCCTCTGAGTGAACTCTTACCTGATCCTCTGCATTGCTGGCTGTGGTGTGTATCTCTGAGGTGTTACAGTTCCAGAAGGCTCCACATAGAGCTTCCCAGAGCTGACAGCATTTCCTTTGATGTTGGCTCCGAAGGCAGTGTACACGCCCTCATCTTCCGGCAAAACGATGGGCAAGCGAAGGCTGGCTCGTCCATCCTCGAGAACTTCCATCTGGTAATGATCGCTTGGCCTTATACGCTGGCCGTCTTTGTACCAAGTAATCTGGAAGAAGACAAAATGTCATTGTAAAACCACTTTGGATTCAAATGTACAATTATATTTCAACTATTTTTTAAATTTATTTGTGAAACTCATTTTAAACAAAGAGAGATTATTGAAAGGAAAGTTGTTTCTTATATTTTCAGTACCTTTGGCAGCGGCTTTCCAGTCATCTTGCAGTGGAAAGTGACACCGATTCCTTCCATGATTCTGTAGTTTTTGACAGGAGTGTCAAAGGCTGGCTGCACGGCCTCTGTGGGGGCGGCGGTCACCATCAACTCTCCATCCTCTGTTACTAGCTCTCTGTAGGTAATGTTCATGATGCGGAGCTCGATCTCCTGAATTATCCTCTGCTCGATAGCAGAGAGGTGGAATTCCTGCAGATGTGACAAGATTTTACAAGTTTAAAGCTTTACATGATATTCTGTTTGTTTTTTTTAACCGTGACTGCAAATCACTGTCAATGACCATCAGGTCACCATCAGCTGAATATTAAAAAAAAAGGCCCTGGTTGACAACCAAGTGCAAGTGATAGATCTGTTATAGGTTATGAGAAATGTCATTATTTCCACCTTTCAGACGTCATTGGTGAAAGCACATTTAAAGGTACATAAAAAATATTCTAGCAAGGCCGGATTATCAACCTGGTTAAGTGGATGAGTACCAAAGGGCCCCAAAAGTCCCTGAATCATTCTGTCTGTTGCTGTTGGATTAATTGAAAAGTTGTTTGTGACTGCACCACTAACTTATAGTATCATGTGAAATAGATACTTAAAGATGCTTTCAGAGGTCCTTCCTTAATACCTAATCTTGAGGCCCCTAATGAAACTTGTCGAAAATCTTAACTTTTAACGTAATTTTTAATCATCACAGTGCCTATTCCTATATAAATCTATAAACTACTTGAAAGTGACAGGACACATACAAAATGTTCAGAATGGCAGTCGTAGTGGTGACAGGAGCTGTTATGTTTACCACAGTGCCCCAAAGTGGGTAATTTGGCCATATATAGACTATCAGTGGCTAGTTATGCTCTTACCTGTCCTGAGATAATAGTAGTGGTCACCTGCTCCATTTTTGTAACAACTACAGGGGCAACATCTCCCACTTTTGGCTCCTGCACCAAGGCTGTCATTTCAGTCTTGAAGGCTGCTTCTTGTTTCTTAATGTGGACTTCATATTCCTCTGTTAGCAAAACAAATCACTTAGCATTAGTTGAGCTCAAGTAACTTATGTCAATGATTGAACACATCCTGACAGAGAAAATCACATCTTTGCAATTCTTGTTTTGAAGTCCTAGAAGACGTAACTTCTCTTCTAGTCCTATCTCTTTTCCTCTGTGCTCTCCTGTCTTTCTTCATTAGTATGGTATATCTAATTGATGCAGATGGTTGTGTACCTTCCTCCAGCAGACTGGCAGAAGCAGAGACTTCTCCGAGCTGATTTTTAGCAAACACAGAGTATTCTCCGGCATCATCAGCAAAGGTCATGGAGATCTCCAACCTGCACTCTCCAGTCTCTTTCTTGTATGCAACTTTGTATCTGGACAGCAAAGGGTAAGGGCATGTTATAGGCTTTTCAGTGATAACTAGTGACACCTACAGGCTGCAGTGTTCACTACAGACCCAATATGAATAAACATCATTTGGATGTTATAGCTATTTTTACAGAAATTTGGCTAAAAAGTTTGTCCCGAAGGTGGTGCTTTCAAAAAGGGGACAGCATCATTAATATTAGGATGAAAATGATTTAAGTTAGTGTCTAATTAGAAGTTTGAAAATGTTTGCAATTATTATTATTTTTTTTTATACTGGTGGTCTATTAAATATCAGGCTGTCTAAAATTAGACACATTTGGATCTCAATTGATGATAGATCACATGCAAAAAAGGAAGATATATACCTGTATCCAGTTGTGAGCGGCACGCCGCTCTTCTTCCAGATGATGTGTGGTTTGGGGCTTCCGCCAACCTGGCATTCAAATATAACACTTCCTCCCTCCACCAGCTTCTGGATGCTGGGTTTCTTGATGAAGAAGGGGGCGGCAGCAGCAGTATCTGACTCGACCATGCTGACCTGAGACATGGTTTCCTCTTTGGCTTCTACAGTTACTCTGGAAATACAAATGTCTTTTTAGGAGCTCCAGGGCGGAGTTGTACTGCTAGCTATCTTTAAGTCTCATCAGTATGACAATAAACCAGCTGAAGAATCTTTTCTCGAGTTCCATTTTGATCAGTGTTTGTACGCTATGTTTATCAGCCTTCACTATATCACTTTGTCTTGCAAACCTTAAAAGAGCTTTGATCGACTCACAGTTTTTCCTGAGCAGTTTCAACATGTCCTGTGACAACAGCAATCTCCTCTCTGCTCTCAATGTCCTCGGATACTGAAAGAGAAAGACAGAGTTAGTTTCAATAGGGGGGAAATTTGTCGGACTTTGTTAATGTTGCTGTGTGCTATACAGTGTGAAAATGGAACGATAAATAAGTGTACCAAAGGTAACTCAGGGTGACAGGACTTAACAAGGGGTATGAGGCTATGAATTTAATATCAATTTAAAAGAGAAGAGGGCCTATAATGTAACCCTGAGGGTCTCCATGAGTAATTGAATTGACACTGAAAACTTCCTATTTGTGAAATATAATGCAAAGCAATTAATATTTTGTTTATTCATACTTTTCCTCCTGTTTGACTGTTTGTACTGACCCTGGACAAGCAGGTAGCAGGAGCTGCTGACAGTTCCTGCCTCATTAGTAGCGGTGCAGGTGAAGCGGCCGCTGTCTTCAGCAAACGCCTCTCTGATCAGCAAGCGGGCAAATGCATTCTCATAACTGATCTGGAAATCAATGGAGCTCTCGATCTTGTAGTCCTCTCTGAACCACATGATAACAGGAGCAGGGTGACCACTGATCTGGCACTCCAGGGTCACCGACTCACCCTCTGTGACATTTGTGTTTTTCAAGCCCTACCGATAAAACGCAACACTTTTAGAAAATGTCATTTTCCCAAAACTGCATGGATATATTAAATGGTTTTGGAGTAGGACTATTCTACTCACAGACACCAGTGCGGGTGGGACCACGCCGCCATCTTCAGAAGGTACAGCTGCTGCCTCCATCACCTGTCATATAGTCACAGATCTGTTAGTACAATGCAAGCCAGTACAAAACACATATATTTATAATATTCACAAAATGGACATAACATAACAGAAACAAATAGGACAAGGCTTTGAACTTGCTGTTTACATCCATCATATGAAGAAAAGCACAGAGAGATGGAGGGGGGAGCTGGATTGGCTCAAGAGGTGAGAATGAAGTTGTCAGTAGCATCAACAAGCATGTTAAAGTTTTATTAGGGGGATATTTATCCTGGATTTTCACAGAAATCAAGAAAACCGGACTTCTAAAAAACTAGACTTCACTACATCCCACAGTATGAAAACACA
Source organism: Istiophorus platypterus (assembly GCA_016859345.1). NCBI lineage: Eukaryota > Metazoa > Chordata > Actinopteri > Istiophoriformes > Istiophoridae > Istiophorus > Istiophorus platypterus. The sequence goes on along the minus strand of CM029122.1, from coordinate 481,283 downwards.
ACATTTTTTAAGGCATTCTTTGCCTTATGAGTAGTGGGGATGAAAATGTAAAGTTTGATGATGAAATTATCAGAAAGGTCACTGAAGTTAAAAGGGTTCAGGCTCTGGGGAGCAGGAAAATCCTGCCCCTTAGATTTGATATTTCTTCTTCGTCTACTCATCAGGTTTTCTTGTCCTGTTCAGGTCCAGCCCATTAAACTAGATTACAAACCTGGGCTCCCCAGTCCTCATCTATTCTCTCAATGCCCTCTGAGTGCACCACCCCTCTCTGTAACTCAGTGCCAAAATGACTCTGATATTTCTCAGAGAACTCTCTGAACGGTGGAGGGATGGGCTCTGGTGTCACTCTGGATTCTGCCACTCTACGAGATGGACTGGGAGACTTGACGGGCTTGATGATCTTTCTAGCAGTGGCAGATGTTGAAGATAGCTCTTTCTGCAGAGTGGCAATAGCTGAGCCAGCGATGGAAACCTGACCAACCCAAAGAGGAGGAACAGCCACACCATCATCAAAAAAATTCGTTGTGTTTTTCCAGTTTGTGTTAAACCACAGCACAGACAGGGATCTACAGTAAGTTAGTTTTATTAAAGCTGCAATGGGGGAAAATGAAGGATTTTTGTAAATGAAGCTGGATTAATAATTTGGTATTGGATTAAGTGTGGATTAAGTGTGTTTACTGATTAGAGGGAGAAGAAAAACAAGGTTAAAGGTGGATTCATTTTGTTATTTCATAGACATTATTTTATCATGGGAGTTTGAATCAACTAAGGAGTTAGCATCAGCTAATAGGCTAGTAAAATACAGGTGATCAAATCAGCCAAGTACGGGGGTAATTTCGGCAGGCAAAACTGATAATCATCAAGAAATCAAAAGTCTGAATGAAACTAAGTGAATCATTATTTCATAAATGACTTTATATGTAACATTCTTGAATATGTAAACTGAGAGGCTAGTAACAGTACCTAAGGGGAATGGGGCATAGCAAAGGGTTAGTTACAGGTTGGATTATTGACTTAAATATGTTTATTATTTCAGCATTAAATCTTACAGTGTCAGTCAACTTGATTTTTTTACATTTCCTTTTAAATGCATCTTATTTTCTACTGATTGCCTGATGTTGCCTCTCCTTACCTCGTGGCTATGTTCATGTTTAGGAACAGAAACTTTAGAAACTGTGAAATGCGGAACTGGGGATGGGGTGACACCAGTATCCATGTGGGAGGAGATTTCTGTCGCTCTCTGAATCTGGAGTAACCAACAGAATTCACAAGAGTGTTACATCCTCAAGAAGGTTTTAAGAGCTGGAAAAATATATAAACAAATGTGAATTTTTTGGAATAATACTTTATTCTTGTAAGTGTTGCAGATAATTATGTCTTTGTCAAGGAATTTATCCTTATAGAGTAATTATCATAAAGCACTGGCAAATAATTTTGGTTATTTTTAAGAAATTTTACTGCAAACATCATAATTTCATTTTACAATTACTCAACATAAGTCTGTTATCATAGAAGTCATTATTGTCAATTCACAGACATTTGAGATTCTGTTATTGTATTTATGTCTGTTACAAATCATATGTGGACACCAGGGAGTCTACTGTTGTCTTTGAAAATGTTCCAAATTCATTATATAATATCAATTTAACATTGGAGAACTTGTATGTACTTCTACCACCTAACAATGAATAATCAAAAGGCGTTAAGTAATAAGCATAACAGATGACTGAACTTTGGAGACTGTGACAGAAATTTCATTAAGTCTCAAAATTTTCATGAAAATTGTTTGCCAGTTTAGTAAAAAATGATTCTTATATATAACAAAAACCAACTATTCCGATCCAAAAAGCTCTGAGTAATTTTGGTCTTTCCTTTGTGCTTGTAGCCTATCTAACCTGAGGTGGTGGCAGGGTTGGTTCATGTGTAAACTCCTGAGCAGTAGTAAGCATTTTGCCAGCCTGCACTCTTGTTGTTGTCCAGCCGACTTGATACTGTTGATCAGCAGCTGTGGCGGCAGTGGTGGCCTCCTGCTTTAACTCTGCCTCTATAGCCTCCTCCTCTTCAGCTCGACCACCCTCTGCATGCACAGGCTGACGGACACGAGCCAGGTCAACGGCGGCCACTACTGTGGCCACCGCCCCAGCTCTTTTCCCTCCCTCAGCCTGGGGACACAACCAGCAGCACATAGATCTCAGGACATCCATGGCATGACGGAGTTACAGAGACAGGCAGGTAGATGAGGGAAAATATGGACATGGCTTGTGTCCTTGTTTTCTCAATTAGTTCCCTCAAATTGTTCTTTTGTGCACTTGAAATACCTGATTAACTCACTCAACTTAATACCTCTGTCAAATTCATTCCATCTGTCTCCATCCCCTCTGGCTAGGGAAGATTTCAAAATAAAGGATTAGTTACAAATTTTGGAAATGGTCTTATTTTCCTACTTTATTTCAATGTCTTCATCATGAGTCAAGAGCTGGTGAGGATGATAACACTCTGCCTCAGTCTGTTACCATTAAAGCACATATGTCAACATCCAGTTCATATCAAACTAGTCAGATGGAGATTTAGCTGGAGACCAGCTAGCTACGGAGAATAATCATGTAATGATGATGAACACTTGTTTGACCCATATATAAACAGAAATGTAAAAACCACAGTAAGTGGTTTGAGGGAGAATTAAATTACCAATGTTCTTGGGGAAATATTTGAAAAAATTTTGGACAAGATGCACGGTACTATGACTTTGGGTGGTTGACGAGAAATTATTGTGATTTTTACATTTCTGTTAATTAATGAAGTAAAACAAACAAGAAACAACATGTTAATCACTGATCTTTAAAGGTTTTGGTAGATTTATCAGTTTCCTGTTGACTCCAGTCTTAATGCTACACTAGGCTAACCATATCTTGACTCCAGACATGCAGTTGAGTGGATGCAGCAGGTCTACAGTTCAAAGTCATTCAAGGGCACAAATTACTTAACTCAGGGACCTGAATAAATAAATTGTAAGTGTAAAAAATGTGTACATTAAAATTTAGGAAAAATGTATCCATCTGATGAAACATTTTACCCCTAAATATCTTCCTGCCTCTGTAAAGACACCAAAATTTGTCAGAAATCACCACTGAATGAGTACCTTTACACTTACAGCAGTATCTCTGTCACTGATCACTGAACCTGAATCTGCACTTATTCCTCGTTTTTGGAAACTGACAGAAAGCAGAAATGATCCACATTTTGGATCACTATCCACTGTCAGAATAACAAAATTTATGATAATGGACTATAACATTTAGATATCGAAATGGTATGGATAGGATACTAGTGTATGGGTAAATGTACTCATGAATGTTTAAGCTTATTTAATAAGGACAAAACATGTTCATCTGTTTTACATGCAGTAACTGAAACACTGAAATCAGCTGAAAGAAAAGAGCAACAATGAATGAAGCAAAACTGCTTAAGGTGAAGAAAAGGGTTGTGACTACCTCAACGTCGTGGCAACAAAACTCAAAAAAGAGGCAGTGAAAGTGCTCAAAAAAGATGTGTAGGGACTGTGAGGCATCCATTTGTGAATGATCAAGAGATACCTGCTCTTCAGGCTTCTGGATCGCTGGGTGGACCCCTTGGTTTGGATCATTGTAACACCACTCCTTGAGGTTAACACCAGAAGGAATATCTTTGTCAGACGAACCAGGCGAGATGTCTTGGTTATGAAATTTGAAAATCCCATCAGTTGAATTGAGGTGTATCTGCTCTTTGTTTGAAACAGGTGATGAGTTTTTGTGGTTAAAGACAGACAAGAGATCTTCAGCGATGTATGACGGACTAAAACACATCTTATAAGCTGTCTCATCATTGCTTACACTATCTGATGGCATCGCCACATAACTCTCAAAAGCTTCACAATCTTCTTTGACTGATGAAGTCACATCTTGGTCACTGTCAATTTCATAAATACCTCCCTGGCTTGTGTCAAACTCATCAGTGTAAGACTGCAGTTGATCCGAATGATGAATGTTAGGGTCACATATCATTGCCTTGTGGTTTTCAGTATTGTCCCATTCCTTGGTGTTCTGGGTAAAACTCGGGTCATCCTTCATTCCAGATGATCCAGATTCGATGTCTATAGTTTGAGGCTGATAACCAAATCAAAGGGTTCAAATTGATGTTTAGAACCGATGAAATGAAGAAAAAGTGTGGAGGAAAAAGTGGCACAAAGCAAGAATCTCAAAGTAACTGACACAATGCTGATGAGTAAAAGCATTCATACTGAAATGAGAAGCATGGAGAAAAATGGGAAAGAATGGACTGTATGATGAAGGGGCTGGGTGACCTGAATGTGAGTACCCAGCCCAGTTAGCTGGAGGTTGGTCGAACAGCACGGGCATACTTTCAAGTCTTGAGTGTTTTGTGGTTGGTCCGATGTTGGGATGCTCAGAATAAAAATATAAGGATTTTATCGTGATAGAGTGAAACTAATTACACTTGGCAGAGGCCTGTGGATTTTGGCTGATAACAGCACAGTACAGGCTCTGTGGTTTTGGTAGTTTACATGGGAAATGATGTGTAGTCATCTTTTAAACTGTAATGACTATATCTTTATCTTATGATAGGTTCTAAAGGTTCTCCTGAACATTTCTTTTGGAAACCATTATATGCATTGTGTTATTTTACCACTGAGATGCCTTGGCAGTGTTGGTGGATTCTTTACTTTCACCAACAATGTGATGTGTCTCAAGGGTAATAAGGGACTCCATCAGTCAGTCCTTTTTTCCTGTTTGAAGAAGTTTATCAGTTGTCCCTCTTTAAAGAATTTGTCGTGTATATATATATATATATATATATATATATATATATACACGACAATGTGCGACTGAAAAGAGGATACAATAATACAATATAACTAGGCTGGAACTGAGGTTAAAATTACTCAGGTACATTCACTTGTACAGAAAGAATATCATATTAATGTTCATCACAGCTGCCATCAACAAAAAAATTCAGAATTTTGGGAAACAAAATGTTAAAGAAGGTCTGGGTTGAATACCACAGCAATCTTACTGGTTTCATCATTATCTCCATGCTACCTCTGAATGTTGGTTAGTCACATTCAAACCAGTGAGACGTTACATCAAGTTTTCCTTTGCTTAGGAGAGCAGTACAAGAGGATTCACACATAGACAAAGCCCTCAGAGATTTAATAAGAAAAAATGTTCAACAAATAAAACCTGAATAAAAAAAGATGTCATTATATCATATCTCTCACACATTTGGGAACAGACATAGTAAAAGTTCAACAGTCAACCGCATGAGAAATTTGTTGAACTAAAAGGAGGACAGTTTGAAGGACAAAAAAACAAATTTCCAAAAATTGAGCCTTAATTTCTCAGATGGACCTCGGAGATAATGATGTCCTCTGGAAGTGAAGGTCACACTGAATGTAAAAACGTGTATCACAGATGTGACTGAGTCATAACTCTGAGAAAAAGAAGCGTAATGTTTGATAGAAACTGCACCACTTTGGTGCTAAGAATAAAAACAGTAGGTAAGAACTAAAAATTTTGGATATTTTTAAAATCAGGGATTTTTATTTGCATTTTATAAAAATACACAAGTTTAAAAAAATCTTGATCTGACACCGTCTGTCCTCCTTGTATCTCAAATTGCTCTTTGGACTCGTTGACCACCAGATGACAACTTGGATCCCCTGTCCCTGAGTGGTCCCCGCCTCACCTCTTTGACCCCAGTGACCTGCTGCTCCCAGCGTTGTTCCTGGCCCAGTTCGGTGACAGTGCTGCTGGTCATACTGGTCATACTGGTCATACTTGCGTAGCTGGCCTCAGCCATATAGTCTCCCTGCTTCCAGGGCGGCAGAACGTCGACACTGGCAACCACATGCTTGCGTGTGGTGATGGGAGATTTGACTGGCCTGATGGGGGACACCGAGAGTCTTGAAGTGGGAGAGGCAGCCCTGTAGATGGGGGAGGGAGGTCATGTTATGGGTCTGCAGAGGGCCAACCTCCGATAATACCATCACCCCACTAACTTGTCTAAGCTTCACTGATCTGCATACAGATTTCATGACTCTATGACTGCTCTCAACGACTGTCAGCAAAAAATAAACCCAGTGATACATTTACTATAAATTCTCAAATAAAAGCTGGTATTTATTGTGGCCCTGTGGTGCAAAACACAACAAATTTATGCAATGTTGTGTTTTCAGTTTTGTTGTTGTTGTTTTGCACCTCAGGGCCACAGTTTATATCAAAAAAATTATTAAATCAACATAAGGCAGTATGACTAGTAAAGGCTGCACCCACCTGACAGGTGTGGGTGTGGGCGCCTTCACATGTCTGACAGGTGATGGTGACTGTTGGCGTCCTCCCATCACCTTGGTGACAAGCAAAGCCTGGGTTGGGGATTTGGATGTGGGTTTGGGAGGGACTCTGGGCGGAGTTTTGTGAGCCAGCTGCTGGGTCAGCTCGGCACCCTCCATCTGCATCTCCATCATGGTGGTGGCCTGGTAACTGGCCTCAAACCTCTGAGGGCGAACCACATTTACACAACAATGAACACCCATAAAAACTGTCCCTGCTGCCATCTATAAACTTTACTTTTTATATGTTACATTATTTAGGTTTGAAAGGTGAGTGTTTGTGGAGTCTCTTATACCTTTTCCACTCTAGTCTGACGCTTCTGTGAAATCTGTGACGTTGAGATCACGGTCTTGGTTTTCTTTGCTGGTACGGCTTCTTCACCTGAACACACATGTGGAGGTTAGTATACAAAACAGATTAGATGAATGCTGCAAAAATTACCTACCGTCATCCAACTTTCAGTTCATCATGACAGTACCCAGAACAACTCAAACCCGTGTTTCATCACACTGATTCAATGTATATGCAGAATGTTTTCTAGTAGACCAATAGAATTTTATATAAAGTGTTTAAAATCTTGTCATTTAGAGATTTATATTTATCACATTTGATTTTTGTTCTATGATCAATATTTTAAATGTACTCATGTCTCATACAAAAAAAATATTTAGAATGAAACAGAAAAATCTGCTAAACTTGGGGTTAAGGTTAGAGGAAGTTAGAGAGCTCTGGAGCGATCTGATTTTTTTTTCTTTCTCATGACATAAAAACTTTCTATTTATCATTCGGTTTTAAAAGTGAGTGGAGCATCCCTTTAAAATCTAGCATTTTTATCTTTTGCCTATTTTGGTAAAAACGCACCTGAAAAAATAAAACTTGACACAAAAAACTGTACATTTGGCTTGAAAGGTTTCAGCCAAATATATATATTTTTTAAAGGAAATCTAAACTTGAACATATTGATCAACTGCCATTGAGTTTGGTAGAAATGCTCTGTAGATGCACTGTAGATTTTGGGATTTGATGGATACAGGCTAAAATTTTCCCCCTGCTTCCAGTCTTTGTGCTAAGCTAGGACAACACACCCTGGACCTGTCTCTACTGGACTCACAGATGAAGCTGAATTTTACCACCTGGAATTTGTGACTCTGAAGCAGTAAGCTTAAACCAGCATCTTCCAAAAACTGGTCCTTTAGAAATGAATTTAATGTACTTATTACAACACATTAAAAATGTCCAACAGTTTAAAGGTCCTCACCCTGAACCAGCAGTTCAGCAGTGGAGGTGGCTCGTCCGCTGCTGTTGGTGGCAGTCACAGAATATGTCCCAGAATCCTCTGGGAAGGCCTCAGCGATCAGCAGACTGTACAGGTCTCCCTCCTGGAGGATCCTGAAGTCCGCTGAGCTCTGGATCTCGGCTCCCTCCCTGTAGAACTTCACTACAGGTGTGGGGATACCTGTGACTCTGACATCCAGCCTCACCTGGCTGCCCTGTCTCACAGTCGAGCTCTGCAGTCTCTGAAGGAAGCTGGGAGGTGCCGTCTCCACTGGAAATGCAAGTGTCATTAGATTTAAACTAAAGGTCAAAAGCCAGTTTATTTATAGTGTGTCAGGTCTCAGACATTAACTGGGACTTATACACCAGTATACCATGTTTTGTATATGCGTTTGTAAGAGCTAAAGAAAATCCTAATGTCCTTAATTATATTTACGTTGATGACACTGCTCTGTTTCCCCACAAAACTAGGTAATTGCATGATCTTCATGTGCGTGCACCTCCGGCCTCACCTGTAACGAGGAGTTCAGCAGTGCTCGTGGCTTGTCCAGCACCGTTGGTGGCTCTGACAGAAAATCTTCCGCTGTGTGCGGCAGTCACAGCGGGGATCCTCAGAACAGCGCGGCCGTCGCTGAACGAGATCTGAACGCCGGGCAGAGCGGCGGCGGAAAGAACCTGGCCATCACGGAACCAGCTCACCTCAGGAACTGGAGAACCTGCAGGGGGGAGGAGAACAAGACGGTGCTGCTGTCAGAGGATCCAAAGAACAACACATAGTTTACAATTAAAACAACGTTGGACAGAGTCAACTGCTTTCAGATGATTTGTAGTTTGTTTGTAGTTCATTTCTGTTCAGCTGTGAGACTGGAAACTTGGGGAGATACAGTTTGATTTATTAGTAAATTATTCTCAGATTCAAAAAATCTGAGATTAATTTTCGAATTGAACATTATAAACTTGCCCAAAAATATTATAAAACTTAATCTCAAAATCACAAATGTGAGATTGAAGCAAGAATATGTTGAAAATATCAGATTTAGATTTTAATCTTAGGACATAAAAAAAACGTGAGATCTAAGTTAAAGGAAATAGTTGAAAAAAAAAAAAGATCGAAGAGAAAAAGTTGAGTTTTGTTGAAAAATAGAAACAATCTCAGATAAAAGGTTTGATCTCAAGATAAGAAATGTGTATCAAACATTAGATCAGACCCTAAACCTCATCCTGATCCATCTCCTGGTTTCTTTCTGAAACAGAACAGATCCTTACCACTAACTTGAGCCTCGAACGTGGCGGCACTACCCTCCAGTGCCACGACGCTCTGTAGCGGCTGCATGAACGTTGGCGCCTGTGTTGACATGTTGGTCGGCACCCTGCAACAGACAAACAGGGATAAGTAAAGCCATTCATCTTTTTTTTAATCGTCAGCCATGAAGCATCTCACAGAGGTTTTACTGGTGTTTAGTCTCAGCTCTGATCACAGCAGGAGGAATGTCCTGTTTCCTTTCCTTCCTCCTCCAGTCTAGGAAACACAAGAGCAGCCTTCAAGGAAAGGAGCCACTGATGGCCCATAATTCCTCCCTCCACAAGTAGACACCAAAACTATCTTGGCTCTAACTTTGTTGTAATGACAAGCTGTTCAGTTTTCACTGTCTACCTCAGACTGGATCCTTAAAGAAACAGTCACAGCATCTAATCCAACACGCTTTGTGTCAAATTCAGTCAGTATCTCCTCTCAGTCCATCGGCTGTCCACACTAAATGTATTACTGTTTAAAAGCTATTTAAATGGGACAGAAACAGAGAGGCTGACAATTCCAGCCCATCAGCAACAGGGGGCGATGTGCTTTTGTGCACTGGATAAGGTAAAGGAGAAGAGGGTGGGCAGGGGAAGAGCAGAAAAAAAGAAGCTGAAAAAAGAGCTCTGATCAGATGTTGGGGAAGATCTGCCTGAACATCTGTGAGCCAGTCCATCTATAGTGGAGAGACCTCAGAGTTGAAGGATGCGGAGGTTGTCTGGTTTCTACTTGACACGCAAGTAAAACTTAAGCTTCATCAGCATTGTTATGTTTGTGGTATATAGGTACTTGTGTCTCTGTGTGTGTCTGGTAAAGTTAAATTACTTTCCCACTGACATTTGACATTTGAAAATATCGCAACAAAAAATGCTGAGGTGAGCAGTTTCACCTCTGCTGAGGTGAAACTGTTGTAGTGAATAAACTCTAACGTCCATGAAGCATGAACAGTGGAAACCATCAGATCTGTATGATGATGAGGAGGAGAACTGCACCTTCCTCACATTAACTCATGGAACCAACAGAAATGTCAGATTTCCATCATGTTCTCCACATGTTTCTCACCATGGTGCTCCACATAATCATACAGACTGAGGAGGACTAACCCAGGAACAGGACCTGGACCAGTGAACTGATCTGTATCACCACCAGACCAGCAGACTCAGTTGACCAATGACCTGAGCAAGTCTTAACAATGGGACAGAGGTTGCGACTTTTTTTTTTTTTTATAGTGGCACCACTCTGGAACTGGAAAACTGAAAAATGGCAGCAAGCACTTGAAACATTCTATGTTTACATTTTTCCTGAAAGTTGACATCGTGAGTAGTTTTCTTTGTCTTCACCTCAACCACATAGAAATCTGGTCAGAAAACACTCACCGGCTGTTTCACACAACAGATTGATGGGAATGTGCCCATCAACCTTTAATATTTGAATATTGAAGTCTCTCTGCTGCCCCCCCCCCCAACTAGTGCATCCTTTTCCTTGTCAGTTTGGTTTAATCTGTCGTTTCCATCCTGGGTTGTGTTAATGTACAAAAATAAAGGCTGAGAATGTGCTGAATGTCTCCTGCAGCTTCACTCAGCACAGAGGTTTGAGTTTCAGAGAGGTGGGACAGGAGAGACGGGGTGAGACAGGTGAGACGGCCAGGAGCTATAAATGTCAGGGGGTGGGGCTTGTTGAGGGGCAGATGATGCTGACAGATGGCGGCAGCTGGGGGTCGACCGCATGTTAGTCATCAGAGGTAGCAGAAGAAGAAGAAAATAGCAAAAACTGTGCAGCAGGTGAAGCCTGGAAGAAAAACCAAGCCTCAAACAAACAGGACGCAGCAGGAGACAGCTCTGCAAAAGAATAATGGTTCTTAGTAATGTAACTGTAAAAACAGAACCACGACAAAGAACTGCTGTGATCAAACTGACCAACCACATCCCTGTTATTTATTAATCATTTCCAATGAGACAGTCAAAATTATAATCACAAAAGAAAAAAGAGTAAAAAAGATGATAAAAAAGTAAAACAATTAGAAACAAATAGTACTAAAAAAACATAAAAGGGGAAGAAAAACTGAGAAAAAAATGAAACAAAAAGAAAAGACAGTAAAAACATATAAAGCAGCTGGTTTCTGGTCTGAATGAACTTGACTCTGAAATCAGATTAAAATCTGCACACAATCGATAACTGGTTGATAACTAATAATTTCTTTGGACGTGTCGATGTGACATTGGTGTGTGCTCAGCATAAAGGTGGACTTCAGTCTTTCTCTGACCCCTCAGGGTTCTGGTTTTGGTCTCAGGTGATGGGTCAAAGTTACCCTAACTAGGTTTCATTTTTATTGTCACAGCTGTTCACAGATAAATTGAATAACAGCGGAAATTCTTTATTTCCTGAGTATTTTATCTTGTGTTTTCTTCAATTTAAATCTGTATTCGATAAATATTCATCAATAGCTGCATCACAACTAAAGTTTAGTCTTTTTCTTCTTTTTTATAGTATTGATCATCATCTGTCTTTAAAAAAAATATTTTCCTCATTTAAAGGAAAGTAGATTATTATAAAGTAAAAGTAAATTAAAAACAGCAGTAAAATAAAATAATTAGAATTTAGTTATCATTTATTGCTTGTTGATCTTATCACTGATGTGTCATGTTGGCTGATATGCAAAGAAAAAAAGTATCAAAAATATTTTAATTGACAATTTTTAAATATATTTGACTGTTATTATCGTTATGCTTGATTTTTTATTTAAGGATATTATTCAGTTCATCTTCTCATATTGTGAATTTACAATAAGTTCATATTAAGCCACTTAAATTAAACATTTATTTGCTAATAAAAATAAATATATTGTCCAGAGAATATTTGATGTTTTTGTGTTTTTCGTCTAAAATAGTAAACTGAATACTTTTGGGCTCTAAAAGCTTGTTTGTCATTTTTGATTAATTTATGATTTTTCAGGATGTAAATACTTTCCAAAGCAACTTCTCCACAATCAAGCGACTGATCCAGAAAATATTTATCAGTTCATTTGATAACTGATAATAACTGTTAAAGTTGCAGTGTTAATTTTCTTCCATGATGAAGAGAGTGAAGCCACTAAAGTTTCTGCGACTGATCTGACAGCAGCAGCTGTCTCAGTCACTTTGTGAACTACAGCTGCTGATATTCTACTGCTGTATTAACATTTAACGTTCTCCACTGTATTTATCTATATCGATTTATCGGCTTTTACTTTGAAAAGCTGTCTGGTTCATACGTCCATATTTATCAGTTCATAGTCTTAACCAATAAGTTAAACAAACAACAGTGAAACAACAGTAGATAGGATAACGTAGATAGGAGGCTTCCCCTTTAGGAGGTTTTCCTCTTATAGTAAGTGACACATTAATACTATTATGAATTTTGTTGAAGTATATTTCCGAATATCTGAGCCTAACTTTTGCTTTTGACATTATGACTTAATAATGAATATAACCACAAAATGCTTTAATTGTTTCAGTCACTTACCTTTTTTTTAATGTCTTTTTCTTTGTGTATTAAAGGTCTGTGTGAAGCATGGTGGCCAATATTTCCTTTTTTCTTTTTAAGAGGTGATCAATGCATAAATCAACTTCACTGGTGATATAATTGGACTTTGTTAACATGAAACTAACTTGGTGAAAGACAACACTGTTTTTACAGTGGTTTAAGCAACATGATGAATAAACGGCTCTAATCACAAGGAAATGCACACTGATTAAAAACAGCCGAGGCAAATTGATTCTAAATAAAAACAGATATTTATAAATGTAACTAAATATGAATAAAATGTAAAAAATAAATATATTTAATATAAAAAAACAAATCTGGGTTGAATTTTTTTTAGCTACAGCTTAAGGTTTGTGCACCTGCACTCTTTTTTTATGTTTCACAATAAATTTGTTTTAATCTATCCTTTCTTTTAATATATTCTTTAATTATCCTTGTTAATACACACTTTCAAATTGGTCCAAATCATAGCGCACATAAAAGGATGACCAAAATGTATTATTAAATAAACACATGATGAAATATTAAAAATTACTTCAAAAGCAGCAGCCAGCAGAAAACAGCAGAGTTATTTTTACTGCTCTAAACTCTGAAAATATCCACTTTATTTACTGTAAACTGTATCATATGACACATGCTATTCATAAACTCCAAAAAACTCTTTCACAGGAAAAAGAGACATTTATAAACATGACTCTTTTCTTTATTTCTTATTTTCCTTTTCCCTTGGATTTAAGTCTAACAAGAGAAAGCTCTGGTTAAATGTGAACTGTATTATGACAGTAAATGCAACATGAAATACGAACTATATGATTTAAAATCTCAAATGAAAAAAGTGCCCACTCGACAGATAAATGGTATATTTTAAAATTTTGTCAAAAATAATGACGGTTTTATTTTTAAAGCCCAAAACCATTTTTTTCATAATATATATATATGTATATATATATATATATAAATACATATATATATAATATAAAAATTATTATTAAAAAAATTGTATGAGAACAGGAAAATGAGATTTTAAGAAACCTTCAGTCCTGAATTCTTGATTCCTTAAAAGAACAACAACAACGACAAAAAATCTAATCTCGAATTTGGGATACAAATCTGAATATTTTCAAAGTTTAGATATTGTTTTGAGAGGCTGATGATCGAGATGAAGAAGCAATGATTTGTCTGATCGTTCCTGGTTTTAGAATATGACACTAAATGTCTAATCTAGTGCCCTCATCTGATTTGAGGTGAAGACGCAGAGTTTCTCAGCTTCCCTGTGCAGTTGACAAGCCGACCGATACCGAGCTGATCGCTGTCTTTTTAACCCGCAATCAGTACGCAACTTTAAATCAGAACCCAGCGCGGTGGAACAAATGGGTTAATCTCAGCTGATATTTACAGACTGGAATCTGAGCGACAGATATGGCAGTGGCCAAAAATACACCGACCCCCCCTCTAACCCCCACCCTGACCCCATGCAGTTTGATTGACAACCACCATGTGGCACATAGCTGGAGGAGCAACTGATAGCCCTGCTGCTGATTCCCTTAAAAAGCCATCAGCCGCCCAGCTGACAGTCCACTCTCATGCTATCAGCGGCTATTCTTGGCTTTTCTCAGATCACTGCACAGTTTGTTGCACGCGGTTGCTTCCAACTGCACCAAAAAATACGTAAAACTAACACAAAAACACCACAAGGCAAAGAGAGCCCCGCAAAATAACGAGTCCTGACCTCTTGGCTCAAGCCCGGTCTCCATAAACCACATCACTCAGCAACGACGGGCGGCTAATTACGGGATGTGTCGGGACACGAGAGGGAAATTACTCACTTGTGTCCACAAGAATGCCTTGGACTGATGGGACGAAGCCCCGCTGATTCTGACAAGCAACGGTTTCCTTATCCAGAAAAGTTTTTCCAGAAAAATCCAAGGTGAGAACGGTTGGGCCTCGATATACCCCCCCCCCCGAAAAAAACAAAACTACACAGAGAGAGGCCGTGTAGTTTTGCTTTCCCTCCTCGCAATCCCTCCACCCGAGGCGAGGCTGGGAATGCTCCAACTGCTCAGGAGGGCCCAGATGGTGGTTTAGGTTTTTATACCAAGGGGGACAACCTGCATCATCACCCAACCAACGCTCCCCATTGGCAGGTCAGGGCCCTCAGGGGGGCATGATGGGACACGGCAGCCATTTATGCAACCTCCACCCTGTCAGTCACCCCCACCAACGTCGATCGGCTTCGATCCGGATCAATCCGTGACCGTTGGACGGCGGCTCGTCAAAAACTTGCAACCGAGCGCCCGGTTTGTCAAATAAGTCAAAAAGCAGAAGTTTGTCTGTGTTGAGGTGACAACAGTCCCCAAGTCATTAAATAGCTGCTGACCAAAAGGAGGCAGAGGCTGTCCCTGTCAGTCAAACACCCCCACCCCCCAAGAAAAAAAAAAAAAAGCTGGCTGTTACAACACACGACACTCGCTCTGTTTACACAACTCATGTTTTCTAGCTCATTTGTTTAATCGCAGCGAGTCTGACTCAGGCAGCCTCACTGTGAGTTTTTACATGAGCCTGTTTCGCCCTCTGAGCTCAGAGTGAACGTCTTGCAGTTCCGTCCCGGTTCAGTAAAAGCGTTTGGTAATGGCCGCCGCTCAGCTGTCAATCATCCATCACCCATCACTGCACCAGGAATCTGCTCAGCTGTAAAACTTGGGAGGATCAGGATCATATGGCAAAAGATCAACCTGCTCCCAACTCTACATGTCACTTCCGATTTAGTCCACACACTCTGACGATTAAAAGGTGGAGGAAATCCCGGACTTCTAGTCAGATAACTCCATGCTTGCTAAACACCTCCCGTTAACAGGTCTGTAACTGCTCCGATTTCTCCATGTGCCGAAGCCACTTACAAATAATAATGATAATAATAACAACTACAGTAATGATTAGTGCTTAATTCAAACTCTGCCTTTCAAGTTACAAAGGCATGTTACAAGTAAAACATGTAATGAAAAACTAATGGGGGCAAACAGTTGCCCCCAGTTAATTAAGTGAGAAAAAACTATTTACACTAAAGCGCTTGAGTTTTCTATAAAAATGGAAGTAGATAATAAAACATATAATGATAAGAATAATAATAATAAGAAGAAAAGTCTGAAATGCTGTGTAAACCATTGTATTGTAAATTTACTTAAAATAACTTCCTTTAAATATACATTAATGGACACTTTCTAATAAATATATATATATATATACATATATATATATATATATATATATATATATATATATATATATATATATATATATATATTGCATCTTTACTACAAAAAGAAAATTGCTTGTTCTTGTTTTTGACTGCTGTTTAATTCTAGCATCTTTCTTAGGGACAATATTAGCTGTAAATAAAGGCATTCATTACAAAATTTCTACCCCCCCCCCAAAAAAAAGTAGTTATTTTTCAGCCCTGGATTGTGACTGCAGGGATTTCTTTCAGACTGCATACAGCCCCACCACCCTCCAGCGATAAGGCAGGGCAGCCTGTTTGTCTTCTCCAACCTCCATGCAGCAGAGGTGGAAGAGAGTGCTACCCTGATCTAAAGACTCCGCGGACCAACAGGAAATGCATTTTTCTGAATGAAACACAGGAAAATTACACAGCCATAAATACGTTAACAAACCTGTCTATAGAAAAACTGAATATCCTCCCAAGTTTGTGATTTTAATCAGACTAATAAATGCAGCCTCAAAACATTAGTCTCCTGGTGACCAGATGCACAGTACCGAGCATCAGACTGATCATCTCAGATTCAAGATAATGAGTCCAAACACTCAGCCAGAGACCTGTCTTCAGAGACCAGGAGGACCAGGAGTCCTGCAGCAGATGGTCTGGACCCCACAGAGACCCGTCCAAATATCATGGAACCGGGATTACATGAAGAGACAGAAATACTCTGAGACAGACTAAATCCACAAAGGAACTTAGGCAAGTTTTCCTATACCTCAGCATATTTATTTAATGTTACTCAAACTGCTGCTCCACGAGGTCTCGGATAAATATTATAGGATTTACCAAACTGTAGCATAGCTACAGCTACATTATAGATTGAGATTTAACCCAATAAAACACTGTGTATTTTTAAAGATTCAGTTTGAGAAAAATAAAGTGAAATTAATGGGAGAGGAGAAAACCTTAACTTAGTAACTTAATATCTAACACTTAACAGCTAATGTTATGGACAGTGTGCAATGCAGCTAGGTCTAGTCCTGCAGTCTTGCCAAGGTTAGCAGCTAATACTAACCCTTTAATGTCTTAAGTTAATGCTACTGAATTTTTTTTTGTGGGTGTGTGAACATGTGTTTAGGTGATGTAATAAATACATTTTTTGTCCTTTTTAGTAGCTCCTGCCTTCTACAAGCTGGAGAAGATGCTGACAAACAAGAGAGTCCTGAAGGACATTGCAAAACTCCATCCCACTACCACAATTCTCATTTCCACAGAACAAAAAATGTTGTTCTTCCTTTTCATGGAATGACGTCTGGGTAAATTATTTACATTTGATTTTCTTGTTGCTGTAATCAAGACTCTACCTGGCTGCCCTACACTATAATCAAACTGCCGACCAACACAACAACATTTGCATTCTATAAGTGTTAATTACTTTTCACCCAAGAACCCATGTAATGTACATGTGATTATTAATATTGCACTCTGGCTTCATAGCACTTTAAATACACAATGAAAAAGTCAATATCCACAAATATACCTTGGATAAAATATAAGTCATATAAATTTTAATGTGCCACTTTTGTGACACAAATATAAATGAAAATGTAACACTCTGACTTTTTTTTCTTTTTGAACAAGTAGAAAAGTCAGGCATTATATTTAATCTACATAACAATGAAGATACTTACAGAAGGTGAATGTTAATAATAATAATAATAATAATGATAACATAAAATAAAAATAATTAATCAAATGAAAAAAGTAATGAAAATAGCTGCTGGTATTATGTGTAGCTTAGTGAGATAAAGGTCTAAAAGATAAGCCAGACAAAATAAAGTATAGTTCAAACCATCCATCCAATAAAGCAAAGAATAAAGGAAACATTTCACTGTTTCCGTTGCTTCAGGATTATGTTTTAAGAGTCTGGGGAAGGTAAATACCTACCTACCTATGACCAACGTCCAGCCAATGATCCTTTCCAGGGATTGTATAACATTTTTCCCAGAAGGCTTTTACCCCAGTGCAAGGCCAGTGTGAGAATAAAAACCTTTATCATGTTTGCAGTGACAAAAAAGGTCAGAGTTGGACACATCAACCTTATGCAATCGAACAGGTGTGAAAAATATTCTATTTACAAAATTATAATTGATCATAATCTTCTTGACCACCTAGACATAATCTTGTCTAAGGATATCTCTTAGTTGATTTCACAGTTTCTTTGAACTGCATTCCAATTTTCTCCTGATATTTTGTTGATCAATTTGTGTAATTTAATTCAATTTGTGCTCCATTCTGACCAAAAATTCTAGTTTAGACTCAATATCTGTTTAGACTCAGTGTCTGTCAACCTGGGTACCACATGCAGCTTTAAATCAAGCAAAAGGTCTCAGTTTTCTATCACTTGGGGTTCTCATATCACCTAAAGTTTTCATTCCTATGGAATCCCAGGCCTCATTTCTAAGTATCCTGCCAGTCAACATGAACCTATAGTTATTCCCTGATGGAACACTGGGAGAGCTATTAAAATTGAAATTAATCAAGTTCTGGAACATCAAAGTGTTATCGGTGTTCTTTCACATGAGACCATACTACAGGCCTGAGAATGACACTTTAAAATCTCTAGCTTCCTGTTCTGCAATTTCCCATTGTGTGCCTCCTGAATTAAAGCCGTTTTCATAGAATATCTAGAGCTAAATGCAATATAATAGCTATACACCCATATACACAGTCTTGTTATTACATGTGAAATCTCTCAATATTGTATCGACCTCTTAAACAAAAAAACCCTATTCAAGTGAAAGGAAATGGCTGCAACCAGGAAAGTAATCCTTGGTAAGACAATCATCTTCAAACTATTTATTTATCCTAAATAGTCAGAGGGAAAATTTTCTCCTTTCAGTGGCATCTTTAACATTGTTTATGAGGGGTTTTTTTTTAATTAAATGGGGTCATATCGTGTACTCTACAGTTCAGAGCTAGACCAAGATAACACATTTCATCAGGTGAAATGGGCAGATGAGCAATATGTAATTTATGGCAGTGAGTATTTAAAGGAAAGGCCTCAAAACGGCTTTATTTACTGACATATTTACTGAGTGAATACCTGACTTGGGGATTTTTTTTAAGCTTCTACAACTGTATGTCATTGTTTGAGTTGACCACACCAGGCAGCCCAAGGAACGCCAAGTTTTCTGCAGCATCTCACTGGTTTGGTTTTGGCTGTTTGTTGTAAGTTTTGAGGAGACTATGGTGTTTGTCAGAAAATGATACTTTTCCCCGTCATGATTTCAAAGGCCACGCAGTAGTACTCTCAGACAGCTAGCTCAGGCAGCCTACATCAGTTGGGATGCATCTTTGATTAGCAGGTAAAGTTAATTAAATTTTGTAGATCTATTAACAGCACAATTGTGATTGCCCAAGTTAGTAGCCAATGTTAATGAAGTTTATTTCATTAACATTAAATTTGTGATGACCAAAGTTAGTAGCTAATGTTAATGATGTTTTGTACATTTATTAACATTAAATTCATGATAGTCATGGCTAGCGACTAATGGTAAAGTTTTGTCCTTTTACTGTTACTGCATTTATGATGCCCAAAGTTAGTAGCTAATGTTAATTGATTTTTTTTTTGTCCTGTTAAACTAGATTGTGTGTTGTGCCATGTCAACGGCTGAAGTTAACAAATTTTTTTTTTTTTAGTTTTAAATTTTTTTTTACTTTCTCATAGCATTAGATTTGTTATGGTGAAAGTTAGTAGCTATTGTTAATGAAATTCTCTCCTTTTCCCAACATGCAATTTGTGATGACTAAAGGAAACAGCTAATGTTACTGACATTTTATCACATGTACATTGATGTTGTAGTTATCATGATCCTGAAATGTTGTTTCTAATCTCCTCATTACTGTCCTCTCAGTAGGTGACGTGATGTTACCAATATTTTGTCTCACAAATAAAATATGTTTTTAAGAAGCCTTCCTCCATCTGCACAAGCTCCAGCATGAGTATTAACAGGAACTAGAAACAAAGATCATATCTCTCCTGTCTTAGCGTTACTGCGTTGGTTTGATCGTATTTTAAAGACCACATAGTGGGCTGTTATCCCGATAGAACACTGAGCTCCCAGAACACAGGCCTACTTGTGGTTCCTGGAGTCTCCACAAGTAGAACTCGGGGCAGAACCTTCAGTTCTCAGGGTCCTGATATAACCCGTTATGATCTGGCATTTTATAAATATGATTGAACTGAATTTAGCGTAATATGATTCACTTTCAGGAAATCAAGTTGGACAATTTGATTTTTACACACATATATTATTACATATTTCACATATACAATATTACAACAGTAAAGAAAAACCCCAAACATAATTTTGAATGGCAAGTTTTTTTTTTAATTTAACTTAATTAATTAATTAATTTTGTGAACCAAATAAAGTAGAATCCTTTTACATTTTATATGATTTAAGGACTTAAAGTCCAAAAAACTAAAGAGAGAATGAGGCTACATGTCAGTGTCAGAACAGCTGTTGATGTTTATTATGATTTAGCTGAGTCCAACTGCAAAAACCAAATGATCCAGTTAAAAACTAATCAGATCTATGTACTCATGAATGACGTGATGATTTTCTGATAATTAGATGAGCTTGTTGATAATATTTATATCTGATTGTATGGTAGTCAGAACAAACTTGCCATAGGTTGTGAAACATTTTCTCCAGAGTCTTGTCTCGCTTTTTTCACCACAAGTTTACCATGCACTCCTGCATTTTATTTGTTTATTGGGTTTTAACTGCTTAGCTAACCACGGCAAATTTACACTGATGCTATTAAAATGATTAATGTACACTGTCGCCTATAAATGAACTAATATATTAAATAAAGTCAGAAATGTGTTTGAAGAGGAGTGTGAGCAGAGAGGAGGTGTCACTGCTGGTTGATTTACTCTGCTGAGCCATTTCTGTTTCGGGGGTTTTGCGACACTCTCAGCTGGTTGGCTCAGGTGTCATCAGAGGGAACAGCTGCAGGAAACTAAATCCTGCTCAGTGACCACAGAGACTCTCAGGAACCGCAGACAAACTGTCCCCAGGTCTGAGATCTCTTCAGACCACAAGCGCCCCCTACAGCCCCGGACCAGGACAGCAGCAAACCCTCAGCACGCAGATACATTATAAAACACAGTAAAAGTGTGTGTGTGTGTGTGTGTGTGTGTGTGTGTGGTGGTTTGATGGGGGTTCCTTACAAAATTAAACTGGTAAAGGCATCTCTCACGTTTCAGGGTTAATCGAAGCCATGTCTTAACATTATTTGACATAATACAAGCAGTTATAGTGCTGAACTCCGCAACACAAATTTTTTTACTTCAGCTGTTGTAAAACAAAACACTCGGTCAAATCATCTCTCCTCTTCTTTTAACTCCTGAGAGAGACAATAATGGCTTTTGTGACAGAACGTATTTAGGGGTTACAATGTACTCTGTGTTAAGAATTGCTCACGACAGTCAGTTTTACTTTATTTTTTAGAGAATGGCACTTATCATTTTTTTCCGATATGAACTTTACAAATGTTGCTTTGAGAACAAAGTGTCCTTAGTTGTTCTTAGATCGGTTGATTGGATTAAATGTCCATGTCAATTTATTGTGATTTTATTCATCCATTCATAAGATCAAATTACTTTTCTGTCAAACAATGAGTGTTTCTTATACTCGGTTGTGCTTTACAGTTATCTGTTAAATGCTGTTGTTGATTAGAAGAGCGAGAGAAATCAGAAATAACAGATGGCCTGGTTTCTCTGCTCCTGTTCACAACCCAATGGCTCAGTGCTGAATGAGCTGTGGAATAGAGGGAGACTTTCTGGATACAGAGAGCACAAAGTTCAAATCGGAGGCAACAGTTGGATCCATTTGTGAAACAGCAACTCAGCTTCAAATCACCTGTAAACACCTGTACTCACCTGTACCAGGCTGTACCGTGACAGAATACCCACCTTAAGCTGCACCAACAGACTGTTCCCGGACCGCAAAATAACCTCACTGGCTGCAGGATGAAGTCATAGGACATGCCTGTTATCTGTAATTCATAATGAAAAATGAAACTAAATTACTACGGACCATGCAGCCTCTGTTTATGAGGCAGATATGTAAGAGTTGATGTATGAATCAATGTCTGAAGATCCTCAGAGCAGATTCACACTCTCTCACCAAACTTTATCTTCTGAAAGGAATTTAATCATATATCTAAACTCCACATAGACATTGGATCCTATTCTCCACAGGATGAAGACCATGGATGCTGACTGAAAGCTCATCTCAGGGGCGGGCTTTTAGCTGACACATATCTGAAAATATTGGCACAAATTTACAAACAGATGTTATTTAAATAAACTGACCACATGTTAAACTATCAAAACTTCACATAATAACAGTCCTGGGATGAAACTTACAACAGCTATGAACCTGACTCAAAGTCTCTATCACCACTGGCTGATGTGAAATGCTTGCTGGGATACATTCTTAAAGTCGGCTCCTAAAAATGTGAAAGAGTGAGACCTCCTGGGGTCTTTGGGAGTGAGCTCTGAGGAGAACTGCGTTTTAATGAGGAACGAGACTGAGAAAAGTGACAGGACTGTGTCAAAAAAGAAACAGACTCATCATAGCCCATCACATGATTTTACTCCTGGTCTTAAATGTTGGACTAAAACACATCACTCTGATAATGTGAAGTTTTTGCAGTTGATAAACATGGGTCATTAGTTTTGTTTTGTTTTTTGTTTTTTACTTGGAGAGATGTTTAGTATTTTCCTGTGTGACCGTTTTCTGTTTTTTGTCAGAGATGATAATCGGACATGGGGCTTCAGACTAGGATCATCTACAGCTCATTAACTCAGAAAACTCAACTGTAGAAACATTGCATCAGAGCTGCAGCTGCTATTTATTTATTAGCATTAAAGGAACTGCTCTGAGATGGTTTAAGTCTTACTTATCTGATAGATTTTAGTTTGTGCACATTAACGATGAATCCTCCATCTACTCAAAAGTTAGTCATGGAGTTCCACAGGGTTCTGTGCTTGGACCAGTTCTATTCACCTTAAATATGCTTCCCTTAAGCAATATTATCAGGAAGCATTCCCAAAACTTCTACTGTTATGCAGATACCTATTTGTACTTGTCAATGAAGCCTGACGAAACCAACCAGTCAACTATACTTGAAGCATGTCTTAAGGACATAAAGATCTGGATGACCAGCAACTTCCTACTATTGAACCCAGACAAAACTGAAGTTTTTGTACTTGACCCACAACTCAGAACCTCAGAAACATATTATCTAATAATATATTTATGCTAGGTGGCATTGTTTTGGCCTCTAGCACCACCATCAGGAACCCTATAGTCAGAGAGATGCTGAAAAAGACTTTGACAGAGGCTTTATTGTTGAAGCACGGATGGCAGGATTTTCAGTCTCAAAGACGATCAACTGGCTGGTGTCTCAATAGGAGTACCGACTAAAGTGACATCTGCATTTAGATCTATGGGAAAAACAGGAAATAAACAGGGTCAGAAACTGAGGTTGACAGCTCACATTTAATGACTGATTCTCAAGCATTAGTGCTTGTATGTAAAAAAAGAAAAGAAACTCTTCCTCAGGTGATTGAGGATGTCAATGCAGGACCTGATCAGACTGTGTCAAGAATAGTCTGTCAACAGTTATATAGAGGAAAGGGATACTATGTTACATAGAGACAGTTACTATGGTGTTTTGCAGTGCACAAACCCCTCATTACAAAGATGAAAGCCCATCTGAGTTCAGTGGTGTAGAAACCACAGGTTCTGGTTGACAGGGATATGGAAAGAAACGATGTGGACAGTTTAGTCATATTGTTCCCTCAATGTGGGGGTCAAGCAGAATCCAGTGGCCCTGTTCTGCTGTGTGTGTGTGTGTGTGTGTGTGGGGGGGGGGACTGGTTGCTGGCATAGCCTGGGACCCTTGTCCCCTGATGACAATGCCCCCACCCACAGGACCGGGGGGGGGGGGGGTCACTGATGGTTTCACGAGTATGATAATAATGTTAATCATCTGCTGTGAATTTCACAGTCACCAGATCTAAAGCCAGCTGAACCAATGGGAGAGTCTGGACCGACATGTTCGACAGTGTCTCCACCACTATAATTAAAACGCTCAATGAAGGAACCTTCCAGAAGATGATGTTCATCCCTCCAGACATCCCTCCAGAGACTTGGAGAACCAGTGATGAGGAGACCTGAAGCTGTTCTGGAGGCTCATGGTGGAACAACAACCTGACTGAGAACCTTTATGTTGGTTGTTATTTTAATTTGACATCCATCTCTAAATGTTTTTATTTTTGCTCTCTTAGAGATTTAAGCATTTTGAGTGAGGTTTTTACAGATTAAAACTGTAGCTGTGAAATAGTAAAAAAGACTCATCTGTATACCTGCTTCTGTCTCAGCATTTAAACTGAAGGTGTTTGTCATTGCTGACTGTAATTTCTCTCCTTTCTTACCTTTTTTGCTTTATTATTATTATTATTATTATTAGTAGTAGTAGTAGTAGTAGTAGTAATAGTATTTTAATCTTGATTTCATCATGAGTAAAAAAACATATCTACTGTATTTATACTGAATATACAGACACCTTTAAAATTATGATGAGTTATTAGTAGTTTATTGTGTTTATTATCAGTTATATTTGTCTACCTACACATTACTGGTGCTGACTTACATGTAATTATATCTCATCAACAACAGAGTGGTGTTTGTCTAATTCGTTGATGATTAAATCAATAAAAGACATCAGTTAAAATGAATGAACATATCTGACAGAAACAGAGTTTGATAAGGTGTAATACATGTACATCACCAATACAGACTCAATTTATTGTAACAACTGTGGGAAATCTGTGAGAGAAACAAGGAGTGGGTGGTTTGTACCTGCAGTGTAGCAGAGTGTCCAGCAGAGGGCAGAGCAGCACCGTGGAAAGGCCAGCAGCTTTGTTCAAAAAACAGAGAGAATGAAAACAGAACAGAATAAACAGATTTCATCAGATACTGATTTTCTTTATTCTCAGTGAAAAAGTAGTCTTTTAAGGTTCTTTTTCTTTATTTTTCACTTTCATCACCTTTTTTACTATGATGCGCTGGGAGGTTTACACTGTAAAAAAAAAAGAAATCACCTGATCCTGTCTTTTAAAATTTACACTTTTATTCAACCAGTGACAAACATCAGGCGGTGATGAGATGAAGCCAAAATCTGTAAACAAAACAGATCTGTAATCAGTTTATTAAGAGATAGAGTTTTAAAAAAAACTGATGACCATCACAATCTGGGACATTCACAGCAATAATTATTAAGTCAATACGCATAAATGGAAACAAATAATCATAGGGAAAAATTGACATATTGTTAAGAGACCTAGTGGATAATACAGTATCATCACTATTACTTCAAAAAGCTTTGTCCCTTTATTCACGTCACACAGTCGAATGCAATAGATTTTTTTCCCCCCTTTGGGCAGATATAAAAGAACCATTTGTTTTCTACTGACCACACAATTGTTCTAATTATGAGTCTCTGCTTTACAGCCAATTGTTCCTGAAAAGACAACACAAGTCAACAGGAGAAAATACCGTGACGACATCTGTGGATTGGATACAACTGTGCCTTCTCCACAATTACTTGCAAACAGACACCGAGTTTTATTGTTCACAAGCCCATGTTGTAATCGGCCAAACGAAACTGGCACAGACGATCCAGCATTTTTCCATGTCATCTGTGTCCCTGGTTCATCTTCTTTAACTTTTCTGTTTCGCTACTTTATTTCTTGATGATCTCTTTTCTATCTCTCTTCTAATTCTTTAGTTTCCTTCATCCTTCTGTCTTCTCTCCGGATATGTACCTGATGATATTAACATAAAGTCAAACACTGTCCTGAAAAAGGAAAGTATGTTTTAATTTTAGGCCATTTCTACCAGGAGGTGTGAGACAACACATGGACGACTAACTAACATAAATCCACTACATGTAATAACAGAACAGAGCGATACGAAGTGTCAGGAAGGAGGATGCAAGGGAACAAACCAATAGACAGTTTATCAGGCTGAGGACAATTAAACTGAAAGATTGATCGGAATACAGAACAGTATTAGGTTTGTTTGGAGTCAAAAACAGACTTTTGGTTGAAATTGTGCAGCTTGTGTTAAGATCACAAAAGGAATTTTGATTTTAAAACACATGCTACATTAAAACAGGTGTGTTTTTCTGAAATGACCCTTTCAAATGACTAAACTGTAACACAAAATTTGTATTGTCGGAAACAGGATCCATGGCTGGATCATGTGCAAATGTTTTGTTTCTTTTTTTGAATGACTGAAGCGACACATTTATTACTGACAGCAGAGTCTCTGGGAGGTGGTAAGACATATTTGGGACTTGTCAAATATGTAAATAAACATTTCCTCATTATATTAATGGTTGGATGTTTAAGGCAGTGGAGGACATGTACCACACACACAGTTATCACAGGAGGGAGGTGAGGAGGGGTCACATTACATGACCCCAACAACATACCACTCATATAAAACAGAGTGAGAGGTTTTGAAAAGCAGCTAAATAGGTTCAAAATCAAAAAAATGCAAAAAAGTTTGCTTTGATTATTTTGTCATGTGGATGTTTCGAGGAGCTGAGATTGTTTGTGTCGTTTTGTTTTACCTGCGAATCGGTTTAAATGGTTTTCTGATTTGTGTTTGTCTGTTTTTGGTGTGGTTTTATCGTCTGATGTTACTGTTGTGACCGAGGATTTGGGTCAGATCAGATCTTCCTCCTATCTGCTCCTGTTCTGTTGCTTTGGACTGTGGCTCATATTTAGTGTACAAGTGTGTGGTGTGAGATTGAACTGCAGTGAGCTGCAGAGTGATCCCGCCCCCGCCCCCCTGCGACACTTATGCAGTGAATTCAGATCTTGGTAGGATTTTGTGTCATGGCTTACAGCTGCAGAGTCACGTGACCATCATTTACACATCTATCACATGACATAAGATATTGTGGCTTTATGGTTTTCTGTTCATCATGTGAATGTTTGAGGCTCAGTGTTTAAACAGGAAGTTAAGATTTTACCTGTTCACAGCAGAAACTGTGGAGATTCAGGTAAAATTGCTTTGTACTTTTACAGCTGAGTCAGTGAATTAGTTTGCTGATGATTTTTCTGCTTTCTCCCTTTAATTGTCTTAGAGGTGATAATATTAGGTCGAGCTGTTGCATGTGTAGTATGTCGTCTCTGTCCTAGTGTTTGTGTTTGTGTGAGTGTGGATGATAAATGTGATGTGGACTTTTTGAAAGTAAACCGGTGAAAACATACATAGGAGGAGCCCAGCAGCTGACCTGGATCCGACCAAACAAATAAAAAGGTGGACCTGTTGTTAAGGGGGAGGGTCAGTGATGTCAGCGATGATCTCACTGTGGCCAGTGATGATGTCAGCAGCAGGGGATGCCGTGATGGAGAGCTGCTGTCCGTCAGCATTAACACCAACTCTTCTCTCCAAGCACTTTTTAATTTCCTCCAGAAATGAAAAACGTTTTCCTCTTTTTCATTTTCAGATTTCTCAAACTGGCAAATTGACTTTGGCTTTGATCCTGACAAGGACTGAAGATCACCCCCCCCCACACACACACACACACAAACAAAAACACACAAAAAGATACCCCCTTCCCTCCTCCCACTGTCAACAGAAGGGACGATTTATTAAACAGGAGGCTTTGGAGCTGCATGTGTGAACAAAGTCAATTATTTTCTGCCCTGATGACCTCATTCTCACCTGGTGTTGTCATGTGATTACATGATAATTTACACCTTAATTTACACCGTATGGCCAAAAATATGTGGACACCCCAAACTGGTTTGGGTCTCTTATTTCCAGTAAAGACAAATCTTATCGCCCCTCCTTACACAAGACAAGAACTTTCCTACGTGACAGTCAGGGCGAAAGTCAAGACTGGGATGAGTCTGAGGTAAGAAATCCAGAAGACAAGTCCAAGTCCAAATACCAAGGCAACCCTGAGACCAGGACAAGTCAAAGTCGGGGCATGGAATGTGGCCAACGAGCCCAAAACACCCAAGAGGAAACGACATGACTACGTGACAAAACATCTAAGTGGCCAAAACAAGTGAGTATGAGACAAGGAGCAGTTTGTGTCAAAGAAGCCACGATTCTCATTGAGTCAAATTTGAGCTGTACAAACAAAACCCACATTTCGGAGCTGTAACAGAGAAGGTGCAAGTGAAATAAGGTGTTTTCAGACGCCGGACTGATGCCACTCATATGTTCAGTATAGTATTTAGACTTTGTTGGATATTGCTTCCAGCTCTAGATGTGAAGTCTGTTTCTGATCAGTTCTCCTTCCTCTTCTTCAGGTGTCTCAGGTTAACAGTTGGTTTTAAATGATCAGGATATAAAAAAAAGAATCTGTGCATCTGTCTCAGAAAACCGGATTTCTGTGTAAACAGGATGATCCGTGTTTCTGGGCTTTAAAACCACCCCTGCCCTGATGTGTTCATACAGAGACGCAAACAGAGAAAAGAGACAGAAAGCAATGAGTGGTTTGGTGGGGGAGATATGGGGGGGGGGGGGGGAGTTCTGTCTCTAAAATGAGCTTTCATGGTTTTTAATGAAGCTCGGAGGACTTAATCAAAGCCCTCTCTGAGCCCCCCGAGTGTCAGAGTCTCTGTCCAACACTTCATTATTGCAGAGCGACAGTTTGAGGCTGGGTCACATATCCAGCCTTTTTTTCCTTTTTGATGGAAATCATCGACTTGTTCTGGTTTATTTTGGGGGAAATGAGGAACAGCGTGTGGCCGTGACCGCATGACCTTCAGCGGCCGTGGGCCGATGACGCCACGGGCTGATGCCGGAGACCGACGACACTGGAGACCGACGACGACAAGCTGACTCGGCGTCCGTTAGCACCGCGTCACCAAACCTCAGCCTGGACACGACACATCTATTTGCACGGCTTTATTTGAGATTTCAGCTGAGGTGAAAGTGGCTGAACCGTCAGTCATAGATCAGATGAGTTGTCACAGGTGAAAACAAAGTAAGCATCAAGGGAAAGAGATGGAAACAGTTTAGATTTAAATTGAAACTGGAGCTCTGCCCCCCCCCCCCCCACCCCCCCACCCCCGTCCAGTTAATGTCACAAACCTGTCATTCTTTACTATCAAGAAAATTCCAACAGTTCACAGTGATATACTGAGTTTACATACTGAGTAATTTATGAAACAACCACCGTTGATTTTACCGAAATAACTGCTGCAGGAAGATTTACCTCTTCGGCTGCTGGTTGAAAATATGTCTCCAGCTGTTTATTTATGATTCTTAAGTTTGTACTTGATGGCTACATGTCATCATGCTAACAGACTGAAGCTAAAGCTAAAAGGTAAAAAGTCACACAAGTGACATTAGTACTCAGTAGTTATTACTACATTATTACCCTCCTACTTCCAGCGTCCTTGGTTCGAGCACATCTATGCCTAACCTTCATTTTGATCTCGACTATGCCTGTAAAGTTTTGAGAATTAATCCTGCACAGCTGTGATGCCATATTTGTGAAAGACAGACAGACAGACCAGCCAAAGTCCTCAAAACCCCCTGTATGGTAGTTCCGACTACAGTAGGAGTCCCCAGGACATTTCACACAAGGTGAAAACAACACTAGACACACTGCCTGGTCAAAAGGTTTAGAAAGTGTTGACCTGTTTGCTACGTCTGAAAGAAGAAATGGACTTTAAACCGTTTTTATGAACAATGTTTACAATCTGCTGATTTGACTGCATAATATGATTTAACGAACTGAGGGGGCAGTATTTTATTTATTTATATATTTTTATCTCGCTCTGAGGCCTTAAAATGTGTTCTACCCACTTCTGGCACCAGAGCAAATATGCACCAACAGTATAATCCCTGACTCAGGTCTACTGTCAGCTGCCTGGCAGATTGACAGAGGGTCAGACGCTGTGTTTTCAGGGATGGAGAGGTCGAACTCTCTGCTGACCTGAGATCAGCAGTCTGCAGGTCCCACATGAGGTCGCAGGAAGTGACCTCAGTGACTGGCCCCCTCCACTCTGCTGTCCAGTCCAGGCTAAAGGGCCATATGGCTAAATCTCCATCCCCAGAGTCCCGTTCCATCGTCCGTCGTCCGTCCATCCGTCCATCCGTCCATCCATCCGTCGTCTCTCCTCCATATTTACCATCCGGCACAGGAGGCCAAGAGACTCATGTCAGATTTATGAGCCCCCCCCCAAACTGGAACATCCCCCCTGGCTGCGACACGAACGGCTTGTTTGTCTGTTTGGTTTATTGTGCCAGGTTCCTCAATTAGTCCAGAGATCCCTGATGGTACTGTGGCCTCGGAGGAAGGCTGCCGGGAGTATCTGTCCTGCTGCTTCACTTCTCACTCAGCCACCTCATTATCATGTCATCTCCACTCCGAGTCCACGTCCTCTGACTGTTGGCCGGCGACGTCACATTCGTGAACATGGAGCTGTGGTTGGACACTGAGTAGCAGGGTGGAGGCTTTTATTTCACCAAAAGCAGAAACCCAAAGCAAAGGGCTGTGGAGAGACACTGCTTTTACTGATAATTTTTTTAAGAATATCCAAATATCAACAAAGTGTAGCTCAGACAGTTTTTTTTGAGTTGGTTGGTTTGCACTGGTTTGTATTGTCTCTACTGGACACCTCCTTTTCCTTCAGAACCATGTGAATTACCATTGTTCTGATTAAAAGTCAGTTTACAGTCAGTTTGTCATTTCGCATCAGGACCCTGAATCCTAAAGTGGTAAAAGAGATTTCTGCTCCTCACTGACACCGTGATCTCTCCTCGGTCCTGAGTTTGACCTTTGAACCCACTGATGGTGCGACCGTAAAAGAAGCCTGTGTTGATGATGAGGTGAACATTTGCTCTGATTAAGGTTTTTTCCTTGACGGCCGGATAATCAACCTGCAGCTCAGATCAGCCTGATAATCCCACTGAGGAAAATCTTTAATTTGTCCTCGCAGGCTCCCAAATTTTCCAGTAAGTGTTTTTTAATCTGAAATCTGAACAGATGTCGGTCTGCCGCAAATCACTGCTGTTCAGGAGCACTTTGGATCAGGCGGGTGTGTTTATATGTAATACAGTCAGTTCGTGGTGACACACAGACCCACTTAAAGACAAATGAACTAGTTTATTCCACATGTCGTCCACCGGCCTTCGTGCTGCTGCCAGTGAAATCTGCCAACAACTCGCTTCAATCTGTTTCAGAGAAATCAACTTATTTCAATTATTCTATGAAAATGAGAGTCTGCACCAGGGAACTGGAAGTAATGAAGCAGGCCACTGTTCCAGAATCAATTTTGTTTTCACCAAATACCTGATTTACATTGAAAGTGTAAATATTCTTAAAACAATGGCTGATTTTTTTGACTTAATTTAAAAGAAAAAACAAAATGAATTGATAAGAAGGAGAGATTTACTTAATTTGGACTAAAACAAGACTATTTTCATTTTCTAACTTTTAATATTACTCTTTCTTATTTATTCATTTATCCATTTATTTGTTCTACAGGCAGAATCGTGCTTCCATATATTTATGTTTCTCAAAACTAAAATTGCTAGAACCCACAGTTTAGGGGACTCAACATTTGTCCGGATTCAGTGAATCAATTTCAGACGAACTGGAAGTCGCACTTTCAAAAATGACATTTAAAGCAACACTGAGAGATTATTTTTATTTCATAAATAAAGACAGGATTTTCAGGCATGAATAGATTGTCCAGATGGAGGTTTTGTCATTTTTTCAACCAACTGTAAATTAAAGAGGTGAAGAACAGACAGGTCAACACTGATAGATAATCAGAAACATTTGCTTTAATTGCAGGACTTTTAGAAATGAACGAGTTTAAAGATTTTTTTTTAAGGAGCTCAAGGATTGACTCAAGAAAAGTGAGTCTTTATCTGTCGAATTAAATTTGAATTAGAAACAACACAGCAAAGTTTTTTTTCACTTGTCTAAAGGAACAGGACTGAGTTTTCCCTCAGTCATGTTGTTTTTGGATTAACTGGATGGTAGAGAACTTTCTTAAATTGCACTTAAATCAGAGGCAACAATGGGAAATTTTCCTCACTTGTTACCAGGAGACCTGGATTTTTAGAACGAAAAGGATGACTTGTCATTTTGTTATAACGTTTAGTCAGAAGATGAGTTTCAGATCGTCCAGAGAGACATTTTCTCATTTTCTGACTGAATGAGAGAATTGGTTTTAATGGTCAACATGACACCGGAATTTGAAACAATAAATTTGAATTAAAAAGGTTTCTTGACAGGATTTTTGGGAGTGAGTGTCTGGATAGGAGAGAGCTGAAGGACTGAGATAAATGGTTTGAGATGGAAACAACGCTGACAGATTTTCCCTCCTCTCGTCTCCCTCTCCTCTCTATTGAGGGAGTCCTCCACCTCTCTGAGGCCATGTTAGAAGGGCGGAGGACTCCCGAGTTCACCTCACCGCTCTCGTATCCCCTTCGTTCCTCAGAGCCTCACCTCCAGCAGAAGGTCAGGGGCCCGCCGCTCCCTCCCCGAACGTGACGCTCCATCTGTGCCCAACTGCCGGCGTTTGGCACCCGACTCGGGCATCTGCCACCTGCGATGGCTGCCAGCTTGCCGTACACGGCGACATCTGCTGCGTTTGTGCTCGAGGGGCGCACTCAGTGAGCGCGACGACAGACAGAAGGCCGGCGACGTCCCGGACACCGCTCCAGCAACCCGCTGCCCTGGTTAGGCTTCGGACCGATGGAGAGGAAGCCACTTCACCTGCGGAGACCCGAAACTCAGAGGAGACGCTGGTTAAACACAAACAGGATTCAACAGATGAATGCGGCCCCGTGTTTGGCTCTGGGTCCTGTTTTTTTTCTGTTGTAGGTGTTGAAAACCAAATTCAGCCTAAATGACCAGAACCAAGGCGGTTTGACCACCACAGGAGAGGAGCCGAAGACCTCCTCGCTGGCTGCAGGTAATGATTTAGATGAAACCTGCACACAGAGTGTAATTGCCGTGTATATACTGGGAACCAATGACACACCTACTGGGCAAGGAACAAGGACGGAGAGTGAGGGAGCCACGACTAAATTACACTGCAGGTACTTTTTAACTACCTGCCGCATGTTAGATAATTACAGGGCACAGAAAGGACCAGTTTAGTTTACGTGTAATTACGTAATTAAAATGAAGAGACAACATCAGAAGCTTCCTCACACATTTTCCTGTATATTGTCACCAAACACAGGAACGATCATTTAAAAAAAAATCCGTATGAACTTAAAATAAAATGGACTGGCAACGTGTTGAATTCACCAATAGCTTACCACAGTTTTCCTCATGGGGGAGGATGTGTAATATATCTATAAAGTGTGAATGTGATATGACAGGATTAAAAGATGATCTTGGTTTTTCTCTAACATCAGCTTTTGATGTCAGATGGACAATCCACTGAATCCCACTAAAGCTACTTTTGGAGAAGAGAAAAATTTAGAGCATGAAAGAACTGCGCTGCTGTGAAACGTCGGTATGTGACGCAGAACCTCAGACTTGCCGGGATCCAGGACGCTGACGGGACCGAGTCTGTCTTGTAATGTGGATCTGAACGGTTTGATCGGTGCTAAATCGAAGCAGTGAAATATTTAATCTGCTCTGTGTCTCTGGCACAAAGGATGTGATTCATTCATTAGTTTTGCCATTGGTGGCGGACATATTGTTGATGCCCCTCAGTCCCTCACTGTGGACAGATGGTGAGGACACCATCATTAATTTAAAACATGCAGAAACACTAAAGACCTTGAATCTGCTGAATCACTGCTGCTAAACACAACACTGTTCAAACATCAACTCGGTGCTTTACTGAGTCTGGAAATCTGCTCCTAAACAACTAATTTCAGACAAAACTGACCGTGACAGTTGTTTTCCGCATTTTAACGACGTCGCCGTGAGCGGTGGCGTCCGTCAGCATGCGAGCACCACTAAGGGTGGCTGAGACGATGGCGAGGAGGTTGACGCATAACGTAAAGCTCTTCCTTAATTTTACATAATGGACACGTTTGAAAATTCTGACACAGTGTGAGATTTGACGGCAGAGAAAAAGACAAAAGCAGCGTCGCCGGAAGCAGTTTCATACAAGCTAAGCAATAAATGTTCAAAGCATTGAAATTATGTAGAAAACAAACCATTCAAACAACAGCTGAAAACTGAGAAGCTTCACTGGCTGAAACTTCACAGACTGAGAGACACTGTGGACTCAGCGTGACCTTTGCATCCAATGTTTGTCAGGAGTCATCTAACATCACACCAAGGCCAAAAAAAGGCCCAAAACTCAGCTCAAAAACTTTAGAAAATTATACTTGGTATTGGACTCCAAGTTTGTTTTGCTTTTTAAATTGGCTGCAAAGAGCAGGACGAGGTTGGTCACCGCTGAAACCTGGAGCAGAAATATTGGGTTTCAGAGGGAAATTAAATTCAGCGTAAAACGAAAAGGCCTCGGACTTCAGATCCAAACGTTAATCCCTCCGTAAATGTTTTAAAAACCAACAAGCTGAACCTGGATGCTGTAAAACCAGCATCATCATTATGGCTCAATCCACGACAGCAGAGCTCTGGGATGGATTTAGGAAACTGGACTCCGATCCTCCGGGGACCCAGCAAACATTAGTCTTGTTGAGCTGCAGCATTAGTGACGGTGATGATTTATGGTCTGTGATGACAACAGGCCATTAAAAATCCCAATTGGGCTGAGATCACAACAAACACAAACAAACACACCGACACTGCTGCTGGAAGTGACACTCGACACCCAAACACCACCACGGCCCATCACCACCAAGCCCAGCACCACCACAGACCCACACCACCACCACACACCAGCACCACCAAAGAACCAGCAACATCACAGCCCAGCACCACCACAGCCCATGACCACGAAAGGCCAGCACCACCACCACAGACCAGCAACACTGCAGCCCAGTACCACAAAAGACCAGCACCACCACAGCCCATGACCACGAAAGGCCAGCACCACCACCACAGACCAGCACCACTGCAGCCCAGTACCACAAAAGACCAGCACCACCAACACAGACCAGCACCACTGCAGCCCAGTACCACAAAAGACCAGCACCACCACCACCACCACAGATCAGCACCACCGCAGCCCAGCACCATGAAAGACCAGCACCACCACAGACCAGCAGAATTGATGATCTAACGCAGCTAGTCACACACTCACACCCGTGTCATGTGGATACGGTTTCTATTACTCAAAAAAAAAAAAACTGAACAAACATCATTTACGTATATATCAGTCAAGAAAGGAAACGTCATTAGATAAGTGGTTGTTGTTCTTTCCATTTCATTACCTACAATGCAAGTGTCGGCAAAATGATCCAGAGGCCTTACACTTGTGTAGATATAAAAAATACAGAATACTATGATATTTCCAACAATCAGTCTTCAAACTGAGTGTATAATGTTTCCATCGCTGCTCGAGAAAAACTTAAATTTAGTATCTTTTAAGGGAAAAAACATCCTCACATGAAAATTGTGTTTTTTACCTGAAAATGCAGAGGAAGTTTGTTTTTCAGGCAAAACATCACATAGCTGCCTAGGAGTTGAGTGTATTGATAATCATTTACATTTGAATCCTGTGTTTTGTCAGAACCATTGTGGTGAAGCCTTGTTGTATATTTAGTGTCTATGGTGACCTGTGAGTCACATGACTGACTGAATACCAGGAAACCATAAAATACCAGAGACATGGATGAACTAAACCCTATAGACATGTTTAGTTTTCTGCTGTTAATCAATATTAGTATTACTGAATAAATCTCAGTGATGATCCGGTTTTACTCCCTTTAAAAGCGCATGAATGTGTCAGGGTTCCTGTCTCTGCTTTACAGCCACAGGGAACTACAGCTGTGGTGTCCGACTCTCTGCATACTTTTGGCCACGTGTCCTACCTTTTCGTCTTCCAAACCTGAGCTAAAATATGAATTGTCTCCATGTCTGTGGTGAATCGGTTTGTGTCTATGTGAGATCTGAAACAGTTTCTGTGACACACTGACTGAATCACATCCACACTGCTGAACGTCTAATCCCATTACAAACACACTGAGACACTGCAGGCTGCTACACCCCCCCCCCTTATCAAGGCAAATATTAGCAGATAGCAAATAATCCTGCAGGTTGTGATTAAGATTTTAAATGGATCCCAATTGTGTGCTTTTTGGTTAATGAACAACAAAGTCTTGGAGGATGGCATCTGTAATTTATTAAACATGAAAAGCTCCTTGATGAAATAGAAACTGGATGTGTTTTTGCATTTCAAACGATTTGCATGGCCGACTCGCTCACATGCTAATGAGGACGGAGTTTCAAAGAGTTATAAAAAGACACGAGTCGGTGACTGAATTCCCCTGTTCGACAGAAAAAAGGTGTCAGAGTCCAATTACAACCTGCAAATGGCAAGAGGACAATAAAGTGCCTTTATTTATTTATTTCTCTGACTGATTGTCACAGAAAGATTAATTTGAACAAATATTGGGAACAAATAATCCGAGCAATCTTCTGTGGACAAACTGGAAAATGAATGGTTTGAGCTGGTCCCAGTTGGGCGAGGACTCCTACGGGAGACGGGATCTGAGTCCGGCAGCATCGCCGCACCCCCTGGTGCTGGGTCCGACCTAACTTACAGACCCGGCCTCGGATCTGCACTGAATCCGTTCAGGTCCAACTGCCATGGTGACCCTACTTCATCTAAACCAGCTAACTAAGAACCTCACCCACAGAGAACTGGATCTGGATGCTGATCTGGATCCAGACCACGACCGCTTCAAACCAGATCAACCTGTAAACCCATCTCATCAGTTTCAGACTAAATCAAATCCTCTGGTGGCGTGTGACCATAGAACTTGAGCTTCTACACAAATTAAATGACGCAGTGACGAACTTCACAATAAGTTTGATGAAACAACTAAACACGTGGATGTGATTTAACCGGGTGAAAACACGGAAGAGTCTCAAACATCCACGTATTGACTCAGGAGTCACACTGGTTCTACGTAACTACAGAGTGAATTATTACAAATGTATAACTGACTCTGTTACCTCTAAACAGCCAAACAAATGATTTCACAAACAGGATAAAAACAACAGGACAGATGAACCAGGCTAAGATGATTTTGTTTGCTCGTGTCTGCCTGTGTGTTGCATTAGAAACAGCGCTGTTGTGTTTCTCACCGTTTAAGGGCTGTGTTAGACCCGCTCTTTGTCTGTTTATCTGTTTATCAGAGGCAGCAAGACCACACTGGTTCAGGGTTTGAGACCAAGGCAACAAGGTAGCGTCACTGCTGACATTGGTTCCTCTGACAGAAATGAA
Organism: Istiophorus platypterus; assembly: GCA_016859345.1. NCBI lineage: Eukaryota > Metazoa > Chordata > Actinopteri > Istiophoriformes > Istiophoridae > Istiophorus > Istiophorus platypterus. The sequence continues at coordinate 444,132 of CM029122.1, read as the reverse complement.
AAAACTTGATCTTGTTGTTTGTCGTCGGTGTCACATGATTCACAGAAATGAAAAAAGAAGCTGGCGTTTCGGAGCAGAAAGTCCCGGCCTCTCTTTTCTTGCCTCGTGGCCCACTTTCAGACTCACATGACTCCGTCTCCATGGTTACCGAGGACACCAAACAACCAGGGAAAATACACCCAATTAGCATTTTTGAATTAACGGAACAGTTTTCAATTTGCGTGAGAAAAACGAGAGGATTCAGAAAGAAAAATGTAAGGAGAGGTTAACCTCCGGATACACTGTAAAAAAACAATTGAACTCTGAGCCTTGAACTTCAGGTTGGTGAAAAAATTTCAACCTGATTCCACTAAAGATCTGCGTCAACAAAATGACTGTGTATTATGTATATTGTGTATCTTACTATTATACATGTACACACTGCCTCCAGGAAACAGCTAACACTCTAATTAACACTAGACCAAAATCATTTTATAGGTTCAGCAGAAGATCAGAGCTGTTAATAGCGTTTTTCTACAGACTGTAATTTATTTCCTCTTTCCTCTCAAATACCAGGTGTTTCTCTCCATTCCCCACATCTGGTTTTCTTCTACATTTAAATACCAGTAGGAACCAATCAGGTTTTACTGGGACCTGATTCACACAACTGAACTTTCACTGTAAATCACAGCCTGCATCATAGAGTTTTACCAGTTTTACCTCGACTCCCTTACAACTGAGGTTGGAAGATGAGCTGCTCATCTGGGCTACAGGGCACAGGGAGGGAGAGAGAGAGAGAGAGGGGAAGAGAGAGAGAGAGAGAGAGAGAGAGAGAGAGAGAGAGAGAGATAGGGAGGGAGGGAGAGAGGAGAGAGGGAGAGGGGAGGGAGAGAGAAGGAGAGAGAGAGAGAGGGCAGGAGAGAGAGAGAGGGAGAGAGAGGGAGGGAGAGAGGGAGAGAGAGGGGGGAAAGAGAGAGGGAGAGGGAGAGAGGGAGAGAGGGAGAGAGAGAAGGAGAGAGAGGGAGAGAGGGAGGAAGAGGGAGGAAGAGGGAGAGGGAGAGGAGAAGAAAGAGAGAGAGAGAGGGAGGGAGAGGGACGGAGAGAGAGAGGGAGGGAGAGAGGGAGAGAGAGGAAGAGAGAGAGAGGGAGAGGGAGGGAGGGAGAGAGGGAGAGAAAGAGGGGGAGAGAGAGAGGAGAGGGAGGGAGGGAGAGAGAGGGAGAGGGAGAGGGGGAGAGAGAGAGGGAGGGAGGGAGAGAGAGGAGGGAGGGAGAGAGAGAGGGAGGGAGGGAGGGAGGGAGAGGGAGGGAGGGAGGGAGGGAGAGGGAGGGAGCGAGAGGGAGGGAGGGAGGGAGGGAGAGAGGGAGAGAGACAGAGAGAGAGGGAGGGAAGCTGCTGATCTCCAGATCTCCTCTGATACCGAGGACACATGAATAATAGATATGAGCTCTCTGCGCCAGGATCAGGGCCTGCAAACACAGCTGCCACTGCTCAGCCTCATCCAACAACCAACCAGCACACAGGACACACACAGTCCACCTGAGGACCAAATCAGGACTCTGCAGCGCTGCAGCTACACCCGGAAAAAAGCCACAACCAACAGCACACCGGCACACACAACATGCCATAAACAAACAGTAGGTAAAGACATTTAGAAAATTCAGAGGAAACACATTCTGTCTGTTGGTTCTTCAAAAGGTTCTCGGTCTCGTGGGAAAGTTCCTGCGGTGCAGGAGGCAGGAGAAACCTCACCGAACCAGATTCCTGTCTGCAGGGGAGGTGGGGGATTTTTATTCCTTTATTTATGTCGCTGATTTTAATCTTTGAGGGAACAACATTTAACAAAACTCCTGGGTCTCACGTGTTGTAGCAGAGTTAGCTTCAAGCTTATTTTCCTCTGCTCATAATGTAAACAGAAGCACTAAACAAAGTAGACAAACAGCAAGACACAACAAGTCAGCAAAGAGATAACCGAGTCCTGCGCACACAATCGAGGGGCTTTCAGAAGATTCTCAGTTTGACTTTAAGCTTCTAGAAAAAGTAAAACGAGGTCTGAACCAGTCACAACAGGGAGGAGGTTGAAATCTAAGACACCAAATCAAGTCTAAAAAAAGTATTATTATTATTATTATTATTATTATTATTATTATTATTATTATTATTATTATTATCACTATTATCATCATTATTATTGTTATCATTATTATTATTATTAATAATAATAATAATTTTGAACAAAGGACTGGAGGCTGTAAGTGAAATCTAATGCAGCCTGAGTTGTGTGTGTGTGTGTGTGTGTGTGTGTGTGTGTGTGTATGCTTTTTTTTAAATCAACATAATGTTTCTGTCTTCAGTCATGAAATGTTTATCCTGAATAAGCGACACATAACTGACTGTGACATAAAGGTTTGTTTGTTGTCTGAATTCTGGTCACACTGATGAATCAGGGGTCGACTCTGAACAGTTCATAGCAGTTTGGCAACTGGAAGCTGTTTGCAGAGATTTTAGTGAGCGAATCAAACCAAAATGTAAAAGCAGAGATGTTGTGTCCCACAGCTCCCAGAGGAAATTAAAGCCCTAATCTGAAGTTTCCTACATCGAACCTGCTCTTTAAAGTCTTTTCCCAGCTCCATTAATGTCAGAGAGCCTGCTAGTTAGAAATAAAGCCTCTCCTCCTCCTCCTCCTCCTCCTCCTCCTCCTCCTCCTCCTCCTCCTCCAGAGTTTGATGTGAACTTGCAGCAGGTTGGTCTAATTATCCTCCTGCAGTGAGTTGGTCCTCTGCTAATTAAATAAACTCTGATCTGATGAACACGGTGTAATCACCTGTAGGACTAAAGGGTCTCCTGACCTACGTCAAATTAAAGTGTCCACATGGGGACGGTTGAACTGGTGCCAGAGGAGGGGGAAGAGGAGGAGGAGGAGAAGAAGGAGGATGAGGACGAGGAGAGGTAGGAGGAGGAGCAGAACGAGGAGCAGGAGGACTAGGGGAATGAGGAGGAGAAGAAGGAGGAGGACGACGACGACCATCTTCCTGCTTTGCCTGCTCTCTTCAGTCACTTGTGAGCCGACTCCGGCCCCTGGCTCTGACGGACTACAGGTCTAGGTCCAGGTCCGGAGACCAGTCGGAGGCTTCAGGTTCCGACAGCAAACAACAGTCACATTCAGTTAAAGCCAAACTTCAGTCTGTTGTCCACACGTTTGATGATCAGTAATTAGTATCTTCCTTCTATTGTTTTTATTATTGTTTTTATTGCTTTGCTCTTGTTGAGCTTCAATAGATCTTGGGTATTTACAGCCTTCCTGCATTTTAAGTGTTGGATGTTTGGCATTCTTTGTTCTTTTTTCTAGGTTTAGCTATTTGGTTAGCAAATTGAACACATTAATGTGAGACATGTTTTTAGTTCAGAAAAGACAAAAAAAGAGAAAAGACAGTAAACGTCCTGAAAAACCTGATGCTGAACAAAAACCTGTTTTGTGTTGGACTGAGTGTTGAATAAAAGGTTAAGTTCAGTGTATTTGTATGCACATAGAAAACGAAGGGAAATTCCAACACATAGAATTCACCTCTTCAAGACCTTTTGATAATCTTATTGGGACATTTTTCATGGTACATTTACACAAACACACACACACACACACACACACACACACACACACACACACACACACACACACACACACACACACACACACACACACACACACACACAAACACATCGGATGTTTGGCAGTAAAAGGGCTGAATGAAGAAGAATCTTCATTGGTTTTCTGTGGGTGCTTTTATGGGAATATGGATATTTCAGATCAAACTGAGGACAGGCAATGGTCAGTGTGTTACACATTTTATTGTAAGTGTGTCACACAGTGTGGGAATCGTCCCGGTCCCGATCCGTGCCCCGGTCCCAGTCCTGGTCCCGGTCCCGTCTCACCCGACGCTGGTCTTCACTTGGTCTCATCTCATCTCCTCGATTTTTGCTGAGATATCAGATCCTCTGAACTTTTACTGAAACAAAGAAATTCCTAATCTCATCACCCTGCATGTGTGTGCGTGTTAATATATGTGTGTACACTGATCAGCCACAACATTAGACCAGGGCGGTGTGCATATACCGCATATACATATACTTACCGTATATATGTTAAACAGTGCACTTACATCCAAGAACCTACTGTTTATCCACAGGAGAAAGTCAGGAACTTTTTACCGGTTCAAGGTCACTGCTGCTCCGGTTCACACACAAACGGATCAAAGTTTCAGAGATGAAACGTCAGTTTCCTCAGCGTCTCCTGATCTGGACGAGAAAACCCTCTGACTTCACATTAGATACGAGACAACTGGGGTGTTTCAGTCTGAAGCGTTTCTGAGCCTGAAGGGGAAAACCGAGGACAGAGTCTAAACAGGATTAAAGCGTGTTCACCTCTGGGCCGGGTAAACGTGGAGAACCGGTTCTTCAGATCCAGTCCTGATGCGTTAACGTGAGCTCGGAGTGAAAACGGCATGTAGAGGAGAGAACAGACTCTAGGCTGATCCAGAGCTGAACCATCAGTGAACCATCAGCTGTATGAACCAGATCCATACGGACTCCCCTCTCTCCCTGGCTTCGGTCCAGGATCAGCTCCTCCTCTGGGGGGGGTGACACAGGAAACAATGACACAGCTTTAATTGGCTCAATTAACTGAGGCTAATTACTATGCTAATGTTTACCTGGTGGAGACAGTGAGGCCCGGACTCCCCGGGCCGCCCAGAGGACCGGCTGTTTATGATGAGGCATCTGAGATCAATCTGGATTAATAGATCTGAGACCGGGGAGAAGCCCCGCTAGAAACGGGCCGCCTCCACCTGCTGAGAGAATCAGACTCACAGGGCATCATGGGAAATCTTCTCACGTTCAGGCCTCGGATTTAAAGGAGGCGTCTGGTGTTTCTGAAGGTTTTGGCTCAGTTCGACATAAATGATGCCGACTTTTTCCAGGCAGCCGCAAACCTCCATTAATTTCAACCACAACACAGAGAAAACTGGTGCTGGTCTTCAAAGCTGTGTTCAGGTGACTCAGGTAGCATGGGTATTTCAGTTTTCTGACTATTTTCTCCCTTTCATCAGCAACCAAATGATCTGTTTGGCTGTCGGTTGTTGATGGGAAGCGGCTCATGTCAGTATACTGCTGAGTGTAGGGAAGAAAGAGAGGTGAGGAAGGTTGTCTGAAGGTTCCTGATACGTTCATGATCGTTGACACCGACCCACAGTGACGCGTATGTGTGTGTGTGTGTGTGTGAGGCCACATTTTAAACTGATGAACGTTATCAGCTCAGCTAGAAGCCTAAAGTTCCACTTCATGGCAGTGACTAAATCTTATTTATGACACAGATCCCCGAACCAGCAAAACATAATGGGAACCTTTGATTTAAATGCTTCGATGCTGAGACAGAGTCTATAAAATCTATAAAACACATACATGTTAGTTGTTTGTAACCTTTCTCCATCTTGCTGCTTCTGGCGGTGGGTCGTCCACGGCTTCTAGCTGTTACAGTGGTTGTTGTGTTCCAGGAGTTTCCTTTCCTCGCGGCTGGAGTCCTGAAGAATGTGTGTCGGGCCTGATCCCACGTCTGTCACAGCGCAGACCCAGAGCACGTGGAGGTCCCCAGTATGTCGACGGGTGGGTGATCCTTGGCCGGACAATGAAGCTCCTGTGTGAGGGAGAGGTGGCAGAGAACAAGGGGCTTTAATGATGAGGAAGTGGTGGGACAGACCGAGATCACCGACACAAAATGATCAGCATCCCGAAAATGTCCCGATGTCACGGTTCACTGACTGGCGGCTACAGACTGGCCGCCCTGGACCCCAACATCCACGTATCGTCTCTAGGTCCACTGGAGAAGAGGACCTCTGAAAACAACGACTTCAACAACAACATCAACAATAATAACAATAGCAACAACAATAATAAGATCAAAAACAACAACATAACAACAACAATAATAACAACAATAACATCAACAAAGATAATAATAATACTGATAACAATAATAATAATAATAATAATTACATCAACATGAACAACAATAACACCAAAAACATCAGCTTTAATAACAATAACAATAACAATAACATAACAACAACAATAACAACAACATCAACAATAATAAAAATAACAATAATAACAAAATAACAACAACAAATATAACAACAATAATAAGAAGAATAGTAATAAATAATAATAACAATAATAATAACAACAGCATCAACAAAAATAACAACAATAATAACAACATAAACAACAATAAGAATAATAGTAATAAACAATAATAACATTAACAACAACAACATAACGACAACAATGATAACAACAACATCACCAATGATAATAATAATATTGATAACAAAAAAAGCATCAATAATTATTCTTCAAAAATGTGTTAAACCTTTGGAATCATCTGCATTTCTATTTAATTAGTCTCAAATAGTCTCAATTTTTAGTTCTGTGGCTTCTCTGCCTAGAAGTGGGAGCCCAGCTGAGATCACATGAAACCAACATGAAAACATCATCCCAGAGGGGAAGGACGGTGGAGGGAGGATCGGGATCTGGGTTTTGCTGCCTCTGGTCCTGGACAGTCCGGCATCATCCAGGGGAAGATCAGATCCCAGGTTGTTCCAGGTCTGACTAGATAATGTCAGGGTGGCTGTTCACCAGCTGAAGCTCAGTAGAAGCTCAGTAGAAGCCTAAACATGAAAGTACATCTAATAAAGAATGACTTCAAAGAATATCCACCTTCTAGAGTGGACCATTCAGAGCCCAGACCTGAACCCAACACTAATTCTCTGGAATGAGTTCAGAGACGTTCACACCAGAAGTCCTGAGTCCTGAGTCCTTCATAAAAATTTAAAGCTGCACAGTATATTAGTGCAAAAAAATCTTTGCAGGAATTAATGAAAAATTACATCAGAACATCTTCCTTATTTAAATGAGAAAATATCAGATAAGAGAATTTGTCGACAAAGCAAAGAATCAAATAGCAACAACTTTAACACCAAATCTATAGAAAATATAATTCAACAGATAATTATGTAAATAAATTCTCTGATGAATTAATATTAAAAAATTAATTTACATGGCTAATGTGGGGGGGGGGCAGGTGGGGCTAACTTTAATGAACCCAGTACTTTCAAAACCCTGGTTCTGGCCTCCGAGGTCAGTGAAGGCGCCTTTTACTCCTAATTCTTAATTTTTCTACTTTTAAGTTTCTCTTCAGTTTCTTTCCTTTGTCTCCAAGTTCAACCATGAATTGATTTTTCCATCTCTGACTGATTATCTGCAGTTGAACACACCTGAAGAAGTTCAACGATCAAATTATTCGAAGGGAAAGAGTCTGAAAGTATAACACAGTGTTTTTCAGTGCCAATTTTTTTTTTAATATTGTATTTTTCTTTTTCACACATTAATTCAGAATAAATATACTTCTGTTTCTATTTGACCTTAAATGTAGAATTGAAACATTTTTTTGTGCAGGCAAACATTTCCTGTATTTCTTGGATCCGTTGCCTAACTTAAATGTAAAACATTTTCTCTTTTTGTGATTTTGTTTGTTATTGTTGGTTTTTAAAAAAAGACATGTCGACATGTGTTTACTTCCTCTCCAGTGACTCTGCTGTTCTTCTGTGTCCTTTAAGTTGATCTGGATGATCTGAGACAGCTGTGGCAGGTAGAAAAAATATCATGAAAGTATTTTAACCCTTTGACATGTTTGTTTATCTGGTGAAACTGTAAAAAGGGACATTTAATGAAATGGAACAATCTCGTGGCTCTCACTTTGACAAAGACTCAGTGTTTTGATGTAGAAACAGAGGACAGAGATTTTTGTCCATGAGATCAGAAACCGGTCCTGGTGCGGCAAAGGAAAAACATTCTGGATCATTAACAGTTAAAACAATGAAGGCGTGGGAAAGATATTTTCATGTTGTTGTGACGTTTTGTCTCAAGGCCAGAGTCCATCACGGATCAATAAACGTAACGAGGCTCTACATCTTCATCACTGGATCTTAATCATGGTAATTTTCTCACCACAATTACACCCTGAGATAAACACTCAGCCAAAACCTCCAGCATAACCCTTCACACCGACATAGCGATAAACAGACTGAAGTGGATCAGATCTGGACCGGGACCAGAACTGGAGCGAGGACAGGAATTCAAACACGTGGGAACAAAGAGAGGAGGAAACACCCGGGACTGAAACATTCCCACAGATATCGACTCTTCTCATCTTTTCCCACGGCTGAAGTGTTGAGTTTTCCTCAGAGGATATTAGCGAACACACCTCGACGTCGAAACCAATCCGAAACTGAACCGGACACTGAGAGTCTTCAGGTCAGAGTCGACAGGTGGCGGCTGAACGCTCGACCTGAGACCGAGAAACTGGTTACAACAGGTCCGAGGACGCGGGAGAGTTTGAGATATCACAACAAATTAAAGGTACGAGCAGCTTTTAAGCACATTTTGACCTTTTGACCTAAGAAGAAGAAAAATGATGACAACAGATAATGTGCTCTAAACAAAAGACAAACATTCAGCGATGCTCATCCTTCTATAATTTTTCATTCAGAGCAAAGTCTGACTGAGGATCGACGGATGTTGTTTCTTCTTCAGGATCAGATGTTGAAGCCAAGGTGAAGTTAGGGACCTCTTCAGAAACACCACCCACCTCCAACCCCCACCCCGCCTCTGACCCTCACCACCTCCGACCCCCACCCCACCTACAACCCCCACCACCTCCAACCCCCACACCACTTCCAACCCCCACCCCGCCTATGACCCCCACCACCTCTGACCCAACCACCTATGACCCCCACCCTGCCTACGACCCCCATTCCCAACTACGACCCCCACCACCTCCAACACCCACCCTGCCTACAACACCCACCCCACCTATGACCCCCACCATGCCTACGACCCCCACCACCTATGACCCCCACTCCACCTACGACCTCCACCGCTTTGACTGTTTTTCAGGCTTCAGTCTTTCCGAGCTTATCGGAGGATTCAGCTGTGATTCTTGGCTGGTGGAAAGATTTTCTCCCTGGTTCATTCGACAAATTTTGTACCTAGTTCATTTCTGCAGTAAAGACATCAGAGATGCTGAGAACTGGTTTTCTATTATCATTATTTTATTTAAAACAGAAAGTCCTGTAGGTTAAACAGGACAAACCAAACACATTATCCAACAACAACATTCTCACACTTTTTTCTTTAACAGACATTTTAAACTAATTTTCTCTTGATGTGGATCCTCTCACTCCATGCACTGTTTTTTCCAAATAATGTAAAATGGTACAATGCCCCATTATGGATATTTTTAAATGAAATATCTTTGTTTTTGTTTTTGTTTTTTTAATCATGCACACTTTAGGTGAACTTTACATTCACACAGTCTTGTAAACACAACCTCCAGTTTTGAAAAGAAATTAATCCAATGTCCTCATCTGTTTTATTTCATGTTTAATTTCATCATTTTTTTCTGTTTTGAAGGTTGGGTTCAAATAAAAATCAAAATTTATTATTAGATTAATTAATTAATATTGACAGTTAAAGTATGAGGAGTGTATATTAAATGTGATTTAAAAAACACTTGTTCAATTTTTTCTGTTATTTTTAAAGGGACTGAACAACAAACTGCAGCGGTCTAATTCTAACAACTTCCACCGGTCTCCAGTGTTCCCGATGCAGGTTTTTTTATGACATAATCAGATACAGAGAGCAGGTTTCCTCACAGTCCTGTCACTGTACGCAGGACGTTAACATGGGCTTTTTGTACAAACTTTAATCTGTGTGTGAGCGATCAGCGTTCTCCTTAGAGACAGACGGGAACAAGGAACAGGATTGTTGGGGTCTCATGGGATCTAAAGGTCCGGTCACATGACATGGCAAAGCAAAGTTCATCCTCATACATAATGTGGTTCTCAATTCTTGGTGAGGAAGCCATGACTCACTGGGTTGGCTGGTGAACTGCTGTTGCAGGGGAGCTAACCGCTAACAGTCACAACGTGTCCCTGAACAGGACCAACCTCTGATGAAGCTTAATTTACTCTTGTTATCAACGGTTTTTATTATAAAATGTAGGAGAAGAGTCTTTATAACTGTAAACACAGTTTCAGAGTATAACAAGGTCCCCTGGGACCAAGGAAGGTCATTAACAACATGTTGTTCAGGGCTTGAGATCAACACTGATCTTGGTTCAGTTAAATTCTTGACGATTCACTTAAAGAATTTGAATATTGGTGTTAAAACGCTTCTCTGAATTTCCCCTAGGAGCCTAAACTTCTATGTTCAAAAGGTGAGCAACACTGTGGTTTCCTTGAATAAAAAACTGTAAAGTCACATTATCAGCTAAACTGTAAACACATTTCCCGGTTATAAAACTGTGGACCCAAGATTTATTTTCCCTGGCAAATACAAAACGCCTAAAATATTACACATCTGTATTTTTTTTTATCTACATCTGCAAAACAGTTGAGCAGAATAATAAAAAAAAAATCCTGCTGCACTAACATTCCACATATTTAAAAAAAATAAATGCTCTCCCATACAGCAACAAATGGATGGTCAGTAAATGTTTCATTTAAGTACAGACATCCCCTGTAATGATCACCGTGAGCACAGACAGAAGCACTGACTGATATCTGCAGACAGCTGTTAGTGGGTGTTCATTTTTATTATAACCTAGAGATCCGCGACATCTAAAGGTGGTGAGACACAGTGTCAGTCTTCTCAAAAATACGAAATTTTTTACGTTCAGGTGGCAGTGCCCTCTAGTTGGGGGGGGGGGCGTAGTTAAAGCCACAGAGTTGTAGGGAGGAGGTCAGGGAGGACGGAGGATTCGTCAGCGTCGTTTCTTGTAACCAACAATGATCCGTCCGCAACCTTAACCAGGTGTTTATTCTTGTAACCATGGCGATACAGGTCCCCTCACCTTAACGAAGAATTATTTTGACTAAACCGCAGTCTTCTCCTGACCTTAACCAAAGCTTCACCACAGCATTGTTACATCATAAAATGTGACTTATTTGGTTTTCAGCCTTGATTTTTAACAGTGTAACTCTGACAGTTGGGGGGGGGGGGGCGCTGTGGGTCATCAGGGAGAAAACACCTGTGCGGTGGTTTTTGCGGTGGTTTTCAGCCTTGAATTTTAACAGTGTAACTCTGACAGTTGGGGGGGGGGGGGCGCTGTGGGTCATCAGGGACAAAACACCTGTGCGGTGGTTCAGGTACGTGGACTGGTTGGTAGTGTTGCCCTCACTGTGACACCGCCAGGTCTGTCAGGGTGAAAGAAGTGAACTCCAACCGGAGGTGTTATTCATCCGAACTGGTCCAGAATCTATTCCTGAGCAGATCCGAGGTCAGCAGACTCCCTGATCCTCCTGCAGCCTGTGGAACATCAAAGATATGTGTGTATGTGTGTATGTGTGTTGGGGGGGGCACACACATAAATGACTGGGAGCAGGGTACCTTTGCATACAAATACTCTCCCTCTGTCTCTCTATGTCTCCCCCAGCACTGGGCTGATAAGAGTGGGAGGCAGAAGGAGGAGGGGGGAGGAGAATCACCCCTCCTGCAGGAATTCAAAGCAGCTCCCGTCGCCTGGATTTAATTTGCATTTGGGGGAACGATAGTGCAGCGCGGCAGCATTTGGAGCGTGCTCAGTGAGGCGGCGTGCCTGGCAGCTCTGCCACAGAGGACAGTCTGGGGGCCACCTGCCCCCCTCCCTCTTTAATCCACAAGTATTTGATTTAGAGCATCAGGAACGTCCTCTGCTTTGATGTGCGTTTGTCCCGTGGACACAATATTAAAGACTCTCCTTCAAGCTGGGGCAAATTCAAATACCGTTACCTTCTTCTAAGGATTGCAAATGTGCTTAAATATGCCCTTTAATGGTGCATTTTCCTCCAACCGTGAGCTCAATAAATTAGTTCCCCCCGTGAGGAGAGGCCTCGGCGTTCAGCAGCTTCAATTGGTCGCCGAGTCAGGCTGAGAAATACCGGGTTCCTTAGTTTAATACGAGAGGTGGGTTAATACAAACTGTAACGCTCTAAATCAGGAGAGAAAGGGTGAAATGACTTCAGTTTATCATCAGTTCAAAGCAGTGCTGCCAATTTCTGGTTTGTGTTTACACTGGTTCACCCCCTCACCTGAGCCATGTAGAGAAGAGGTCAGGCTAAAGTGTGTGGGGAACTTGTGTGATCTGGACAATGATGGACTAACTCAGTCTGGGTCTGGGCTTTGTCTGCAGGTTCCAGGTGGGTTTCAGTCGGTCAGATATGATTTACTTAATCACAACTACAACTTTTACAGTGTATGGGGGAGGGTGAGGGTGCTGGGTGCTGTGAATGCAACAATTTAAGACAACTGGACTGAAAAAAGAATGACTGAAATTTGGTACAACTGGGCAACATTACAGAAAAACAACCAGAAACCTGAAAATAAGAAAATAATTAAACAATAAGCAAGTACATCAAACATTACAGTGTTAGAAATAAAGAAAACATAGGGGACTGATTTGTTCAGGTCTGTGGTCCGGTTGGTTCAGGTTTTTGGACAGGTTTGTTCAGTTCTGTGGTCTTGTTGGTTCAGGTCTGTAGACCGATTGGTTCAGGTTTGTGGATCAGTTGGATCTGGTCTGAGGACCGGTTTGTTCAGGTCTGTGGTCTAGTTGGTTCAGGTCTGTGGTCTGGTTGGTTCTGGTCTGAGAATTGGTTTGTTCAGGTCTGTGGTCCAGTTAACTCACCCTGTAACCCCACATGATGATGTAGTATCATATGCTAACTCCTGTTGACAATAAGATACTTAGCCTGATGTGCTAACTTTAGCATCTTACAGTATGTTCAAGCAGATCAAGAATTGAATCTGTTCTGAAGCTCATTGGTTATGTATGTACTTAGTTATTCTTAAAAGTTTGTGATCAGTTGTGAGCTTTTAGTGACCCTGAACATGACGCGAGGCGTTCAGGGTTACATGTTGAGGAGATGAGCTGTGATGTCTCCTGATGTTTTTGGACAAAAACTGTTGATTTAAATTATTCATTGGGCGAGACACGGGAACATGCTAATTAGCATCATGTCAGTATATGTCAGGCAGCAATTATGTTAATCCCTGTGAGCTTTTCAAATGCACCCTGTCACCTTCAGCTCTGAGACGATGGACGATCACATTAGCGTTGTGGTTACAGAGCAGAGACACCAAGAGCGATGGGAGCCGGTCTCTTTCCGTTGGACTCACATCACCAGAGGAGGTTCAGCTCTGTTAAACATGAATTTATCCTTCATCTGTTTTCCGGAGAACATCAGCAGCTCCATGCGAATTATATCGCATCATGATGAACATCACTCTCATTTCTTCAGGTCTTCATAGGCCTGAGTAGTACAGAAGACCAATCCTGACAAAAAAGAAAAATATATTACATTGGGAATGATGAAAAAAAAGTAGCTAAAGACTCACACACAATCTCATATTTCCAACCACAAAGTCATTGTTCTTTACTAGAACAATTTATATTATGATGTTTAAGTTGAAGTATATATTTTATCAATGATAGTCCGATCAAATCCCTGATTGAGTCGGTTCAGGTTTAGTTTACAGTGTCTGAAGTAGCTCATGTTATAAAATAAGTAAGATCAGAGATGAAGGTAAATTTCTCTTGTTTGAGAAGTAGGAAACAGTTTTGTTTACTGTTAGAGTAAGACACATGTTCAGATGCATCCTATATGTGCATGTGTATGAGGCCTTGACCTGAAGTCTACTTGCTACTGTTGCACTATTTCCCAACTGTTTGTTGTGTGTAGGACACTGTAGTATACCTTTTCATCTGCTCGTTTACCAGGATACACTTCAGTCATTGGTGAGCATGTGATGTGCTAGATTTGATTTAAACTTAATTTATCTAATCAAACAGTTTGACTTTTACAGCGGTTACTTTGATACAAGCAATTCATTACAAGAACCAAAGAACACACAGCGTAGGGTTTGAGGAGTTTGCTAGCACTAGTGGCAGGAAACAGCAACAAGCAATGCTGGAGAAGCAACAGAAAAAAGTCTGGAGACAAATAACAGAGGCTCTTACCGAGTTCATTTGTCCAGATGACTAGTTGATGTCAGCCGTAGGTAAAACAGGATTCAATGTTTTCCTCAGTTCACTGGAGCAGAAGAGTCAGATTCCGTTACCACATCACAGAAACCGTATTAACAAAGCTTGACTTGATGAAAAATCGCATCAACAGCCTGTTGCAGGATATTTCAGGTTCAGCTCCACCACAGATCTGAACTGGCAGTGTCAGCCCAGTGTCTCTTCAGTTTACCTGCACAGTTTCAGGGTTCACAGTCAAACCGATGTCATAGCTGGTGCGTTTAATGACATGCTAGAGATGTTGGGCAACCCGAACAGTTCTGTTTACATTGTGAACTCTGGGACAGAAACATGACTAGGGCCACAAGTGATCCTGGACTCCCCAGCTCACCACCCCTCTGCCGAATATCAACATTATGACATTAGGTCAGCGCCATAACAGTCTGAAACTCAGAAACACACCAGGACTGCTTGTATTTTGAAAATTTTGTGATTCCTGATGTCTGAGCCTTTACATAACAAAATAAAGTTCACATTCTGTCCTCTGTGCAGCCTCCAGATCCGCTGTCAGGATCTGATCTGAGAACAGAGGTTACAGGTGTCGCTGTCACTCAATGCATCATGGGAGGGCAGGTTTCCAACAGAGTGGTGCATTCAGAGGCTCAGCTGCATATTTTCATGTGATTGATTTATAAGCTCCTGGTTTTGTCTGTGTTTTATTCAGATGTTCATCATTTTCATAAACACTCTTTTTTTTCCTGATGTATTTTCATCAGCACACCTCACCTGCAAGTTTGAGAAATACGGTAAATATTCAAACACTGTAGAGACTCTTCAGATGCAGAAAAGAATGAATTTATCACCAATGTATTTATTTTCACTGTTGTCATATTTGAGTACAAGAGAGAGTGAGAGGGGAGCTGCATGTCGGAGGATTCGGGTTTAACAGCGCAGTAAAAAGAACTGAATGAAACTCTGAGGACTAAAATCAAGGTGGGAACTCTTTGTTGGCCCTTAAAATTTTTACATCTATACCACATTAGCAGTACAGACATGTCTGTAGCTGCCAGCCACAGAAGGAACAGACAATAATAAAAAATGGAAATAAAATGCGAAAACTTTAAGTAAAAATAAAACAGACTGAAGAAAAAGAAACTGTCAGTAAAACTCAACCTGAAAGTATAGGTAGAAACACAACGATAAAACTGACACGGTGGAAATGCGTTGTCAAGATGTCTGCAGCTTCTCTGGAGAAATGCATGAAGACGTCGCAGAAACAGAGTCAAAAGAGGTCATTTTATCATTTCATCTAAAAGCTGATCATCGGAGTTGGATTATTCTGATAAAATGTCACCTTTTGATCAACAGAACAATGTCCGATCTGACCCGGTATCAGCTGGAAAATAAAAGATGAAGCGGAGTGGAGTTTAACATCAGTGATGTTCACTTGGGATTCATCTTTAAATCCTCTTAAATCTTAAAGGAAGTCGACAGATTCATGGTGCAAGATGATTAAACTGCAGCTTCTTTAGAAACAACGAGGAGTCTCAGCTTTAATCACTTCAACAACAGATCGGAGTTTCTTCAGAGATGTAATAAAGATTAGAGGAAGCGACGACATCCCACTCTACTCCTTTATTCACTCTCTTAATGAAAACTAGAGATAAGCCCTGCGCTCAGTGCAGCCATATCACAGCCGCAGGTCACATGACCTAATCTCATAAGGGACAAAGGTACAGTTCGACACGCCAACAACACGCCAACAACACACGAACGACACGCCAACAACACACCATCGACACAGTTACTACCTCTGTCAAGCTGTAGCATGTTAATCCGGACTCCAACAGGACTTTAATTAGCATCTGGTTGAGAGAAAGAGATGCACACAGGTCTGTTTCTGCACATATTGCCGTTCCTGTTATGAAAAAATATGTCGACAGAAAAATGGCACTTCTGTGCTGAGCTCTGGGTTTTCTCAGGGTTTTCGCAGGGTTTTCTCAGGGTTTTCTCAGGGTCACACGTCCAGACCACATTTCGGACACTGAACCTGAAACAGACCCACGTTAAAACTACATCTGAAAGGTGAATAGCTCTGCGCAGAAGAGAATAATACACATCTCTATCAACAGGGGGACAGGAGGAATCGTTAGACCAGGAACTTGAGGCTCAGCAGGTTTTTCCCAAACCACCTCCGCCACCGTTCTGGTCCCTGGGTTCCCGGACCGAAGACAAAGAGCAGAGAGGGGAAAAAGTCAGTCTATGAAACACACTGAGCTGTTTCTCATTGAGGAAATGAAAAAGAAATAAATGACTTTTTTCTTCATGAAGAAGATGTGGAGTGTCTTATTTTGACTGAAGTCATTAATATTTAAATATGCAGAGCAGCTACAGAGAGCACACTGCCATTTGTGCCTTTTCTACATCTGCAGTCGCCTCTTAAATTAAACATTAATTACTCTTCTTCATAAAGGAACAATACAGAGCTGAAGCATTCTGCTTTTGCCAAGTTAATTATTTCCAATTTGCAACAAAATATGTGTGAACGTGTCAAAGTGAAGATCCACTTCACAGAGATTTAAAGAAAACAGGAAGTTCTTCACAGAGCGGAGAGCAGAGTTTCATCAGGTCTGCCCTCAGAGGAATTTTAATTTGAAGAAATGTTTGTGATCATCACTGTGGCATCATCTGGACTTTACCGCTCATTATTTTTTTTGTTGGACAAAGAAAATCCAATAACAGAGAGCAGGAAAATACTCAAGCTCTGAGCTTTGGATATGAAGTGCAGGTGAAAATGAGTTTAAAACATTTACTTGTTTAAATAAAATGAGACTCAAACGAGCTGAAATGTGATCTGCCCATCTCCCACATCATATTCACCAGTACTTTTACTGGTATGGTTGAATTATGTGGTGTAAATGTGGTATTAATGATCCTGATCATCAAATTTTTTCCTTTAAATACTGTCAAAACTAGACTGTTACTTTATCACTTTAAAGTAAAAAAAAAAAAAAAAGTTTCTGCAAGTTTCACAGGTTTAATGACCCGACCTGATTCTGTGTCTCTGCTCGCTCCAGCTGATCAGTCGAACACTGAATCACTGCAAATCAGAACCCGATATTTATGAGTTAAACATCCTTAAATCCTATGTTATTATTGTGATTAAATATCACAGTAGTTTAAAAATGGCATTAGGTTTGAATGGATCTGGTCAATCACGGACTAATTCACGGGTTAGGGTTTTTAGGGTGTTTAAATGGGTTCACATTCCATTTAGCTTCATTGTCTTCCTCTCGTTCTGACAGTAAACAGAGAATGAAGAAGGCCGTGATCTTTAACTGAGAAACAAGGGCTTTTTGGATAGTGATTTCCTTTAAGTAGCAGCTTGAGCGTTCACCATTAATTACATACAAATTAATGTAATCTAAACATCAAACAGTGGTGGACAGTTTGATTCCTTCAGAATAAAAGACTCGGTTCATGAGAGGTTGTATGTTTTTGTAAATTATAATCCGTGGGTCAATCTGAGTGTAAATCCTTCTCCACCGTTCAGCTCTCACTGTTTCTCTCAAGAACAAATTAAAGTCACTTCAGTCTGTAAGCAGCTTTGAGGAGTGAAGCACAAAATACCTTTTCTCTGCTGAGGCTCAGCCAAAAGATTAACTTCCTGTTGGAGTCTGCAGAGGATTTCATCTCATCTGGACATTACAAAGGTAACGACATGATGATGACGATGGAGGGAGGATGAAGACTTTACTGAAGCTTCAGAGACTTTTCTTCCCACGCTCAGATTTAATCTTAAGGTCTCTATTCTCCAATTTCTTTTAGCGCTTTCAACCACATCTCACTAAATATACCTTATAAATTTATTTTAATCCCCAGGTTAAGTATGAAACTTTCACACTTAAATTTTAAAAGACCTTGAACATGGATCAGACCTTTGAATGATGCAGCTCACTTCCTTTTGCTCATTGATTCCTGCTGTTTTCACTGGTCATAAAAGCAGCTCAGCCAATCACAGGGAGCAACATCAGCCCACCTAACATCTGGCAGCCGCTGATGCTCTGTGATGAGGTCCATAAAAACCACATTAGGTATCAACACTTTGAATACCGTCAGCAGTAAAATGAGAATTCGTGTTGAAGGTGCTGCACGGCTGCAGGAAGTATTTCAACTGACTAGACAGCCACTGTCTTTGTGGGTTTTATCTAGACTGGATCCGTACCAGCAGGTCTGGACCACCTCAGCATTTAGAGTCAGGGAGGAGTCTGGAAAAACTGATATTTCACCATCAGCATTTCTAATGTTTCAATGGAGAAAGAGAAACAATAAGGTCATTTTTTTCCTCCTTCGGATTGAATGAAATCATGAAATGAAAGGATAATTCACAGACTCCAGGAGGCTTCTGATTCTCTCCCAATGAAAACCGAATTGATTTTTGTCCGTGATGTTTCTGATATTAAAATCATATCAGTATTTGTCATTTTTTAGTTGGCTTCTGAGAAGTAAATGTGAAAGCACAGTAAACTAATCACCGTGACACATAATCTCCACATCATTACAGCTGACGTCTGACAGGAGAGAGGAAGCAACGCACAGATATCAGTGCAGTTACGATTTTATGATGCGAGTCTGGTTTTTATTTCTGTCTCAGACTCTGTTCTTTTCCTCCTGTGAGTCTTTTGGGCTGTAGCTCCTCTGATTCACCACTGTAATCATCAGGAAGCAATCAGGCACCGTTAGCTTAAGACGGATTTCATCAAAGTGCTCAGGTCAGCGGCTTTGGACGATTACATCCAGGATCAGGACAGTTCACACAGGACACACTGATATGCACTCTCCTTAACCTCTGGACCTCTAAAAGCAGGTCCCTGAAAACTTCTGTTATCTTCAAAACCCTTGAACCTAGCCAAAACCAGATATAACAAACACATCAGGTACTTTTGGAACCTCTGAGACCTCCAAAACAACATTTACCCTGAGGTCTATACTGGACCAGGTCTGCCCGTCTTCACGAGACCTCTTGGTTCCTTGACACTAAGACTCCACCCAGGAACGGAGTTAAACAAGAGCCAAACTATTTTCAGTCAAATAAGGTCTGGTAGGATCCTGTGGTTCCCCAGAGCCACAGGCCTGAGCCTGTCCAATACAAGTGGACCCTGTCCAGGGGATGCGACATTGCCGGGAAGGAGAGAAACATGTTGCTGTTTGTCAATTTGGATCTGTTCAGGTCCACGATTCAGACCAGGTCAGACCATCCTTCGCTCCTTTCTCGTCGGTCAAATTATCTTTAGGTCTTTTTTAGTCTGTCCTCCATGTCCCTTAGAAGCCGGATTAAATATTCTAGGGTACATTTGTGACAACAGTCCATGGGTCAGTTTCGAACGGGATTTGATCATTCGCGGGTCCAATTTGACCATGTCCTACTGTCCCCAGATCCCCTTCTTGAGGGCTTTAATTATCAATGGTTCTATTCGGACCAGTTCTGACTTTCTTCATGTCCCTTTAGGATTGGCCTTTGTTTCCTTTGGAGCTATTTTTGATCAGCTGTGACAGTCCTTGTGTCCTTTTTGGCTCCAGTGTGATTATCTTTGAGCCTGTTTAGACCAGGTCCATTGTGGTCTACCATAGGTCTTATTATCCTCAGGTCTTTTTTTAAAATCAGCTCATTCCGTCCACCGGTCCTCGTATTACTATTACTTAAATAACTGTTTTATTGAATTTGCATGAAGAAATTCTGTTTTGTTCTTTTTTTCCATTCTTTTGGGTGGGTGGGGTGGCTGTAATCTATCTGTCAGGTCAGTCCATTAGGTTTTCCACAAATTCTTTTTGGGATTTGGTCCAGAACTTTGGACTTGTGAAGACCTCTAGCAGCAGGTTATTTTTTAAAAGACAGCAAAATCTTTTACATCTGTAATCAATCAATGATGTCGGAGCAACAAACCCAACATTTGTTTTCATTAGGAAGTTTTGCATCATCTCTTAGATTTTAATAAAAAATAAGAAACATTAGCTCCAGTTCCAGACCTGGACAGATTCTGGATGGTGAAAAGCTTCTGGCTGTTTTTTTTCTCATTTGCTGTGTTAGAGGACAATGACACAAACACTGCTTTACGTCTGGTATCTTCAACTTCAGAAACATGTCAACCTTCTTCAGAAAAACTGGAGTGAACCAGTCAATGCCGAAACACATCTGACCTCGGACCCTCTGACAGATCTGACAGGTCTTCAGGTCCTGCTGGAGGAAGACTCAAACTTTCCTGTGATTATTCAGAAACAAAGAAGTGTTTTCAGAGAAGTGTTGCAGGTTAGCGTCTCCTCACGCTGTAGTGGACTCATTATTTTCTGCCCTCAGGCTGCGTTTCATCATCCCCTGGTTGTGGCGGTCTCGCTGGTTGTTGTGGAGTCTGTTTTTGCAGATTGTTTGTCGGATCTGAGTCGCTCACAAGAATCAATTAATGATGAGAGAGGGATGCAAGCGCTGATCTCTTTGTCGCAGCGGCGAGTTGATAAAACCCAGCAGCCTCTGACACCAGACTATTGTCTGTTTTGTTTCTTCTACAGAGGCTGGGGGGGTGGGGGTTAGAATTGTTTCTGTTGTTTGCTTTTAACTCCGTCAAACCAGACACTCGCTCAGATTATTCAGACATGGATGAAAAATTCATAACCACTTATTCAAACTTCTGCTTCTTGATTATTTCAACAATGTCAAAGAAATTTCAAGTTTTACAAGCCTCCGGGAAGATTTTAAAGCCTCCATGAGTTCCTTTAATCTGAGAGAGAATATCATGGATTGTGTTCCATGTTAGTGCGACTTCACATGGATTTAAAGATGGTTTATTGAATCTGATTTAAACTTTCGTCTTTTATCATGGGACAAACCTGACAAAAAGTCCAAAACAAAACCAACCGAGGGAGCTGATAAAAGCAGCCGGTTGGATTACGAGTGAGCACCATGATGCCAGACGTGTTTAATTCAAAAAAGATTGTGACCTATGAATCTTGTCAACTCAAGTTCAAGATGTCTACACTCGACTTTAGCTCTAAACATCTGAAAGTGAAATCTGACAAATAAGATATTGGTTTTAGATGAACGAAACGATGTCTGCAATGTCTTCAAAAATTCAACGGAAATTCTGAGTATTCATAACTACACTGAGGAAGTCCTGAGTTTAAGTTTGGCTGCTCATTATCAAAATTAAAATATAAGTGGCTCTATTCATGGAGGATCTTATTGCTCTACAAGGAGTCCTCCTAAACAGCACTAAAAGTTTCTGAGTACCTGTATCTAATAATTTATTTAATATTTAAATTGTAACTTCCCCCCAGCTCTGGGCCTAACTCTATCCACCCCATTATATTCAAAAATGTTAAAAAGCAGGCAAGATGCTGATGGACTGGCGTTGGTGGGGGCGGGGGCATATGGGGCAAGAGCCGATCAGTGACCGAGGCACCTTTATAGCTGGGCTCTTTGGGGGTGGAGGTCTTATCCCTCCAGAATCCTCTGATGTGGACATTATTTAGTTTACAGCTCAAAAAAAGTGGTTAATTGTACTGTAGCTCTTAAATGCACAACATGTGATTTTTTACCAATAGTGGTCTCAATCAAAACAGTGACAAAAGATGGAGGTGACGTGAAGCAGCATGGGATCATGGGAGTTGCTGTCTTCGGCCCCACTGCTGTGGTGGCAGTCAGCTCCTCCCAGTCAGGATTCATGTTTCAGGAGGTTTCTACCAGAAGCAGAGGTCTCCACCTCTTTAAAACAAATTGACTCAGCGATTAAATCCAGTAAATACACTGAATAAAGCAGCTTCATGTTAGAAATCAGTGTCTCTCTGACAATGTTGGGTGAACACAGGATGCCACTAATACAATATTTGCTATTCATCTAATGTCTTCAGATCCAGACGTCCAATGACTAAAATCCTGTATCCGGTTAAAACATGTGGTTTAAAATGATCAACATCTAAGAAGTGAACTTATAAACACTGAAGTATGTGCCAGGATGCAAATGACGCCACTGACTGGCAACAAAATGAAACTGATGGTTACCTTGATTAGAATTACAGATTCCTCTCAGTTGGGGAATTACTTGTACATTTGGGAAAATGTACAATTTAAAACATATGTGTTATCGGTTTTAGACGTTTTCATATGGAAAAGTTATTTCATACCTTTAATATACTGTCAAACAAACTCAACAGAGTGGTTTAGTTTGATTAATGTTTTAAAAGATGATATTTCAGGTCCAACAGAAGTAAATAATTATGTTCATATTTATAAGATTCCTGCTTAAACCATTGCCTCATTCTTTTTGGACCAGCAAACTAAAATGTATTAATTAGGTTAATTAGCTGTCCACAGTTCTGACTCTGGTGAAGAATATGTACAATTATTCTTCAGTAAAAATCTGATGTTTTTTCATACAGTATAGTGTATAATGTATAATGGTATATAATGAACCCACTCTGTTTCCTGTTAATGTGTCTTTGGATTTGAAATTAATCTACAAAAAATTTAAATAATACATGAACACAAAAGTTCAGTATATTTATATGCTTCTTTTTTTTAAAAATTGTTTTCCAAATAACTGACACCTAATGGATGTGAATATTTTGCTTCTTTATTGTTGGCGGTCAACTGAACAGGTCAGTGAAGATCCTGCTTGTGCTTGAGGCAGAATGTCCTAAAAGCTGGGACCTGTTACCATACACACCCCAGTTTCTTCAGGTAACGGTGAGGAATGACTTTTCTGTGGTGCGTGCTAACCTGCTGCAAAATGACAAAGAGGATCCTACAATTCTTCGAACAGAGAGAATCAGGACACCTGGAGCTTTCGGAGACTGTAGAACTGGTCTAGGTCTAGTGAAGACTGAGTCACATACAGATCAGAACACACCTGAAGCAACTGCACCAATCTAGAATCTGCACTTTTGTGAAACCGTCTCCAGCTGCAGCGCCGGGGGCCTCCACTGACTTTATTTCCTCTGAAAAATGTTTCCCATCCGTTAACTCTGAACCTGAGAGGAGTCGGAGGGAAAACCCGAGACCCAATCCGAGATCTGAGAGGCGGCGCCGGGCGACCTCCAGTAGCTCCTGTTTCTGGCCGTGTTTGTTTTATTTCCCATGGCGACGACGGAGGCATGGAGTCTCTCAGGTGTCAAAAATCCTCCCGGCAGCCGGCAGAGAGCTAAGGGAAGGCGAGAGCTCAGTCGAGTCGGTCGCTGCTGTTACTGATACGTGACAAACAGGCGAGGACAGGAAGGCAGCCCATTTAGATTAAAGTTACGACTGAGGGGAGGATGATGAAACTGAGGAGACAGGAGGAAGAACAACAGCTGAATAAATACTCTCATTCTCCTCTGCAAACATCAGCCACCTCTCAGAAACTGCTCACTGCTCGGATGTCTGTTGTTCGGTCGCCAAAATGGTGTTTTTATAAGACAGATGTGACGACGATACCATTCTCTGACCTGACCCACCGGGGGAAACGTGGATCCTGAACATTTATGCGACCAAGACACAACAACTGGACCAAAACAAGAGTAAAGCAAAGAAACGTCAGTAAGTAAAGTCAGAGAACACGAGTGGTCTGAGTTGGTCTGAGCAAAGTCTCTTAAATGTTGTTAAAGTTCAGAGATAGAAGTTCGAAAACTGGTCCTTCACAAACTTAGTGAGCTCAAACTACAGCTACACCCAACAGTTACTCTCTATTGGTTGATCTGCCTGTTTATTTATCGATTAATTGTTCAGAAGTTAAAATGTAAAAACTCACAACCCAGCTGAGCCCAGTGTGTTGTCTCCAGACGTGTCCACATGATCCTCATTTCACTGACACAGAAAACAGAGTAAAACAGAATATATTCACATTTGAGACAAAAAGACAACATAAACCTCTACAGTTATTACAATAGCTGACAATTATTTTTCTATGACTCAACCGACCATTTCAACTGAAACTCAAAAGCAGTTTGTATTATCATGACCATCTTTACCGATATGTTGCAGTTTTTGGTCAATTTAACGATCAAATTATCGTCTAGCTACATATGTGGTTCTTGTTTAAAGTTGGGTTCGCTGATGGAGGGGTGTGTAAAAAAAAAAAAAAAAAGTAACGAGCATAAAAAAGCATCATTAACAAAAAAAAAAAAAAGGAAAAAGTTAACATTTAAAAGTTCATCATAGATCACTCTGCTTAAGGCCCTGAACTGAAACTCACTGGTGAAATGAAGAATTTTCTAATTTGTCTGCTGTTGTTTGTAACAATCGTCAACAATCGAAACAATCGTCTTCCCAATGTCACAAAGTAATGTCAGTGTAAAACAGTAAAAAACAAAAAAAGTGTAGCTTAATACAGCGAGTCCTGGAAGCATCAAAATGTGAGTAATAAACAAAGCATTACGATGTGGAAAATTAAGATCACAGAATATATATATATATATATATATATATATATATATATATATATATATATATATATATATATATATATATATATATATATATATATACATATATATATATATGTAAATATCCCTCTCACCCTTGTGGGGTGGTATCTGTGTCATCCTCAAGCTCGGGTCCTCTACCAGAGGCCTGGGATTTTAAGGGTTCTGCGCAGTATCTTCGCTGTTCCTAGGACTGCGCTCTTCTGGACTGAGGCTTCAGATGTTTTTCCTGGGATCTGTTGGAGTCACTCTCCCAGTTTTGGGGTTTTATATATATATATATATATATATATATATGTGTGTGTGAGTGTGTGTGTGTGTCTGCATGATGAACACTTTCCTCACTGTGTTGGATGTGAACTAAAATAAACTGTCTGATAGGAACATCAATGGCAGGACTACTGGGCTTAACCAGTGGATATACCCCCCCCTATATGACCTGGATGATTACCCCGCCTGCTTTTGCCTGAGTACTTTGCTCCAAAAGAACCACACGAGTATGTTTTCTTCAGCCTCCACTTTTCTCAAAATCTCCAAACAGTCTTGAACCCCCGCCTGCCGCCCGGAGCAGACCACATACGCAGGGTGTTAATCCCTCACTCAGAAATCAATTCAAACCCTAGAAACTTTCAACTCCTCGGACCAGGAAATGAAGCCCTGAGATGTTTGGGTTCAGTTTGATCCTTTTCAGAAAGACATTCCTGCAGCTGAGAGAAAAAACAGACAAAGTTGACTGAAAGTCTCAGAAAACTATAAAATTAAGAAGCCTATAAAAGCCAATGAACCTGTTATTATTGTGCTGCTGTTTTGCTGAATTGTCTTATTTGCCTTCTAGACCCTAAAACAGTCAGAGCTTGATTGATTCAGTTTGGTCAAAAATCATCCTCACCCTCAGATTCCTGATCAAGTCAGTCTGAACTCATGGACATGGAGATTCAGTGAAACTTCCACTTCCTGAAGAAAAGAGCAAGGTCTCAGTTTTAGTCTGAGCAGGTTCACGTCAGTATAGGCATGGAAGTTAGAGCCCTTTAAAGACATGGTGCCCAAAGTTTAGGGGTCAAAAGTTACTGGACAGATCCATGGAAAACTAAATCATCATATTTAGTATTTAGTCCATGACTGGTTGAAGTCTCTGACCCACAGGCGCCATCAGACTCTGATGAGGATGTTCCACCTCTTCTTCCTGAAAATCTCTTGCGCTGAGTGAATGCTAACGATCATTGTCCGGCTGAATGATGACGCGTAGTTTCTTTCTGTGCATTGTTGTGAAATGAAGCTTAGCCTTTATGTTTCTGAGGTTCACTAGGGGTTTGGACCTTGTGGTGAATCCTCCAAGGTTCTGGTCCTGAAGTCTTCTGTTCTGAGTCATAGAGGGGGTCCTCAGTCCACCAGCATGTTTCACATTTTAAAGTTTTCCTTTGAACTTTGAAGAAACAAATGACCGTTGACCTCTTTGTCTGATTTTTTTTGAGCCTCATGAATTCCTTCACTTGCATGTTCACCTCTTCACTCCTCACATTAACAGACAACCTCAATCTATAAAACATCTTAGTCAGTTCTGAGATTTTTTTGTGCTGTCCAGTAAATATGACCCCTACACTTTGGGCACCATGTGTTTTAATGTCTCTACTGTTATTATTATTACTACTGTTACTACTGTTGCTATAGTTTCTACCCTTTCTATTATTACTATTATTACTACTGTTAGAACTGTTGCTACCGTTACTACTGTTTCTATTATTACTATTATTACTACTGTTGCTACTGTTACTATTGTTTCAAATGTTTAAATTATTACTATTATTACTGCTGTTGCTACTATTTCTACTGTTACTATCATTACTACGGTTTCTATTATTACTACTTTTTCAACTGTTTCAACTGTTACTATTGTTTCTACTGTTGCTATTGTTACTACTGTCACTACTGTTTCTACTTTTACTACAGTAACTACCGTTACAACATTTTCTACTGTTTCTACATTTTCTACAGTTACTAATCCTAATTTCTCCCCTCTGAGCACTGAACCCCTTTTGGCCACTGTACCCAAAGGATGCACATTAAAACGACCCCATGCAGACACTGAATGCCAGTATGGAGACTACTTTCTAATCTCTACATGTAAATTCCTGTCAGATTTAAAGAAAATTCTGACAACATGAACCAGACCAGTTTCAGACCCTGCTTTTCTCCTGCGGGTTCAGAAGAAACGCGAATCTTCCATCAGCCACTCTTGAAATATTAAATCCATTATGTGTTTAATCACAGCGTTATCTGTCTCAGATTAATCGTCTCTGGGAGGCGACCAGGACAAATTAACAGCAAGTTTTCGTGCTAATTTTAACTGTAATCCGGGTGTTGATTGACAGTGTTGTCAGACCTCAGAATAACTCTGCACTCCAGTGTCCATGCTGTTTGGATTATTTAAGATTATGTTGTAATTCCCCTTTTAATCTCCTCTGCTTTAAGATTGGAGAGTCGCACTCTGCGATGAAGTGTCGAAAGCATCTGATGAGATGTGGAAATCCTCCTCCTCCCCCTCTTCCTCGTCACTCTGCTCCTCATGGAAAACTTTCTCTGCAGCCATGAACGGATCATCAGCTTCATGGGGATCTTTTATCACCAATTATCTCTGAGAGGAGGGAAACTCCATGGCTGTGGAGGCTGAAACACATGAAGACGTTTCAGAGCAGAGATAAAGTCCTCCCAGAGCAGGTAGTTCACACAACCATGAAGCTCTTACAAATATTAATGTGCTTTAAGAGGCCGGACTTGATTCATAAATGACAGAAAGTCGATCGGGAGTCAGGAGCAGCGCTTTCACCTCTGAGCTAAATGGTGTTAAAATGGTGTTTTACCTGTTGAGGCTGTTTGAGGTGTGAAAACTGTCAATCAAACTCTGGCAAGACTCAACAACAGACGTAGAATTACTGCGAAGGTGGTAATCTATATCATTTCCTTTAGATTAATTTTATAATATCCAGGTTTTAGCTGCTTCAAAAAAAGCTGCAGAAAAAAACCTTTCAATTTCATAATTTTGAGATTTTATCAAGTAAGTTAAAAAAATCTTCTCGCTATATTGTTACTTCTCATTTTTTATCTGAAAAAAATCTGACATCAAAATTTCAGCAAGAACAATTTGACATAGTAACACAGATTTTTTTTTTTTACCATCTCAGTATTCTGTCATTTCACAAAATTGAATCAGTGGCTCCCACTTTTCACCTGAGAAACTTTTATTTCATAATTTTGACTTTTTATAATTTTGACACAATTATGAATATATCGCAAAATGTTTATATTTTGCCTCAAGACTTTGACTTGCTCGTGAATATTCAGATTTTTTTCATGCAAAACTTTTCATGTTTTTTTTTCTGTTTCTGCCAGAATTGATCTTCCATAGCTTCACATCACGTTTCCAGAAAACTAAGTAAAAAGTTTAAATTGCATGAGCAGAGCGAGGGTGATGATGTAACAGAAACCAATTTATTTCTGCTCTGCTCTCCTGGTTGCTTTATTTCTCCAGTTTACAGCTGATTTTCATTCTGCTCAGTCTCTGTCCTCTCAATTAAAACCGCTCTGTGTGTTTTCACTCAGCAGGAGGAGGAAATGTGATAAATATATTCCCTGGTGAGACTCTTGACTCTGACAGAAAATCTGACTTTTTGTACATCATGGAGGGATTTTAGGGAACTTTTTGTGGCTAGCCACCAGCTAACATGCTAACACATTAGTTAACAAGGCTGCTGACACGCATTAAATAAATACATTAACTAAATTAAATACATTAGAAATGATTTTACACCAAAAGCCACAAGAAACACTATTACATAAACATCGGACAGACTTAGAGCTGTTTGAAGGTTTTTTTTTAACAGTGTCCCCTCGCTTCTTGTCTTTGTGCTAAGCTAGGCTAACAGCCCCCCCTCCTTCTGATCTTTGTGCTAAGCTAGGCTAATAGTTGTCCCCTGCTCCCAGTCTTTGTGCTAAGCAAGCCTAGGAATTTCCCCCTGCCTCTAGCCTTTGTGCTAAGCCAGGCTAGTTCTTTGTGCTAAGCTAGGCTAACAGTTTTTCTTTGCTTCCAGTCTTTGTGCTAAGCTAGGCTAACAGTTTTCCTTGCTTCCAGTCTTTGTGCTAAGCTAGGCTAACAGTTTCTCCTTGCTTCCAATCTTTGTACTAAGGTAGGCTAATAGTTTCCTCATGCACCCGATCTTTGTGCTAAGCTGGGCCACCTAGTTTAACACCAACTGTTAGCCTAGCTTAGCACATTCTGGACTTTCTGAACTGATTCCGTCTGCGTTAAACTGTTCCTGTCAGTCTTGTTTGATCGATGTGTGGAGGACAAATCCCCTCAGAGTCTGTGTGTCTGTCTCTGCCCACAAGATGTTGTGCAGATAATCAGCTCAGAAATGTCTCCTGTGGGAGACTGGGTCCCTGGAGACCAGGACCAGGCGTGGACTGATGTGGTCTACTCTTACTGTCTTTATTTCTCTCCTCGGTCTCTTCGTGCTGCGTACACAGCCTCGGCCTGAACTAAACTGCACAGAAAACCACAGTAAATGAGGATCATGTGTGACTTTTATTTATTTACCCACGTATTATTTTTCTTTTTCCAACATGAAACCAGCTCAGTGTCTCCTCACCCACGGGAAAAGTAAAAATAATCATGAAATTGAAGATATCAAGCCAATTTTCCATGAACAGCAGAGACCACAGCTCTCCTCACTGATGAGGGATCAGATTACTACATGGCCAAAAGTGTAAGGACAGATGAACATACATGATACTGTGGACATTGATCAGATTTGAAAGACCTGATAAATAATCAGTTTTATCATCTGTTCTTTAGATGAATTAATTTTGTTTTTAAACTTCTGGTCTCTGAAATATCTTCATCTGCTAATTAATTGATCTTTTTAAGTATTCAGGTTTTTAATAGGTTTATTCAGATTTGTCCAGATTTGGCCTACATGGTCATGGCCTACATAAATGGTTTCCTAGTGGCTACTAATCTGTAGAAAGTGGTTGTTATGTGGCTGGGATGTTGAGGAAAGTATCTGCAAAGTATCTGATATGTTAAACAAAGCTGCTGCCAAGTGTCTGCTGCTGAAACTGGTAATGTGATGGTTGCTAAGCCACTGAAGGTTGAAGGTTGAGTCCACTGATCGGCTCTGAATCTGTTCGCAACGCTTACACATATTTTTTGAAACCTTTATCACACGGTACACCTGTAGCTGCCAGGTACGACCAGCGTGACCCTCAGAGCAGCCCCACTGGATCAGTAAGGGGCTACATGCCTTGCTCAGTGGCACCTCGTGGTGCTGGCGAAGGAGGGGGGTGTACGCAGCCTTTTCACTGGTTGAATGAAGGAAAAGAAGGAAGCTCGATGAGAAACATGTCTGTGACAAAGAAACATCAGGAGAAGTTTAACCCTCAGCTCCTCGATACCGGCGATCAGACGTCAAGCTCAGAAATCGTTTCTGTTTCTGCCAGTTGCCCACATGAAGTCAGTACTGGATTGTAGTTTTTTATGGTCCTGGTCTGTGCTGAGTTTATTTCAGTCCTGGCTGAGGCTCCGGTTCATGCAGGATTCTGTGAAGTCTGCAGGTCTTTGTTGTGGGTTGGTGTGGAACCGGCTCTCTCGTTCTGTGGGGGTCTGGCTTCAATATGTTGCTGTGTTGTGTACTGGCATTGTGGCGATGTGGTGAGGGAAACCAGACTCTGAAGTCTACCTTCACTTAGCCTTTCTATTTCTTCTCACGCCACAAAACATTTAAGGCTTTCGGATTTCTGTCTCTACGTTTGGACGACCTTCAACAGCAGAGAAAACACCCGACAAACCTCTGCACTGACCTCTGTACCGGGACCAGGGACGGTTTTGTGATCACAGGGTAGAGACCAGAACAGATCAGAACGGATTGTGAGAGGGTATGCAATCACTTTATCATGCACTGGGTGCAACATCAGCGTCATGTTTGGTCCGATCAGAGCCTCAAGGTCAACACATATGAAAACAGATATAAGCAGAAATCCAGTGTCAACATTGAGGACTGTCGTGGTCCATTATTTCTGGGTCTAAGTGAATCCTGAACCTCTAAGTTTGCTCCTGAAAACGAGAAAATGTAACATCACCAATTTAACAAAACCTTCTTGCCTGATGCATTGACCGGAACAACTTCTTAAAAATAGATTTTCTGGCTGTGAAGGTCTAAATACACCATTGAGACCAGATCCCTGCAAAATTTACAAGATGATAATAGCTCATGTCCTCAGACAGGCAGACGAGGATCTGAGTCTTCTTGGAATGGTCAGTGTCTGGACTGGTCAGGGTCTACTGTTCTGCACTGGCCTCCTGTCATGGGTAGGATTGATTTTAAGGTTCTGCTCCTTATGTATAAAATCCTTAACAGACCAGGACCGAGCTACAGTCCAGATTCAGGCCTGAGGGCCTTTTGCTTCAGACACTGCTGCACTTCTTTCAAAAATGTTTTATTCACCTTGAGTTAATGCTTTCTATGTATTCTATTTTTTAACTTTAATTCATTTTATTTTTGGGGGTTATTTTCCATCTAATGTTACATTATTTACTTTCTCTTCGTATCTCTATGTTCATTCCATGTCTATTTCCACGTGAAATGCTTGGTCATATACAATAAAGGATATTATCATTATTGTCTCTGTTTTCCTTATTGGACTAATCAAACAGTGCATTCCTGCCACTGACACTGAATCAACTCTGAATCAGGAGCCTGTGAAAACACCAATACGTCCTCATGCTCAGTGGCGTTCTTACTGCAGCTGCAGGTGATGGACATGATCTAAAAGACAAGAACCTCAGAACTGTACTGAAGTACAGTAGTTGGCTTAGTTACTACTTCAGAAAATCCTCTAACAGACTGAGACGCCTCTGTTTAGGGCCTACACTGTGTGAAAAGAAAAAAAAAAGTGATTCAGGATCTGTATCCAGCCTGAGACATTCTGAACGCAGACCAGTTTCCTCCTCCTCCTCCATCTATCCTCTGTCCCCTCATCCTGAAGAAGTCAATGATCCTGACCCAATTAGTGGGAGTCCCCCAGGCGAAGGGGTGGGGGCACCATCATGGTCCAGCTCCCATTCCCTGTCACCCCCCCCACCCCACCCCCCACCCCGAGGAAAATGAAATGATAATTAATAAGCATCGGCATCTTCAGCTGAACATGTCAGCTTGTGTAGAGATATCAGTGATCATTCAGTTCAGATCAGTCCAGATACTGAAGAGACCGGAGCATGTTGGACCTCTCACCTGCTGAGAGCCCCATGCCCCTGGGTCTGTTTGACCCGGTTCTATATCTGATCAATACAGTGGTCGTCCCAATATTTCCTCCAGGGAGATGATGTCGATTCACTGGCACCAAGAATCCGTTTTTAATTTAGACACTGAAACCGTCAGAAGTGAATGACCCAAACTAAAGCACCAGGTGAAATTTCAGAGATACGTTTCTAGAGGCCTGGTGCCGACTCAAAGGGCTCGGTGGGTTTTTTTTCTATACTAAGCATGTTGCATGTACATATAGTTAAGTTAATGAAGTTATGAAAAAAAAAACAGAGCTGGGAAAAGACAAGTGCCAGTCCATCACATTTGCTGTCCGAGCTAAGAGACACGATGTCTCAACAGTTTATTAAGACCAGGATCAGTCTGATGTCCACCACCTCCAACTGTGTCTGGACTAGGTCTCCAGACTGCCAAGTTCTCAATGTTAACATGAGCTCTGTGAATATGAGCCTATAACAGTCTGCAATGAGTATCGCTTTGATTTAGAGCCTCCAAGAGCCAAAAATATTACATTAATCTTCTGCACATAAAATGAAATGGTTAAAAAAAAGACTATATATCAATCTCAGGATAATAAATGGTAAAATGGTTCATTAAGCCTTGAAACATGAAATCTAGATCAAATCATATGGATTTACATCCTGACGAAGGCTTTTTGTTTCCATGCCTAAAGAAACTACGTTTTACGGGCAGAACGTGTGTTTTTACATATGAAGAATCCAGTTTTCACCCGAACGTATGCATTATGTTAACGCAATAAAGTTAGCGTGTCTAGGAAACCAGAGACAGGAAAGTAAAACAATAGAAGTGACTCGATACACCAAAGCGACATGGCAGAGACGAGTCAGTCTCATGTCCACACAGTCAAAGTTTGCTGCACATTCGTAGTGACATTATGGATCGGAGGCATGTTTAAAGTAAAATGTGACTTCTGAGCTCAAAGTGAGGCAAGATGATAATTATTCATAACGATTGTGTCGGTGTGGATGATCGTCAGCTTGGAGGCTTGGTAATGAGCCGGAGGAATATGCATGGCACGCTAGTTCTCGGTCCACAGTGTAATAATGACATATGGCAGGCCAAGATGTTGGCCATCGCACGCTATTAACCGTTTAGGAGCCAGGTCCTCGAAGATGACAGATCCGTCCTGATCCTGACCTTATTAACCAAAACCCTCAGAGACACAGAGTGAATTAAAGCCAAAGAAATGGATCATTTTCCGCAGGTCCGAGGTTAAAGAAAGACAAAGATGTTCATAAATCTGAACTGAAAATGGTCTTTTGAAGCTCAAGCTGATACAATAAGCCTTCGACACATCCAGTGCTTAGAACATGATCGATATGGGAGGGTAATTTAAGCAGCATCTCTTAATATCAGTTAAAGCTACATTTAACATTTAAATTTTCCTTTCACATATAAAATAAGAAAATGAACACACGATCCAGTCAAAATGGAAAAAGATAGAAATTCTACATAAAGCAATTCACGGAAACTACACATTTTATATGAAAGCAAAAATAGGAATCAAATCAAACTTCTACAAATATCTACAGGTTAGAAACAGTCAGAGAAGCGTCACCTCTTATGTCCAAGTGTTAGAAAAGCACAGAGCCTAAAGGAGAACGTGTGAAACAATTGATAGAACGACAGTCATGGATCTTGTGTCGGGTTTAAAACCCCCTGACCATACTCCAGAAAAATGATGACGCCTGGACAAGATGCTCAGAACAGCAGAGAACCTGATCCAGAAACTTGACGGGTAAATAAAGGTTACTGACTCTCACCGAACTGTCCTCGACTCCTGCAAACAGAAATATTGCACAGGAGAAAAAACACGACAAATTAATGAAACTTATCCGGTCAGAACCAACGTTTCCTAACTTAGGAGAATGGGTGAAATTTGATAAAAATAAATACAAATTAAATTTAAAAAAAAAATCTTTTGTACATATGATTCTTTGTTAATTCTTTCCATTCTTTCTTTTAATTCTAAAAATGCTTATGACTCACGTTAAAGTCAGTGAGTAGATGTGTCTCATTGTGTGTTTGTTGGTTTGTCGACAGGTTTATGCAAAAACCTCTGAACTAGTTTGACCTGGACCTGGGGGAGGGGTGGGGAACCCGTTAATTTTTGGGGCCGACCCAGGACTCCTAACATTGTGCGACTGGGCATTTTGGCCTGGTGGAGGTCTGTGGTCTGCTGAGTGCCAGTCTGGTGTCAGATGGTTTTGAGTTGTTAGCAGCTCCACCGCATACTTTTCCCCTTCACTCTGCAGATGGTTTCATTTAAATAATTTGAGTAATAAAATCAAATATCAGAGAAAAGTCCGGAAACCGAATCCAGATCAGTGAATCACAGCTGTGTTTCTTCTTCTTTCCCATGAATCATCTGACGACCCCGCAGGTCTCTGATGGCCCTCTGAAGGGCCTCGACCCCCAGGTTGGGAATCAGTGGACTGAACCATCTCATGTCTTTCGTAAAAGTGTAATTTATTACACCGCTCACAGGAGTCAACATTCTGATGAATCAATAGTTCTGACTCCAGACACCGATGGTGCCTCTTTAAGGGCTCTGGATACTTGTGCTGGTATTTTTACTTTCTTCTGCTGCTGCACATGTGAGTTTACTGTGTGTGTGTGTGTGTGTGTGTGTGTGTGTGTGTGTGGCAGAGCAAAGGAGTCGTGTGCTTGGTGTGTGTAACGGTGTGAGGGCAGGAATCTACAGCTGGCGTTTGTGCCCGCGGTTTTCTGACATGTTGGCCAGAGGTGACATCGGCGCAGCCCTGCAGTCGCTACGTTGAGCAGTGGTGGGGGCAGACTTGCCTGGAGCTATGACAACACCTTTTGGATGCAATTATGTGCTGAGAGGCCCCGCGAGGGCCCCCATCCACCTCAGAGCGCTCCGTCAAGAGCCCGCTGACAGCTTGGAGCGCCGCCCTACACCGCAGTCCTTCCATCCTGTTCCAGGACTCGATCCACAGTGGCGCAGATCCCCCCCGCCCCCCACCGCACCCCCCTGCCGGTCTGCAGTCTGTCCCCCAGCCAAGCCTCAGCCCTGCTCCCTCCCTACAGACTCCAAATCTGGTCCACGCCGCGACACCTTTCTGCAGAGTCCTTTTCGAGGAAGGGAGGGTTCTCACCCACATCGTTCTAAACAGAGATAAATGCAAGGTTCGGCTCCACCTTTGGTACCGACACCTGACCACAGCCGTCCTCCAGGACTCCGCTCTGGATCCTGGCCTTGGCCGCCAGATCCTCTCCGGTTTCTCTTCCCTGCCAGGCTCTCCATGTCAAACCTCGACCCGCGACACTTTTAGAAGTCTATGGGCGCCCTGCTTCTCCATCTGCGGTTTCGAGTGGTGGTGGAACCTGGATCTCAGAATACCTAAAGCTGGATTCAGAAAATAACACAGTTGCTCTGC
This sequence comes from Istiophorus platypterus, assembly GCA_016859345.1. NCBI lineage: Eukaryota > Metazoa > Chordata > Actinopteri > Istiophoriformes > Istiophoridae > Istiophorus > Istiophorus platypterus. Next base: position 408,861 of record CM029122.1, on the reverse strand, counting down.
CAGCACTGAAACAAACAGGAGACACAGAGTAAGTTTAGGGAGGCTGTTCAGCTGACCTGGAGTCAGCGTTTTCTCGTCATCAACGGGACGACGGCACTGCCTCCGACTCGCGGCAGCAACTGGTGGAAACATTAAATGCCTGTGAAACCTCCCTGGTCCAGGTGTCCACAGCAGAACCCTGGTCTTCAAATCAAGCTGGTGATTTATGTCACAATCACCAGACAGCGAATGGTGATGGATGGCGAATCCTCCTCTGATCCCGGATATGAGGTCGATAATCTGAGGTGTGAACCAACCTCTGACCTCTGGACGCCAGAGCAGAGCAGCCGGAGTCAGAGTGTAAAGACTGAGTGTGTAAATCAGACTAAGGCCTGAAAATATGTGCAGAAGAAATTGAAGTGATTGTAAATCATAGACACCATCAGTCGGAGGTGGGGGCTATTACTGCAGAATAATTTATAAAAATTTGTTCTTTTCAGTGTTTACAATTTTTAATAAATAACTACCCAACTCAAAACAAACACCGAGGATATAGACACCAACTTATCTGCAAAAATGAATATTATTCTCAGTTCAAGTTATTTTTAACACTAGGAATGACATGTCTTTATCAGGGTAAAGAGGGTAAAGTTGATCTGAACCGAACTCTGATGCCAAAGCAGGAAAACGTGGAGAACATGGAGAACGCGGAGAACGCGTAGCTGCTCAGTCGGTGCTCAGCTGCAGGGAAACAAACTGTATCTGTAGCTTGGTTCAACACATCAGGTTCAAATCAGCCAGAACCACTTTCAGATTCTTTTTATATCCAGTTAAAGGGCGAAGCAGAGTCTCGGTGAAGAATCTGCTCTTTTCTTCTCTCAGCCTCTCGTGCCGAGATAAGAGAGTCTGTAATTATGGGAAAACCATTTTTTCTGTATTTTATTATTCCCTAAATCAGATGTCTCAGGACTTGGCAGCGGTAATGGGAACGATGGGAAAGTGACAGACTTAAACAGGCTTTTGTGGCTGAGCGTTCACTAAATCTCTGCAGAGGAGGAGGGGGAGGAGAAACGGGGGAGTTCATGACCAAATGAGACCAATGAGGCCAAAGCTTTCAGCACCACGACTTGTTTCTGTTTCAAATGTTTTTATCACCTATGCGGACATTTAGCACATACAGTAATATTTATGTGGCCATATATGTATTTCTCATATGTTTGGATATATTATGGCATATATACCATATGTCAAATTCAAAAAACATGTATCCGCCAAGAATTAAGAAAAACAGCTAATATGTAGGCTAATCTAGGTTTAATAAAGATAGAGAAAAGATTTCAGTTGGTCTTGTAAAATATTTGAAAATTAAATGATTGTAATATCTAATATGTCTTTTCAGTTACACAAAGAAGCAAGAGAAAAATGTTTTTAGAAAACTGCAGAGTGTAAAGTTTCATCCCCTTGACATCTTTATTTAATGCAAATTACGGAGTAATTTTACACACACGTTGAATTAAGTTCCATATTCTGGGAAACTGTCTCCTCACAGTGAATTTCGTACTGTATGAGCACAGATCAGGTTAGTGAGAGTTAAGGAAGCTGAACTGTTTCTGAGGTCTATGCTGTCAGATGTCAGGTGATGCACAGACCTGCTGCAGGGCCCGGATAGGACCACACCCCTCCAGAACCAGGACCTGTCAGGTCCACCGGCAGCCAGGGCCTCGTGGAGTGAGAGCGCTTTAGGTTCCTGCAGAACGGAGCCGGACGGCCTGTAAGCATTCGAAGATGAGCGTTCTAATGTTATTGAATTCAGAGAAAGTCTTAGTGAAGCTGCAACGGTTTGGCGATTAATCAGTCAGTTGATCGGGAGAAAATTAATCGGCACCTATTGGAAATAGATATGATGGTTGCAGCCTCTTAAATGTGCGAATCTGCTGCTTCTCTTGGTTTTTCTTTGATATTAAATTGAATGTCTGTGGGCTTCTGAACGTTAGTCAAACAACACGTTTACTAACATCTTCTTTTGCTCCAGGTTGAATGAGATAAGAAATTCTTACTGTTTGTGATATTTTATAGAACAAAGAATTAACTGGGAGAATCCTCGTAGTCGGCACGTTAACATGCTGTTGTGTTGGGGAATTACATATGAAAACAGTGCAACTGAAAGGTTGTTGAAATGCTAAAACACTGCAGGCATTTTATCAATAATTTATTTAGGTTGAATGAACACGGTTATTTAAAATCACATACTAATACCGAACATGGTTCAGTCATGTTGAGCAGGTCGCATACTGAGCTTGTGAATGGAGGACCTGAGCGTTATGGCTTATCGTGCGGGTCATTTTTCCAGCAGTGGAGTCTGAGCATTTCTTCCAGGACTCCCCGACTCGGTCCGTCCTGTGTGTTTCTGGACCATTTTGTGTGATGGAGCCAAACCTCTCAGAGCAGCTATTTCATATAATAACTGTGGACCGCGGTGTTTCTGGAGAGCGGCAGAGAGCCGCAGTGATGGACGGCTGCCTGCTGCCTCACTTAGAAAAGAAAATCAGACGAAAAGGACGAGGCGAGGCGTGCCACGTTCTAACCAGAGGGCCCATTAAAAACATGGCAGCATATTGATAGCATATGACTGTGTCACATGAGGACAGCGGCGTCTTTTCCCTCTCTTTCCCTCTGCTTTTGTCCTTCCGCGAACACACCGGCGAGCAGCAGCTAACATATGGCAGTGGTAAAAAGCTAACACAGAGCTGGCAGCCCGCTCGGATAATTATGGCACCTTTAATGCTCCAGTGTCTCCAGGGAGGGGCGTCTTTCTCTGAAGCTGAAGGAAAACTGAGGCTGGCCTTCATTTAAAAATGGGTCTTTCAACTGCTGCATTTTTAAATAAATCCCAAGATAGCGGCTGACAGTCGACGCTGCTTTGATGCCAATGGTTAAGGTTTCCTTTTATTTCCGCTGCTCTCTCGACAAAACTGGATAAATTACATTTCCACATCAGACAGATTTTTATTTGACATGTTTAAACACAGCTATGTTTCCGTATCCAGGGAAGTGTTTGGAATAATTAATCAAAGGCTGGGGGCAGGTGTGACAAAGCAGCACACTGGGGGGGTATCTTAGTTAGTAAATGTCTTTGAATGCGACAAGACCAAGAAAAACAACAAGATAAGATAAGATAAGGTAAGATAAGCTAATGGAAATTCCATAAGCACTTTTCCTTTAGGGATCATAAAAGTTTTCTGATTCTGATCCAACACCAGCTAACGAGGTGAATTATGTTAGCAGGCTAGATAATGTAGCAGTTAATAGAGGTCAAACATTCGTTAGCAAGGGTTTGAGCAACACAAGGCCACTAAGCAAGCAATGCTATGCTGACAAAACTCAAACTTGACAACATGTCAGAAAGCTAACAGTACTGGTAAACTTAAGTTTACTTAAATAAAACAAAAACTGCCCTCAGTTAAATTGTGTAGAATGTTTACTTATCCTGGGGGGGGGGGGTGTCAAGGGGAGATAGAAACAAACCTTTGTAAATTATATATCACTTCCATCATCTGATCATCAGCTGTTGAGACTTAAAGTTATCAGGGCTAAGAGAGCGCAGGGCACTAGCTAACATGAATTTAACTAAGCTAGCACGGATAACGTGACATGGGGATAATCAGCTAAAAAGACACACAACCATAATATTAGCAGGGCTATGCTAAGTAAGCAAATTATACTAGTGCGCCACAGCTGCTAGACATCCAGCGTCAACTAAAAGCAGCTAACGGTAGCAGCTAAAGTTTTTTAGATCAGTGTAAGCACAGCATTAAGCTGATGGGACCTTAGCAGAGTTAAGCTACTGATGATCTAACATATGATAGCATGATATTAGCGAGTCCAACATTAGCCAACAATGCAGCACTGTTGACGTTCCACAGAAACCAGAACTTGTTCTAAACTCTTGGCTGTTTGTGGAAATGGCAGCTTGACTCCACTTCAAGCTGAACTGTTAAAGATGCTAACGAAGCTGCTGTGGACGACCTGACCTGCCTCTTCGGAGCAGAGGAACGGGTCCGTCAGTCGTCCACACTCTGACGCCTCTGTTACCACAAACACACGCTTTCTCTGAACGTTTGTGTGGTTGACTTGGAGTGTTTGATGCTGGAGGTGTCGGAGCTACAATCAGAGCTCTGCAGAGCCGACAGACTGAAACCGGCTTCATTCCTGAAGCGTGAAATTAGTGTTGCTGTTCTTTGTTGATAATCCAACAGTTTTCAGAAAAGCCTCAAACCAAACTGCTTTTCTTTGACTTTTATACATTTGTCTTTTCTGCCTTTCTTCTCTGTGACTCTGCTGTCAGCTGAAATGTTACTTTGATTTGTTTAGAAACACCGTAAAAAATTTAACCCTTAAATCGGAATTCACAAGTGCCTTTAATTGAGTTGTGATGTTTAAACTGAGTTTCTGATGGCTGTGCTGTTCAATCAAATGAAACATTGTACAATTCTTGTTAATGAATTTAATTTACACACATTTCACTAAAATTTGACACAACTGATGAGGAAATGAAATAATTATAATAGCAACTTCCCACTTTTTTTTATGAGTTTGATCAGATGCCAGTCTGTGTCTTTTAATAATCATAATTTTTTTTCTCAGTCTGTCTTTTACTTCTTCTTGTTACGTTCATTCATTTACTTTTAATTTTTAAGTTATTTCTAATATGCATATATGGTCTCATAAATTATAAATATGTTTAAAATATGTGCATAGCTCTGGTGTCTGAGTCATTACCTAGAAAAAAGACATTTCTAATTACTGCAGAACCATTCAGAATCCTGCAGTTTTTAAGTCTCCTCCAGTATCAAAGCGATCGGTAAGTTGTCTGTACATCCACAGCTAAACTGCAGACAGGAGGTGGTCACTGCTGGTTCAGCTGTTTCTAATAGGACAGTTGGATTGAAAGGAGACAGGTATAGGCAAAATGACTGCCCCATGTTGTAGCTCAGTGTAAGTCACCGACGCCATGGCAGCATTGTATGTCCTGTGTCTTGTAAAATTTTACATCTCCTCGTAAACGTGAAGACATCTAATATTTAACGTAAAACTTACCAAAAGAATTTGATGAAAAAAAAACCCATTTAATTGTAGCGATATTTAAGCTCACACATTTTCAAAACAACCACAAAGAGCCGTGAGATGACCACAGACAGCTACATTTGTAGGCGGTTAGAGGTCCCTGTGTAGGAGGGTGGGGGCCGTACAGTCCGGACAAAAACCCTGAGATGAAAATGATAATCGGGCTACTTTTTGTCAGGCGAAATCTGTCAGCGGCAAGTTTGGAGGTTTTTTTTCTCTCTTTTGAAGCTGAGCTCGGCGAGCAGGTTGACGCTCGAGGCCTCGGTTTACTGATCCAGCTCCTGCGGCTACGGAGAACATCTCACACGAAGACATGCTGCCGTGTTTCCAAATCTGACCTTAGGCCAGAGAATAAAACGCTTTAATTACAGCAGAGAGTGACTCTCGCTGCAGCCACGCATGAGAGGACGGATGCGCAGAGACGGCGGGTGGAGAGTCTGACGCCGCCACCGAGGGACCAAGCACGCTCCGACGCTTCGTCCGGCCGCTGTGGCCTGATGCGGCCTGACGCCTAAAGTCAACGACCTGAAGCTATCACAGTAAACATGCATATTAACGGGCCCAATGAGCGGCTTCAATGCCTCTTTGTTTTATGGACTCAGCAGTAAAAACATTATTAGCAGCGTGTTGTTCAGGAGGTTTATTATGTCATTGGGTCGTGTCCTGAACGACAAGATGTTACTACAGTTGTTATTCACTAAAATATATTTCGTTTAGTCTTAATTTATCTTAAGTTTTGCCACAGACATAATTAAGTTGAAAAAAAAAACCCATAATGATGAAAAATATTAGTTTTAAATGTAAAAGTTTGGTAGATGGATGGAATAAGTATCTACATAAATACTTCACGGTAGGTTTAGCTTTCTACCAAGTAGTCAAAGACTTTGTCTCCTTTTTTATTTCATAAATCTGTAATTTCTGAATCTGACGCTTGTTTTTGACTAAACTGAAAATTGAGATTATTTGACCAAGCCTTCATCTATGAAATAATTTTGACTTGTTTTTTTACTTTAAAATGTTTTAATATTTGAACTTTTACTCTAATTTTTACCTTACCCAATATTTTTAAAATTCTCTTTATAATTTGACAAATGATTTCATAACTGTGACCACCAAAGGCTTTTTTGTCATTCATAACTAATGATTTTTTTCTTTGCTTGGTAAGAAAGACCAGTTTTATGACTTTTTGAGTTTTATTGTCTCAGTTTCCCCTTTTTTGACATCTTTCATTGTTTTTGGCGTTTTACCAATATCTTTTAACCTAATATCTAAATTTTTTAACTTACTTAAGAATGTCTTAAGTTCAGTGTTAATTATTTTACTCATAATAAGAAATTTTAAAAATAATTAGCATGATTATGTTAATTAACTGAGTTAATGATTTGATTTATTCTCTTACATGATTTGTTTTTCAATCGAAAAAAAGTGTTAAAAAATCAGGCAGATGATTATGTCAGTTTTAATCTTTTTCTTTCTGAACATGAATGGACTTCCATAATTAGATTGATTTAATGATTAGAGATTTAGATCAAAATATTTCAAACAATTGTCAGGACGTCTCATAAAAAGAAAAAACTGAGACAAAGTTGCAGATTTGTTGACTGGTTTTAATAAAGAGACTCTGAGGACTTTACAAATCCAGCGTACGATGCACTGGCGGCGCAGCGGTAACAAGCATCTGTGGATCCACTTCATGGTTTAATTTGTTCCAGGCCTGAACCTGGCAGCTCAGGTGGAGCGACCGACAGGAACCAGCGCCTGGCTGCCGCTCTGTCGGCGCGGTGAAGGACAGAAGCACAACAGAGGATAAAAATGGATCCAGGCGGGTATATGAGACGGCACCGCCCGTGGAAACATGAAGGCTTTTACACGTTAACCCCCCTTCTCCCAAACCACACACATAAAAGAGAGTTCTCCGGCCGGAGAAGACGGGGACACTTTCAGGTCCAGACTCGGCGTCTCCGGCCCGGTAGGCGGACTTTGTTTCGGAGCTCCGGCCCGGACATCGCCGCCGCTTTCCGCGGGATGTAGCGTCGAGTCAGGCGCGACAACGGCCTGGCGGACGCTCGCACCGCCTCCGAACCTCCAAACCTCCAGACCGTGCGACGCTAACGGACCCAAGTCTCGGGCCGCGGTGCGTCTGCCAGCAGAGTCTTAAAACGATCTTTCAGACGGGCCCAGGAGAAGGAGGAGGTGTCGACCTGGAGACCAGAGGAATCATGTTAAACGCATTTAGTTTACACTAAACGTGTATTTAGTTCAACATGATGGTGGTGGTGGTGTGTGTGTGTGTGTGTGTGGGGGGGGGGGGCTGCTCAGTTCAGAACCCTCTTTGAAAACCTGACAGTTTTGGTTCCTTGAGTTTTTGCTCAGAAAAACAGTTGAATGTTTATTGTGTAAATTTAGCTCCTGGGATTTCAACCAATCGTAAAACTGACCTTAGAAAATAGATGTTTACATGTTGTGGTAAATTTGGCTCGATGCCCAACTACAAATTAAAGACGCATTTCTACACTTTGATCCTGTAACAAAAGACACTACCAGGATGCACTCTGGGAAATGTAGGACCCAGTGTTTTGGATGACAGGATCTGACACATTTAAACTCTCACTCGTTACCTTGATGACGTGTGTGCGGGCGACGTCCGGCCTCCTGCAGAGTCCCTGCAGCCGTTTACACAGCTGCTCAGGTGTGGAGTACAGGTACTCGGCTACATTAAAACACAGCAGAGAAGAAGAAAATATAGCTCCAGGATGACCCCTGTAACCGGTGAATATACAGCTCACTCTGAAACGGGACAAGAGTCCCCGGGTCAAATTGTTGATCTAGACAAAACACGAGTAGGAGGAGACAGCGACACGTCCAGTATCACCTCAACCTGTAATTTTACCTGGAAAAATCTCAGGATACACCAAAGCCTTTGGACACAGAGGAAAACAGCCGCAGTGAACAGCCTCCAGCCTGGAAGACAATAGGCACAGCGGTGGTGGGAGGTAATGAGGACATTTACGTCAGCACCGTATCCCAGGAAAGCTCGAGGAACTTTACTCCTGTGTTTCCTTTTCATGCCCCTGCCCTGAACTGCCCTGGGGTTCTGAGTCTCCTTATTGTATTAAATTTACTTTCCCATAAGAAATGTTAACAGTCTCTACAAACCGAGGCTTGGGTCCTATTCTGCTTTTTACCGTCATATGTTTATTCGACCTATAAAGTAGCCGGTTACTTTAAGATTTTTCCAAGAAAAAAACAACATAATAAACTTATACAACAACGTCTGTGAGGTCTTACAAGAAGCTAGAAGCGGATCCGGACTGGACTGAGGTCTCCGGTCCAGACCGAGGCCTCTGTGGGCTAAAGACGTGGCTAAAAACACTAACCGCTGTGTCTCGTTGTGTCTGGTCACCTACCATTCTGTAAAATATTGCGTGGAGTTAGTCTGAGTAGTTGCGAAGATCCCAGCCAACTGAACCCACGTGAACCCCCCCGACCTATTTAAATATTTTGTAGATGGTCGATGAATAATTGACGAGGTTTCGATCCGTCTCCTCGCCATCGCTTCCTGCTGGAAACATTCATTTTTAAACAGCTCATCTGACTGTGGTTTCACTAGATTTCATCAAAAACAAAGGACCTGATCTATAAAAACTGCCTCTGAGCAGGATCCCAGTTCTGCTGAGTTCTGGTCTGAAGGTCCAGCTCCCGGTTCTCTGTGATCTGGATTATCGAGGTCAGTTCAGTTCAGTTGCCTGATGTGAGTTAATGTTTTCAGGCATTTTATCTCAGATGTAATTATCTGATCTTTTACTGTACTGAATGAGTTCATCATCACTGAGGGGCAGAAACACTGGGGATCATAATTAGTTAGATTAAAAAAAATTAACAATAATGAGGATGAAATTCAGTTGACACTTCAGCTCCGCCAACAAGACTCAGTTCAGGGCGACTCTATAGTTTCTACTCTGAAATAGAGAAGATTCTGTTGTTTCTACTCTGACATTAAAGACGACTGTTGTTTCTGTTCTGACACAACAGTCGATTCTATTGCTTCTACTCCAAAACAGAGAATAATCTATTGTTTCTATTCTAAAACAGAGAATATTCTATTGGCATTAACTCTGGCATTAAAGGCGACTCTGTTGTTTCTGTTCTAAAATAACAGTTGATTCTATTATTTCTACTCTGACATTAAAGTTGACTCTTTCCTCAGTCTTTCCTCAAGAGAAAATGTTCTGTTGTTCTGTTACTGTATTAACCTGAGCTGGTGCTTTTATTTTGTTGACCTAGACTAAAGCTTTTATTTGTTCAACAGAGCTGCAGGTTTTACTTCCTCATCTCTCTCCTCTTCCTCCTGTTATTTTCTGCAGGTTTTTCTGGCTCTGACCACCTACCGCCCCATGAGCCTGATCAACACCTACGGCTTTAATAATTATGATTATTAATATTGATATATTTAGTGTGATTATTGTTTTATTATAATTAGACATCTGTATGTATAATAAAGATTTGTCACATAACAAAATGTCTCTCATCAAGCAGGAATGTTGAGTCTCTGTCCATAATTTTAGAAAGTCTGGAACTGGTCTTCACTAGAGACAGAGACTAGTCTGAAGCCACTTACGGTGACATTCGAAGAATTTTTTAAATTAAATATAATTTGAATCCAATAGAAAAAAGTTGTTGTTACCAATTTTGATAGTCAACTTTAATTATTCCTCAAGCTGAAGAAAAACAGTTCCCACTAGATTTATTGTTAGAAAAAATTCAAAATCATTTTCCAATAATTCACAAGAAAAAAAACACAACTGGAAAAACTAAAACTGAATGTTTAGTTACTATATTTATGTAATTTTATGCTTTGAAAATTCTTGTTATATTAGTGCTGACAACACGATTTCAATTTGACCAGATTTTTGTGAGAATATAAGAAGCCAACTGTTTGCATGCTAATGTACTAAATCCACAAATGTTACAATGCTAACACACTAAATTTAAAAAATACTGTTAATATTCAAATGATGAGCATGTAGAATTTTGATAAGCTAGTGTTAAATAATGGTGAAAGACTAACATTAGCATTTTACCGTTATAACCTTTAGTTTGTTAGCATGCTAATGTATGCGCAAAGCAGTTTAATAGAGCCCCTTCAGTTAGTGCAGTTAGCATGTTAGCAATAACCCAGTAGGTTCCTTGACTTGATTTATTTAAAAGTTTTGATTTAACATGCTGTAACTGTTCAAATGAATTCATAGAGGTCATTTAGTAAATGACTGTAAATGCATCTCCTGACAATCTCACTAACATTTTGGTCTTTATTTCTCATTCCCTCTAAATAGTGGACACTCTAGTTGTACAAATATATGGAATATTAGTTATGAGATAATTATGGGCCAATATTATGAAAATAAATCACAAGGTATGTCCTTCGATTCTCGTCAGTATGCATTATACTATATAAAATTCAGCTCTGGATTAAAAAAAATTCTGTGAAGTTTGTTTCAATTTTTGATCTTGACAGTGATTATGTTTCCTAATATTTACCTTTAATTGAATGGTACCTTGATGGTGATTAAATCAAATATTGAGTAGCTTTTTTTGTTTCTTCCTTCCTGAAGGAGGAGTGGAAGAATAAAAGAGGCCATCCTGTGACGTTCTCTCCAGCTGATCTCCTTTCTCACAGAACTCCATGTTAACACAGAACCGTTTAAAGTCCACATTCCTCCATGTAAACCCTTGGAGCGAAACGGTACGAACACCAATGAGCTGAGGTTCAGCAGAGCTCTGTGGGGGGCTGAGGGTCTGTCCCTCCTGGTTCCGGATCAAAGACAAACACAAACATGACTCCCCCCTCGGGGACGACACTTCTTCTCCTCTCTGCCATAATTAGTTCACGATTCGTTATCACAGCAAGGGAACAGCGAGCAGTCTGCGCTCATTACACAAATAACACGTTTAATGCTTTAATTCATTTACATCCAGCACTGAAGACGTCACCGTCTATGTTAGCATCACTATAACCAGGTCATTCATTGGCTGGCTACATCTTTTTTAATTTCATTGTGTTGATTGTTCTGAAATCTGATTGCCTGGAGAAAACAAACAAACAAAAAGAAAAAAGACCAAACTGCATCTACATCTGCTACAGTCACACTTACACTAGCATGGAAGGGTAATATGCTAACACGTTATGATGTTTACATGTTCCTATGCTAAATGTGTGTTCACCCAGTTAACTCAAATACATTCTTTGCTCAAGAAACCATCCCAGTAAACTAACACTGAAATGAAATAAACATTGCCATGGCAACATGCTAATGTTAGCATGCTAATGATGCCAAATGTAAGAGGACTTCTGTTGAAATAACATAATATTAGATAATGCTACAATTTTAACTAATAAACACCACAAAGCTAGGTTTAAGCACCCCAACATTATAACGGTAACTTGCTAACAATCCCCCTATAAAACACACTGTCCCCGTAAGACACACTGTCATCACACACCCTTTCCCCCGACTCTCACACACTTTTCTGACATTGAATGTAGGAGAATACTGACTGAGTCTGTTCCAGGTGAAAAGACCATTCACCTGTTTTCTAGCCTTTGGTAGAAATTTGCAGTTTGTCGATTATTGTACAGAATTCTGGTATTTTCTTTCTGCTCTGAGTTAACTTTAAACTGACACAGTTCACTCAGCAGTTATGATCAAACTGACACTTCGACTTCACTCGGTGTTTACACTTAAAACTTCACTCAGCATAAATCAACACCAAAGCTTCTTCAGTGGTTAAAAGCCGAACTCATGGTGACACTTTCAGTGCTTCCACTCGCACGTCCATCTCAACCTCTGTTGGTATCATAACTATTTCATAGGTTAAGTTTGCTCCAGCTTACTCTTAGTTGACAGTTCATTGAGTGAGCTCAAACTTTTTCCAGCATCTCCATTTTAACTGAAATTTTATTTCAGCTTCTTTTATGTTTATCTTACAGTAGCTCAAATACTTAAAACTTAAGATTTGCATCAGCAAACTCATCAGCAAACTCATCAGCAAACAAAAAAGTGTTGTTTAATTGATCTAATCTGTTTATTGTGTTTATTGAAGAGAGGTTCCAATGTGACTCTTGTTATTGTTTTAGTGACAAACTCTGGCGTGAAAACTCGACTAAAAAGCTCAGACATAAATGAGTCTCCATCAGCTACAAACAGAGCTCCGACATGAATCACGTGAAGATCAAAATACTGGACCGGAGCCATGTGATTGGCCGTGGCTGAGGCTTAGATCAGAGAGTCGGCCGCGGGCTTCAGGTGACTGAAGTCAGACCTGAAGGCCGGTTCACACACAAACAGAGCTCACACCTAAAGGACCCTGCAGGACTCTACTGGGTCCTTCTTTGAAAAAACACCTAGATCTGATGAGACCACCTGATTAAATACAGTTACTCTCTGAGGCCGAGGGATCAGAGTTTTATCACCGATATTGAAGCCCCCAGACTCAGGTGGGATGACAAAGGTGACAATTATAACGTGTAAATCTGGTGTTTTTGGTTTTTGTTCATTTTCAGGGGAAACCGGACGGGAGAGAAATCTGGTTTTCAGTTTAGTTGGGTTTTTTTTTTTAAGCTAAACCTTCTGTTGGTATCTCTCAAAAGCTCAAAATTAAAAAAGCCTGCCCCCCTCCCTCTAAGCAGATACTGAGTAAACAACTCTTTCTCCAGTGTCTCAGGTTTTCAGTTTTCTCTGAGCATCTGTGGGTTTCAAACAAAGCAAGACATTTGAAAACTTCGCCTCTGAATCTCCAGAGATGTGATGGGAGTTTTTGATCAGTCACAAAAAATTATCATTGGATTCATCAATAACAAAAATAACTGTTAGTCAGAGACACAACTGACACATTCTCTGACAAAAGAATCATAAAATAATTAGCTCCAACTCTAACACTTTGTCTGTGTCATGGCCTGAATCACGTTCTCATCTACTGCTGCTTTGGGAGGTTTTTTCCTCCGTGACTCCTTCAACCACCTAATGATGTCTGATTAGTATGACACCTGTGGCTGCATCACATAGCGACGCATCACGAAACAACAGCTGTAGGTGACAGTGATTGCACCATAAACTCAGAGGGAGCATCAAGACAGAGCGGCCAACGTCGTTGGGGAGGGGCGGTGATTAAACCGATGTGTTAGAGTTAACGTGCATCATGAAGATAAAATGTCTCAGGATTCTGCACAGAAAACAAACCACCAACCAAACCCACAGCCTCCTCTGGATATCTGAACAAATCAAGCAGGTTGAAATATTTTTATCCTGAATGTAAATGAGACTAAAACTTGACAAGTGCAGATATAACTGCAAACACCAAATTAATTTTAATTTTAATTAATTTGATTTTTTAACAGATTGTTACGTTATTGAATTTGTATCCGATTTCCACCAGTTATTATTTTTTTAAATTTTAAACAAATGCTCATCTTCTCAGATTTTCATTACTACGATAGGAAGTAAATAGTGCTCAGTCAATGACAGCTGGTGACGATACCTGTCTCGGTCTGGACGATCATAATTAAATCAGGGAGAATTAAACTCACATGGCGACTCCGAAAAACTCGTGCTGGGCAGTGGAGACAACCACGTCAGCCTGACACAGGACCCTGACGTAATCCTCTTTACTGGGCAGGAAACCCCAGTCCAGGATGTGAGAGTCAAGCAGGCGTCTGGCCTCCGAGAAGACCTCTGCAGGACGACAGAGGATGAGGAGGAAACGTACAGGTTAGACCATGATGAGTTGCATCAGGTAACATGACCAACTAGATCAACGGCTCTGGTTTTGATGGGATTGTTCAAACTATATTGGTACATGTTTTTATGTTATGACATATTTTCACATTTACCATAAACCAAGTTAGTCCTTTTTAATAAGAAACTTCTTTTGTTGTTATACAAATATCATTTTATTTTTTTATCTCAAAATCTTTTCATTACTCCAAAAAAATCTAACAGAGGATAAGAAATCTTCCCCTGTCAGGGATGTGAAAGATCAACCAGGCCTACTGACCAGGATCCAGCAGATCTAACAGGTGCTAAGACTGAAAAGAGTCCAGGTCATTTAACCCCCGAGTAGATTTTTATCAGAAATTACTGAAAAGTATCTGTTGACAAATAAAACTTAACAAAATAACCTCTGAAAAAATATATTAGTTATTGTTGACAAGAATTCCACATTATTTAGTTGATTTTTTAAATTTTTTTCCATGAACTTGGTTGAACTATGGCCTGTGCAAAGGTTTTGGAGGCGTTTACTTCTTTTCACATTAATTTTCAACTAAAGACAGAATTGGCCCAAAGTTTTACAGCTGAGTAATTAAAATAACATTTACCCAATTGAAGAAAAAAAAAACAAAAAAACACTAACATTAACCTCATTTTTATGATATACTTTTTGAACACTCAAAAAATTAGGACAAGATGTTGTTGAAAGGAATTTGGAGATGTAACGCATCAGAAAGTAAAACTACAAACACACCTTGAAAACACAAAAACAAAATAAACTGAAATAAAGTTTGACTTTTGTGGCTTTTTGTTTGCTTGTGTTATATAATTATATTCTAGAGGAAAAACACAAAAAGAAAGATAAATGATGAAGGCTGAGGAAGGTAATGGAATGACAATAAGTTTGTTTATTACTATTTTATTATTTTTATATGTCTTCTCTTTTCTTGTTTTATAATAACAGTAGCTTATTATTATTATAACTATTATTATTTTATTATTATTATTATTATTATTATTATTATTATTATTATTACTGTTTGTTTGTTTTTTGGGTGTCCAGGCTGCATACGTTATGTAAGTTGTATATTGTTTTTTTCAGTTAGAAATAAAAATAAAAAGTGTAGCAATATCAGCTGATCATAATTATTAATTTTAAAAAGATGAGAGGAAAGTGTTTATTATTTATACCAAAGGAAACTTTTATTTCTAAAATCTAGTTCCCTTTACATTTAAAGTTTATATTTTACGGTTTATATTTCATTTTATAAATCATGAGCAGGTTTTCTGCAGTACGAGAGAAGCAGGAATAAAGAAAATAAAGAAAATGAGATAGAAACACTTTTTTAAAAAAGGAAGATATTTATGAATGTGGACTTTTATGAGCGGAGCCGAAAGACAAACAGGTGAGGGGTGAAAATAATCAATACTCTCACCCTGTTAACAAAATCAAAGTCGATTAAAATTGTCCTAATGTGATTGCCTTCCAGCGCTCATAAAGCTAATCAGTAAATATGAAGCTGGATTTACGGTCAGTGTGTTTATACTGCAATAAAACTTTATGTCTCAATATCTCAGAGTGTGTTTGATCAGAGTGTGTTCATTACATTAAAAACACACACACACACACTCAGTCATTATAGCATCATCAGCTGATGATACATGGTGCGTTTTATCAATTAAAAAGTGTCCCCAGACTGAGGCAGCACCAACCTCTGACCTTCAGATAATCTAATAACAGGAGACGATCATTTACCCCCAGACCTAAATAAAACACAGCCGAGACGCCGGGAGTTTTAAAGGTGACGGAAAAGTCAGAGCAAACTTGTGATGAAGAGACGGGTCTCTGTAAAAACTCCGCTTCCCATGGAACCTTGTGTCGGACCGGCTGCCGAGGTCTGCGTTTACACACCTGAAATATCACTCCTATAGGGTCATCAGGAATCAAGGAATAGATTTATGAGTTTTAGAGGACAGAGAATGACAACAAGTGAACATCTTATTCATGGCTCTATCAGTGGAAGGAAGATGAATAAAAATCAACAAGTCTCTCAATTATTTATTAAGAACCTGAATTTATCAACGTTTTGTCACAGTGTTATATAACAATGATTCTCAGTGATTTCATTAATCAATTAACAGGACCTGGACCAAGGTCGGATCAGTGTACAGGTCTACAGAGTCCAGGGGGGCCCTGGTCCTGAGCCTCTATATGAAGGGACTTAATATTTCTTATTTGAAAGTCACACAATAGAATAAGACTCACCAATGTATACAACTGATGGATGAGTTAAGCAGTTAAAAATAAAATTGTGTTTTTTTCAGGTCCTACACATTTTAATTATTCATTTTAATCAGATAATATTGTCTCTTTTCTCCCTCTGGATATTTCCATCCTGCTGAAAAACACCTTGTAATATTATCCTGTTTAAATGAAAACTGCTTGTTTTCACATATTGAAACACATTTTCTATGCCAAGTTGTTGAAACATGAACAACATTAGAATTATGATGCCTCGGTTTCACTTTTCATTAGTGAGTGTGTGTGTGTGTGTATGTGTGTGTGTGTTTTCCATGTTTGTACCTGGGACGTCAGTGAAAGTCTCTCCGAGCACTGATACATGGAAGTGGAGTCGTTTCTCCTTCAGTCTCAGCAGCGTGGAGAAGAACAGCTCAGGGTTCTTGTCATGTTCCCTTCAAACAAACATAAAAAGTCAGTCAGTGGTTCTGGAGTAGAACCACCTCTGGGTTCACTTCACATAGGAGGAGGTAGAGGGGGAGGAGAGGGAGAGAGGGGGAGGAGGAGGAGGTAGAAAAGCAGGAAGAGGAGAAGGAGGCGGTGAGGGAGGAGGAGAGGGAGGAGGAGAAGGTGAGAGAGGAGGAGAGGGGGAAGGAGGAGCAGGAGTGGGGGGGGGGTTCCCCCGATGCCTGTTGACAGAGCGGCAGATGGACGAGTTAATGATCCTCGACCCACCGCTTGTCCTCAAACACGTTCTCAGGTGCTGAACAGATGTTCCTGCGCTGAGAACCTCTCAGGAATGGTGCCAGAGAACAAGGTTCTCTGTCCGATGGCTCTCAGAGCTCAGACTGTTATACGACAGATGGAGTGTGTGCTTAGCTTCAGCTACACGCTGAGTAAAGTTGGAAAGAGTTTGGTTCAGATTTTATAAGAACAATTTTTGGAATGAAGGTTGCCAAAGAAAATGCCGACAACAAAAAAATATCTTAATAATGAAATGTAGGTATAAAACATTCAGAGTTCATTTTTAGGTGAAAAAAGTTGAGGGGAAACCAACAAATTTTTGGTTAAATTTGAGAACTTGAAAATTTTAGATCTCATTGTAGAGCTCTGGGTGTAACTGAGATTGATGGAACGTTACTTATGGTCCCAAATTTTAGGCATGAAAAAATTTGGGTTAAAATTTGATTTGAAAAAAAAAAAAAGAAAAAAAAAAAGTTAAATTTTAGGAAAGATTTTTGCTAAAAACAAATTCTGTTATGTTTTTGGTAATTTGGGGGTAACTTTAAGATTTGGGTTAAAATAATTGTAAAAATCCGTCAGAATTAAATTCACAGAGAATTTTACTCCTGTCACTTTTTCTCATTTCCGGACTCAAACTTCCGCTGGTGAAGCTCAGGTCTTCCTGCACATTTTTTCATATTAAAAGCAGGCCGGCCCTCCTATTATTAAGAGGCTTTTACTATGAAAAATCCAAAGCGAGAACTGAGAATCACAGGTTTGAGCTTTTGACAAATGTCGTGAACAGAAAAAGTATAAAGACTGGAATTAATATGAGCATGAAACAGCTGTTTCAGTTAAAAACAGGAGGAGTTCTTCAGAGTGGTGGTTGTAACAGGGCTGACTGAACACATACAGGTCAATTCGCCCCGCGGCGTTTCTTTTCTTTTGGCCTTTATTTGTTCGTGCCCGGATATTAACTTTTTTTTGATGTTTTTTCCCTTTCTGCTTTTGTCGTCTGATTCCTTATACTATTCCCTGTGAAGCACAAATACAGTAAGTTTTTCTTTCACCGTGAATCTGAAGCATTTTCCCGTTTCACTGCGTCAAAAAGGGTTCTGTGATTTTATTTTGTTCATTTGGGGTCTGTTGAGCCTGGTGTCGTGGTCGGTGGTCTGGTACAACAATGAACCATCACATGTCACCACATTAGGCCTGTTGTTAATGAAAGCTGGTTTATTGGTGTAAAAACCCCGAGCAGAGAGTGGGAGTGTGAAGGTCAAACGGCAGAGTTGGCAGCATGCAGCACCTCGGTGGATTTCCTAAGGTGAGGTATTAGTGAGCAGATTATTTCTTCTCATTTTCAGCTCTCAGCTGCTCGTCTCCCTCCGGACACAAAGATAATTCCCTCATTTCCCCGAAACCCTTTTAACTCCTTCTGTGAGCAACCAATCCCTCTATTCCCTTAGTGCCGATACAGAGGAGGACAAAGACTGAACGTAAGGGAGATAGCACAGCTCCCATCCTCCCCCATTCTCCCCCCTCTGAGAGGAGAAATGAGTGTTAATTAAAGGGTGAGGATTCGACTGTTGCCGTCTGATTCGGGGTGTATGTAAAACACACCCACAGATATGATAAACGTAGTAAAACCAAACCAAATGTTTTTCTTTGTCGTGTGTGATGGTAAACTGAATATCTTTGGGTTAGTCAGACAGAGGCTGACTGAAGATGTGACCCTGACCTCTGGGAAACGCCTGTTTGACCTTTCAGAGACTAAGAGGTTGATCGGCCTCCAGGAAAATTACTGGCAGATCCGTTTATAATGAAAACAGTTGTTAGGCAATAATTATTCAGAGTTCATCTAGATTCAGTTGGAGTCACAGTACTTTAATTTTTTGACCTAAATCAAAACTCAATAAAGTTTTAGGGCTGTAACTGACGGTTTCTTTCACCGTCGATTCATCTGCTGGTTATTTTCACTGTCTTTTAATCAGTTGTCAGAAAAAAGTGAGAGTTCATGTGATCAGCAGTCCAGAATTTAAAAAGTCCATTTACTGACGAAGGGAACAAGAAGATATTCATGTTTAAAAAACTGGAAAACTGGAAATTGAAGTCATTTTTTAAAGACAAAAATAACATAAATGATTAATTGGACAACAAAATAGTTGCAGGTCAATTTTCCGTCGATCGACAAATCCATTGATCGATTATCGGCTGCAGCTGATTCAGACAGTCTGATGTGAGAGAGCAGGACGTGAAGCTCTGTGGTGTCAACGACCTTTTTCAGCAAAAAAATCCTTAAAGACGTCCTTATCATATCTAATAAACAGATGGTCTTGATCCTCAACTGCCTGTAGAAACATGGTGGAGGTGTCTGTATCTGGCTTCATCTGCTGCCGCCTTTACTTTTAATGGCCTTGTTTATTTTGGGATGTTTTGTGTTCATTTATGTGTAAAAGTTAAATTTTTCAAAAGCTAAATAAAATATTTAAGTTCTCTTTATTGCCCAGCCACAGAATGTGACCAAACCATTTAACCCCGACACCTCCCAGCCTCTGAACATCTCTGTGCTTCTTCATCATCATCATCATCATTATCATCGTCATCGTTGTCATTGTCGTCCACATGAGGCCGAGTGAGAAATAAAACCAGATGAAGTGCAGAACACTGAGCTCATTAATATGCATGACGAACCAAAAGGAAAAACTGTGATGGTCTCATTTACAGACGAGTCATTAAATATTCTGCTTCATGTTGAACCCAAGAGGTGCATTTTAAAATTCAAATACTATTCACTGAGATTCACAATGTGAGTCTGAAAACCACAAACTGAACCGGAGCTCATTAAAAAGGAGACAGAGACACTTTACTGTAAAAATACATGATGTAAAATACGCTTTCTGTCAAATACTCCATGAAAAGAGAGTTTACACAAACCAAAGAGCTGAAAACTGACAGAGGAGCCGAAGAGTCTCAGCTGGAAACTGAACATGGGAAACCCGGAACCCGCGGGAGTCCGGTTCTCCTCTGCATGTAAGCGAAGACCGAGATGATCCGAGTCCATCAAATCGAGCAGGGACGAAAGGGTTGCGATAAATTAGGGTGGACGGGGTTCATACGACGTGGCGTCTACGTCATCTGAGGATGTCCACAGCAACGGCGGGGGGCGCCGTCCAACACCTCTGTCCAAAATCTGCAGCATTCTTTCAAGTTTAGATTTTTTTCTAAATTCAGACCCTGACTCAAAATTTACTATTTTTGAGAGTTTTGAATTGACTGGACTTAAGATAATTAAATTGAGGGACATTATTATGGTTTTCCTGACCTTCTGAGACATAAAGACCTTTAAAATACTTTGAGCTATATTTTTAAAAATGCAGTTTTAAATGAGCTGATAAAAGGCATCACAGTTGGGAATTCAGGCCTCATGGATTCAGGCGGACGATATAAATTCAGTGGGACTAACGTTTCAAGTATTCAGCAGTTTAGTACTGTTTCAGAATTCGGTTTTCACCTGTTTGTAAGATCCCGTTTCCTCCACAGAGAAACTGTTGTGTTTTCTGTGATGTGTCTTCACCACCTGCTGTTTGTTGTTTTATTTTTTCTCTCCCAATCTGGAAAGAGGAAAAATTCTTCAATCCTCTGGAGGTAAAAGCTGATCCCGATCTACATAAAGCTCTCACACAGATTTAACCTCGGCATCATCCCCCCCTCCCTCGGCAGGATGACGCTCCGGTGCTGCGGCAACTTCACCTGAAACAGCTGTTCACCTCCCCTACCCCCCCCCCCCACCTCCCCTGGAAAGCAGCAGCAGCAGCAGCAGCAGCAATAAGACGGAGCTGTAATCTGAGGATCCAGGCCACACACAGATTAAACATAAAAACAGATGAGAGGGAGAGAAGCTTCAATCAGAGAGATTAACAGAACATCTCTGTGGAAATCCTCCTTCCTACCAGAATAAAAGCGGCCTGCTCGTCGCAGACATAATCCATCTGTGTTTTGCTCAGTTCAGAGCAGATTACATGACGGCTGCTTTTGTCACTGATACAAAGGAAGGTGAAAAACACACGGCAGAAAACGCAGCCGACGGAGAGGACGCTCAACATCGCGTTCAATAATCTGATTTAAAAACACGAAATGTGACTCGAGTCTTTTCTCTCTGAGCAATGACGGTTTTTACAAAAATCTGAAATCACCTCAGACTCAAACTACAGGTTTTAACATGTTCTTAAAATGAAATAAATTTTAAATATTTAATACGTTATTTTCATATTTACTTGTAAATCATGTCAATACTATGTTATATAGAGACAGTTACTTTTGCAGTGTACAAACCCCTCATTACAAAGATGAAAGCCCATCTGAGTTCAGTGGTGTAGAAACCACAGGTTCTGGTTGACAGGGATATGGTAAGAAGTTATGTGGACAGTTTAGCCATATAGTTCCCTCAATGTGGGGGTCAAGCAGAATCCAGTGGCCCTTTTCTGGTGTGGGGGGGGGGGGTTGCTGGCATAGCCTGGGACCCTTGTCCCCTGATGACAATGCCCCCACCCACATGCTCAATAAAGGAAACCTCTAGAAGATGATTCAATAATTAACGGAAAAACCATCAAACACTTTATCGCCTCAAATTATTTTTTTGAATATGTTTTGAGAAAAATTAAATTATTTGGACTGACATGTTAGACAGAGTCTCCACCACCATCATCAAAACACCAAATGGAAGATGATGTTCATCCCTCCAGTGAAGTCCACAGACTTGTAGAACTAATGATGAGGAGACCTGAAGCTGCTCTGGAGGCCCATGTTGGAACAACAACCTGACCAAGAACTTTTATGTTGGTTATTTTAATTTGCCTTCTGTTTGTACACATTCATCATGTCATGACTTCTTCAGATTTTTTTTTTTTTTGTAAATTGCAAATCGACAGTTGATTTTTAAAAATTCAAAATTTTACTTTTATTCTTGACATTTCTTGTAAAATATGACTGTTTAGAAAAAATAATTTTCCATAATAAATTGTAACTGTCTCTAATGTTAATAATGATGACTTAATTTTATAATAACTTCTTTAAAAATGACAACTTTTGTTTTCATGTCATTTCAAATTATACATTCAATAGAATGAATCTGTGTTCCATATCGTAAATTTTCATATTTTCTTGTATATTACATTCATATCACACCATGAGTTTTCATGTAAAATTCATATTATTGATGTTTTTCATAAATTTCAACAAACACAACTTAGTTTTTATTATAGTTAATTTTTCATAAATTATGACGTTAACTATATTTTTTCCTTAAAAATGACACTTTTTTTGTAACTTAGAAGATTATTTTCAATTTTCCGGGCAAATTACGTTATTTCTCGTCTGTGATGAATATTTTCATATCATTACAACTTTGTCAAGAATTTTGAGCATTTTCATTTTTGACTTTTTTTAAAATTACTTCTTATTTTTGCAATACAACACTTTGTCACTTGGTATTATGATTTTACTTCTATTTATTTCACAAATAATATGGCGTGTTTCTCGTGAGACTGTCTCTTTAACAGTGGTCCTAAAACTACACTGCTTAATAAAAATAAATAATAATAATAACCATAACAATATTAACAACAACAACAACAACAACAATATTAATAATAATAATATTGTGTTGGAGTTCTGCAGTGGGAACGATTTGCACAAAGTCTGTGTGAACAGTACAAATATGTGATCTATAATCTCACTGAAAGATGAAATATTTCATGTTTTTGTTCTTCTGAAGAAATGTGTTTGATGCTGGAAAAAACTTGAGTACGATACGACGAGCCTGCGTAAATCCGACTTACCACCTGTGAGGCCAGACAATGTGCAGAGGTTTCATCTGGTCCTCAGGGTCCCCCTCAGTAACAGGTTTCTGCTCTGTCCTGGGTTCAAATGTGGACCGATGCGGATCCTCCTGTTCCTCCTCCTCAGACCTGTTAGTTATAATAACATCGTCAATAAACTGCTTTAGATGATTTAATTTCTTATATTCAGCAAAATCACATCACGTATGTGTAACAGGAAGAGAAATACAACATGAATTTTATGATGATGAGATGAATTTGGGTTTCTTTTATTCATCTGTTTTTTCTATCAACTTTATCATCTCAATCATAAATGCAATTTTTTTTGTTATTGCTATTTTTTTTGGATTTTTAACCTCTTTTCTCATAATTATGGAATATTTTCCTGTAATCATAAAACCTCTTCTTGGTACTGTGGGATCTTTTCTCATTTGGTGACCTGGATCTCAGGACTATAGGATTTAAACTTCAATTTTGAAACACAGGAGCCACAACTACAAAATGTGAATGCAAAGCTGTTCTGTAACACAAGGACCAATTACTCCACTTATTTATTCCTGATAATCAGAATAACAGTCCGGATCTAAAGTCATACTTTATCTAACACATTTTAACAGTTACAATGAAATTATTGGTGCTATGAGTGAACTTTGTGGCCTGTAGGGGGCTCTAGAGGAGATTTATGATCTGTTCAACTCAGTTTTTTTATATACAACTATATTTAACAGTACATAGATTCTTTAACCCGTTTCTACGGTACCTATGATTATTACAGTAACATCAATCTGTATTTATATGGTAACACTATATATTTGATGTTCCTTCTGCACATTCATCCATCAACATACACACAGGGTTTCTGCAGGTTCATAGTTAAATTTATCGAGATTTATATCACATTTCTGTCAACACCTCCCAGTTGTACATAACAGCAACTCTTAATATCATTATTTTAATCAATATGAAAAATGTTGATAAGCTGCAAAAATTGTTTGGATAAATGGATGGATCCACCAATGAAAAAAATTACAAATTCATTTTGTAAATAAAATTTAAGATGCTTTAAAACCTTCCAAGGCCTGAATCCAGTGCTTAATGAGAAACTCTAGACCATATACAGTATGATTGTGCTGTTAACATTTTCTGCATTTTGTTATACTTGTACTATGCGCAATGGCGACAAAGTTGATAATAATTTTATGTCATTTAGGATTTTATTCTTGCGCAACTGAAAATAAATCTTGGATGTGTTTACCTCAGAGTCTGAGGCTGATCGGGTCTCGTCGGCTGCTGCTCAACCTGCCAGCGGACCAGTTTGTGTTTGGGTAGCAGCCTGAAAAACAAGAAGAAGAAATACATCCGTAGTGTGAACGCATCCAAGAGACTGATTTACATCAGTCAGCAACTTCAGACAAACCCCACAGCGTCCAACGCTCCCGAACGCCTCGTCACCATCGACAGAGAACGAGGAAACAAACCGACATTGGAGGAATGAGAAACATACCAGAAAAGCCAACAGCAACTTGATTTCTGAGGATGGGCAGGCTCGGAGGATCCGAAACCACCAACAGATCCATGAGGACTGTAGACCGCACCAGATGCTTACACCAGTCAAATCATGCACACTATATGTCAGTAACCATTCTCACTACTCAGCAGAGTCCTGGCAGTTTCTGAAGCTTTTAGGGTCCATTACAGCAAACAAAAGGTCAGATTTGATTGTTGAAGCATTGAAGACTTTCCGCATCAGTCTTTGTTGTTACAACAATAACATGAACTGTCAGGAGATAAAAACTGACCTGATGTTCATTGTGATGACAAATCATTGCGCACACAACCCAAGGGTCAAAAGTCAAGTTTTAGATTGGTGTTTCAAGTCTTAGACATTTCGGGTCTATGAAAGCTGTTTTTCAGGAATGACCTAACATCCCAACCAAGTCCCCAGCTAATCAAACACCCAACATAAAAACCGACAACTCAAATCAAGTGTCAAGTCTGGATTTGGTTGTCGAAGTCGAAAGTCAGGACTGACAAGTCCCTGGTCCAGGTCCTGGCTCCAAAACATTGGTTTTGTGTCTTAATCAAGTCCTCTGTGCCGTTCAGAGTAGTGGCACACTAAAAATAACATTTTGATTCTGCATTTATTTCTCTAATAAACTTGATCTTTAAAATCAGACTGATCAGAGCTTTCAGTCATCTGTTGTACAGCCTTCATCCAGTGACCTCAAAGACCACACATTTCTATAATCAGGAAAGCGACACTTGATTGCAGAAAATTAATTTAAAAATTGTATTGAAATTAAAAAAAACAAAAAGACAAACTGACTGGATTTTAAAAAAAAATCAGTGATATATTAAAAGTGTTGCAATTCTCCTGCTTCAAACTACATTACTGTAAAGAACAATAAATATGAGAAACACAATTTTTATCATTTTGCCTCCCAATTCCTCGCCACCTTCCTTGGTATTTTCTTCCCTCCTCTGAGGCTGTCAGGCAAATTAAACTGAGCCCAGCATCACAGTAGAAATATCTAAATCCATCTAAAACACACCGAGTATTAAGGAGGTTGTTGGGGTAAAACGGCTCATTATGTTAATTTCTGTCCACCTGAGGCAGAATTATCACCCACCACAGGAGTCCATTATATCAGCTGTTATCAGATCAAAGAGACACTTTAGGTTATGAGGAAGAATCATGAAACAGCAGAGAGACAACAGGATAAACTGAAGGGCGAAGGAAAACTGCAATAAAATCAGCATAATGTGTAATGATGATTCATAGAAATACAGAATACAGAAGTGGAGATATGAAACATCAAAACATTAAGACAAAAAAACTTCTAAAACCACAGAGAAATTATTAAGACAATAAACGTGAAGACATGAAGATGGTAAAATGTAGAAACTCTAAAAAAAAAAACAACTAGGACGCGAACAAATTAGGATGCATAAACATTTACTCATTATACATTAAGACAGAAAGACATCAGGATATAAAGATGTAATAACAAAGGTAAATGAAGACAGTAGGAAAATAAGACAATGTAAAATCACATGAAATTTAGCCATAAAGACATTAACATGTAAAAACAAGAAGATATTGAGGCGTCCAGATGTAAAGACTTGGGCACTGAGTGATTTAAACATTCAGATAAAGACACCGAGACACAAAGACAAATATATCCATTTATGAAGAAAGATAAAATATATAAATATCAAGATATTAGAGGATGAAGATGTAGAGACATGCAGAAACCAACAGATATTCAACATATTAACACAGAAAAATATGGAGACATGACACTGAAAAAAACTCTTTAAAGCCTCAAAACTGAACAGAGGGGACAAAGTGGAGAGTTGGACAGAGGGAAGGAAGGGGACAGACAGATTACATAACATCACTGGACATGCACTTCACTCAGCTGTGGTTTGGTCTGACCGATGTTTCTGCCTCCGAGGCCTCTGGGAAAACTTGATTCAATAATCCATTTTAGAAATTAGATGTTTGCCTGGAGGCAATAAAAACATGACTGTGTCCTCAGATTGGGAGGGGGTGTGAGGGGGCAATTATCTTATTGATAAATCAACAGTAATCTGTGTGATGACCTCACCTCTGTGAGTCTGATTAAAGATGAAAAGATGAAGGTCAAAAATCACTTCAGTTCATTTACTTTATTTGCAATAATCACAGAGTCTGAAGCTGCAGCCTGCAGAGGAATTGAGACCAGCTCAGGGCGTTTAATGAGGCCAGGCTGGAAACCCAGAACCGACCTGGCGGCCTCATGTGTGTGTGTGTGTGTGGCTAGAATTATTCCTGTGTGCAGCAATACCTCTTCCCTTTAATGTGCTCACTTGTCCACCAATCAGAGGGCATCGAACCTAGAACTCTTCACATACACTCAGCATCGCATGTGAGTGTTGTATTAAGGTAGCTGTGAAAAAACTCAATAAAATGTTAATTGTGCAGAGCAGAATGTCTGAAAGACTTAAAATAATCTAATCATTCAGGTCGTCAAACACCAGGATGAAGCTCATTCTCTAAACCACTTCTCTCTGCTCTGCTGATGAAGAGAGAAATGAAGCAAAGCCTAAGGTTCCAGTTAAAGTTGTTGACCATCACGTCTGTCACGGATCGAGTGGATCGAGATCGAGCATCTACAGTAACAGACTTATATAATACCTGTACGGTACAGCTCGAACTGAATATCAGTCGGCCTCCATTATGAGGCGAATATCAGACAATAGGATTATTCTATCATTATAAGAAATCAAAGTGAAACATGGCCTTTCCCAGACTTTGATCCCTGTGACTTTCTGAGCTAATCATCCTGATTCACTCTGTTTCCACAGAAAAGATTTCAGGAGACACTCGTCCTCAGGCGTCATCAAGATTTTCCCTCTGTGGCGCCGACACATGGTTAGTGCTCGCTAGCCCAGCACCAGCGAGGCTATGAACATCCCATAATGCATCGCTCTCTGCAGAAAACTGGTGCTTTCTCTTTTCAAAAACGATATCTGATGTATCTCGAATAAAAGATGACCCCACTTTTTGAAATATACTTTCAAGAAAAAACAATGCTGTCATATAATCAGGCAGACACCATATTTCATGGCCATGCGGCCCAACGGAGGGAAAAAATGGTCAGGCATGTGTCAACTGCTTACCAATTAATATCCTTAGATTTTCAAATAATAAATACTTGGTTACATTTTTTATAGTATTCTTGGGGCATCTTATGCCTTCGTTTGATAGGTACAGGGAAAGAGACATGAAACAAATGGTCCAGGCAGAGAGTAGTCGACCCAGAGACTCGCTGCTTGCGGCGTTTACTCCCATGTGGCATACACCCCACCACCTCAGCTATCTGGTAGGAATGCACCAATACATATCAGATCACAGCACTGGTCCCGGTACTGACCTTATTAACTGGATCAGGTAGCTCTGATTGAAGCACACTGACCTCATTAGACCGTTCAAACCCAGAGAGAAGCTGCAGCAGAGTTTTAAAGCATAATTTGGCTGTTTATATATATATTTTTTTTCTTACAGTCATCAAACCACATGGTCAGACTCAATCTGTGTCAGTCTTTTTTTACAAATCTAGAGTCTCATTTTGTAACACGGCTCAATAATTTCCGGAAACAGCTGGTCACAGCAGGACGGTGTGTGTGTGTGTGTGAGTGTGTGTGTGAGAGAGAGAGACTGAGTATAAATATACTACAGTGTATGTGTTGATGGTGATGAAGGAACATGTCACCCAGTGCAACAGTGTGGATCACTGATGTGTTTTAATAGTTTCTGGAAACACTGGGGCTCTGAGGTTCAGGATCAGAGACATCGCAGGACTCGTTAGTGGGAGACATTAAGTGCTGAGTTTCTAAGACGAACTGGTTTAAAAAAAAAAAAAAAAAAAAAGTTCATGTGTCCTTTAAAGGAAGCTGAACTGAGTGTCAGGATCCAGCTCCGAGGAGACCCAGCAGGATCCAGCTCTGAGCCCTAAGGCCCGAAGCTGTCCTGGTATCAGCCGGGTCACACCGGAGGTTTCATAGCTCAGAGTTTTCTGTCACTTTAAAACCATCTCATCAGCAGAAAGTTCTGGATCAGAGCCTCTGGCGACCTACGGTTCAGTCCGGTGGACTGAAGGAGGCCGAGCAGGTCATTACAGCACATTAAGATCCACATTAGAGTCATTATGAGACGAGCCGATAGTCAAAACCAATCGCTGCCAGAGTCCACCCTGAGTCTGATGATGGTCAGATAACCTAAGGGGGATCCTGACCGAGATGCAGCTGAGAATTAAACTGTCTTCATGGTCTGTGTGTTTTTGGCCACAACGGGAAATTATGTAATGTTCATATGGAGGGAAAACAGCGACATCAGGAGTGAGCGGATTATTTTCAGTCCAGAGAAGGAGAAGCATCTGCTGGTGATCAGTAAAACCCCGAAAACAACAAATCTGAAACCTGTCTGATCCGTTGGTTTCATCTGCAGGTTCAGCTGCGACACCAGAACACAAAACCGATCCACAGGGAGGGAACAAACTGCCACATTAACCTGATAACCAGACTGAACCATTGCTGCATTTCCCTTCATCCCTCAGTACTAAGTGCTGTTCATGTCAGCTGTTCTCTCTTCATTTTTCTCTAACCACTCACAAGCGGTTTTACACCATTTTAAAGGTTGTATATTACACATTCAATAATTAACAGAAAAACCATCAAACAATTTATCGCCTCAAATTATTTTTTTGAATATGTTTTGAGGAAAATGAAATTATTTGGACCAACATGTTAGTGTCTCCATCACCATCATCAAAACACCATATGGAAGATGATGTTCATCCCTCTAGTAGAGTCCAGAGATTCAAAGAACCAATGATGAGGAGACCTGAAGCTGCTCTGGAGGTTCAACATAAGACTGAGACACTTCAGTTGTGTTTTCTTTAATTTGTAATTTTAAATTAAAGAAAAAACAAAAGGAAAAAGGTTGAAAGTACATTGAAGAACTTTCTTGATTCTCTCTACTTTTTTAAAACATCTTCCTTCCATCTTGGTGAGTAAAGGGAATGCATAGATTCAACAATGTTTTTATATATGTGGTGCTCAAAAACAGCTCTTCCAACAAGGCAGAGCTAACCCCTCCTAATTTTGCAATTTTCTGTATATAGTTCTCGGTCTCTTTCATTGCCAAATATATCTCATGATCATTTAATCCTACTCTGTGAAATCTTGGTCTGTTACCTCCACTAGCAGAGTCTGGAACAAAAAAAAAACAAACCCTTGAAGGTATATTAATTCTAATCACCTCAGCTATAGAGGAAATATTAATAAAAGGGATTTAGATTTCATCTTACAGTATCAGATTGTATTGTTTATAGTAATGGATTATAATTGGTGGGTTGTAGTTTATTTAAGTCTTGTGGTAGATTGACACCAAGATACTTCACTAATTGCAATTTCCAGTCAACTCCATATCTTTCTCTGATGGCTTGGTCTGGCCAATAATTAAAAGTAAAATGTGTTTTTTAAACATTTTATTTGTAGCCAGATAGCAGATCATTTATGAAAGATTGCAGGGAAAGATGTAGTTGGTCTTGGCAGGTACATCAGGACATTATCTGCAAATAGTGCCATATTCTGCACCACCCGCCCAATATCTATCCCTTTTTTATTTTAATTTTGTTTTACCCATTGATAAATATAAATATTGATATTGATATTCCAGGAAAAAAGCAAAGAGGACTCACTGAGCGACCCTTAAGAAAGCCACACTCTCCCATTGATCTTGATTCTAACTGTTGGTTTATTAAAAGGAGCCTGTATGGTCTCTATAACTTCTCACGAAAATTGAACCTCTCCAGTGCCCTTTATAAAAGTACCATCCAATGGAGTCAAATGCTTTTTCTGCATCCAACCACTGTTGCTTCTACCTAGTCACTAGTGATATAATATAAATCTGTCTTATAAAACCTGTCTGATCTAAATGAATTATTTCTACCACTATTTTTTCTATACATCTGGCTAGAATAGGAATTTACAATCTATAATCTTGATTAAGGACACTTATGGGTCTATAGGGGTCAATGAGTCTCTGTGAGGTGTACTCGTCCAGGCCTGGGGACCTGAGTTCGGTCTAGACCTGCTATATGGAAAGTGCCCTGTTCCTCTGCTACTCTTTAGTTTAAAGACTCCAGAAATAAAACCATCTGGACTTTGTAATCAATCATTGGTTGGCCATACATTTTTTTTACAATAGGTGTCAAAACAATTGTGGATAACATCTTTCTTATATATTGTTTGTTTAGTGAGGGAATCCCTTATTTTGTAAATACTATTGTTTGTCTGTTGCTTTCTCAGCCTATAAACCAGTAGTTTTGCAGATTTATATCTGACTTGATAACACCTTTACTTCATGATCATTATTTTTTTGGATTCATTTAACTTCTTTTTTTCTTTTTAATTTACTGCTTCATCTTCCAATTCAATTTGTCTTAATGTTCTCTTTCTAACCTTTTTAAATTTTTACTTTTCTGAGTTTCCTCTGTTTAATCTTTTTTAAATATGCTAAATTGGCGATTATTTTTTCTCTCAACACAGCTTTGAATGCATCTCACGAAACAGATAGGGACACCTCACCATTATCCTTTCCCTTTATACACGTCTGAATTTCCTTATCATTTCCTCGTTCATAAGTCCTTTCAGTATATTTGAAATTCAGTCTCCAGAGCGCTACCTGCTTCTCATTTGTTAAAATCTAGGTTTATATAGTATAAACTGGACTATGGTCTGATAGATCCATTATTCTGATTTCAAATTTTCGTCCTTATTGTAAAGCAGAAAGTAATCTACTGTTTCCTTGGATATATTGCGTGAGGTGATGAGAAGCATGTGTGTTCCTCTGCTCTTCAAAGTTTTGCTATTTTAGTTCATTAAATTAGAGTTTAGCCAGTTGTATATTCACTTATAACAAGTGGTTTATTTTCACTAATTACATTAAATTTATAATCTGACACCAGACTTCCGGAAGGTCTTCCGTTTTCTGTTGCGAACAGAGTGACAGACTGACTGGATGCTCATCTCTGAAGTCAGGCTGGTAGCAGCTGAGACTGGCCTGTCCTCACAGAAAAATCTGTCACTGTCTCACCTGAAAAAATATCATGTTGCTCAATTTAATTTTGACAGTAGCCCTGGCATGTAAATTAAAACTGCTGCATGTCTGGCTCAAAACCTCTAGCATTGCTTCCAAACTAGATCTAGATGGCATACTGAATGTGAACTGTTCTCAGGCTATGACTAATGACTTTTCATCAGAAAACAGATTAAGAAGAGAGATTCACCGAAACCTTTACCTAAAATCAACCTGTCTTTTTGTGTTATGTGTGAACCTCCCCTCTAAAGCTGACTGCCACCTGATAATCTGTTTGGTTTGACTGTTTTCGACCCTGATGGTGATACTGTTGAACCTGGACAGGCTGCTGGAGTCACCATGTGTCGCTGTGAATCCTCAGAGGACCTGATCTGTAAAATCTGCTGTTTGATTACAGTTTGACGACTTCAGAGCGAATCAAAGTGTTGGCGGATGAAGCAGGAAGCTCTTCTCCTAATCACACCCTCCACGTTTAATCTGCAGAGATGAAAACAGCTGCCGACCACCTTCTCTCTGTGTGAGGAGCTGACGTCACACCTCGGAGGGATCCAACAGCCACTCTACTGCTGCACTCAGGAACACGCAGTAGGGGTGGGGGTGTGTGTGTGTGTGTGTGTGTGTGTGTGGGGGGGGGCGGGAGCTGGCGATGTTGGTTGGAGGGAGTACTTTGGGGGGGGGGGGCAGAGTTTCACCGATGACTCGACTCTCTGTGGTTCGTGTGCCAGCTTAGACCACAATTGGCTCCATGTGTGTGTTTGAAGTTACTTTGATGAAGAGGAACGAATTAAAGATCAAACTAGTGCCGGTGATTTGTCCTTAATACCACACACACACACACACACACACACACACACACACACAAAAATGCAAACACACACACACACACACACACACACGCACAAACAGAAAAACACATAAACAAAAACACAAACACAGAAAAACACGCACACACGCACAAACACAAACACACATACATACACACACACACACACACACACACAAAAATACGCAAACACACAAAAACAGAAACGCACACACTTGCTGATGTTCAGCAGTGACATAACCATGAAAAATGAGTGTTTTCAAACAGTAATCTTATCACTGACGAGGAGGGTACACGTTTGAAACCAAGGCTCAAGAGTAAGTCATGTCACATGATCAACCATCGTGTACGTAATGACTGCATGGCTCAGTCCGCATCATGATCATTTACTTTGCTCTGTTGTATTCTTGTTCTCACAATAAATGCTGCCATTTTTGTAATAAAGAAATACAGCTGAATCATCTGGCACCGTCTGTATCACACCATTGACAAATTCCTCCACCTCTCAGCAGTGCAATACATAAACATTTAAATACGTCAAAGTAATTATCAAAAGTGAAATCACCTGCTTTGTTCACTGAGAGTGGTTTTCCAAAATCCACCCATTATAGAAAGCATCCGATCCAAACAGATTTCTGACGAAAGTCGAAATTTTTCTGTTTTAATGTTTTTTTAAATTAGTTAGAAGTCTGAAGTAACTTTGTCCACGTAGCAGCAGAAGGTTTCAGATGAAAGACAGAATACAAAGAAGAGTTTCTACTTTTGTCAGAAGCACTGAGAGTTTGAACTTAATTAAACAGATATATTCTTTTTGGAGGTTTTCATTTGAAGTCAGAGTGAGTGTAACACCAGATCTGATTGGCTGACTTTTTCTTTATGGTGTTGATGTAGTTTCACAATGGAGCAGCTACACTTGAACTTCAGGGGAGAAACAACTCAAACAGGAAACCTGTCATCTGCTGCAGACCACTTGCTCTATAACAAACATCAAACGGGAGATCTGAATATTAAAAGACCCAAAGTTGGTCAAACTTGTCAGTTTATATAGAGCCCTCGGCCTTTAAGGAAAATCCCAACAAGAAGATCTGAAGTAAGCCAGCAATCCAAATCTAAATATTTGGAAGGAAATTGAAGGGGAGCATTTAAGCTTTAGACATCACTGTTTCATTACAAATGACTTTTTGATTATACAGAGCGAGTAGTGCTGGACAGACAAAACCATCTATCTGCTTTCAGTGAAATCAATATAAAAATTTCACAAAGGTTGTTTAGACCTGGTCTGAGAGGAGGAGGCTCAATATTTGACACAAGCATTATTCATTCCTACCTAAAAGAGAGCCAAGGACAATAACACCTCATCCAGTGTAGGGCCAACAACAACAACAACTGCATTAGACTGGGTCGGGTAACACCCCTGTAATACCTCTACTCAAAAAGCCTTCATATGGCCCCACCCAAGTTGAGAACTAATGGCTGGTCTCATTACTTCCATTCTTATCTAGGGAGGGCAGTTTTTAAACAGACCTCAAAATTTCCTCTCACATTATGACCTCCTTGACCCAAATCAGTCAGGCTTTAAGAGCGTCCACTCCACTGACTCAGGTCTGTTGCCTTTGACAGA
Organism: Istiophorus platypterus; assembly: GCA_016859345.1. NCBI lineage: Eukaryota > Metazoa > Chordata > Actinopteri > Istiophoriformes > Istiophoridae > Istiophorus > Istiophorus platypterus. The sequence continues at coordinate 375,103 of CM029122.1, read as the reverse complement.
GGCCCTAAGGGCAGCCAGGGCTGCAGCTCAGTCCTCAGGATTTATCTTGCTGGACCCATCAGCAGCCTATGTTACAATGAACCACCGTATCCTGCTATCTGCGTTCTCTGATATGGGTATGTCGGGAAAGTAGTTTCTTGGTTGAATCCTACCTAACTGGGCGATCCTTAAAATTGTCATGGCAAGGACATACGTCTTTATCCCATCGCCTCCATGCAGAGGTGCACCAAGGCTCGGTGCTGGGGCCCCTTCTTCTTGCAATTTACACCACCTCTTTGGGTCTAATTATCTGCACACATGGCTTCTCATATCACTGCTACTGCTAATCCCAGCCTGTCTCTCAGACATATCAGCATGAAGGATCATCACCTTCAGGTAGAACTCTCTCAGACTAAACACTTGGTCATAGCTGCCAATCAATATCCCTTCACATAAAATTTGTCCTTCATCTTCATCTTCATGTGTGATGACCAGTTATTCTTCTCTTGCCATGTTGCCTCTGTCTTTCCATCGTGCTTCTTTTCTCTATACATCATATGAAAATAGGGCCTTACCTGAGTCACTATGCGACCTAACTCCTAGAACAGGCCATGGTTATCTCTCACCTTAACTTCTGCAATGCCCTTATAAACTTCCTTCACACACAGTGAAACATGTGGTCCAGATAACTGTGATGTGACTTGTTTTTGATCAGTCTCAAAGGGCAAAGGTCACTCCACTGTCCACTGACCTCCACTCGCTACCCATGACTGTCCAAATAAAATTCAAGTCACTAATGCCTACAAAGTTACCTCTGGGTCTGCAACTATTTACCTGAATTCAGTCACAATTCTTTCAGCTGTCACTCGAAACCTCCAACAAACTAGGAGCAAGTGGGTTAGCCATGTAGCTCTGCCCTGGTCAGTTAAGGGCTTTTTATATACAGAGGACCTTAAAATCAATTCAAATTGTGGCAGGGTGCCAGTGCAGAGCTGCTAAAGCTGGACTATGCTCTCTCCTCTTGGCTCTGGTTTCATAGCCGAGCTGAAGTGTTGAATAGGCTGAGGTCTCTTTTTGTATTTTCTTTTTTTTTTTTCTTATTCTTTTTTTTTTTTAGGGAGGGCTGCTAAAAGTGTATTACAGTGCCTGAGTCTGAATGAAATAAAGGCATGAAGTTTTCAACTTCTTTCTGATTATACTCATATTTTACCCATGTTTCTGAGGTACAAAAATTATGTTTTCATCCCCTTGTTCATGCATGACTTGAAGCTTAGATCTAGGATAACATCAAGACTTGTAACCTAGGATTTAATCTAGGGAGTTTATTTCTCCTGATTATTACAAAGCATTTCTCTTTTGGTTGTAGTGCCGACTAGTAGGATTTCAGGTTTGTCCTCATTGAACCTTAGGAAATTAATGCTCATTCATTCATTAATTTATTGCCAAAATATAAAGGCAGTAATGGGGTTCTGTGGATATGTATAGTTGAGTCATCAAAATCACTATGGAAACATACATGGTGCTCTCTAATGATGTGAGAATAACAATTGGCCCAGGAATCTCCCATTTGGGACACCAAAGCAGATGTCATGTTTCTCAGACACATGGTCTCCAGGACTGACATAAAACTTCCTCACTTTAAGTAGGTTTTCAACCAGTTTAACGCAAAGTCAGAAAGACCAACCTACTGTTGAAAACAATTGATCAGGACATGATGGTCAATCACATCAAAATCTGTGCTTGGGTCTACAGAGAATAGAGCTGAGACTTTATTTCCATCAGATCCAAAAACAACAACCAGATGTGATCCACAACAGACACAATAAGTTCTAAAAGGAACAAAGAAAAACAAGTTCTAAAAGTCTAATTCATTCTCCTCCTGCTACAGAACCAAATTCTAATAAAGAACTGGGTCTCAAATGAACCACTAACAACTTTTAACAAAAACAGTTAGACCTGGTCCAAAAGACACCCTAAAATATTCAAAGCAAGTAACAAAAATAGACCTGTTGATAGTTAGATCTGATTGAAACAGATCCTTGGAAATAGAGATCCAATCCACAACAAACCGAAGGATTGTGATACCCAGTTTTAACAGAGATCCAAATAAAATAGGGAGCCATGGACATTCTGGCGCAGCCTGTATCAGATCCATGACATGGCCCTACATAGACCCGTGACAGTAAGATCTGGAAATATCTGTTCCTACAATGACCCATGGTAACAAGACCCAATCCTCAAGGGAATCAAGGAAATTCAGTGCTGACCCAAATTCAAACCAAGGGCAATCACACCTGATCCAAAACAGACCATGGGATTGTTAGATCTGATGCAAAGGGGACCTGAGGAAAATAATGTTAAAAATAAAGTTGTTTTTTACACTTTAAAGTCTAATTTAGTCAAAGTCAGGACCCTACCTGGACCCAAATATCCGAGGAGACCGCCATAAGGTTGTAAATAAACAAACAAAAACATAATGTAGTCTTGTGCCATATAAACCAGACAGAAGCACATCCATCATTGTCAGACTTCTTTAAGACAAATATTTTAATCATTGTCCTCTTCTGCAGTTGAACACCTGACGACCAGCAGAAACCGATGGCTGCACAAAGACAACAAAGCAGCTTGAGCAGAGTAGAAGAAAAGGCTTTTTGCTGTTCAGAATTAGACACCTGCTGATCACGTGGTGTCCACATTGATTTGGTTTCAGTCAGAAAAGTCAGTGTCCTGCTGCTTGTCTGTGATGGATGTGATGTCTTTGTGTCCCGCTGCAGGTTTCTGCTGGCTCGGGTCAATCACTATTAAATTACAAAAGTCTACTACTCAAAGGCCGATTGATAGATGGATACCGCAAACACACCGACCACAAAGAGGCCAAAGAGGCCTCAACGCATTCAGACACACCAGACTCTTTCCACAAAATGACACTTTTTGTTTACGTTTTCCTTTCTTCTTTTTGGCCAGGGGAGATTTTTTTCAACTACGAATTCACTTCAATGTGACATTACAGGACTAAATGATCTGCAAACTAAACTTGAATTTGAGCCTGAGGAGCATTTGCTGCAATCCTGAGGGATATATTTTCCTGGGGCAAAAAAGAAAAGTCTGAAGAAAGCTAATGTGTGCTTGCTAGAGCATAAAATAGAAAATGTAAACAAGTTAAAATTTGAAATATTGTATGGTGGCTGTTATCTTAGTGTATTGCATTAAAAGTAACTGGCCCTAATGTGCATGCTGGTAGTGAACAAGTGTTACCATGTTGGCCTGAATATAAGAGGATATTTGTTTCTATAAATCGGATTTGAAAAAGTATTTATTTCATCCTTGTGTTTTAATTGAGGATGAAATGATCATGTGTTGATGTCAGATATTGTTTTTGAATGGACAGATCACCAACTTCTACAGAGCAACAAATAATTGTTTTTATGCTGGTGAGTGCTTCCAGTCTGTTACTATTTACTAGTGAATAAAAATAGTAAATCTTTTCAGGGTTATCTGGACCCTAAAGAAATTCAAATGGCCATTTTTCATAGATGATTAATTGTAAAAAATTACTGTTAGCAGCAGCCCTGCACTGCACTTGAGCAAAAAATAAATAAATAAATAAATAATAAGTAATTTTAAAACAAAAATAAAAAGCATACTGAATTATCCATTGGCTAATGGACATAAATTTGGTCTCGATAAGGGGCGGCTTTGGCTCAGGAGGTTGCACACTGACTGGGGGGTTGGTGGTTTGATCCCCAGCTCCTCCAGCCCACATGTTGGAGTGTCCTCAGGCAAGATACTGAACCCAAAATTGCCCCAAATGGGTAATATCCCGATTGCTGTGACATCAGTATGTTTGAGTGTGTGTGTGAATGGGTGAATGTAGCTTTGGCGTAAAGCGCTTTGAGTGGTCAATAAGACCAGAGGAGCACAATATGTGTGCAGTCCATTTTACCATTATGGGTGAAACAGAGTCACAGTGATCAGTCAGAGCTCAAACAGCTCTCACCGTATTCAGTCTAAAAAATAAAATTAGATAAAGGAAGAAGACATGTTCTTGGTTCGGTTTTCTTCCTCTGGGCTGTTTTTTTTTCTCCATGAAGCCTCCTCGAGCTGAACACATCACATAAATATCTCCACACCCCCTACTCCCTCATCCTCCTCCCTCTTCCCTCCCGGTTTGTTTCTGTGAGTATTTTATATTTTCAAAGAGCCGGACTTGCAGTGTTTGGTAGGAGGACTGCGGGCGCGTGGGGGGATTGTCGGCCATGCATATAATCACTTACTTACACTCTGTGAGTTTGCTTTGGATCAGACACATTAACATCTGAAAATGAGCTGAGAAACACTGGAGGGGAGAGGAAGAGTCATCCTGCAGCTCTGTCACTGATACTAGCAGATACACACATGTACAACCAATACACAATGTTTTAATATCACTAAATATCGTCACAGCAGACCGACAACCACACACAACCTCGGAATATCATGACAGCAGACCTGTTTATTACAATATATTAAGATGACATAGAGACCAGTGACAAATTAAAGGAAAAACCTGAAAAATTAGTGTAGAAACATGATGACCATGCCCCCACCCACAGGACCGGGGGTCACTGATGGTTTGACGAGTATGATAATAATGTGAATCATCTGCTGTGAACTTCACAGTCACCAGATCTAAACCCAGCTGAACCAATGGGACAGTTTGGACTGACGTGTTCGACAGTGTCTCCACCACTATCATTAAAACGCTCAATGAAGTAACTTTCTAGATGATGATGTTCATCCCTCCAACGGAGTCCAGAGACTTGGAGAACCAATGATGAGGAGACCTAAGGCTGTTCTGGAGGCTCATGGTGGAAAACAACCTGACTGAGAACCTTTATGTTGGGTTTCCTCTAATTTGGGAAAATCAATAGATCGATTAGTTCGTTGGTCGATAAATTATCAGAAAATGTAAAAACAAATGTTCAAGGTGACATCTCCTAATGTAAAGTTCTCTTCACCCAAAAGTCCAAAATCAAAACCTCTTTTGTTTACTGTGATAGAAAAACTTGAAAATCCTGTTATTGTTGCTGATATTTTTTGTTGATGACTATTTCAGCTCCATCGCACATATTTTATCATACTTTATTGTAAGTATTTTAATTTATTTCATTTCTTTTGGCAAGCTATGTATACACATATATCGTTATTGTGTGTAACATGCCGACATTCAATTTTAGTTATCATTATATAGTAACTGCCAGCATGTTAACGTGTTACATGTAACAATGAATTCATAATGAATGCTACATATTAAATTGTATTAATACTGTTTAATGTCCAACATGGGTCTGAAAGTGGTCTGAGTGGTTCCTATTAAATGCTGCTCCTGTCTAATCTGAACTTTTACCTGAAAATGAGGAGGATCACACTGACCTGCTGACATCAGGGAACTGGACTGGGTAGCTCAAGACCACACACTTAGGACGGATCATCTGGTCCAGGTCTCTGGGTCGATGGTCTGGGATCTTCTTCATGTAGGAAGAGATGGAGGACAGGAAGGACTCCATGTTGAAGAGGGAGTTAAACACCACCACATCGGACACCAGACTGGAGGACAAAGATAAAAACTGAGATTTAAAGAATAAGTGAACAGTAAATCACTTTATTCGTTTTTTTAAATCACTTTACTGTGAGGTGCTTGTGGTAACAGCAGTTCTTTGTCTTTTTCCAGCAGTAGCAGTAGTAATAAGATTACCTTATTGCAAAAAGACAACAGATTACTTTTTACATTAAGGAACAATCAGTTTGTCACTGCCGGCATCATTTAAAAGTCGAGACCAGCTTGTATGGACAAGAAATAACGAAGTCAGTGTAGAAACAAGTCACATTTTGAATGATTAGTACCAGGTTCAAACCTTTAGGAGTGGTTAAGGAGGAGCTGTGTGTTTTACATAAGTTACACAAGCTCTAGCCAAACATCCAAGAGCTGTGCATTAAATGTGAATAAAACAAAGAGATACTAAATCACTTTTTATGCAAAAATGTTTGGAATAAAGTGATATTTGTGTTTCACATGTTGTTAATTGAGATCTACCTTTGTAGATCCTTGGCTGAGAATCTCCCTGTTTTTGAGTTTTCTTCATTATAATAGTGATCCAGTGACAGTTGTCTGTACCTCCACGGCTACACTGCAGACAGGAGCTGGTCACTGCTGGTTCAGCTGCTTTTAAGGTGACAGTTTGGAAAGACAAGGCAAATGTGGAGGTGAAAAAGAAGAGGACCAAGAAGTGAACCCTGTGGAGCCCTGTTTGAAATCTTGTATTTTTTTTTTTTTTGATCTGATCTGATTTTCTATATTTTCAGGCTGGTTTTGTCGATTTGGAGCTAGTCAGGGTAAAATGTTGTGCCTGGGGCATGTGCACTGGTGATACAGATCAAAGTGAGTCTGATTAATTGTACACAAAAATCTGTGGTGCCAACATTAGCAGAGGACCAAATGAACTTTGTGCTCTTGGATAATGAAGGAAAATTTAAGTTGATCAACTGGTTGACTAATTGTTTCAGCTATACCCATTTTAGTTCCTCCTTGCCTAGCTGTTATTACCAGGTATGATTGCCAAAGTGATTCACATCCAGCTCATCTGGTTCTTCCAAAGATTTTTGCATGCAGGTCTTGATTAAATAACAGAATCTCTGAGCTGTAGCTGAGTCTGGTCCGACCCTGTCTCATTGTGTTTCACTGGTTGCATTATAATTAACATTAGTAAAGTAATCTGGCTTCAGTCCAATCAGAGGAGTCTTAATGATCTGTGGTGCGAGTTATTTAATGCTGCTGTAACGATGTTAGAGGAGATGGAGAGACTGGGACTTATTGACATGCTGCCCCGCAGATCAACAACAATCAGTTTTCTGTTAGAGTTGCTCTCTACCGTTGGACGTCTGATTAATGACCACATGACCTGCTTCAATTACACACACAGCAGCATGTCATCCAACGTAGTAATTAACCAATGATGTCGGCCCAGCTCGTTAACCAATCATGTGCAGCCTGACACGCCTATTAAGATAAACTGTTACCGCTGAGAGGGAGCGAAAACAGTGAATTAATGCTTCTCTCTTAATTTTTATATTGTAGGCTGCTATTAAAACTTAACACATCTTTAAAAATACTAATTCATTACTGTAGTCATTAGAATGACTACACACAACAGTTTAAATGTAATGTTGTGTTTGACATCTGCTCAAAAAATATAATGATGTTGTTTTATCAGCTCAATACTTCATGGTTCAGAAAATGAAGTGATCCCAAACATAAATAATATCACACTGAAAATAACATACTGTACATTTATCTGACTGTCAATAACTTAAATAATGACAAGGAAAGATAGCAAAAATAACATATAAAACATTAAACTAATCATTATTTGGTGTAATAGCAATGATTTATGGTGTGTAACCACTTCAGTATATCTCTCCATATTGGGATTTAATGGGTGAGAAGAAAAACAATAAAACATTTAAGGCAAAGAAAGGTTGACTCAGTTCATATTATTACTATCATTACTTTTACACCTGAAGTACAGAGGAAACAATATCAACGAATCAAAAGGATTTCCAGACAGTTTTGAAATTAAATCTGTTTTAAATCCATCATGCTGGGGACCATTTATTTCAGAGGCTAGGGTTAGGGTTAATCGGTCCATGGACTGATTGCATTTTATACAATTTCAGTAATTTATAAGTGTTTAGGTCATTCTATGCATTTTTTTTTAAATCATAATAAAATTACTATTTTTTTTGTACTGTGTGTTAATAAGCGAAGAAAGAAAATAAAATATAAACCGACATTTTACAGACCATAATTAGTCCGATCAACAGATGAAATGATAATGTATCTAATCATTAATCAACTGAATTTATTTCTTATTAAAGCTTTTATAATTTCATGATGATGCTCACTAGACCATCCTCACAAATTAGGGCGAGTTAATCTGGCACTGCAACACTGGACCGAGTGAAACCATCACAGCTGCTCATAACTGTATCCACTTCAATAACATTTATCTTTGCTACTGTGCTGTCTACGCACAAAAAACAAGAAAAGGACTGCGATATTACCATGAGAGGACCTGGTTGTATCCATATTGGAAGTCTCTCTCCTGGTCTTTGCGGACCGGATAAACCAGCTGGTTCTCATGGAAGTACAGAACCTTCTTCAGACGGGCCAGGTCTGGTCTGAGAGCCACCAGCTCGCACAGGTTCAGGACCGAGCTGCTGAACAGGACTCTGCAGAGTGAGACAGAAATCTACTGAGAACCACATCTGGAGTTAGGATGGAGATCAAGAACAAACAAGCAGAGAATGAATATGCAGCAGCCGTGGAGATGAGTTAAAATTCATCCAGGTGAACACAGAGCCAAGGGCGGCTGTGGCTCAGGAGATAGACCAGGTCCTCTGCTGATCAGAGAGTCTGGGGTTCGAGTCTCCCAACTGCTCAGTCCACACGTTGGGTGAATTTCATTCTGACCTGTAGTTTTTTCAGCTGCAGTTGAAATTCCTTAATTTTGTGTTTCAGACTGATGATGACAAATAAAACTCACTCCATGGTTTAAATATTCACTGATTCAGCAGTTACACACACAAACATACTTGCACCTAATTTCCAACAACTGAACCCATGAAATAAAATAAAAACATTTTCTATCCCATCAGCAATTAGGAATTTGGGATATCACTCTATCCATTTCCCTTATAATCAGTACCACACTTGGCTGTCCGTTCTTGGAAATATCCCAGTAATCTACAACTTAATACCAGCCAATTTTTTAGGAAACTAGTGCAGTGCCCGTTAAAAATGTGCCTGTTTGTGGCTGTGTGCTGGGTCTGCTTGATTACAGCTGGCAGCTTCCTTGAGAGTAGCATCCAAACAGCTTCACACTTGTCACTGCACTTCCCTTGGTCCTCAGCAACACACCCTCCTTCTCCTTTATAAGGAGAAAGTCTACAGGAAATTAGTAGGAAAGGAAAATAAGTGTTTTAAATCAAAACCTGGAGACAAATCTCATCACAAATGAGGCAGCGATTTATCATAGTGCAATGCGTGAGATAAAACTGAAGTCCAATTTTTTGAAATTCTTCAAATCTCTTGTGAAAACATACCTTTAAACATGTGGATGAATGGTCTCTGTGGTTGAAATGGGTTTACCAAAGTCTTAGGTTCACAACAGTAGATGATATATGAATAAAACCACAGACAAATGTTTCATAATTGTCTAAACCCAAATTTTATCATTTTTGGAATAAAGGGTTTTACATATCAAATGTCATGGGATGTGTGCAACTGAAAAATGAACATTACAACAGTTTTTCTTTTTGAAACCAAATATTTATTACATATAAAACATTCTATTTAAAGTGTTTACATATCTATACGTGGAGTTGCTGGAGAGGTGCTGCATTTGCTTCAATGGGCCCTGGCAGCTGTGAAGCTTCTCTGTAAAAGAAATAAAAAATTCATTGAAGGTTCTAACTCCCCTCCCCCTTTTTTCTTTCAGATGCCCCCCACAACAATTCTCATCTAAGAGGAATGGGAGTGGGGGGTAGGATGGGAATACGCTCTCATTTCACAACTCACAAACACTCTGCGGAGATACTGAGCGGAGATATCCTGTAATTTTGAATTCAGAGAAAAAACAAAAAACAAAAACAGACACACGAGTAAAATTCTATGCAAGACAAAGTTTTTAATATCACAGTGATATTAAAAGAAATAGAGAAAGACGTGGCGATGTGTCCGTCTATCTCAGAGGGTTAAAGCCTTTAGACCATTGGTAGAACAAAAGCAGCAAATTGAAAATGTCACAGTGAGCTTTGAGAAAGTGTGTGATTAATTTAACCAATTCGTAGCCAAGAATGGAGAAAATTACTGGCAGATTAATTAGGGATGAAAATAAGCTGCAGCTCTGAATGCAACTAAAACAGACTGTATGTTCCTCAAAAAAAGAATAAGAGTTTGGATTATTCCATGGGGGGGGCAGTGTAGCCACAGAAAATTCCCTCAGCGTCTGACCTTCAGCATCTCATAGAGATGTTTCCGTAAAAATCCTCTAAGTTCAAAGCCTCTGTAAGAAAACAGAGAACTCAAAGGAAAACCAAGTTCAGTTCACTGGGCGCAAAAAAAAAGGCAGTGATTAAATCCAGAGGATTCATCTGATTTAACAAACTGTCCAGAAACCTGCAAAAAGTCCTGCAGGTTCAAACTCCGACTATTAACTCCAAAGGAAGTCCACTCACGCTACTCTTGGCAGTGAAAAGAGTAAAAATAGAAAAGACCCATCTGGTTCGAGTCAGATTGATTTCTGTTCCACTTCTGTACCACAGGCCTGACAACAGACTTGATCAGGTCCAGGAAATCGGTCTAATCCTGGTCTGAGTGTCTCACAGTGATCAGAGAGGGCTTGTGGATAAGCCACATCAAAGTCCTACGTCCTAGGTTTAAAAAGTGAGGGGGTGTTGATGTGGTGGGTGGGTGGGTGATGATGAGCGGGGAGTCAACGTTTGAGGAGGGGTACTGAAGATGGGGTCAGTCATGGCGATCCAGAGCATTCGGATGATCTGCTTTACATCAGGTTAGGATCTGACAAACAAATCATTTTAAACTGGTTCTGTGTTGTCGGATTCATTAAACTCTAGGGCTAATGAATCACTCATCGAATCGTTCATTAACGTTCTCTGTTTAGTCATCACAGACATTGATAAAGGAAAAAAGACTGATGATGTGATGATGTAGACAAACATGTGATAACTCTGCAACACTGTTACCAACAAACATGGACAACTGGCTTAAGCATTTAAAAGTCAATGAGACAACTGTGGAAGGTCATAATTACAGGAGGAACAAAGTGACTAAATATTTGTCCTCCCCCGGTGAGGAGCAAACCAAGTAGGGACAGGGTTAATGGTGTTATAGATTAGAGTTTGAAGAGTTAGCATCTTAGCCCAACAACAACAATAATATATAATTAAAGCTCTAAGATGTTATTTCCTAGGTTGAGTGTGTGGTGGCAGACAGTACTTATTGCACATTTTTGTATTAAATCCTGTGTCCAGAATGTGGCGCTAGAGATAATGTGCACCAGACAGGCATCATGTTGTCGTATGTCCAGTGTAGGCAAGATCATGACAATTTTATGTAAATTAAGAGGGTGTCACATGAGAATTATTTCCTTTGGGTGGCGCTGTTACTATGATTCAAAATTGGCATGCAGATGTCTTCAGGCTGGGACCCAGATCAGACAATTTATACTGGAATTACGGCAACTTCCTCTTTCTTGGCAAAACATCCGAGAATCACCGTGGCATTCAACGAAAACTCAAAAGCTTCACGTTTAGCATCGGCAGGTCTTTACATTGTTCTGACTGGACTTAAAGGAGTCAATCTGATCTAGGAGCATTGTTTTGTACACCCTTCCACACCCATGCCCAAGACCCATATCGGCAAACTATTTCAAGTCAGATGTGCCAACTTTCATCAGTTTTCAAGCACCGTAAGAACCTTGTTGCATTTCAAGATTAAAAAAAAAATAATTAAAATCATCTAGTGCCATCATCAGGTCAACAGTTTAATTTGTCAAATACTTTGGTTTGGGATCAGACACCTGCACAACTAATGACCTTCCCATCAGTCTGTGTGTGCTCCAACTACTGGTAGTCTCAGCTAATCACAGAAAGTGGTTTAATAGGAGTCTGGCACATGAGTCTGTACTGTTGGCTCAATATCAGTTTTGAGAAGCCGTCTGTATGTTCAATAAGAAGATGCCAAATAACTGGAAGAATGCCTGAGTTTTTACAGCACAAATGTTTTGAACATTGGTCTCCAATACAGTCTCTGCGTACCTGGTGGGCCCTGTACAACCTGTCTCCCTCAGAGGGAGGATGAAGCTCTAAGACTCTGGTTGAAGGCTTTGAACCTGACAAACCCACCCAAACGTCCCTTTGTTCGTTCCTTCTCCTTTGTGGATAAAAAGCCAACAAAAGATCTTCCCTGCCTGGGGCAGCGACTCAGATATGAGGCTCTACTGAAGTAACCACGTTGGCTGCTAGTCAGCTATGTCCAAATATCATCAAAATGAAGCCTTTAGAAACCAATATTACAAGTTACATTAATGAAACGTTAACCTTCAGGAAATAACGTTCGCACTGACCACTCACAGCTAACCGGTCTTTCATGCAGGCAGGTTGTCACTGAGTGATGGGTACCCGCCGCTGTGTGAAGGCCCAACCCAGAAGGATTTAATAGATCCATGCAACTGGGTCCCAACATTGGATTAAAAAGGACTCCACAGCTTCAGTTTGGCTTCGGTTTAGTGAGCTGAACATACTAAACATGGTGTATTGCAATTGAGTCCTGCAAATGCGGATTTGACAAGATGCCAAAGATTCTCCATGATTTTCATTCTCATAGTGATCTAAGACACAAATAGCTTCTTAGCATAAGACGCAATGTATGTTAAATTTTAATATTTATATAAACTTTTTTTTAACATAAATGGTGTAAATTATGCATTATCACTCACTCTCAGTTTTGTGCAAGGGCATTGCAACATTAGAATAACTGCACACAACTCATATGCTAAGACACATGGGTCAATAGTCTTCCTGTAATGTTCTATTTTCTGGTTAGAAAGAGAAAACGTAATATTTTAACCTAATTTAACCAGATAATTATAAATCATGAGAGATCATCAGCTAATGTGACTTTGCTTTATACTTTCAAATTGAGGACTATGCCCTTGTGTGCTTGACCAATCATCCTAGATAAAAAAAGGAAAAACTACACATCCTACTTTCCACAAGATTGAAGCTGGGTGGCTGCATAACTTCCACAGAGCAGCCTGCTGTCTCTACTGGTCCAAGCAGACCCTGGTACCCAGGCCAGGTGTGCTGAACTGAACGTCAGCCTTCAGAGGAACCAACTCCTCTAAGCCCATCTGTTGGAGCGACGGGTGGAGGTGGTGCTAGGCTTTGGTGCTTGTGTAATCATTCACAGTGGCACAGTCAAAGTCCAAGGGACACAAAATACTGATTTCAGGCCACATCTTCATGTCCTCCTCCCACTGGCTTGTGGTGACACTTGAAGGTTGAAACACATTTACACCATCCGACTGCCACGGTGTAGAAAAATATATTCTCATGTGTTGCTCACGTTACCCATGTCAGCTAATGTTGCACAAATACTCGCTTTAATGTGTAAACACAGTCAGCAATACAATGCAAATAAGCTTTGCCGTTTAGCACCATTCACACTTCCTCTTTCTGCTAGCGTTTGAACAGAACCATTCTAATTAAAAACTCGAAATGAGGAGAACACCAAGACTTTCAAATGCCGATACATATACAATTTTGATTTGTTAATATGCTGCAGCAGCTGTGAATACTTCAGGTCGAAACAGTTATTTAGATTCAGGAGGAAATAAAAACACAAAGCAACAAAAAAATGAAGCGTGTCTGTTCATGATGCCCTTTCTGAAAGCACAATCTGAAAATTAATCAGCAACCTCAAACACACTGAAACATCCCAACCTGTAGTGAATGAAGACCTTTCAGTATCATCTCTAGGAATGACTTATCAGATATAGCAGAGACTTGATGCATCAGGCTGATATAGGTCTATTACTGGCCTTCAGTCACTGAAATGATCAGATATTAGTCAGCAGCTTCAGACCTCTGAGTCACTGAAACCTGCCGATCCTCCTCACACTCTTTCTCCCCCTCATCACTTCACTTTGCAATCTCCAGAGTCAAAGTGCAGACAGACGCTGTCTGAACTGAATCCAAATGTCTGGATTTCTGCAGTTGAGATTTTCTGCAGAAGTCTAGAGTCCCACTCACTCCTGCCATATTTATTTTTGAGGATATTTGCTTCAATCATGTATTAAGGTTTCATATGGGCTGGATTATTTGGATAAGGTATAATCTGCAGGATTGTTTTGGATCCTCAGTTGAGGAGGAGGTTCTGATTCAGCCTCTGAATAAAATATAAAGTTCTCCAGTGTAACCAGTGAGAAAATTCCTAAAATAAATCAGAGTTCCCCTTTAAGTGTGTTTTCAGACTTCTGTCGTTTTCTGGGCCATTGAATCATTTTACATTGATCAGAGCATCGTCGGGTTTGTGACAGCAAAAAAATGCAAAAGAAAATATGTACATACACATCACCTGTGCAAGTGAACACGTGTTACCTGAATGTATGCAAGTCTCTACTTGTAAACTGCACTATTAGCAGATTAGTCGTGTAATGTGGTTACCAACATGATGTCCCTTAAGTGTCATGATGTCACCTGTGTGGCTCTCACCTGTATGCCGGACAGGTGGGGATGGTCTGGCTGAAGTACAGCGCCGCCGTTCTCGCCCTCCAGTGCCACTTCTTGGCAGGCAGCGTGAAGGCAGAGCAGCTGTCAATGTTTTCCTTCAGCAGATCAATCAGCTGTTTGTGAGATCCGCCGTAAAACGCCTCCACCAGCAGAACGCTGGGAGATGAGGAACTCTGATCGGGAGAGGACAGAGAGCTATTGATTCTGATCATACTGATTAGGTGAAAGGATCATCACAGAGTTCTTTGCTTTTTGATGTAATAAATTTTTGCCATCTTCTTTAGCTTTTTAAAATATTTTTGTCTGTTCACTTCCTTCTAAAATGAGATTAATTATTATAAATATGGAGCATGGACTGCTGTGGGCCGTGTCTATATATGTGTATGAAATGTTACCTGTACAGATGTGGAGCCACAGGACTGTTGCCCGTACGTTCGTTACGTGTATGAACGATAACCTACATAGAGCGACCTGTTTAGCTGTGACGTAACTGAGTGTTACTAATGTTTCCTGAAGGTTACCTGAAGGTTACACATATAAATGTTACCTTTGCAAATTTTATGCAGGTTATTGGTCATAAACCAAAGTATTGTATAAATTATTAAATGTTGACTGATGGTGGTGCTAGAGGAAAAGTCAGAGAACCAGCAAAGTTATTACAATTCAGCCTGGGGGGGGGGGGGGGGTGTTTGAACGTCTGCTGTTGAGATGTTTCAGTCTCGTTGTGAAACAGGACCAGGACACTGAGAAATCAGTCAGAATTAACCAGCAACAATTTTGATTGATCTCAAATCATTTAAAAATCTCAAGTCATAAAAACAAACAAACAAACAAACAAAAAACAATAATTCACTTGTTCTACATTATCAAATGTGAATAGAACTGGTTTCTTTGTCTTCTATTTCAGTGAATGCATATACAAAAAAGGGCTCTGAATCCCCAACAAGGTTGAGGCTCAGTTAAAAAGCCAAGACCAGGGAATACTGATAGGATGTAATCTCTATGTTTGGTCGCTCAAAGGAACATTCAAAAAACTGATTATCGATTTACCAAGAAAATAACTGGTTTACACACTGATAATAAAAACGATCTTCAGTTGCAAAGGGAAAACAATACACGTTTGTAACAGACTGACATTTAAACACCATGTGTGTCCACATCCTGTGTCGGAGCAACAGAAGAAAACTTAGGATGACTAAACCTGAGAAACTAGAAGAGTTACTTAAAATATTTAAAATCAAAGTCAGACGGTCACATCTCAATACTCAGGAACTAATGAAACATCAGTCTGAAAGACATACAAATGGATTTATTAGATAATTTTACTATTGATCAGAGAATAATCTATTTCAGTTAACAGATAAACAAGTCAGGAGGCTCACAACACACAACAAATTAAAGACAAGAAACCACAACAGCTAAACTAACACTCCAACACTTTCTAGGCCACTAAATTTAAAACCTTAACAGAATCAGCCTCTTTTAACTCTCACACGGTTTTCAAAGACTAAAAATAACAAGCAGATAAGGACCTTCACACCAACCTCTGCTCCGAAGTCTCGTTCTTTTAAACATCTCTAAATAACTGTAGCTTGTTACCAAAACATTCTGATCCTGTTCCTGGTTAACAGTTAGACCAACGTACAACAGTATCCAACACCAAACAGAGCTCTGATAAATTACATCTAAGAGCTTCTTGCTGACCTCATCTCCTGAGGAAAAAAAGGCATGTCTTGTCTCAAACACCAACATTCTCTTGCCAGGTCAGCCTCCTGTCACTATGAACCCCCAGATATTTGTATGAGGGTTAGTTTGTTGGGTTTGTTCGACTGCTGGTCTCAATGAAACAGTTAAAATATTCTAGTACTGTGAGATAACATGGGTGACAGTAACGTGATGTCTGACCTGTGTGTGCTGAAACCAAGCCTGTGTAATACATTAAATCCTTTACTTGTGTATTTATTTTATGTTGCACTCAGTGGTGAAATTTTTGTACATTGAGTTTAAAAATTACAGCAGAAATGATGAATTAGTCGACTTTTTTTTAAGCAAAAATACCAAATAATCACAGTTTCAAACTTCCAGTCAATATTCAATGGATTTCTTTGTGTTCTGTTATTCAACATTGGCTGTTTCTGGCTTTTACCAGATTAAACCAGTGGTTAAATCAACTCTAATAAAAATAATCACCTGACTAATTCATAATGAAAATCATTTCAATGGATATGCACCACATGTCCGCAGGTATTTACCTGTGATCTTAGTACTCCCCTTTAAACACTGAGCAACTGTAGGCTTGGGGGGGGGCACATCAGTGGCGTGACCATGTATCTATGAAGTGTAATAGACCATCAAGAGATGTTTCAGTGACCAATAGTTGTCATTTTTTAAGATTTAAAACGAAAATACCTTAACACAAATATAATGAATCTAATTAATTAATGGAAAATAACCAAGATGTGTAAGTTTTCTAGGGCTAGTGACAACCTGGAAAGAGAAAGTAGATATCACAGAGGTCACGACCACGGTGTGCTCAGCTACGACCCTGCTGATGGTTTGAGTGGGATCATTTAAATGTGAAACGTGCGGCAGCCTGATGGAGGCGACGTAGTCCTGAACAAACAGCCTTCATGTTTGCTTCTTTCAGTTGGTAAATGAAAAACTATTGTTGACAGAGGATTGTCGCATAAACTTAACTTTGCAGTAACAGACCACAATGAGGCAGTAATACTGTCTATTTGCGGCACAATGTGTCCTGATAGAAAAGCTCCAAGTCCATTATGATATGAGGAGGTTTACACAGCAAGCGGGAGGAAGTGGACGACTTATGGTCCTGGAGCTTTCCGTCCTTCCGCTGAATTCCCTCCTAGTGATTTCCAGTCCGCCCTCCATTTAGCTGCCCACAATGGGAGCTAATGTAGCTGCAGCAGCACTCAGCATTCGCCCACAGACTGCTCAATCAGTCAATATCTGCTCCCTGCAGCGCTGTAATGCCACTCATATCTGGAGAAGGAAATGAGCTGTGCAATCCGCTTGCTCTTTTCTGTTTCTGTGAGCGGAGGACAGATACGAGTCCTCTGGTTCAGCAGAGGTTAAATGCAATTGCATCAAAAATAAAAATCTGATTGGAAACACAAGCATAAATTCGCCCATTGTGCCGAATGGGTCCAATCTATTACGTGAATGCTGTCAAAATAATGTGAAACGTGTTAGAGAGGGGAGGGGAACAGAGATGGTTCGATTATCTAGATGGCTCGTGACCTTCTTGGCTTTTAAAACGATTCAGGCTCAGGCCTTGGTTTAGACTAGATCGGCAATTTATACGACCCCTCAGATTGATGTTGGGACCCTTAGGGAGGTCCTGAGCCAGGGGTTTGGAACCAATTGATAAAGAAAAAACAAAAAAAGTAAACAAACAAAACTGGAAAACGATGAAATTTTTAAAAAATTTTCACCAGTTTAAGTTTTTGTTATATTAGTGGGCATAATTGTCATCGACATTAATTTGATTATTAATATAGATTTTCATCAGTTTCCTAACGATTAACATTTCTTTCTATACAAATCTTGATAAAAGAATTGTAATAAGTCACAATAGAAAAATAAAAGTAGACTAATTAAAGAGGCTGTATGTGAGTTTTCTCTGCTGCCACACATGGTTTAAGAATGAGAGCAGGTGGTGAAAATGGTGATGATGGTAACGATGGTGACTGTGGCTCACCGAGAGTGTCGGCCGTCGTGTTTACTAGACCAGAGGTTAGAATCCATCCTCTGAGCAGAGCTACATCTTCCTCCTCTCATGTTAGACTGAGGACAGACTGGATGCTACAGCGAGGGGCTAGCTGGTTAGCATGCTAACTTCAATAGAAGAAGTGATAGAAATAGAAGCTTAACCAGAGGTAACATTGATGTTGCTTTCAACTTCTGGAGACAGATGTTGGTAAGTAATGGAACAAAGTTTGATGCTGAACTCACTATGTTTCTTTTAGACCGCTGAGTAAACAGCTGCAAATGCTAATGTTAACGTTGGCTATGTAGCAATAGCAGAAACTGGCAAAGCCCCTGTTAATGAAAAAAAAGGTGAATAAAATGATAAATGTCAATGGAGAGAAAAACATGGGGGAAAAGGGGAAATAAGAAGAAGGCAAAGTGGAGAAATGAAAGTCAGCAAAGAGAAATAGAAAGATTAAAGTCCTCAGAAATTATTTAAGTTGACATTAATGAAAGAAACAACAAAACTCAAGAAATCAAACATGAGTCGACAAAGAACAACAGAAATGGGCAAAGACATCTTTGGTCAAAATAATTAAAAGTTGACAAGAAAAAATTGAACATTTAAAAGCAGACAAAATGGTGAAACTCCAAACAACATCAAAAAGTTGAAACAAATATTTAGAAAAAAACGGCAGATAGAATAACAAAGGTCAACAAATAAAAAAATTAAAGTCTGAAACAATAACAACTAGAGCTGACACATAAAAAAGTAAAAGTAGCGCAAAAGTAGCCAAATCAGTATAGTTGCAAAATGAAGCAAAAAAAGGTCAACAAACAATAAAACTGAATATCGGTGTAAGTCAGAACATATAATGAAAAACATTCTACAACTAGAACTATGAAGAATCACCAGAGGAAAAACAAAAAAACGAATGATAAAAGTAAAAAAAACGAGTCACCGAATGGAAAAAAAAAAAAATGATAAAAGTCAATAAAGAACACTAAAAGTTGACCAATTAAAATTCATAAATAGAATATGACTTGAGTCAAAATGGAAAAGCAAAAGTCAGAATATGGAAAGATAAAAATATACAAAATAAGGACAAAGGTTGTAAAGAGTGCAAGCAGGTAGGAAGGATGTAAGGAACAAGGAAATAATGATGGAAACGTGGAAAAATCGAAAGCAGAATGAAAATGTAAATCCTGCTGTACAGTATATACTGGAATAAAGCTCGACGCCTACGTTCAGCCTGACCGTCCTTGGTCTGATGGTGCTGACAGGAAGATTGTTACTAAATGTGAAAACAACAGAGTAAAGCAGAGAGAACACATCATTCCACCTTAAACACAAAGAGTCCCCATAAACCACACTGGGGGATTCCAGCCTCACAGACTCATCTCACCTAGACACCTTTACTCGCCCACTGCTGCAAACATGGAAGGCTGCCAACACACATGAAACAAAGGGTTAATGTCATCGATTTCCCCCTGGCAGGGACTCCCCCCCCGCACACCGAGCCGGTGAAGGGTTAATAAGAGCTGAACTCATCTGAGAAACAAGCAGAGGCTGAGTCAGCCGGCCAAGCGGGGCTGGAAACTAAAGCCCGTCGGTGGAATCATGCTGGAAATGTTTTCTGCTTCTTCGTGTTCGACGATGTTTGTTATGAATCCGTGGGCGCTACAGGACTTCACTGCTTCGTCCTTCATGACATCACCGTGACGTCATGGCGGTCTCAGACTGCAGCTCTCATCGGCGGACAGAGGTGGGCTCCACCGGGGTTTCAACCACAACCAGCCATGTTCACTTCAAGACTTTATGCAACATCATCATCACAACACAATCCCACCGGCATAAAGTGTGAACATATATTTATATTTTTTAGTACATCCCTGTAGTAAGTAACATAATGGTAATTCCTGATGATATTATCAATTAAATTTAAGCAACCTGAACCAGATTATTTTGAGCTTCCTCTAACATCTTGACCGTAATGAGCGAATGATCTTCCTATCTACTGGAGCAGCAGTGACGGCACCTGAAGCCTGGACTGAAAAACCAGATCGGGACCACATGAGATGGTCCCAGTTCACTTCTAAACGGACTCTAGTGGTTTGTTTGTGCTATAAAAGAACACTGTCCTACTACAGGATCCTATTCTGCGTAAGCAATAAAAAACATTTATGTAAATAGAGCAGGCCCTGATCAATCCATCAAAAGCAGTTAAAACTGGAATGTGTTGTTTGTAGCAGTTCATTAAAAAGGCAGAGCGAGGGATTCTGATCCAACACATGTTGTGTCAGATCCAGTCAATATCTCCTCTCGGTCCATCGGCCGTCTGCCCTGTGTGTGGTCAAAACAATGCGGTTCCTTCGCAGCGGCGGCTTTGTAAAAGGGAAATAAAAAGAGAGGCTTGCACCAAGTCTTCCTGCCCATCATCAACAGGGGGCGATCATGTTCATCCACAGGAGGGGGGGTAAAACTGTGCAGAGACGTAATTCCAGCACACCAACGGTGGCGAAGAAATTCAACACAGTGGCATATAAACATAGTAGTCAAGTAGTGGTTTGATGATGTAATTGCAGAGTGACACCAACACAGAGGTGTAACTGCTCAGGCCACTTGCGTTGGCTACGCTGTATGTCCGACACATAAACATAAATTGGCCTTGAGAAGAGTTCTGAGGTCCAAGAGTTAGAAAAAGAAGTGCTATGACCAGGTGAGGGAGGGAAGAACCGTGTTAACGTTGGTGTGGTCCCCCACCGGTGGAGATCGCACAAAGAAATACGGCCCTGGATCGCTGGGACCAGTCCGCACTCTAAATGACAGGCCCAAGGAGAGGGCCGGTAAAGAGACTGACGGGACCAGCGGAAACTTTAAAAAAAATCATTCCCGAACCAGCCCCCGGCCGACTGATGTGGCAGCCCACTAGGCGGCCCGCCAGGATTTTTCCCAGTGGTCGCGATGGCCATCTATGATGGAGAGACCTAAGAGTTGAAGGATGTGCAGGTTGGCCTGTTTTTTGTTTCATGGACCCAATGTCAGTGTTGTTATATTTGTTATATATAGGTACTTGTGTCACTCTGTGTGTCTGGTAACGTTAAATTACTTTCTTACTGAAATTCAGCTACTTTCTACTGCACCCTGACAGTGGGTTGGTGTGTGTGATGTTAGCTACAGTAGCAGGAGAGTTGTGAGTGTAACTTTGTAAAACCATCTAAAGTCGAACCGTACATAATCTGATACAGCAGTCCATTAGTTTATAAGACTTTTAGTACAGAATTATAAAATTCAAATACAGGTGCTATGTTATGAATACAGTTGGAATAAATTGTCCTCCATTGAGTTGGATGCTTTATATAACTCAAGCCGTACATATACATGTCTGCATAATTAAATTATATACAGAGTATAAACAAAGAGAGTTTTTTGTTGTCGTTTCTTTTTAGTGTGAGCATTTTGGAATATTAGTAGATTTGAGACTGCATACAACTGCTGAGTTATGAGGACATGGAAGTGAATGGGACTCCACTGACTAGTGGTGTTTTGTAATTTTATTGGGGTTTGTACTGTATACAGGGGCAGTTCTAAATACAGTGGGAATTAATGGGCCTCCATATGGTTTAATATATCAACAACTGTTTAAAAAAAAACAAAAAAACAAAAAACATGAAGGCAGGACAGTGACACAATTTGTGTAATTTTTGACTGTACATAACCACAATGGATTTGAAACAAAGACATCATCATCATGTGATTGAAGTGTCGACCCTTTAATTTTTTTCTTTTTGTAATTTACAACGACCTTTTAGGAATTACAGCCATATTTATTCATAGTCACACATTTTCAGGGGCTCAAAAGTAAACAGACAGTCCTTATATTTATAATTATGTTGACCTATCTTTAATACTTTCATGAAAATCCATTGCAGTCAGTGACTGTCAGAAGTCTGGTACCTATGGGCATTACAAAATGGTGAGGTTCTTCCTTGAGATGCTTTACCAGGCCTTTACTGCAGAATGAACCACTGTTTATTTGTTGCATAGTTTTAGTTTCTGTCTGATAGGTTTTGATTGTAAATTGTCCAATTACTTTTGAGCATTTAAAAATGAGGGAATATGAACAAAAATTTGCTGTAATTCCTAAATGGTTAATGTAAATTTTTTGTCAAAGCCCTTGAATTAATGATTAAAGGTGACACCTCAATCACATGATAATGTCTTTGTTTTAAATCCTTTGTCGTTATGTACAGTCAAAAATTACACAAATTGTGTCACTGTCCAAAAACTTATGTACCTGCCTGCATGTTTTTTTTTTGGTTTTTTGAAACAGTTGTTGATATATTAAACCCTATGGAAGCCCATTAATTCTCACTTAGAACTGCCCCTGTATACAGTACAAACCCCAATAAAATTACAAAATTACAAAACACCACTAGTCAGTGGAGTCCCATTCACTTCCATGTCCTCATAACTCAGCAGTTGTATGCAGTCTTAAATCTACTAATATTCCAAAATGCTCACACTAAAAAGAAACAACAAAAAACTCTCTTTGTTTATACTCTGTTTATAATTTAATTATGCAGACATATATATGTACGGCTTGAGTTATATAAAGCATCCAACTCAATGGAGGACAGTTTATTCCAACTGTAAAGGTCTTATAAACTAATGGACTGCTGTATCAGATTATGTACAGTTTGAGTTATATAGGTACAATGCATTAAAGTACACAGAGACCCAATCACTTCCATTATATTTATATCTCAGGAAAATCTTCATTCAAATAATAACATGCTTCGTATTACACATTATTATGTCATGTGTGTACATGAGCTCACAATGATGATAACATTTACACCGCAGGAGTTAAATAATAAAAGTGCTCTCCAAGTGACTCTCCAAGTCTGGAGATTCAATCACCACCAGCTAAATAAAAAAAATTAAAAATAAATAAATAAATAAATAGAGATCCCAAAAAATCTCCACTATAATTTCAAAATGCTTTGTGGGAATAAGTAGTTTAGAATACAGTCAGTACTTTACGTTAAAAAGCCACAAGCTTTATAATACTGTAAATCAGTTTCATGCACATCCTCTGTCAATGCTTCTGTAGTTTTTTTTATCTGATTAAAAAAAGGGAAGTGGGCGGGAAGGATCTGGGCTTTTGTCTACTGCACTTTGAAGAGGTTTTTTCTACTCTGACAGCTTCAAAATCACAGATCAGATCCTAATCTACACATCGACACAGTTGATGTATTCAGTTAAATGTCAGCCAGTAAGTAAAATGACACTGCAATACAACAGCAAAGTAGTGTTTTGTCTTGCATACCTGCCTGCTTTGGTTTGCCACAGAATAAAACCATGAAGCTCTGAAAGGAGCTCAATTCTTGCTTATTCTACAAATATCTTGTAGAGAGACAAGAGACAAAATGATTGGTACCCTTTAGAAGTGGTGATAAATAAGTGTTTTTTAGGGATACTTCACGGAGACTGTTGTCTTTTCTTAGTATCACAGGTGTCCTCAATCTTATAACTAATCATTTGGCCTATTATATAGAAAAAGTGCTCATTGTGCCGTTTGGTATCATTGTAGAGGTCTCATTTTATGTGGTTACCTACAAAATATCAGGTTCAGGGTACCAGTATATTTGACTAGATCATTTTCATTTGTTGTATCATTAAAAAATATAATACTGAAAATTAAAAGCAACTCTGTTCTAATAAATATGGAATAGAGAATAGTGGCCAATTACTTTTGTTGATTTCAACCTATTATAGTGACTTGTGGTTTTTCCTTATTAAACTGAAGGGTACAATGCTTTTCAGCCACATTAGTAGATTAAGAGCATTCACTGCACATTCATTTATCAAACCTGCAATAACTGCTCCTAATTCTAATTCATTTTAAACTGCCTCTTGGTCCCTTACACAGCTCAGCATTTCAGTTTTTTTTTATCATATTCACTCTTTATGTTGCTGTTTACTTTATCATTTGCCTTTTGCTCAACTCTGAAATGTTTGCATAGTAGCAGCACTTGTAATGTCCTCATTTATCATTGTGTATTTTAATTGTGTTTATATTTCATGTCTTTGTATTTTGAAGGTGCCGCACTTCAAAACTGATTTCATCTTGTAGAAAAATACATATCTGAGGTGTACTGCGATGTCCAGATTCATGCCACTCTCATGTTCGTTTGGGAAAAATGAAGCTATAGCAGGTGGTTAGCTTAGCTTAGCATAAAGACTGGAAACGGGGAAACCGCTCACTTGGCTCTGTCCACAGGGAAGAAATCCACCAGCACCTCTACAGCTCATCGACAACGTGTTCACATTTAGTGCAAATTTTTCTAAGTAGCATAAATGGGCTTCCATAACTATTCTACCAATTTCATTTCCAGTCTATTTATTTAATAATGCCCACCCTTGTATTACTGTAACATTACACCTTTACTGGGATATTCAGGCTGCGACTAAGAATTATTTACATAGTGAATTAATCCAATATTTCTTTCTCTATTAATCATGTGACATATAGAGAGCAGTGAGCAGCACTGATTGGGTCCTTGCACTGTTGAGTTGGTTAGTGGTGCTTGCCTGCGATGTTTTGTGCACCTCAAAAATTTCACACATCTAGTTGAAACATACTGAGGGCTACTTGCAGGTGGCGCTATTGAGTCATTTTGCCACACCATCGGTTTGCGCTACCCCTGACATGTGCACCAGGTTTCATGTGCTTTGGGGGCATCAACTTAGCAACAACTTCCTGTTTCATGGTGAAACATTGAAATTCACAATGAGTTTTTGACTAAAAATCAATCGAAAAACAGTCAAAAGAACAGTAGACACTGAGGATAAGGATTTGATGGAACCCTGACGCATATTTCCTGAATATGAAGAGACTCATCGGGCTCTGGGAAAAAGTGGAGGACATTCACTTACTTTTTTTCAAATATCAAAAAAATAAACAGCAGAATCATTGCTCGTGAAAATAATTGGACAAAACGCATCTTAGAAATTAACTGACCAATTGCTTCCACACCACTGTAAGTAAATGACCGCCTCTGGCCAAAATGTTCTGGTAGCGATATCTTGTTATCTACATAAAATGTCAAACCTTTCTATAATTGCTTTTCTCTTTTTTTATTCTCCACATCACTGCACTGAATGAGAAATACTCTGCTGTCAGAACAATACATCAGGATTGAATGAAATAAAGGAGTGACTAATAACGTGTCCTAGACCCTTTAAATTCATGGTCCTTCCATTCTGACAACACAGACTGATGCAGCTCCTCGTGTCCAACGTGAACATGTATTACAGAGTGGCTTTGATCTCGTATTAGAGGATTAACGTGAGTGAGAAGTGACATTCTTCTGTTAATTGAACCAGTTGTAGTTCACAGCTATGACACTATAATGATCAAAGTCTTAATCATAAACCACAGTAGTTATACAGATGAGGTAAATCTCTGAAAAACAAGAAAGTCATGAGCTTTAGCGCGTTACTTCCATTGTTTGCTATAATATAAACTGTACATATGGTATGAGTGTGTTTCTCTGTCCCACAGTTTGAGTTGTACAGTTACACAGTCTGAGTTTATGTAAAACAGCAATGAAAAACTTGCAGCAGAATGATTAACAGCTGATCTGATCAGATTCGATTGCATTTAGGATTTAATATACAGTTAGGTCTGTAAGTATCTGGACAGTGACACAATTATGAACACAGTATTAGCTGCATCCGAACCTGGAAACACTGCTCCACTCATCAACAACAGATATAATTTACTTACATGTGTTCTAGGTATTTTAAAATACCATGCTAATTAAATAAATACATTGATATATATTTCGACGTCAGTCACATCATCTAAACTCCCTTTAGACCATCACTGGTCAAAATCTAAAAAGTAGCTGAATAAATGATACTAAAAAAGGTACATATATCAATATTTATATTCAAATATGCACTAAAAAAGATATTTACTTGATATGAAACTCACAGGACATTATGAATACACTTTAACTGCCGAGTTCTGAGAATATCTAACACTTTGAACCAAAAACGTGAGCCATAAATACCTTAGAAATCTGCTTCATATTGTGTTGTTTAGTTTCAATTGAAAACATGAGTCATATTCTGTGGTCCTGTTCTGAATGTAGACTCTCTCTCTGACAGCATCAGTGAACTGGAGTTTGCATAGTGCTGTGGAAACTAGCACAGAAAAACAATGGATTGTTCCTTTAAAAAAAAAACAAAAAAAACAAAACAACAAAAAAAAAACACCATTTGAATGGCTGACACCCTTCAAATGTCTATTATTTCACATTTCGCAGAAGAGGACAAACCGAAACAATGAGAAAGAACTACTTGGGTGCATGTTTTCCAGATGTGTCCTCAGGTTCCTAGTGCTAGTCCTGTAATGCTAGGCTAACTGTAGCTCACATAGCTTAGTTGCAACTTTATCTCCAGATTGCACACTTTTAACGTTTACTGACTAAAATCTGAAGTATTTGGGTTTTACTCTGGAGTGATCAAGTTTTTTAGATTGATCGGAGGACGGGTCACTCTCTCTGCGGCCGGGTGGGGTTGTGCACTCACTGCTCATGTTGAATGTTTCTCATTTCAGGTCGACCTACATTTAATTTTCGATAGGTGTAAGTGACATTGTGTGACTCCTGTCCATCATTCAGTACAGCAGCTGTCAAGGCCAGAGTCATAACTCACAGGGCAGACAGCCATGTTAGTGCTTTTTTTTTTTCCTTTTTCTGCAATTGAATATTCATTCCACAGTTGAATATATTTTCTATATAATATTTTTAGTTACGGTTTAATATGGAGGTTTTTACTGTATTTTGTTTCCCATCTTCCAGTTAGTGAATTTTTCTGTTGTAACACTGCACTTTAACTTGTGGATAAACAAAATACTATATATATAATAAAGTGCTGTACTGTATTTGTTAATACCTTGAGTATTTAGATTTTCTTTTACCTGATACTCTTACTCCACTATATTTTAGAGGGACACCAGTTGTTCTTACAGAAATGTTATTTCTCTAATATTTAGTTTTAAAGATTCTTCTTCTTCTACCTGATGTTTAAAAAAAGTGTGAATATATAATCAAATAATCATAATAATAATAATAATAATAATTATTATAATGAAAAAAAATCTCACACCCTCTAAATCGAATTACTCCGAAGATACTGAAAAAGTTTCCTCACATCTCTGCAAAATATGGAGTTAATCACTATCCAGGTTAATTTCTCTGATGCTCACTGTTTGTTCATCTTCACATCTCTGACAGAAATAACAGATATTCACATCTTCTATGTTTTCCATTTTCAACAGTGCATGGTTAATTATTGGTTAAGTATTGGCAGGTTAATCTACCCACAGTAGTTAAAATGAGCTAATTTCACCAGCTACTTGTGTTTGTGCACTGAGGATAAAATCGTCTCCAAACTGTGCAGTTTTAAAACTTAATGGGACAATGACATGAGCTAATTTTTCCTTTTTTTATCCACGTTTAGATAAATTCATAGGGGCCTATATTTTAAAACAATAAACTTATAATACTGCCATACAATCTCTTTGATATTCACATCAAGGGCATGTGCTTACAGAGGTGTCCACAATAACGGCTGTAAAATTAGATTTCAATTAAAAAAGTCAAACTCCAGGTAACCAGTTACACCAGTTAAGTCCCACTCTGAGCATTTGTGTTGGAGGCCAGTATTGTCAAATATCAGTAGTTTATGATTATTATTATCATAGATGTAAATGGTGATGTAGGTGGTGATTTATACACAACTTTATTATCAAAGGGCTGAATAAAATCATTACATTGCATAACATTGGTGTTTTTTTAAATGTTTAGCCTGAGTGTATATTTTTATTCATCAACTCACAATTTTAAGCAGTATATAATGTAATATATGTTCATAATGTAGCAGAATGAACTGGGTGAACAGTGATGTCTACAGCTGAATATGAATAGCAGCTTCAGAAGACCCAGAACTCCCATCATTCAGTGACAGGAGAAATGCTACTGAGATTAAAATTTACATCTGTAAAATCTAATTTATTAAATTTCTATTTCATAATTAGTACAATATAATGGAGCCTCTTTTCCAACGATGAAACAAATGAACGCTGATCGTGTCAGGTTCACCCTGGTAAATCTGGAATGTAGATGTTTTTCTACATTGAAATAAAATAAACCAGTTTATCTTGTTGACTGTCATGCTTCATTTTTAGTGTCATTTTTTTCAGCAATGGCCTTTGACTATAGAAGCAATGTGGTCAGGTACTTCAACTAGGTTTGTGTTAATTGGTGTGGTCAGTATTTTTCCTAAAAATATAATATACGGGAAATTAACTTGGAATAAAATGTAATCCTCTACTCCAGTGTAATAAAGTGTTTTAACAATTTTTACATAATATGTCAAAGGATATTCAGAAAGCAGAAGTGTTTTCAGCATATGTCCAGCTCAATATCACAAAAGCGCAAATTTAAAATTTTCACGTTTTCATGCGATATCTAAAAATGGAGTTATCATTTTTATGACTACACTTACTATACTTTAGGGGGATAAAATCAAGTTTTTGAAACATATTCAGAACAGCTCATCTTGCAAACTCATTTTTCTCACTGACCCTGATATGCATCATGAGATATTAACAGACAGTATTTAAATAACACTTTTCTAGTCTTATCGACCAAAGTGGTTTTACACTACAAGCTACATTCAACCCCTCACACACACACCAATGTGTTACTTTCCATCCGTAGTTTTCTTCTACTTTAATTAAAGTTATATATAATGTAAACACTGATGTCGAACGTCTTTAAGTCCAGGATACTCAGCTGAAGAGCTTTACTACATTTATTTACGTTTAATTTGAGGCGTCGCTACATTAAACGTCTTCAGTGTTGCTCCAACGCTTCACGTTGCTCTGAAGACACATACTCACGGTCCTTTTGTGTGTTTGCCCCGTTAGCTGTGTTAGCTTTGGCAGCCAAACACAACACAGGACTCTGCTAGCAGCTAACTGCTAACAGCTAACTAGCACTCCTCCTCCCGGTAACAGCAGCCCCTCTCCCCGCCTTTCACGGACGCTAACACGAGGCCGGACAGCCGGCGTACCGCCACAGGGGACACTGACAACTGAGTCCAGCGTGGACACGGTTCTCAGTATCCTCAGAGGAGGAAAAACCCGACCGAGATCACACCCAGGGACGCTTCATTCAACGATAGCGGCACACTCACCGTTGACTGCATCTGCCCGGCGCCAACTGACAGCACACGTACGCACCGACACGTCATCACGTCGCTTTTAAAGGCGAGCTTGGAAGGCGTCGTCTTCCCGCCTCCTCCTCCATTTAAAACATGCGAGTACAGTTAGAGAGACCAGGCTGACTTTAGGTAGTAAAAATAAAGAAGGGAACTTAAGTTATTTGTTTGTTAACTGTAGTAGGCTGTAGTAGTGGTAGCACAATACAGTCATTGTGCAGTATATCGTAGTTGTTACTGTACAAGCAGTAGTAAAAGATGTAGTAATGGAAGGACTAAAGGTCGTGTGAGCAGCACTACTAATACTATCAGATTGTTGGAGTAGTAACCAGAAGTAGCCACACAGTAGCAGTAGTAGCAGTAGTAGTAGTAGTAATAGTAGTACTAGATGTAGTAGCAGTAGTAGTAATAGTAGTAGCAGTAGTAGTAGTAGTAGTGGTAGTAGCAGTAGTAATAGTAGTAGTAGTAGTGGTAGTAGCAGTAGTAATAGTAGTAGTAGTTGTAGTAGCAGTAGCAGTAGTAGTAATAGTAATAGTACCAGTAGTAGTAATAATAGTAGTAGTAGTAATGGTAGTAGAAGTAGTAATAGTAATTGTAGTAGCAGTAATAGTAGTAGTAGTAGCAGTAGTAGTAGTAGTAGTAGTAGCAGTAGCAGTAGTAGTAATAGTAATTGTAGTAGCAGTAATAGTAGTAGTAATAGTAGTAGTAATAGTAGTAGTATCAGTAGTAGTAGTAGTAACAGTAGTAGTAGTAGTAGTAGTAGTAATAGTAGTAGTAGCAGTAGTAGTAACAGTAGTAGTAGTAGTAGTAGTAGTAATAGTAGTAGTAACAGTAGCAGTAACAGTAGTAGTAATAGTAGTAGTAACAGTAGTAATAGTAGTAGTAGTTGAAGTAGTATCAGTAGTAGTAGTAGTAATAGTAGTAGTACCAGTAGTAGCAGTCATATTAGTAGTAGTAATGGTAGTAGAAGTAGTAATAGTAATTGTAGTAGCAGTAATAGTAGTAGTAGTAGCAGTAGTAGTAGTAGTAGTAGTAGTAGTAATAGTAATAGTAGCAGTAGTAGTAATAGTAGTAGTAGTAGTAGTAGTAGTAGCAGTAGTAGTAGTAGTAATAGTTGTAGTAGTAGTAGTAATAGTAGTAGTAATAGTAGTAGTAGTTGTAGTAGTAGTAGCAGTAGTAGTAGTAGTAATAGTAGTAGTAGTAGTAGTAATAGTATTAGCATATTAGTAGTAGTAGCAGTATCATTAGTAGAAACAATAGCAGTTGTAGCAGTAGTAGCGGCAGTGGTAGTAGTAGTAATAGTAATAGTAGCAGTAATAGTAGTAGTAATAGTAGTAGTAGTTGTAGTAGTAGTGGTAGTAGTAGTATTAGTAGCAGTAGTAATAGTAGTAGTAGGAGCAGTAGTAGTTGTAGTAACAGTAATAGTAGCAGTAGTAGTAGTAGTTTTTGTTGTAGTAGTAGTGGTAGTAGTAGTAGCAGTAGTAACAGTAGCAGTCATAATAGTGGTAGTAGCAGTATCAGTAGTAAAAGTAACACTAGTAGTAGTAGCATTAGAAGTCAAAGTAGTTGCCGTAATAGTAGAAGTAAATTAGCCGTAGTAGCGGCTGTCACATCAGCAGTAACTGAAGCAGTAACTGAAGCAGTATTAATACTACCAGTTAGCAGTATTAGCAGTAATGTCAGCAGTATTATCTGAGGTAGTACTACAGTACACACAGAGAAGATGGTGCTGAGCTGTGTTCATGACTTGAACTTGTTTTTCTTTTCATTTGTATTTATGTTGTTTTCATGAAACTAGTCCGTAAACTCTTCACCTGTTTATATTAGCATTCATTAATCCAGTGAACAGCGAGAGGACACACTGACACTTCAGTTCACTGACTGGCTGCGTCTCTGTTACAGTGTTTATCTCAAACTTCAAAGAGTTTAAAATTAAACTAAAAAATCTACCAGAGGGGTTCTGAGATCTCAGACCTGGAGCAGAAACTGAACCAGGTCTCAAACATTCAAAGCGCTAGTGGTACAAGTATCAGCACTATTAGCAGGACCAGTATCAGTTTGAAGCAGCAGGAGTTTTGGCATCATAGCTGTAGTACTAGTACTAGTACTACTACTAGACAGCCAGTACAAGTACTGTAGTAATACTAGCGTTAGTAGGAGTAGCACAGGTCATAAAGTCAAAACAATGAGAAAATGCAGCTTTTGCACAAATGAATTAAACTGTGAGCACTTGTTTATCAAGCTGTACTCATGCAAATCTTGGCTTACTAATTTCTTAATTTATCTAAAATTATATACGTGTGTGTGTGTATGTGCGTGTAGATACACTCCAGTACTGTATACACTGCACATTATACCTATATAAAAATGAAGTCTTTAAAAAGATGACATTTGATTGTGATGGTTTTCAGCAGTTATCACTCGTCCTGTCCAGATGAGCTGCCAAACTCGGTTTCCTGTCAGCGTAAGAAACAACAAGTAGCCACGATATATGACAACCCACTCAAAACATTTTTACCCCCATTCAAGAGAAAGTATCCCTCCCCCCAAATCCGGCAGCCCTGGCTCAAAGACATCTTGCATATGAATGATTGTTGTCATTGTTTTCCTCCGTGCACTTCATTTACAAGAACAGGTTGGATGAACGTTTTAATGATTTACCACAACATACTGCGGCTCACTGTGGTGTGTTTGTCTTCATCCTGATGAGATCAAACTGAGTGATGATGTGAGCCAGCAGAAATGTGACGGTAACATGAGGAAGCTAAAAACAGCCTTCATCCTCAGCGTGTGTCTGCCCATGAATCAAACACCTCTGCAGAGGAGCCATACAAGAAGAATAACACAGCTTTATTAAAATTTAATTTGGCTACATTTATTCGAGCATGGTCATTTCCAAGAGAAATTAAAAATTCAATAATAATACTTCAGACATTTCAGGAATTCCTTCATCATCATCATCATCATCATCGTCACCATCATCATCATCAGTCCTTTGTCACCTCTTCAGTGGGATGAATAAAGTGGATTTTCTTTCCTCTCAAAAATACAGTGTTTTCACAATAATCATTGTATCAAAAGTTCCCCGAATTTAGAATTTCCAGTAGTTTCAAAGGAAATAAAACAAACAAAAAACAAAATGAGAAATTGAAATCTTCCAAATACCATAAACGCTCTCTATTCATATTTTTGCTCCAATAGTCAATGACAGAATCATTTTTACTAAAATATATCTATTTGTGAGGAACTCTAATACTGTACACTACAGTATGAAATAAATAAAATTAGGAAATATAAAATGAGTCACATAAATAAAATGGTAAATTCTCAAATAAAAACAAATCAGAAAAAAAGAAATTTGTGTTGGAAAATTCAACAAAAACAAAAAATAATACTGACAAAAATATTGTAATGGAACAAAACCAACAAAAAATACAGAAAATTGCACAAACATGTAAACTAACAAACTGCCGTCTATCTATGCTAATACTGACGAATCAAAAACAGGATGAAATATTCATTTTAATACTGAAGCAGAGCAGAGAGGACGCGGGTGATGTACACTGTACAGGGATGGCACTTTGCAGAAACGCACAGGTGAAAAGGTTTGCATATAAGGCTTTCTCTGGAGAAAAACACACAAAAAAGGCTCTGTCCTTTTTTATTTTTATCTTTTTAAAACTGAGCCCTTTCATATTCCCGCTCCTTCCTCTCCTCTTAAGACTCACATCGACATTTCATTTTGAAAATCACACAGGTTTAAATGTTCCTTCACACATCGAAAAAAAAAAGAAAAAAAAGATCAGGAGGCCCAAAATCGTGT
The DNA here is from genome assembly GCA_016859345.1 of Istiophorus platypterus. Taxonomy (NCBI): domain Eukaryota; kingdom Metazoa; phylum Chordata; class Actinopteri; order Istiophoriformes; family Istiophoridae; genus Istiophorus; species Istiophorus platypterus. The sequence goes on along the minus strand of CM029122.1, from coordinate 341,936 downwards.
GGTTAGTTGGCAAAAAATAAAATGGGATGAAAATAAAAAATGTCACAGTCAATAAAACAAGACAAAAAATACAACAGTAACACTGACAGAATGTGACCAAGTATTCGAGGCTTCATTCCCTCTTTTTTTTTTTTAGTTAATTTTTTTTATTTTGTAGTGATTCGGGGAGTTGAGTGCAATTTCCTGATGTGGGGTTTTTAACACAACAAGACACAGGAAGTTAAGAACATTATAGCACCACACAGCTTTTAGGCCTTTATAATACTTTACATTAAAACAGCTTCACTTCATTTCATTATGATAATCATTATTACTTCTTCTTTTATCTTCTTTTATTTTTTTATTTTTTTTTGCATAATGTGGATTTTTAAACAATCCCACCCAGCTTCATGACATGGATGTTGACGGTCATTGTGTTGCATCTCCGGTTAGAGACTGTACAAAAATCATTTAGGGATCGGAGACAAAAGGAAAAGAAAAAAAAGCCCCCCTCCCAGTGGTATTAGTATTTTCTCTGGACCATCCCTTTTACGAAGAACTGATCCTATTTGTACCATAAATACACTCATGTTTCATTTCATTCAACTGATCAGTGGAACAAGTTGACAACATGTGATGCTGAACAGTAAAACTTTTATACGAAACATTTTAACACTGAGATACAGTAACGCTGAGCTGAAAGGATTAGTGGATTAATCACTTCTGAAATGTTAAGATTTCATGGTTTTCTTTGTCATACACAATAAAAAAAAACTGAGTCTGGGACTTTTGATCTCTGGGAAATTATAGATTTTTGCAATTTTTGCTCTTCTGTTGAAATTTTTTTTTTAGGCAAAACAAATAATCAACTAATCGTGAAAATAATATGCAGACCAATTTTTATCACATTTTAAAATTGTTTTTCCCAGATCAGATGTACATCTGGTAAAACCTTAAAAAAAGTCTGGTCACACCAGAAAATGTCAATCAGTGCCTCTGGCCGATGATGAAATGTTGGTTGTAGTGACCGTGGCGCAGTTTAACTCATAGGGCGACTCGATTAACTGCTCTACCTGGTGAGCTAACCCTTAGCACTAGTCAAAAAATTGAATGAAGCTGACACCGAACTTGCTAACGGTCAGTCAAAAAAGTCTTTAGCTCAGCTGCTATTGGAAAAAAGGTGTCAACAGTGTATAAACAGCAGTTTAAGTATTAGTTCATCCCCAACGCGGGATGAAGTCCACCTTTGGTGGCATCGACCGATTCCAGTGATTCGATTAGAATGAACATGAAACGTGACTGTTTTTAATGCTGGTGTGACCAAGTCTTAATACTGAAAACAAATTTACTGTTTGGTTTGGTTTTGTCTGCTTTGACAGTTAGTATGAGACTTTAGTCTTGTGTTACTTTTATTGACAAAATGTACACATTAAGTTCTGTAGGCAGTTTTACAGACAACATTTAGCTGCATGTTTTAAAAGTAGATTTTTGGTCACATCAAAGATTTTCACTTAGATATACGAAGTGATAAATGAGACTTATCACCATAAAGATTTACTCACAATGTGAGTTAAAAATGTTTGTTAACTAATATCTGTTGATGTTTTTCGTCCTAGTTCTATGTTTTAACCGGTTTGTGTCTTTTCTGCTGGTTCTTGATCAGGACCCAGACTTACTTTCTGACCGGGACAGGGTCTGAGTTATCTCTGTTGGAGTCTGAGCTGAGCCTGGTCTCTGTAATTTGTTGGCACAGACACAAAATAACAGTTTACAACTAGAAGCTGGAAACGTGGATGTGTTTTAGAGTAGTTCAGATTGAAGTGGTGTCATTGCTGAGTTACTAACGATCACAGTAATTTTTGTCAACAAACATTAGCATGAGCTTTGTCCAGCATGATAACTGAGGGTAAAAATCATCTTTTTGCTGAGTTAAAACGGGTTTAAAAAGGACTAATTTTATGTGGAATTCACGTGAGTGTCATTCGTAATGTTTGTGATAAAATCATCAATTTTACAGTTTTTAAAATTTCACATTCAGCAAAATTTTATGGGGAAAAATGACTTTACAGATTGTTTTTCAAATTTAGGGCTGTAAGAGTCTCAATAAATTCACATAAATGTTGATAACTTGTCCAATAATAGTTTCATGTGACCAGCTAATTTTTTGACCAAACAGTAGGAACCATATAAATCTAAGTTCATATATGTTCTTTACACTTTTCTACTCTCTGTTTTAATGCACAGAATAAAAATAATCAAACATAAAGTCAGGGTTGGATCAGTGAAAAAAGCCTCCTCTACTGTCCCAGAAAATTCCACTTGCTCCCTCCTGTCTGCCCACCCCCCATGCCTGATAATTTCTGTACAGCCCCTTAAAAACAGAGGATCTTCTTTCTGACACAGGAGAAACCGAATTGCGTCAACAGGACAAATGTTCAAAAGCTTTTTTTTTTTTTTTTTTTTTTTTGTGATTTTCTGGATCAGTCCTTCTGGTCCGACTTGCCGTCTGTCTTCCCTTCTCGCGAACTCTCGTCCATCAGCTGCATCATGTCTTTTCCCTCTTCATCCCTCGTTGAGTCCATCTGGGTCCTGCCGTAGCCTTCCTCCTCTTCCTCCTCCTCTTCCTCCTCTCCTTCCCTGAAACTTGCCTCCCGTCGGTCTGTCACTTCCTCGTACGGCTCGTTGTCTGCTTCCCTCTCCTCTCGTCCTCCTCCCTCGCCGACGTCCCTCAGGATTGCACCGCCCCCGCCGTCCTGCTGGTCCTCTGGGTCCGAAAATCCGAGCGGCCCCAGCCCCTGCAGGTAGGCCCTCCTCATCAGCAGCTCAGTGGGCTCCAGACCTCCTGCCGCCAAACCTCCCCCTCCTCCTCCGCCCTTGTCACGTGCCTCCCTCTCGGCCGCCTCACGCTCCTCGGCCTCCCTCTTGCAGTAGGAGTAGCGGTGGTTCATGTGCTGCGAGTACGAGCCCGAGTGCGAAAAGCGTTTGCCACACTTGTCGCACTGGTAGGGTTTCTCTCCAGAGTGCAGCCGCGAGTGCTCGATGAGATGGTGTTTGTGTTTGAAGGCCTTCTTACAGATCTGACACTGGTGAGGACGTTTCCCTGCAGAGACACAATGGACAGGAGGAGACAGAGTTAGGAGCACAAAAGCACGAAAATACAAAATATATATAAAATATAGAGACAAACAGCAGAGCTCCGGTCAAACAACATCATGCAAAATCAGCTCCCGCCTGATCAGTACAAGGAGAAACAAGCTGAAAATCAGATGCTTCATGTTCCTCGTAATTTGGGTTGAATTTACATTTTGTCTGTAAATAACGGCATTGCCCACACACACACACACATACACACACACACACACAAACACACACACACACACATGCAGAAACAATTTTCTCATGATTGACTTGAACTGAAAAGATTATTTTCTAAATTAATGAACAAGTTTCCTCAGTCTTCCTCAGTCAGACAAATCAAGAACGACACAAGTGAACTTGTGAAGGGCATTTTTCACAATTTTCTGACATTATATACAGAAAACATCGATCTATTAATTGATCGATAAAGTTTAAACCCTCAATTTTCCCTGTGATTTTCCTTAAATTCAAACATTTGGTCCATGTCAATTTACTTTCACCAAAGAAAGGAGAACACTGAGACCTCATCTTAAGGACCTCCATACTTGTAGCTTCAAACCCGATGAGTTCTACTTCAGGCTTCCTGGGTAATAATTATGGATAATTACAAGATCTTGTTTCTTATAATCACATGATCTGTAAATTGCATTTACCACACCTGTCAGTCAAACCTGCCAAATCTGTGTCATAATTACAAGAATTAAGTCATTTCTTTAATTCTTGTACCTATGACTTTCTTTTCTAGTAGTTATGACTTCTCTTGATCCAGTGGCAAGAAAGCATTTGGACCCCTCTGATCAAAATTTCTGTTATTCTGTATAGTTAATTGAGCAGAAGATGAACTGGTCTCAAAAAGACATAAAGGTAAAACGCTGTTTTAAACATTGTTCTGTACAATTTAAAATGAAAAAAGTAAAGGGTCACCAAACAAAAGTTTGAGCATCCCAAGAGATTTGAGCGCTCAGAAGTTTTACCGAGGTCTCTTAATCAGGAGATGTGGCTTGTTCACAGTTATGATTAGGAAAGAACAAGTGATTCAAATTTATAAATGCTCTAAAACCTCGTCCCAACACTCAGCAGCCATGGCTCCTCCAAGCAGCTGTCTTGACTCTGAACATTAAAATGAGAGCAGCAAAGGGTTGTAAGAAGATAGAAAATACTTTTCATGTTTTTCCTCAGTTCATGATGTAATTAAGAAATGGCAGTTAACAGTGATGGTGGTGGTCAAATTGAGGTCTGGAAGACCAAGAAAACCTTCAGAGAGAACCGCTCGTAGAACGATGGAGAGGCAAATCAAAACCTGTTTGACTTTAAAAGACCTTCAGGAAGATTCATCAGAAGAAAACCTTTCTTGCTTCCTCACCACAAACTCAGTGATTGACGATTGCAAAGGAAAATCTAAACAATTCTGATTCCTTTTGGAAACAAGTCTTGTAGACTGATGACGTTAAATAAAACTTTATGGTCACAATGAGCAAACATATTTTTGGAGCAAAAGGAGCAGAATTTCATGAGTAGAAAACCTCTCCAACTGTTCAGCCCCAGGGTGGATGGATCAGGCTTCGGGATTTTATTTCATCCAGTGGCACAGTGAACATTTCACTGGTAGATGGATTCAATTCAAAATTCAAACCAGTAAATTCCGGTACTAAATATCAAATCTAAAGAGGTGTAAGCTGAAGGTTTCACCTTGGTCCTCACAGCCCCAGGGCCTGACTATCATGGACCAAGAATCTCACAGAACTAGAAGCATTTTAAAGGAAGAATGGATGAAAATCCCCCGAAAAGGAAATGAAAGACTCTTAGCTGCTACAAAAACCATTTACAAGTTGTGGTACTTGCCAAAGGGGGGGGGGGGGTAGTAAGTACTGACCACGCAGGGGGCCCAAACTTATGTTTCAGGCCCCTTTTCGTTTTTGTTTTTTCAGAAGTGTAGAAGATGGAAATAAAAAAGCAATTATACCTAAAATATTAAAGAAATGTTTCATATTTAACTTTATTCCTGTTAGTGATCAGTTCATCTTCTAATCACTCAACTATTCACAGTAAGAGAGGGTTTGTATTCAGCCTTGTCTGATGAATGTCTAAGGACTGAAACATTATTAATGGTTAGTAAAAGTGACAGGATGCAGGAGTTTTCAGCTCTTTCATCAAACTGAAATAATAAATGTTCAAATTAATTTTTAGTATGAAGCTGCTAAAATAATAATAACAATAATAATAAACGAATCCTAATCTAAACTTTTTAAACCAAACTTTCAAACCTGCCATCTAACAGAGCTAATGTTAATGCCAAAATAAGACGCCTGGTTGATTTCTGTTGTCCATCTGTTGCCGTGACAACAGTGAAGCGGGGCGAAATGCCTGAGACGCCGTGAGGCAACGTGAACCTGTGACGGCCTGCAGCAAGCTGTGGTGACATCACAGCACCGGATTTAAACCTGAGGAGGAGCAGGATTCCTTCGCAGTCGTAACACCGCCCCACATCATCCAGACACACACACAACAACACACACTAACGTGCACACACTGCCGGATTTACTACGAGTCTGTACGAGCGGAAATTTCTTCCATCTGACTGAACAGGATGCTTCAGTCTGCTGCCAACGGACAGGCTGAATGCCATCCAAACACACGTCCCACGCACACATGGACCGAAAACACGGCTTCACCGCAACCATGCCAACGCACGCACACACACGCACACACACGCACACACACACACACACACACACACACACACACACACACACACACATACACACACATGCAGAAAAAACACACGTACATGCACACCTCAACACAAACGCACATGCAGGCAGATCGTAGCCACAAATAGACCTGGAATGCCTGTAACATCCACCATAGCTGGCATAGTTCACTGTAACAAACACACACACACACACACACACACAAACACACACACACACACACACACACTCTCACACACACTCTCACACACACTGTGGTGCATCAAAAATAACCGAGACGGCGGATTCCTGCTTTGAGTGATGGGGGGCAGACACAAACGAGGGATGATGCAACTGAGTGAAAGAGATGAAGGTAGAACGAGTCACAGGCTTAAAAAAGAATGGTCCTCAGGTAAGAACGGCGGTTTGAGGTATCAACCAAATGTCACTGAAATAAAAATCTAATAAAAATCTAAGTTTTAAAGCTCCTTTAGTGTTTTGGGGTTTTTCAGACTGCTAGGAGAGAACTACAAGTAAAATTCTATCTGGAGACAAATGTCAAAATGCTTTGAAATAATACAGCTCTAAATCAGCTAAAATCTGCACAAAATTTACCTATAAATTGTTTTTATAATGCCTGCATACTAACTCCAAAATACAAATTTATTTAGATGTTCCAAAACAAAGTAGTACTCAGGTAAGTTAAGTTAGTTTTTCCCATGGGCTTAAACACGAAAGCAAGAAAGATTAAATCCACGCTGACTCCAAACCATCAATTTAGTCAGACAATGTTTTGGCGCATTTCCCATTTTTTCAGATTTAACACTAAATTTTACTTTTACTTTTCATGTATATCAAATTTCTTCCTGATATTTTTGGTGTCTTAGGGGTCTCGAGGGATAAATCTCAATGTGTTCAAATGCTTTTTAACTGCACATGATGAATTTGTAGAGCTGGAGACATTAGAAGGTAGAGCAGAGTTTATTTGTCGATAAAATGTAAATATCGGACACTCAACATCCTTTACTGTCTCTTAGGTCTCTTTTGCCATCACGTTTTCCATGAGATTTTTACCACTGGATATTGTGTATTTATATTTGTCCAAAGAAAAGCTGAAGGCTGACAGGCACTACACCTGTGAGATATTTACAGGTGTATTTACATCACAAACTGTTTGTTTCCAGTTTAAAATTGGAAGAAATGGATGATGTCTCTGCTTTAATTAATATTTCCTTTTGATCTTTCCATACAGTCAGAGTACACATACATGCCCCAGCAGCAACACATGCAAACATGCACACCTCCTCCTCCTCCTCCTCCTCCACCTCCTCTCTCCATCTCTTTCTACACAAACACATCACAGTGTGAATGAAATGCCGGAGAAAATGTTGCTTATATTTGGGGCGCTGAATGTTTATGTAATCCTCTCCATATTAAATGATCCCTACCCCCTGCTGAAAAGAAAGGAACATGTTAAAGGCCATGGTTTACAGAGAACAAAACAGAAAAAATAACAGAGGAGAGAAAGAAAAACTACAAGTGGGGGAGCTACGTGACTAAAAAAAACGAACAAAAAAAAAAAACCAAAAAACAAAGGGGAGAGGATGAAATAAAAATCTGAAGACATAAGATATGAAGGGTAGGGGCACAAAAGCATTGGGGGTGGGGTAAAAAAGAAGTGTCCAAATGTTATATATACCTGTGTGCTCATATTTGTGTCTTAGGAGGGAACTGGTCTTCTGGAATGTTTTGTCGCACAAGTCACACGCGTACATACCACTTTCAGTCTTCTTAATCTTCTTCCTGGAGAGTAGCGAATCGCTGTCTGTCAGGTCGTCCAGGCCTGACAGATAGTCCACCGTCCCGTCCAGCAGGTCCCCCTGAGACACACACACATACACACACACACACACACACACACAAACACACGTCGTTTCAGTACGTCTGATAATCCCACACCTGTCGACTTCACACTCAGAGACACCTTCTGCTCCGAACCCCCCACCGCCACCATGATCCCAAGTCTGGACAGAGCTTAAAGGCCCAACCTGGGTAAGTCCCTTTCATCCAGGAGACACTTAAAAAAGGGGGAACATATAGGGGGGGGGGGTGTCTAATAAAGCTTTGGGACTCAAAAGTGAGGGATTTTGGTTAATGGAACCGAGCTGTGGCCATTTCTCTGAGAACAGAACTGATAAAACTAAGACTGCCATCACCAGAAAAAACCCTCTGTATATAATTGGATGTTAAAACTACCTTAATTCCCTTAAAACAATCTCACCAAGGTCCTTTAGAAGCTTTTCTGGATCTGTAGCTTTCAATGGTATTACTCAATCTTCCTCACCAGAAGGACTTGCCCAGTCATTAGTTTTAGAGACTGCAATTTCAAATGTCCTCTCCTCTGAGCATGTCTGACTTCTTGCCTAAGAGGACCTAAAGGTTAAGGCTGAGAGTAGACTCTTGAGCTTAAAAACCAGTAGTTGACCAGCCCACCAACCATAAACTGCCAATATCAAATATCTTTTGCTGCCCTTGTTTACTGTCGTCTCTCTACTACTGGCTTTTTAATTTAGGCAGAAAAGGCCAGAAAAAAAGGAAACAGCACTGGACAAAGAATTTAAATAGTAACATCTACAATTCATCGACAGCTAGGGGCCTCCATTTGCTGAATAAGATTGTGTGATATAATAAATCAAAAGCTCCAGGACAGCTAGAGATGGACCTTGTGGTGAGAATGGATTTTTTTACATACATTTTTTTACACTGATGTTTTCCTGGAAAATAACTTCATGTTCCGAGTGACTTTCCTCTCGCAGAACTAAAGGACCAAGTACCATGACACTGATTTACTGCCTCAAATCATACACGCCAGCTGGTTTTGTTGCAAGTCTACATGTCAGCAGCATCATGGTCCCCAAATCAAGATAAGGCAATGTCATGCTTCCCATATTGACATATGTCAGTTACCCATGAAACATCCTTGCGACTGGGCCCTGACTACTTCTCCTGTGTTTATAGTGCATCTGATGTATCCTATGGTTATCAATTGTTGAGAGGAGGCAGCAGGCCAGACTTACAAAGTTTGCGACTTCTTTCCTAACTGATTTCTTCTAGCCATGAAAGCCAACATTCCTGAGCATGAACCAAGAGGCTTTAACTGCCAAAACTAGGAACGCCATCCAGTAGCCATGAAGGGGGAATGGAGTTTTACAGCAAAAAAAGAGAGGAAGAACTCATCAGTTAAATCACCTGATAAGGTCATTGGTGAGAATTACAATCTAATGACCTTTGTCTGTCCATAGCGGCTGGTTGCCAACCTGACAATTTTTGGAAGGCCCTGAAAATCAATCCACTGTATTCTTTGTTAGGTTCGAGGATTAGTTTTACCTGGAAACCTGGTTTCCGTTGGTACTTTCTCCTCTGCTGCATTTCAGCAAATGTGGCTGCCCCAGTGGCATAGGTGTAGGCCATGTGGGGCAGGAAGCTCATGGGGTCGAGGCCAGGGTAGGGCCTTAGGCCTGGGATGGTGGCCTGGGCAGGTGGCATGAAAGTGGGTGGCGGAAACGCTCCGTGAGGTGGCAGGGAGGTGTAGACGGGACCGCCAGCAAAGGGATTAATCCCAAAGATAGGACTGGTGCTTTTCTCCAGCTGGTGGACAGTGTTCCCTCCACCATCAGAGCCCAGGACCTCCTTCTTAATATTGACGAGGTCTAAAGGCCCGGACCCCTGTTCTTGTCCTTGGGCCTCTCCGTTCTGCTCGATGATGAAACCGTTAGGTCTGGGTCGCTTCTCGCCTACAGTGACAAGCCTCTGTGCCATGTGTTTGGGTAGTGAAAGATCCAGTGGTATGTCCCCATGGGCATCCTCAGAAGCTAGGCTGTTTGGAGTGTAAGAGCTACTCTGAGAGTTTTTTGAGGAAGTAGAGGAGAGGTTGAGGGGTGATGGAGTGTTGCTCCTCAGGTGGTCCAAGGGGTCTAGTGGTTTGTCCCCTGTTGACTGCCTGTTGGCTGTAAACTGGTTGGCTTTTGTGAGTCTGTGGGAGGTGTCACCATTAGTGAAGCCTCCGTGTAAATCTATGGCAGGAAGTGACATCGGTGACCGGCTCAAGCTGTGCTTGTTGTCCGATCCACTGCGGTCAGGAGGGGGCGACTTTTTCCTCAGACTTCCTCCATGCTGGCTTTGGCTCTTCCACTGGGCAAACCACTCCTTCACAAACTCTTGAGGAAGGCCGACAGCGATTGAAATTTTGAGCAGTTCCTCTGAATTGGGCTCAGTGTTCATGGCAAAGTAGGCTTTGAGCACTGACACATGGTCCTTAAAGGGGTTGATAGGGCTGGTGGCCCGCTCATTACTGAGCAGCTCAGAGGCCATCGCCCCCCTGCGGCCAGCAGGATTGCTCTCAGCTGGCTGCAGAACCGCTTTGATCTCCTCGTTCATTTTGCACAGGTAACGCTCATGCTGATGCAGCGGGATTGGCCCAGGGAAAGTCTCCTTGCAGTACTGGCAGGAGAATGGCAGGAACTGGTTCTGGCCATCATGGGATTTCTCCTCCCTGCTGAGATCCACTGATAGGTTTGGTTTATCCTTCTTGACGTCCACCTGCCTCTTGGAGTCGTCAATCAGACTTTTGGCCTCGTTGACCTTCTCCAGTGTGTAGTCAATGATGCTTTTTGTGGGGCTGCTGTGGCCCACCACCTGGAAGCCGGCTTGGACCAGCTTCTGCTCCTCCATCTGGGCCCCCAGCTCCTTCATATAGGCTCGGAGCTTGGAGATCTCCTCTGGATTCCCATCCATCTTCTGCCTGCACACCGTGTTGTCCACGATCTGAAGCACCTTCTGAACTTCGCTCAGGTTGTTCCCAAGAGGCCCTGTGTAGCCCAGCAGAGGAAGGTCCAGCCCCATGCCTCCCATGTGTTGAAGGGGGCTCTGGGAGGAGCTGTGGATACCCAGGGGGCTTTCGCCACGGCCATTCAAATAAACCCCTGGTCCCCCAAACCTGTGCTGAGAGGCCAACAGCAGCCGATACTCATTGAAGTCCATGGGCTCGGCTTTGATGTCAAGCTGACCCTGCTGGTCCGGAGGGCAAAGCGGTCGCCCATTTTCCAGTTTGTGGCGGAGCTGGGCAAGGGCTGGGCTCCCTGGCGATGAGGTCATGGAGTTGGGGGACGAGCCAGGCTTGCTGTTGTTTCCGTTGCGTACTCGTCCATTGACGGCGATCAGGCCGATGCATTTCTTGCTGCTGATGTGAGAACTGTAGGAACCAGAGTGGGAGAACCGCTTCTTACAGTTGGAGCACTCGTACGGCTTCTCACCTGCAACGCAACATGAAAAATAGATTATTATTAACACCATTTTGTTTTGTGGTTCATTTAACACTTAGTGTTAGCAAGTTTGGACAGTTCATGCAGCTTTTGATAACCAGACCTACTTTTTTGTACCATTTGTATAGTTTTTTTCTAGAAGCCAACGAATCAGCCTGTCCTACCCCCTGTCTCAGTGATGTTTACGGGGCACTAATGTTCAACATGCAAGTAACATTTTAGCTCATTACAACTACAACCTTTATTCACAATTCAAATTAGGCTGCATTTTCTCAGCTGTCTGATAAAAGGCTTGTTGAATTAGAAAGAAATATTTTAGGCCCTGTTATTGGCATGACTAGCTTGTCAGTCTGTCCATCATTGAAATATCTCAACAACTTATGGATGGACAATTGTGGTATATGATTCAGACATTCAGGTCCCCTTCAGAATGAAATGTAACAGATTTTGTGATACTCATCTGGCAGTACTATAGGATCAAAGTTAAAATAAGGTTTTTGTTTTTTTAGTTACACTGTTATTGAGGTAAAGTGTTTACTGTCAAGATGCTGGCATATTTGTGAGACCGTACTCCTTCAAAAAAGCCAACAAATCTGCCAACACATTCAGTATTTGATTAACAGCATCAAAGTGATGTATAGAAGAATGACATGACATAAATCTAAAAACATGAGTCATTAGTATAACTGCAGAGGATCAGTTTCAGTGCTGCAAAGGAAAATGTGTTGAAAATTCATATTTTATCAAAATTCATTGTTAACTCTATTCAAAGAAAAGTTTTCAGTTGTTTCTATTTGTTCAGCTTTGATCTGGTCCACATGGCTGAATCACTCAGATATGAAACAGTTTGACTAACTTCAGAAAATGTCATGAGTCATTCAGCAGATAGGTGAAGAAGAGGCTTATGAAATGAAAGATATGGACTAGCAGTCTAAGTATCGGGGTAGGGACGACTCACCGCTGTGAATACGAAGATGCTCCTTCAGGTGGTGTTTGTATTTGAAGGCTTTTCCACACTCGCTGCACTTGAACTTGCGGTTTCCAACCTCTTCGTTCAGCAGTGGCGGCTGTAGAGAGAAAAAACAAAAAGTTTTCATGAGATGGAGTAAGAGTAGGAGTCGTGAGCAGGGAGGGAAGCAGATTACGCGGCTGTGGAACAGAAGCTGTCGGGGGAATTTAATAGTATTTAGTAAAGCAGATCTGATAGTGACAGAAAGATTCTCCTCGTAGCTTCTTAAACTCTTTTTATCTTCAACATATTCTGAGAAACAGTGTGGGCTGACTTTGTTCAGAGGTAACCGTTTCTCGTGTAGGTGCATTCCCACCATTTGAAATGCAAATAAAGAGATAAACAAACACAAGCAGTGTCGGGGGGAGACGTCGTTTCCCTCCACAGCAGTAAAAAGTTGATGCTTAGAGAGTGGGAGCTCAGAGTGTTCGATGAAATCCTTTCGTTTCAGACCAAGGAGGGAAGAGGAGCTCCAGACTGCACACAGCTCAGAGATGAAGATTCATTTCTGTTTATTTAACAGAATGAAAATGTTTGTGTCCTGTTGGGTTTGAATTCATAGTTAAAATCAAAGAAATTATGTGAAAAACAAGAATAGAAAATAACGACTAAAGCAAGATGAAAATACAGCCTGAAAGTAATTAGTCATTAGCTTGAACTAAATCATTTAAAATAATAGTCACGATATCAAAGACATAAATTTTTTAGTCTTTTTTAAAACACATTCTATTAAACATGCTGAGTCAGGGTGAAAAATAAGATATGAAATGATGAAACATATACTGTATGTAGCCATACCATGTATTTAGTACATACAGTATATACTGTTTTACAGTATATGCTATATTTATTGGTTTTTTTTAAATCAGATTTTGTTTCAAACCAAACTGTAGCTTCAGCTGAGAATATATAGTTCCTCAGTATTTTTAGACTAGAATGTGAGTGTTTGAGTCCCTGAGGTGCAGTTTACCATCTATAACTGACAGCTACAGTTTAAGACTCTTTAAAGGTTCCCCCCAACCGATAATCCCACTTTACTGTAAAATGAGAAAGACAGAGTCAAAGAGAGAAATCTGACTAACTTTTCTCCCAGAAAAAAAGGAAAGCTCCAAAGCAACAAAATATTCTACAGATTGTTGGTGGTTGGTGTAGGAGGGCCTGACTACAGCGCTGTCACTTTTTGTATTGTTCATCTAACTGTTCTTTTGAGCCAATCCCAGCTGACACTGGCTGAGTTGGGTTGCAACCTGGACAGGTTAGTGGTCTATCAAAGGGCCGCCACACAGAGACAAACACCTTCGCATCAGAGTGCTCAGAGGACCCCCCCAGCACAGGGAGAACAGAAAAGTCAGCATACAAAGGCTCCAGCCGAACCGGGGTTCTAACCCAGAACCTCCTCATTGGGAGACAAATTATTCCTCATCAACACAAATGAGCATAAAATTCTCACAGCACTGTATCATTAACTCCAATTTTCATATTAATTTAAATATAAAAAAAAGATTATTTATACTGTAGTCCAGTATTCCTGGAGCCAGATAAAAATGATCTTTGCTGGAGTGGGAGGCTCAAAAATCCTGGTTACAGCTCCGAGGTCTGACAAAACAGCTTTGAAGAGGAAAATTGGATGAAGGTTTGTAGAGGATACCCTCTCACAGACTATGCTACAGTAAGTATAAGGTAAGTATCGATTAAAGCTGTGGCTCCCAAATGAAATGCCTTAAAAACGGGCTACAGATTTGCTCGTTTCTGTCATTTGTTGTACATTTTTATATAGAGTTGCAAAACATTAAACAATTTAATAATCTACAATTTTATATTTCACATATAGAAATAAGCAGTAAGCATTAAAATCTCTATAAAAAATGCTAACTGGGCTGATGCGTGAAGAAACAAATGGGTGTGTTTCTCTGATATGGGACCATTATGTAACTTAGAGTAGCCTAAATACACCTGGAATAAATATCCTTGTATACTGCTGGTTTATGTTTATTAAAGTTTTTACACATGGGGCTCCTAATGAAAAAATGAAATGAAAAGACTCCTCAAACTGTTAATCTACTATCAGCCACCTATAGTGAGAAGGGGCCCTGGTTTAACAAGGTTTGGGAACCACTAGATTAAATAGCACTAAAAACGACATATTTTCTGATTGTACCAGCAGATTTACCAACTCTTTTCCCTGACATCTCTGATTGGGATGTGTGTTGACTTTCTGTCTGTGAGAAGCCATGACTCTCCTCTCAGAGTCTCTCTTTAACAGTTTGACGCAGAGGAAGTATACAAATAAACAAGCACTTAAAGTCATTTGAGGATTATGATTCTTTAAACCAGCAGGGAAAAGACCATCTGCTCCTGGTTAAACCGGTGAGGGGTGTTAGTCTGGGGTGGGGTGGGTGGGGGGGGGCAGGTATGAAAGGAGGGAGCTGGTGCTTCTGTGATGTGATGTGAGGAGGTCTGAAGCTGTCAGGCTTAACTCAGGAAATCTCATTATGATCACAGTGTAATTGGAAAATTGAATGATTCACTGCTTAGTTACCGAGTCTAATGTGAATTTTGGATCATGAGGGGCAGCAAACAGGCGTGTGCGGGAAACATTTAACACCAGCTTATTATTAGATTACTACTTAACACCCTTAACTATATTTACACATTGTAGAAAATGACACAGTGTGTGATATTTACAGTTAATGGTCCAGAAATAAAAAGAGAAAACAGGATATGTGTTTCACTATTAGTAGTAATTTTTAATAAAAAATCCGTCCTAGTTTCAGTTCCATCAACAGCTGATGTAGAAAGTCAGATGGCCCGGGGAAGTCAATATGCTTGCCCATCCCATGCACGTAGCACTGAAGGCAGCAGCTTGAGGTGGGGGTGGGGGTACAAAAAAATGCAGCTGCTAATGAGCTCAACATAAAACATTAAACATAAAAGCTCCAAAAATCTGGTCCTCACTGACGAGTCCAGACTGGGAATCTGGACAGACTGGGAGAACTGGTTCAGAAATTTGGGACTTGGCCACAATCTAAAATTCAGCCTGAATTTTATCAAAATTGAAAGTTTAAACTTTACTTTTTTTTTTAAATACAGTCCTTTAAATTCTGTTTGTACCACAGCCCAACTGATACACACTTTTAAGGCTGGTAGATTTTCCTCAGTAATAATAATACTGTAGATCCCTTAGTATTTTTTTTATCATTACTATCAGTTTTGTGTGTATGTGCAAAATAAATAATAAGGGGGATATATGATAGATGAAAAATCTGATTTTTCAACTACATTAGTTAGTTGCAGCTCTACAGTATTTGTAGGGCTGATTTTGTTTATTATTGATTAATCCACTGATTATTTCTTGATTATTAATTAACTGTAATGTCAAAGTCCAAGTTGATGACTGATGGTTTAAAACCCAAAGAGATTTAGTTTACACTGATATGTTACAAAGGAAGGCAGCAATTCTGCACACTAGTTTGGAGCATTTTGGGTTGAAAAATTACTGAAAAAATTAATCAATTATCAGTTGTTTTATTTTTTTTGTCAGATTACTAATTAATCCATCAGCACCAGGGCACCTTGTCAGGTCTGTTTATAGTCCTAAAATGGTTGTTAGAAACCAACAGTATCCTACAGTATTTACCGGATTGAGACTTGATTGTTACACATTTTAGTGAACATCAATGACATGGAGTTCCCCGTGGCTCTATACTTGGTCCTCTTTATTTCAACACTGATAAACTCATAGATTATGGAAAATGACAAATTATGAGATTGAGGTTGAACGAACGTTCATTTTTTGACAAAGCTCTAAAGTTTTAACATTTAAAATATCTTGTTTTTGGTTTTAATCCTGCAGCATTTGACATTTCACCTGACATGTTATTCACCAAACAGTTAATGGTTGACTTTAGAAAAGAATTTTTAAATTATTCTGTGAATAATTGTTAGTTGCAGTCCGACATATTTTTACCATCATCATCATTTTAAGCCTTTTAAATGTTGTGTCCCTTTTTATTTTGCATTGCATTTTATATAAGCCATGTGTTTTTATTTCTTATCTAAAGCACTTGAAAATAGTTGTTGCCTTTACAGACTAATATTGTTAGTCCATACTTTGTTCAAAACCACAGAACGTTATTCCTAAATCAACGAAATCTGACTGACTGAATTTTGAGGAAATGTGCCTAAAATAATGCACATCACATGTAGACTTTTCTCACATGATAAAGTCTTTGATTTATACCAAACTAAAGGGAAATTTCAAGCGAAAATCGTGAACTTAAATTAGCAAAATTAACAAATAACAAAACTTCAGGTGACACCTGACTCATTCATCTGTTTATTATTATGGGACTGGGCTCTTAAAAAGAACCATGAATTAAATGAAAATGAAAAGAGAAGGTGGCGGGTTTGTGCAGGTGTGTTTTACCTGGTCTCTCGGGGGTTTGTGCGTTGTCATGTGACGCTCCAGCTGTGTGCGGTGGCTGAAGGTGTCAGCACACAGCGGGCAGGTGAGGTTCTCCTCGTTCTTCTCGTGACGATATTTGATGTGTTCCTTCAGAGACGTCAGACGTTTGTAGCCGCGGTCACAGTATGGACAGGTAAGCAGCTGGGCGAAGTCGTCGGGAGTGCCGGGTGGCAGGTCTGCAGCCAAAAAGACAGAGGTCAAATGTCACGTAATGGAGGCTAATGCTGACATTGAAACTTTAAGGCAAAAAAAAAAAAAAAAAAAAAAAGAAAATACAAGAACTAAAATACAACCATTCATTCACAAGGATTTTTTTCTATGAATTTGCAGGATTTTATGACTTAATTCACTTTTTTGTTTGTCTGATCTTTTTATGATCCCCTACAGCTACTGCAATACGTCATTAAAGTTCCTTTTTTTCAAACTTTTTTTTTAAAACAGTTACTGAGATACATGACGTACCGTGTTTGTTAGTTTGTCATATTTTTATTATCCATTAAGGAGCTTGGAGCTTGTCAGTTTCCTTCAGAACTTTGCTCTGTCCCATCATGACCTTTCTCATGTCTCAGTATAAGAGGAAAGAGTTGTGTGTTAAATTGCTGCCCTAGAAACACTGAAGGTCTTGTCTTTTTACTGAGTCACAGGGCCATGAGGACTTGACACTAGAAACATGTACTCTTGTCAGCATTTAAAACAAAGTGATATTTAATAAGAGAATAATGCTTGATCTGCATAAAAAATGGCAGAGAGAACTAAAGAGGAGCCAGAACAGAGCCTTGTGTACAACTTTACTAACTCTCTTTTTGAGACTTTGTGAATGCTTCTCTCCACTGTCTTGTGGAGTACTGCAGGGCTTAGTTCTAGGGCCTCATGTTATTCTCTTTATATTTGCTTCCCTTTGGGATAGATTATAAACAGATTTACTATTGCATATCATTAATATCCTGTATGATATACTTAATATTTATTACGCTTAAATTACAGGTCGTTGTGTATTTTCTTGTGTACTCTGCATTTGTATTATGAATTGTTGGATGTATGTATTTTCCATCCCCTTGCTTCCTTTAATTACACAGTACAGTACAGTTTTGAAGTAATGAAAGGTAATGAAGTCCACAGTTTTCACTATTATCACACAGTGTTTTGTTAAATGGCCCACTGCTATTACCCACCAATCATGACCCAACACTTTTCTTGGTCCCAATGTGACCTTCATGTGGGAAGATTCTTTTTCCCTTTTATCAGTCCATTGGTTTGTCTGTTTTACATGGAGCTCAGTATTTGGGAGGTTCCTCCACTTACCGTGCTCGCTCTCATCCTGACCGATGGCCTCTGGGGTGCCCAGCCTCGTCACCTCCTCTGGGGCTTCAGGGTAAATAATGGCAGTGTCGCTGCGTTGCAGGTACTCAGCGATGGTCGCAGGGTGACCATCGCCCTCCTCCAGTTTACGTTTCAGAAAGTACTCATCCAGATCAGAGACACCTTCCAGTCGTCTCACTGAGCACAGGAAACAAAAAAGGAGATGAGTTCAGAGAGGCAAGACTTTGACAACAGCAAACTGTTTTGTTATCATTTAAAATAGTCCTGTGTTTAATAAGAGAAAGACTGGTCAGAAACATGAGGCAGTGGCATATGAAACATAATCATAGGGAAAATGACCTAAGGAGGAATTCAAATTATGTATTACAAGTACAGAAATATATCTCCAACAGTAAAAGAAAAAAAGGATAAAAAAAACTCGTGGTATTGTCTATTGTACTGTATCAGATTAGTGAAAGTGTAAAAAAAGATGGAGATTGATATTAATAACAGGGAAAAATACAGTGTAATTTATACATGTGATACCTTACTACATGCAAGGAAAACAATTTAACATATGCGGAAATGAAAATTTTCAATATTAATCAATGAATGAATTAATCTGTAGTTTCATTACTGAGAATTTCTTGTGAGAAAATGAATAGAGTAAGTTAAAAAAAGAATTATAGTATCACATTATAATATTATAATATAACTGACACTGGTTGCCATGGAGTGAACTGCAGTCAGCTTCCTGGTACATTCTCGGTATTGGCTAAAATGCTGACGTGACGTAGACGAGACTGAATGTGATCGACTGCAACTTGATGATATGAGCGACAACTGAAGTCACACTATTATTAGAGACTTCAGGCTATATTTGCCTCTCCAGTGCTGGAACAGCATTAAATTTCTTTTTTTTTAATTTTTGAATAGGATTTATTGAACATAATTGTCATTAGCTTGCTAGCTAGCACAATGCAGCCCAGTAACATTGAAGTGATCCATTATAGACAATGGAGAAGTCATTGGACAATAAAAAAAAGTAATTCATACTTCTAAATTGCTTTGCATTCTTACACTTAGTAGTAGTATATAAATTGCATTTAATAAAATTTTAAAACAGTATCAGGTCAAAATCATGAGAAGATAAAAATACAATTTTAATTCAGAATTATGACACAGGAATTTAGTGTTGATAAATCATCTTCTAATTTGAGTGTGAATTTATTTTATTTTGTGAACTGATCACTGTTGACTTTTCTCAGCTTGACCAGGCTTCCGTTCTCCTGACTGACAGAGCTGCATGATGAGCATCAGTATCTGTTATCACTTAACCGGGCCAGCCAGGTCCCCATGCTGGGGGGGGTCCCCTCTCATCCATTGCCCTCACATGTGAGCGTATGCACATGGTTATCATATATTCACCTGTACCGTTTCCTACAGCGTGCAGTGACACCTCTGTGCCGAGAGGCTCAAACTCATCCTTCCTGTCATCTGTTAGAAAAAAGACAGAGAAATTGATTTATTCACCTCGTCCCGCTGAGAGGTCTGTTGGAGGTTTCTGGATACTCAGAGGTCTGAGCGCTCAGTGCTGCAGGCGGGTCAGCTGGATTCCTCCCTGACAGAATCACAATCTGAAGGTATTTTCCACATAATGAGTGAACCTACAACTGTGGCCTATTGTGTTTGTTCCTCCTGGGCCTCCTCATGTGACTCCTCAATGGGAGTCACAAGTATCATAAGCTTCATTCAGCCCTTCAAAGGAGGGACACACCTCCCCCTTCTCCTCCCTGTTCTTCCCCCATAACAACGGGAAGAGGGGAGGAAGAGCATTTCCTCCCCCACCATTCCATTACCCAGGGGGAAGAAGGAAGAATAAATAAATATGAAATTGTATCACAGTAATTACAACACAAAAACTACGTTAAAGCGGAAGGAAATTGAAAATAGGTCATTAAGTTTCCTCACCCATCAATTTTACAAACAAATGCTAAAATGAAAACTGTGTTCGGATCAGGGCGCAACGGACTCAGGCAGCGCTCCGTTTAACGATACAAGTGAAATATATCATTGATACGAACACGGGGGATCGAGTAGAAAGCGATCAAACTGAAGCTGAGTAAAGTTCTGAAGGAGCAGAGAGTTCAGGCAGAGATGGGTTTGGAGAATCTGCCCTTTTGTTAAAGTGAAATATTCTAAACATTATCAAAGAGAAGGTGTTCTACATCTGATGAGGGCCAAATAAAAATGAGAATCTTTAATTACTTCAAATCTTGTTCTAGTCTGTATGAAAGGAGAGACTCTCGTTTCACAAGTGAACAGAGCTTCAGCGCTTCCTCACTGATTTGTTCTCTTAACAGAAATATAATAGATGTCGTCCAGCATTATAACCACTGGTCAGATAACACAGTGGACTGTCCTTGATCTGGATGTATGAAGTCAAAACTATGCCAAAAAAACAAAGAAAGACGGAGGAATCCGTCCTCAGGATGAAGTTTTCAGTTCAGTGTCTGTTTATGGGTCCGTGGCCTGAACTCCTGCTTCTCCTCTGTCTGTTTTCACCCACTCCTCCTCATGTTGTCGTTGTTGTAGAGGGTAAAATGGAGGCTCTTTGTGTTTTCTTTCCTCTTTTTTTCTTTCCTCGAGAGACAAGATGGAGGTGACGGCAGAATAATGAGGTTTTCACTTCTGTTTGTGGTTCAAATGTTTCTCTGAGTCAACAGCTGCTGCTTCTTCCTTTCCTCTTTCTGTCTGTTTTTACTCCATTTCCCTTTCTTGTCATTTCTTTCTTTCTTTTCTTGCTTTTATTGTGCATTATTTTCTTTAATTTTCTCTCCTCCGATTGTTTCTTCTTCTTTCTCCCTTCCCTTTCCTTCTTTCCTGCTTTCATCTGCTATTTCTGTAGTCTCTTTTCTTAGTGTTTCTCTCTCCTGTCTTTCTTTCCTTCTTTCTGCCAGTTCTCCCTTCTCCTAAACCAGCCTTTATCTTTCCTTCATTTCCTCTGCTTCTTCCCACATTTCTATCTTCCTTTCACATTGTATCTTTCCTCATTTCTTTCTCCCCTTTTGCTTCATTCGTTCTTCCATTATTTCATTTCATTTTTTCCCCCTCTCTTTCTTCCACTGCTGTGTTTTCTCTTTCCTCCCCACATTCCCTTCTTTCTCTCCCTCTCTCTGAGGTTTTTTTAGTGGTTCTCAGCTGTGAGTCTGGTTTAGTTCTAGATGTCATAGTAGCAGCGTCAGTTCAGTGAGTTTCTTCACCCGGAGGTGTTGTTTGTACTCGAGAATATCGCTCAGAGATGCCATCTGTCCTTGGAGGAGACGAACAATTGCCCTGTGAAGGCGGCACTCGCACCGACAGATTCCTTCTTCGGGATTCAGTGGAGATTTAACCTGCCACTATCCTCGAGTTGCTCTCGTTTCATTTCTAATAACGGTGCGCAGCGGTCCAGGCTACCGGTCCAGAGAGACCCTCCACAGACAAAAGACAAACACCGCTCCGGTGCATTGTGAGAAATAAAGGATGGAGTGTTCTGGGGTTCGGAGTCTGTTTCGGACTTGAATGTTGTTTCATGAATCGACTGAAACTAGGAAATGAGCCATTTCATCCTTAAAGTCACTCTGCCCGTGTAGACGTTTCTTGCAGCGTCTTCTCAGATCGTACCAGATATGATTTGAATAGCTGTGCTTTTTATTGTGCTTGTCTGCATTCTTTGCCTTTTTTATTTCAGGTTTAGAAGAATCCAGAACGTTCTTACTTGAGGCCTTATGAGTCTCCACAGCCTGATACTCACACTTCCACTCCTTTTAAATAAAACTTTCTCCTAAGAACATAGACTGAGTGAAGCAGCTGTTGACATGACAGTGTTCACTCTGATGATCCCGACGAAGGCGACGCAATGGTGATGCAACCCAACATGATGGCGACGCGACAACTTTAACCCTTTCTGCATGTTCGTTCAGTAATTTTTATGCTGTTGCATAGTTTAAATGGGATGAATTTTTTGCAGTGCCTCGGGTTCAGTCGGGTCATTAGCGCTGATAGATGGACGCTGTCGTCTGTTTGTTAAAGCGTCTGTCTCAGCTGACGTCTCACTGTGCTCTGTATCTGTCGCTTCGCTAGCTTTATTATACATGCAAATGGCCGCCATAAAGCTCCAGATTTCATTTAGCTGTTAATGAGTCCCACTCCCCCAAACGAGTCTGTTTGAATCCTAATTAAAAGTATTTGTCTTTGTGGCTCCTCTGACACCAACTGTCCTTTCAGCAGCATCGACTTCATCACCTGCTGCTCGCCGGACATTTATCCTCATTTTGTCATGATAAATTACATCTTTCATTGATGTAAGTACAAGAAGCTGGGGAGCGAGACATCACCTGAACCTGACCCGAAATATCAAAAATTCCCTCTTTACCTTCGGGCACCGTTTGTTCAACCAGGTGGGAGCCAGGAGTTTAGAAATCCTGAGCTCTGGGTAGAGATGCAACAATTAGTCAATTAACCCATTAGTCCTTTGATAGAAATTAATTGAGCAACTATTTTGATAATCAATTACAATAATTATAAATACCTGGATCTTGGTCTTAAATTGTAGTAAACTGAATATTTGAGGGTTGATCAGACGAAACAAGTAATTTCTTCGCGTCACTTTAGGATATTGTGATGAGCATTTTTCAGTGTTTTCTAATGTTTGATTGTTTTCTTGATTAATCGACTAATCAAGAAAACAACCAGCAGAATAATGTTTAATGTATGTAGTTGCACCAATACCTCCAATGTCTGACATTGGCCCTTCCCTCCTCAAACACATTTAATGAGACCTGAAAAGATTCAATTAAATAGTCTATTTATTAGTTTATTTATCCGAATTTAATTCTTTTAATCTTTCTATTAAATTCCTTCATAATATTCTTTGTTAACTTCAAAAGAGCTACTGGTCTGAAAGCTATTTTCCTTCTTCTGGTACAAACTATTTCCGTGAGAAAAAAAAATTGTAAAATTGTATTTATTCATACATTTATTAAATTTAAAAAAATGTCAACATTCACTTTTAAAAAGCGTAATTTTTTACTTTATTTGATAAAATTGAAACTGCACCTCAGGTCCGAACCGCCCCAGTAATATAATATATATAATGTAAAATATTCAATAATTTTAGCTCAAAGGACTACTTATTAGCTTATGGACTAACCCGACCAATTCCATTTACTGAAGGAAGACCATGAGGTGCAGTTAAAAGCTCTGGGTAGGTCAGAAGCAATCTGATATTTACGGGCTTGAACTAATCTCTGGGTTTTCAGACAAAACGAGACATCTGAAGACATCACCTTGGACTCTAGGATGGACATTTTTCACTATTAATTGACAAAGCAGTTAATCAGGTAATTAATAAAATAACTGTTAGGTTAATCAGTAATGAAAATAATTGCTAGTTTATGAAGAACATGAGGGAAAAACTCCTCCTATCAAGTCTTTTTTTTTTTCATTTTTAAGCCCTGAAATCTTGGTTTTTACTAAAACACTGAAAAAACATCTTGTCCGGAACCACCTTGATAGTCTTTGTTGCACTGATCAATCTTATTCTGTTTCCCATCAAAATAATGTCTTGATTAAAGTCTTGGAAAGATGCTGAAAAAGACTCTTGGAGTCAACACCAGACAAAAATATCTTGATGACGGTTCTGCAGCACAGCCAGAATCCTTCAAATGTGACCACGAGAGCCAGAGCTGATTGTGTTCTGGTCCAGATGAGATGTCTTTAGTTAACAGATTCGAAACGTTTACAGCTCCATGACGATGGGGCATCTTCATCTGGCAACATGACGCATCTTTTAGTTCCCTAGAACCTTTGAGTGGATGTTGATGTGAACGGGGTCTCTGACTATCTTGAGGCGCACTCTGTAAATTAAACTCTTTGTGATTCTCGTCCGGACGGCGCTGTGTCTTACCGTTGCCGTTCAGGCGTCCGTCGGTGTCGTCTCCCAGTCTCCAGCTGTGGTGGCGGTTATGCGGCACCTCCCGGGTCTCTGAGCCCTCCTGGCCCTGGTATGACAGCAGGGCGTGGGCCGGCCGGGGCGACGCCTCCATCGGGGGCACACTGGCCGGGCTGCCCGCCTCTTCATCCTCCCCTCCTCCTCCTCTTCCGTTGGTAAGGCCGTTGTCCTCCGAGACCAGCGGCCTGTCGTCCTCGTCCGTCTCCGAACCTGCCTCCACCACATTCTCATAGCTCAGCACTGCAACACAAACACAACACCGGTAGGCATGTTAGGTTTCAATAACAATAACATCCGGGCCGAGACCGGGAGGAAGACACATTTCTGGACTGAGAGGGTTTTTTTTCTGTCAGGCTCAGACTCTCAGGGGACCAAAGGCTGTAAATGTCCGATGCCTAAACATAAACCCGGTTCAGAGCAGGACAGAGCGGGTGAACTCCGATCCATCACCCAGGAGAAACTACTAGGCCCACACAGTGAAAATACGAGAGAAAGAGTTAAACTGTTTTACAGTATGGCGAATATCAAGCTCTGGCCAGCGGCCGCTGTCTCGTTCGGTCAGTCTGAACAAAGCCTGAAGCGTAAAAGCAACAGTGCGGGTTTTTACCGGTTTTTGCCACAAAGTGAAGTGTATTTTCTTCAGTTAAAAGTACGCACTTCTGTAAAGCGTACACAAGTAAATGGGAGGTTAAATTCACAAAGGGTGGAAGAGAGCAGCGTGTGGATTCTTGCCACCATCTTCCTCTGGAAAACACCTTCACTGTAAGACGGATAAATTATTTCATCATGATGGTTTAAGAACGGCAGGTTACCAGGTTTTTAATGTTCACAAACACAAATGCTCAGCTCTGCGCCTCGAGTGTAATGTTGATACAGATATGAAGCGGGTCCATGTTAAACCTGCCTACACTGTGATGGAGGTGAAGTACAGAGGGGGAGGTGGGGGGAGGACAGGGGGAGGAGGAGTAACAGCAGACAGTAAAGCACCATGACATCATGGGAACCGGCAAGCAGGGCCTGGAGTCGGCCAGAAAAGGGAACAATTTTCAGCTTCATTTTCACTTTAGTGTATGCCTAATAAAGCAATATTTCGACAAGCTCTCATGCGTCTTATCTGAGGAGGCGGCTGCCAGCTCAGGAGCGAGTGGGAAGTGAAGTGAAGCTTTTTCTCCTCCAGGGATTTTATCTGCTGCCAGTTTTCCAAACCGTAAACCTTTACGTCCGAGCCGTGCAGGTTCCCAGGGAGGAGAAAATAAAATACTGCTTCTCAGGGGTTTTTTCTCTTCCCCTTCGGGTACATGGAGATTAGTCCGTGCATATCTGTTCATAATATGATCTTTGTCTGCCTATGAGCTGCGGCACTTGCCTCCCGGACAACTGCGCAACAGGTGCAAATTAAAAAGGGGAGCCACGGTGGGCCGGGCCGAAATCTGCTGACCTGGGCTGAATACCAAGAGCAGGGGCGGGGGTGGAGGGCGTGGGACAAAACCGGCTTTAATAAGAGGTGTGACCACCAGGATTTAGGGGGAGTTCAGACAGGGTAATGCCCTCTGTGATCAAAAAAAAAAAAGAAAAGAGGGAGAAAAGAAAGAGCTGAAAAATGAGACGTGAATGCTTGTTGTGTGGTCTAAGGTATATGTTGGGGTATAATATGATCTCACTCAACGACTTAGCCCCCCCACCAAATCCCCCGACCTCCCCCGCTACACCCTCCGCTTTTGTGGTTTTTGCCTTTTGGCTGGAAGAAGAAAGATTCACATCTTGCTGCCGTTCGGTTCGCCCACAACATTCACGCAGTATTAATATTAATAAAGTTCGACACACCGCATGACTGGTCCGGGCCGAACGTGAACGGAAATTTAAAGTTGAACCAGCACCAATGGGAACCGGGCGTATAAAACGTGCCTTTGTAACAAGTACAAGAAGAACGAATGCAACCTGCAAAAAACATGCAACACAAGCTTTGGAAGCAGGAAAACGAACAAAAGAAACATGAAGAGAGGCGGACACTTTTCTAACTAAAAAACAGCCGCAAACACCAGCAAGACTGAAAGAGCTCCAATGCAAACACGAAGGAAGTGGAGCGAAAAAAAAAACAAGAAAGGAACATGCACACAAATTTGAAAATACACAAACACAACATTGTTTCACTGCCCAAAAATTCAACCAATCAAACCATGACGTCCTGGTTTCCCATTTCACCAAACTTTATTAAGGTGACACAAGACAAACATGATCAATACTTTAATTTAAACACACTGAAAACCCTCAAATATAAAAGACAACATACAAGCAACTGCCATGAAAACACCAGTTTGCAGCTTTTAGCACTAAAGAAACCAATCAGCTGCTACCTTGGTGACCTCTGAGCGTCGAGCCACCAAAGATCGATCAATCGGCTCGTAGCATCTGAGCGACCGATGACCAACAATCAACCGAGGCTGCGCCGTAAATAATGAAGTGTGTCCACGCACGTCTCCGTCCAGTGACCGAAAACATGGCATCTATGTCCAGACTACACTCAGAAGTTTGACTTCTATTCAAGTATCTTTATTGTTGAATGTACATTTAATGCTATAGTCTCAGAATCATGTTTGTCCAATATATGTTTTTGTCCTGCTTATACACATGTTTACTACATATTCTATATATATATATAAATATTATGTTGGTTTTAAATAGATATTAAAAAACCCCGAATGCATCCAGTGAGTAAAAACATGGTCGATCCAGCTGTCAGACTAGTGTAGTGAAGCAAAAAGGCACCTGTTGCTCTGAAAGGAGAATAAAGAAGCAGAAAACGGAGAAAACTTGAATGAAGTCATTTGTAAATCTCTGCTTCGGTGTGGCTCATTTTGTCTGTTCTTTACTCTTTAGGCCGCGTTTTTTAACTTCATTCCTATGCTTCCTCCTGTTCGTAAATCGTCCCCGACGAACATGGCAGGGAAATGTACGACCGCGAATGTTAGGGTTAGTGTTACAGAGGACCAACTGGACGGAAACCACAGGATCACTTCTGCTCTCACAAAACAGAACTCGAGTGGCAGTCGCGGGAGAATTCCACCTTAAAACTGCAGCAGCCTGGACGGCGGCTCTTCAGTTTAATGGAGCAGGTTGTGAGTTCAGTTCGTGTGCGTCTCTGCACCGTGATTGGTCGGTCGGCGTGTTGGTGGGCAGCAGTGACCTCCCAAACAAAAGCCATTCACGGCACTGTTTGCCTGGCGGGTCACATGACTGTGGCAGAGTGGCAGATGTCACCGGGGGCAACGCAGCCGGCCCCTCTGAAAACACTGCCATCCACCATTTTGTCCCTCGCATGAGCGCACGCCTTCGGTTCAAACCGTTGCTCCACGCTCAAGCCGCAGGAAGAAAGACAGTTTTTCTCGTCCCGTGCCGACATGTCCGCCGGAGCGCGCTCATCGCCACCGACTCGCCGCTCCGGCATTGTTTGCCTTCGCCGCTGCGACCTGCTAATCTCACAGAGCTCTATTGTCTGCGGCCGTCACCTCTGCAGCCGTCCGTCCTTTGTGTCCATTCAGGGAGTCGAGGACAAAGCAGCGACAACACATCGCAGGGCATCACCCCCCGAGCCCTCCTCCCCCTCTAACCGGGGCATTTTACAAAGACACATTAATCTTCTCCCTCTCCTCTCCTCTCCTCCGTCCTCCCCCTCCTCCCTCTCCGCCTCCTTTCGTCATCCTCTGCTCAAACATTTTGTCGGACTCTGGAAGGAAGAACGGACTTGGGTTTTTAAGGCAAACAAATGCCTCCAGCTGTTTCTGAGGGGGGAGTGCGAGGGGTGAGGCTGAGGGGGGAGGAAGGGGCGAGTTTCCGGGCAGGTGGTCATGAGAAGGTATGTTACATGGATCAGACCGAACACTGGGTTGTGTTTCCCAACTGTTTTTTTTCAGGCTTGGGGGCTCGAGTGCAGGTGCTGCAGCCAAGAGACGGAACGATAGAAAGAAAAAGGAGGAAACCCTCGTCTTTTCCCTCCAGTTTTTATCCTTTCGTCATTCTGGCTCTGAGAGACTCCCTGAGAGAATCTGAAAGGTCGTAATATACACAGACACAGACCTGGTAACATGAACGCAGACAAAAAAACACAAACTCCATAACAATGGGCATGACGGCGAATAAAATGAACGCCAGCATCGACATTACACACGAGGAACAAGAACGAACGCGAACCCCAAAAGACCCAACCTCAAAAAATGACAAACAAACAAGAAACAGGAAATTCAGACATGACCAAGGAGGTAGAAAGAAATCTGCCTGCTCATGAATCTTTGTTTATAATTGAGTCAAGTTTTTAGAGTAACTATCTCCGATTATATCAATAGATCAACAATAAATTTCTTTGGTAAATATTCACATTAAAGACGCTCACTGATATTTCAGTTCTGTGCATTCTGAGAATGAGGCAGTGTCGTCCACCGCCCATCCACAGGTCTTGGTTCAACACGACACTACGCGTATAACTTCTAGTCTCTGAAAATCACAAAGGAAAGCAAAGATTCGAAGAAAGTTTTCGTGTAGCAGAAATATGCTTTAATCATGGCTCTGCTGCTCAGCCTCATCTTGAGGAGGGGTCTCGACCATCTTACACCCATAAATCTATGGCTGAAACTCAGGGACCTTTACATTATCTATTCATCATTAATTATCCCGTGGTTTATCAAACACCAGAAAATTTGTGCGAACTTCCAATGCGATGTCTCAGCATCCAAATTTGCTTATGTGGTTCGACCAGCGGACCATAAACCAAACACGTTTGATTTTCAATCAAATAAAACAGGAAAAAGCAGAAAATCTGAACATTTTACAATCTGGAGCCGACAAATATTTTCAATAAATCGGCGATTGATTTCCGACTGATAAACTAATTGACACTTCGATACTTCAGCTCGGCAACAAACTGACGGCTTATAACACCCATCGAGCATCGAACTGTAACGTGAGGCTCAAAATCTCGCAGCCAATCATGGTTCTCCGTTTGACAATGCCCAGCGAACCGGAGCGAGGAAGGTGGGGCTTCAGGGTGGATCGAGTCAGAACGAGCTCCAGCGGATTTACAGGCGAGTCCTTGAGAATGACCGTAACCTCCACAGATCACCGAGTGAGCGTCTGAACCGTACCTGACAATCTGATCTGTTTTATCTCCACATCAGCTCACAGGAGATGACGCCTCCATCAAAAACTGGCAGGTAAAACACGACGTTCGATTCCTCTGATAATCATCCAGGTGTCCACACTCTTTCCCCTCTCATTAATGAGTCAGTCCCAGCTGAACATCCCCACACTGATAAAATCAAACAGCGATCGCCTTTGTCCAGGTGCTGCGTCCACATCCTGCCGCCAAAAGGTAATGAAAGTAATGAGATGATCTGCTCTTTCTCTTCTCTCTCTCTTCTCTCTCTCTCTCTCTCTCTCTCTCTCTCTCTGAGACTGAACCTGAGGACTGGGGGGGGAGGGGGGGGGGGGAGACACTGAGAGGAGGGACAAAGTGAGCTGGAAAAGGCTGGTGGCTGCCTAAAGTGGAAAGTGAAAGTGAGAGGAAAGAAAGGAGGAAAGGGAAGGATAATAAATCAAAATGGCAAAAACAAATAAATGACACACACACTATACACACACATTTGTTTTTTTGGGTTTTTTAAGAATTTCCACATTTTTTTTCAACACATTACACTACTTTTACACTACTTACACAATTTTACAACACACAAAATGTGAAAAGAAGGCTAAACATTAAACAATGTTGTGTTTAGTGTGTTTAGGAGTTACCCAGACATTAAGTTTCCCCAAGTCTGGAAAAATTTTTCTTTTTTTTTTTTTTAAAAAAAAAGTAAATAAAACATGACAGACCCTTGAACTTCTTATCAACCCATCAGATGTTTACTTTTATATCTTTAATAAAATCTAAGGGTCACTGGGAACATTAGATTTTTTTTATGGAGCTGAGCTAACAATTCTCACTACTTCCAGTCTTTGCGCTAAGCTAGGCTAACACTTCCCCCTGCTTCTAGTGTTTGTGCTAAGCTAAGTTAACAATTCCCCCTGCTTCTAGTGTTTGTGCTAAGCTATGTTAATACTGCCCCCTGCTTCTAGTGTTTGCGCTAAGCTAAGCTAACATTTCCCCCTGCTTCTATTGTTTGTGCTATGCTATGCTAACACTTCCCCCTGCTTCTAGTGTTTGCGCTAAGCTAACACTTCCCCCGATTCTAGTGTTTGTGCGAAGCTAACAATTCCCCCTGCTTCTAGTGTTTGTGCTAAGCTATGTTAATACTGCCCCCTGCTTCTAGTGTTTGCGCTAAGCTAACCTAACACTCCCCCCTGCTTCTATTGTTTGTGCTATGCAATGCTAACACTTCCCCCTACTTCTAGTATTTGCGCTAAGCTAACACTTCCCCCTGATTCTAGTGTTTGTGCTAAGCTATGCTAACACTTCCCCCTGCTTCCAGTGTTTTTGCTAGGCTAGGCTAAGAGTTTCCCCCTCCCTTCTTTCTTTATGCTAAGTTAGGCTAACCACTGACATGAATGTGTTGATGGAAGCACAGGAGGATTTAGAGAAATGTTGAACTGTTCCTTTAGCCCTTGACATTGAGCATGTGTTTTGTCATGTTCTGGGAGTGTCCTTGTGACAGGAAGTGGTGGGCTGTTTTCCTCGGAGGGGGGCCAGGCCCTGCCATGAGGCGTCGACAGTGTCTGGCCCCTAATTGAATTAAAGTCCCATTTATCTGCAGGGGCCCGGTGCAACAGGCTGGAAACTACAGCAGAGAGACGAGAGAGAGAGAGCTCAGAGTCTCTGGCAGGCAAAGCCCCCCCTCCACCCTAAACCTCTGATATGAAGCCACCATCTGTGCCCAGCCTGCGCACATGTTACTACCCTTAACAAATGTTCACACCCCCCCCGACACACCCACTTGCACTGAGAGCCAACAGAGGCTGGATACAACATGGAAACAGCAGAGGAATGAGATAAGCTGTGAAGAACGACTGACAGGAGTCACTCATCCCTCTGACCGAAGTTCTGGCTGCTCTTTACTGGACAACAACACCTGGACTCTGTGTGACAAGGTCTAAAAGGACAAACACCGCTAAATAATCTAGAAGTTACAGAAGGAGAACCTTCAGTTTGATCAGGTTTAAAACTAAAATAGCAAATTCACGTAAGATTATGAAAATTAGGATTGATGATCGGAAAGTTAGTGAGCAACAGTTTTTATGGGCAAATGTGAGACAGCTCAAGATTCTCAAATATGAGAGTCTGCTGCTTTTCTTTGTCCCTGAATGAGATGAGTTTAGATTTTGACTCCTCTGTTTTTAACTTTCTGTGATTTTATTAAATGGAAACTATTCTGCTTCTTTACAAAGCAGCAGATAAACATCATTGGATGATTTCTCTGTTACAATAGTGAAATCAAAACCGATCAGATCAATGAGAAGCTTTTTGTTTCTCTGACCTGATTCACTCTGAAAGATTTTAGCTTCAGGCCGAAAACTGTCACTTTTTCTACTGAAGCCATTCGATCCGTAGGGGAGGTGTTCATACACAGTGCTGAATGGATGGATGGATGCTGGATGGATGATGGATGGATGGATGATTGATGGATGGATGGATGGATGATAAATGGATGGATGCATGAATGATGGAAGGATGGATGGATGACTGATGGATGGATGAAAGAGGGATGGATGGATGAAAGAGGGATGGATGATGGAGGGATGGATGAGGGATGGATGGATGAATGGATGATGGCTGATAAATGATGGATTGATGATGGATGGATGGATGGATGATAAATGGTTCGATGGATGATGGATGATAAATGGATGGATGTCAGAGGGATGGATGCTGGATGGATGGATGGATGGATGGATGGATGGTGGATGATAAATGGATGGATGGATGACAGAGGGATGGATGATGGATGGATGATAGATGGATGATTGATGGACGATGGATGGATGATGGATGGATGATAGATGGATGATTGATGGATGATAAATGAGGGATGGATGATGGATGGATGGATGGATGGATGGATGATAAATGGATGGATGGATGATGGATGATGGATTACAGAATATTCTAATATAAGACCAACGAAGGTCCCATTTCTGAGAACTTCAGCGGGTTTGTCCTCTGATCATCACACACTCGATTCATAGACTTGTTGTGTTGTGATGCCACAGCCTCGTCATCAACAGCAGTAATTCAATAACCTACTAATCAGCTGGCGCTGAACCTGTGGGTCTGAACTAACCTGAGACCAGCTCAGAAACAGACGTCTGCAGCACGCTGGTCCTTCTTATTCTCTGGACCAGACTCAGATCACATTTTACAGGTTTTAACATTTCACTTGTCCATAATGATCTGAGACCTGCTGCTGCAGGTGACTCTTACCTGTCCTGTGTGAATCACATGTTCATCACATGACACACTCCAGCTGGCACTAACAGTGTGTGAAGCTATCTCACATGTCCGTCAATGTAACATGCACTTTGTCAACCTTCACCCTGTGACATCAGGCAGGAGGTCACATGATGATCACAGAGTTACGCCCTGAAATCAGGTGATCACCTGAGGATGTGTGTGTGTGTGTGTGTGTGTGTGTGTGTGTGTGTGTATGATATATATTGATCCATGAGTTTCTTGTTCACAGTAACACAGTTGTAGGTCGCTGCTCTCAAATGCTTCCTTCCCAGCCTCCTTGTTTTCTTCCCTCTTTCACTCTGAAGCCTGTTTTTTCCTTCATAAGCTGCTTGTCTCCTTGCCTACGCCCTCATCTCCTCCTCTACCTCCTCAGTTACTTTCCAGTCACCTTGTTTCCTCCATTAGCTCCTTGTTTTCCTCACCACCCTCGTTTCCTTTCCTGACACTTCTATCCTGAGGTTTCGTAGCGTCCTTCTACACATCATCTTTTCCTTCACTGCCTTGTCGATTCCTTTCCAGCCCTCCTCTTTTCTCCCTCTCTGTTTGCCTCTTCGTTTCCTTCATTCCAGCTTCATTCCCTCAACTTCTAGATTTCCTTTCCTGCCTCCGCCTGCTTGTGCTCAGTGTTGTACAGAAACGTTTATACTGAAAGTATTGTGAAAGATACATAAACAGGAAAATATGTCCTGCTTTTCTTCCCAACGCTCTTGTGTCCTTTCCTACCTCATCTGGAAGGACTGACAGAAAGTTAAAGAACAGGATAACACACTGTGAGGTCTGTATACTGCTCACTGTATCGAATTACACATAATTAATAATAAATATTGACAGTGACAGAGGAGAAAGCCGATAATTGACACCAGAGGATGGTCACTCTCTCTCTCAGCTCATAAATCTTCCTGCAGGTCACTGATGAGCTGAGCGACAGTAAATATTTGAGTCTCTATTGTTTCTACTGTTTCCTCCGAGACCTCGCCGGCTCCTCGGGGACGCCCGTCGCCCCGCCCCCACCTCCACAGGAAGGTGGCCAAGGCTGTTGCTGTAACACTTAGTCGGCACTGATGAAACAAGGAGGAAATTATTGACTGAGGAACAAAATGAGGGATCTAATGAGAATAAAAGTTAGAATCTGACTGGAGATCGGTCAATTTCTACCTATTTTATCTACTCTGTTTCTACTATTATTTAGGAGTTTGTCACGATTAATTGTATATTTTGATGTAAAACTAAATAAAAAAATAATGAAAGATTGGAAAGCCAAAAGTCATCCTGGAAATTTTAAATTGAAGCTGCTGAAAGACAAACATTTACTGCACAGCTGAAACAGTTCAATTTGTCAACCCCCCCCCCCCAAAAAAAATGATCAACAATTTTGATAATCAATAAATGTTGGTTATTTTTTAGGCAAAAAAATTCCAACTATTCTCTGTTTATAGTTTTTTTGAGTTAGAATTTCAGTGTTTCAAGGGCTAGGTCTCTTTGGGTTTAGACTGTTGGTCGACAAATGCCAGTTTTGAGACATTTTTGAGACTGACAAAACAGACTATTGAATAAAAAACAGGGAAAATAGTTGTTGGTCTCAGCCCAGTTTTAATCTTATATCCATCATCTCAGGGAGTTTGATACCAACAAAATTTCCGGGTGTTTAACGTTTGGAGGCCTCTTTCGAAATCATAAAGAAACTGTGTTGGAAAACATTAGTGGCTTTAAATTATTTAATTCAATTCACATAAGCGTGTCTCTGGGGCCAAGACGAGAAAGTGGGGCTGGAAACGAAAAGACACACGGATAATTCCAACACATCAAAACGATTACAAAGTACAACCATATTAAAGTAAAGGTTAATGGCATCAGCCAGTCTGTGGCTAACCAACAACGTCTGACACCAGGATACACCAAAAAATGAATGAATTTAAAAGGAAGAAGAGACCAGATGAAGCTGACGTCTGATTTTGACAGAATAAAATCCCGATTTCTCCTCAGACACAGTCTGAGTCTGACAGAGTTCAACCTTTAGACCAAGTCCTGGCAGCAGAAACCCGATCATTTCTGAGGTATGTACTGTAGATGGAGGATCTAAGAATGGAGTGAAAAATCCCTAAAAGACAGTGGTGAAGGGGGGAGGAGGGCGAGGAGGGGGGAGGCGGGGCTGAGTGAGAGTTTCCATGGCCGACCTGTTGGCAGGCTGCTGTGTAATTACAGTCACCACATCCCAGCCTTTTCCCCCATGTGGTCGACCATTTAGAAAACAAAAAAAGGAGAGTCGCTCTGTAATTCACCCCTTGCTGGGTGGGAGGAGGGGGGAGGACGGGGGAGAGATGTCTTTGCCTAAAAAAAACACCAACCGCAGAGAGAGAGGTTCAGGATATTTTACCGTCCAACTGAAACACGCCAAGAAAAATGTTTCTGAGCTCCTAAAAACGGAGAGAGAGCAGAGGGTTATTTATCTCGTGTATCGCTCGCCCGTCGCCAAGAGACAAACAGAGTAACAAGACAACAACATGCCAACGTCGTCAAACCATCTCAATCTCCCAAAACCGTCTCCACATAAAAAAAAGCCCAAATGCTAACAAAAAGGGAGACAAACTGTTTTAACTTAGAGAAACAGTCCCAGGGTACGAAAAGCATCTGAATACAAACAAACCATATAAACTACAGACTGAGGTTTTATTACATCAAATTCAGAATCCTCAACTAAGCTTGAAAACAACTAAACCCAAGTTTAATCTTAAAAATACTGACACAACACTAATGCAGGGCCAGGTGAGACAAAACACAACCTCTTTTCTCTGTACAGTGTGTTTTTCATAGAAAATGTATCTGTGTGTGTGTACGTGTGAGTGTGTGTG
This sequence comes from Istiophorus platypterus, assembly GCA_016859345.1. Lineage (NCBI taxonomy): Eukaryota > Metazoa > Chordata > Actinopteri > Istiophoriformes > Istiophoridae > Istiophorus > Istiophorus platypterus. The sequence goes on along the minus strand of CM029122.1, from coordinate 306,757 downwards.
TCCTTATCAGTAAAGGTTTGACAGTAGAGGAAGGCCGAGCAGCAGAGTTCCTCTTTGAATAAGTCAAGTCACACCAAGAAATTCTGCAGGACTTTAATCAGGTTTTAACACCTTGAGCTCTGCAGGTCGGTTAAAAACAGAGCGTTAGCCGGCCCCAAACACCCCCCTCCCCCGCCCGCTGCCACGTATACCCTCCCACCCCACCCCTTGGTGTGTAGCATCAGAACAGGAACACCATATAACTTTGCAGTCCACACCAGACTCCATTCACTTTTCGCCTCATTTAAAACCTTTTTCAGTGCATTTACAATGTTGTGTCTCCACTCAGAGTGAAGAGTATCATCAGTTCTTCCCAATGAAAGATTCAGCTCTGGCAGAAAATTATGAATTTTGGAATTTTCAATGTACTTTTTCTTGTAGTTGTACCTGCCATTAAAGACTGTTTCAGGGTTGTTGTTTTTTTTTTTGGATGGGGGGGGGTATGTGTGTACCTTTTGTATGTGTGTAGTAGAATTATATGCCTTGAACTGCGAGGACCTTTCAAAAACAGCAATTAGATTAAATTATAATCAACTTTGGACATTTTTCAGACCAATTTATGTGAACAGTTTGAGAAACGAGGGTCACTGGTAATCATTTGTCTTTTTAAGGATGTTTTCAATATCAAAATAAAGAGGAGATCTTTATGTGTTTACCTTGCATCAGTTCTCATCCTTTTGACAGAGATGTAAACCACAAAATGAATGTATCAATAACAAGTTATCGATATCTTGGATTGACTCAGGCAGGGGCTGCTGAACCGTTTACATAATTTCAGCTCCGAAACCATAAGAGAGGGGGGGCTGTGACTTGGCTGGTGGAGCGGGTCATCCAGCGATTACAGGGTTGGTGGTTCGATTGCAGGCTCCTCCCGTCTTCGTCTCCTTGGGCAAGACATTGTCACTCAGTTCACTTGTAAGTTGCTTTTGATAAAAGCATATGAATTAACAAGTGTTCAAAGTGGAACTCAAGCCAGAACATAAAACTGTGGGAATCAGGAGAATAATGTCACCTGAGCCACAGACCTGAGAGATTAACGTTAACCCTATCAGCAGCACAGCATGTCGGTTGAAACCCCGCCCCTCTCACCTCGGCCGCGGTACATCGTCTGATTGCAGAAGAACTACAGAAAACACTGCTGCTGCACTCTGATAAGACCTGACACTGATACCAGCAAACACACACACTGTCACTGTGTGTGTGGGTGTGTGTGTGGGAGGTGAGAATGTGTGTCTGAACCAAAGAAGAAGGTCAGAGGTGTGAACAACTCTTTTCCTTTCTTGTCTTTTTGTTGCAAATCAACAAAAGCAGAGCAAACTGTGTGTGTGTGGGTGTGTATGTATGTGCGTGTGTGTGAGTGCTGCTGTTTAAAGTCTGAACACACAGAACACGTAATATATAAATAAGTAAATCGAGCTGCAGAAGGTTGAAAAATTCAAAAATAAAAATTCTCGTTTGAACTCTGGATCTTGTTCTACATGCATTTTGAAGCCATCAAACTTTATCTTTCTGTGTAAGCCTTCAATTAATGATCAGCCTCTGTGGCTGCCAGGGTGGGGGAGGCTGGGGGGTACATGTCGAGACCCCCCCCCAAAAAAATGTAGGTTGCCTTACGAGAAGTCAGACTTCCACTGTGAATAATGGATACAGGCGTTCACACTTGTTCTGGCAATGATGAGGCAGTTTGAGGGTTTACAGCCCACCAGCCTCTCTGGAGGCTGAGGGGAGGGGGGTGTGAATATCCAAAATGTCTGAATTATTCATCTCCCCAGGTGGAAAAAGGAATCTTTACAAAAGGAGAAGAGGAGAGTTATAAAATCCCTCCGAAGAATACCTTCTTCCTGCGAGAAGCAGCGTCGGAAAAACCTTTCCCTCCAAAAAATTCATGGCTGCAGGTGTTGACTTCCTGCTGCTTTATCACACGTGAGTCCAACTTCATGTTTCTGACTGGCAGCAGCAGCAAACGGCAGGTTTTCAACTTTTCTGTTGGGGTTTCTACAGTCAGGCTTCACTGATCTCTGGTGGATCAGGATCATCGGTTCAGATTAAATGAAACCGGATCCTGTTTGTGAACTTTGGCTGCTGTTTCGTGACCTTTGGCTCAGAGACAGAGATGGACTGTCTCCACACTATCGCAGATCTCACACACATCAGAGTCAACTAAACCAACAACAGCCAGGGTCCCCACACCAAGCCACATTTGGCCCAACTGTGGCCAAAAGAACTCGGTCCTCGGCCCAAATTTGTCCTAAAATTCTTCTCCTCCAAAACCAAAATAAGTCTGGCAGCCAGGTCTCAGCCGACCGTGCCGACATTTCAGCCCCAGTCGACCCAGATCATCTGACAGCGGCCGGACAGTGCGATCGGCCAACGTGAGACATGAAATAAGAGATCACAAATATGTCTGTCCACTGACCTGACGGAAGGTAATGTAAACACCTGGAGCTTTTCTTTCCAAACAGGATGTGAACATTCAAGGCATCAGCATGTAAACATGTTAACTTATCTGAACCTGGGGGGGGGTTGCTGGTTAAACTTAATCTGCAATTCCTCAGATGACTTTAATACTCACACACACACACACACACACACACACACACACACACACACACACACACACACACACACACACACACACACACACACACACTCAGTGTCAGGTATTGCTTCATTCAGACTAACTGCTCTTCAGAGGTATTGTGGATCTGTTCCTGGAACAGTTTGCAGTAGTGAAACTGCTGACAGAGTCACTTTATCGCTGATCACAAGACCTCGGTCCACCAAAACCTGCAGCTGGACAGAAGAAGGGAACTACAGCTGTCATCAGTTTCTCCTCACACTTTTACACTTCATGGAAAGTCGACAGTTTGTCACCTTTTTGTAGTGACAATGAACTGTAAAAACCTGAGAAACAGACTGAAAGGAGGTGAACGGGTAAAGGCTGTTTTCACAAAATGGAGGGATTTAGTATTAATGTGCCAATTCTTTGAAAGTGCAAATAGATTAAAAAAGGGTGACTATATCCCATAACCATTGAAAAAAAGTATTTTTCCCCTCAGTATTCTTTAAACTCTTTGAAAACACAGTGTTTCACACCGTGGTCCTGCTACTTTTACTTCAGTCGAGTTTCTAAAAATGTCTTCCACCACTGAGGTTCAGACAGGTGACAGGTAAGTGTCCATGCAGTTCAGTTTAGATACTTAACTCCTAAACAAACACAAGAACAGAAATGAATTCACAAGGAACATAACATTTTAATGCTAATAAACACAAAGCGCTGTCAGTCCTTTGGTCAGAGTGATGGAAAGTTTAAACATCTTCATTTCCATGAAAACTGTGTAAGTAGACCTTGAGTTGGGATTGCTTTCAGGCTGTAAATGGATTTGAAAAGTTGGGAAAGACTGACATAACTAAAGTCGACTACAAAAGACCGTTGCACCATAGCAACCAGGATGAATCACTGTACCAATCACTTCATGGGGAAACCGCCTAACAACACTATAGCAACGACTGAAACATAAACCTTGCTACCCAGCCTGGTCTCATCAGGCAGACGATGAATGACACGCCAGTTCCCTTCAGTCGTTTCGTCTTAGTTATCGCTTTTCGCATTTTTTTTTAATCCCTGACCCCCACCTTGACCCAAACGGCATTAAATGACACACAAAATGTCCTGGAAGTGGCTATTTGTCCACAACGTGATGAGATCACTATAGGCCGCCTTGGCAACAGCCAACATCACCATAACAACAACCGGTCTGTAACACGCCGTGCAGGAAACAACTCATCTTTGCTCTTTAAAATCATGTAAGTTTTATCAATATCATGTTTATTCAAATTAATTGTTTTTTGTTTTTGGAGGGGTTTTTTTAGATGTCAGAACTTCTAAACAGCGACCGGTTCTCAGTCTATTGACTTGAAATGATGCAGGTATCCTAGAATGCACTTTGTCAGACTGAAAACTCACCACAGCGTAAAATAACACTGAAAATAATCCTACTGTTACTACAGAGTCGATCATGTCCTCTCACATCTTCATGTCTTTGTCCCACTTCACACAGTATGCGACTCTACCAGCCAATCAGGCAGCAGTATTTTCTCTCTATATCATATTGGGTTAATAAACAGCCTCGTTGTGAGCTTTCAGCCTGCCAGTGAGTCAGCTCATCGGGGATGAAGGACGAACAGGAAGTGAGGTGTGGCTCAGTAGTCATGGTCACACCTTTTGACCGACAGATAGGCTCATCCGCCATGTGACTGGGGAACAACCGCCCCTTTCTGCCCCTGCCCCCAGGCGGGCGATTACCTCACCCCCTCCTCCCCCCTTGCTCCCCTTTCCCACCGTCAACGGCGGAGAAGCTGTCTGAGGTGACGTGAACTGACAGGCGTTCGGGCCCCGAAGCTGAAGTTTCCAGTGAAGCGAACGATCGTCCGCTGGCGCAGAAATCAAATAAAGGACTTGTGAACCATCATTTGGCCCCTGACTGCCTCCCTGCTGCCGTGATTCACTGTGAGGCTCCCAGCCAATCACATATCAGCTGACAAGTCACCTGATCAAGTGAAAACACCTGATGCTGTTAACGCAGAAACTTTCGGCACGTGTTCTCAGTTGACTGCTGCTCTTGATCGATCAGAGACAAACTGACCACTGGTTGAAGCTTCTTCTCTCTGGGTTACACCCACATTTAACTGCAGTTAACTGGAAGCGAACAGACCGAACACTGTCTCCATTTTACAGTTTGTTAATCGAGTTACACGTCAGCTCTTTTCTGGGAAATTATACAACTGTGGGACCTGGATAACAAAGCCTGGCCTGAAAGGTTCCTGATCTGAGGGACCTGCAGGTTGATTCTGCTCACAGACCCTTTAGAACACAGTCAGACTGGGCTTCAACTTATTTATGGTCACAGGCCTCATCCCCTTGTTATGTCAGGTCATAACAACATGTGATGTAACGCGGTGCAACACGAGTGGAACATCAGTAAATGTCCCAAAATGTGACGTAACGCACCTTAGCTAAAAAGCGTAAGATGACACAATAGAAAAATTGTAATGTGATACAATGTAACATAATAAAAAAAATAAAAAAGTATTAATTATATCACAAAAATAAATGTAACTTTAAAAAAATAACAGTGAAATAAAACTTAACAGAACAAACAAAAAGTTACATAACAAAACAAGAAAAGACAAAAATTATCGCAACATAATTACATTTGCTGTGTGATGTTATATAATATAAGGTTTTCTGTTCTCTGCAAACTTCAATCAAACAAATCCAGCTGGCAGCACCAAGATGTGATTGGTCAAAAAATGATCACATCACAGCAAGACCAACAATAACAAGAACAAGAACAACATCTGCCATTTTACTACTGCATCTGCAATGACGATGTCTTTTTAAACTCCGCCCCCTTCATCCAATCAGGAGCTGGCCTACATTTCAAGACACGGATTTCAACTTTCAGCTCCATCCGTCGGTCGCAAAAAGTTCCTTTTGACGGGGACGGGGCTGAGGCTTGTCAACTCCTTCGCCTGGCCTCCGATAATTTAACCTGCAGTCTGAGCTGACTGGGTGGGATCTTGTTTTCAGAGTCTCTGAGCTCTGATTGTGATGCTGCTGCTGTCCTGAACAGAGCAGCATCTCCCCGCTGACAATAAGAGCTGAGGGGGGAGCCAGAGGGGGAGTCGGGGGAGGGAGGTGGAGAGGTGGGAGGAGGATGTCGGTACAATGAGCCCAGTGTTACCGCGATGTGGTCTCCATTGTACCTCTGAGCTGAGAGGTGTCTCCACTTCCTGCCGTTGGCTCCAAGCTTCAGAGAAAAACCACCAATCACTTCAAATCTGAAACAAACTCTCAGCTCCCAGTAAACGCTGCTGGTTTCCACACAGACCTTTGGTCTACATCCTGAGCTGGAAGACCTCCTCAGGTCAGAGCACCGGGGGGGGCACCTGAAGACAGGGACGTCTTAGAGATCCTACAGCATTCATTGGATTTCTTGCAGTTTGAGTCGTCGTTTACATCCAGCCATGCAACTGAACCTCCCAGTTGTTTAGCCACTGAGAGTCTGAGAGTTCATTCAATTCACAGAATAGACGAAGATCTATTTCATCCTAAATATCTTATTCCTGACAAAAGTCAGATCATTAAAACCGTTGAATCTGGAAGCTGAATTTAAGGTGTAAAATGCTTTTTTTCAAATGTGTAAGAATTTTTTCAGTAAAAACAGACTTGAACTGAAATAATTAATGGTAAAAAACATGTGACCTTAATTCTGATTTTCCCTCTGACTTCCAGTAAAACGCGTCGTCTCTTTTCTCCTTCTTCATCCTCCTGACTGCCCCCCCCACCACATCATCTGAACGGCTGCAGAATAAAACACGCTGGTGGAATAAACCATGGAGCGAAGCTGGAGGCTCTTAGTGCAGGTCGCTGGGTAAATGAGCCGTTTGTGGGTTTTAAGCAGACAGACATGACATGAAATATGGATGTGATACATTAGAGACTGAAACAGGCTATAGGTTCAGCACTGAAGATCACAGCCAGCAGACATCGAGGTGACGTTCAGGACGAGTCACCTGTTGCTGTCAGCTCTAATGCATCATCTTCTTTATCATCTGCAGCAGCCGAGCGAGGAAGTCACGATCGAACGATCGACCGACGGCAGGCGTTCACCAGGGAGGCGACCGAAACCTCCAGACCTGGAAAATTTCTGACGGATATATGGCTGTTTTATCCTGAGGCCTTAACTTTTATTCTCAGCTGTTTTTTGATTGAATTTGTTTAAAGACTTTGGACCGACAGCCTTGGCTTTGAAAAACACAAAAATTAAACATCTGTTTTGAATTACATGAAATTTAAGAATTTCAGTGCAAACTTCGGAGACACTGCAGATTCAATCATTTCTGAACTAAAATATTCAGAAAAGTCTAAAATCTTGAAACTGTTCTGCTTTGAGTTTCATACCACAGACTCGATATGTAAATGCTAGTGCAGAAAAAATGGCTGCAAACATCAGTGCCAAATATTAAACTAGTGCAACTTTAATTGGATTTATTTTTGGTGGAGACATAAAAGATAGAATCTTAGAAAGAGTGCCCCAAAGAACAGGACAATACGGAGTCTCCTCAACTTTTTAATTCTCACCTGAACTTTTATATTTCAGGATTTGTCATAAGAATCATAAAACAATTACAGTTTGACTGACTCGAAACTTTTACATTTCACTGTCACAAAACTTGAGTTTGAAATTGAAGGTTGAGATTCGTCAGCTCTTCTTTAAACACTTTCGTGATTATAGAAAATAAAGGCTCTCAGAGCTGCAGGCTGAAAAAACTACCAAGTGGTTCAACTCGCTCTGCTACCAAACAGACCATTGACACCATGTAGCTTGTATTTCGCTCCCATGCATAACCTTTCATCTATTTTTTGTCTCGTCCTGATATTAAGTGTTTCTACACTTTGTCTACTTTCTGTTTGCAGGGTCTAACATTTGTTTAGTTCAAAATTCACATGACAACCAAAGAGCAGCAGAGGAGGAGACGCTGCAACTTCCTGAAAATCATATTACACAACGACTCGACTTTATTACCTGATCAAAACTAGAAACAACCACTTCTGTCTTCTCTTGTCTCTGACTAATCCCTGCAGAGGAGGAACGGGGGGGGGGGGGGGGCAGACAGGGGAGGGTGAGGTTCCTGGGCTTCCTTCAGCCCAGCAGGCCTCGGTCATAAACGCTGGTCCTTTTGTTCGTACACAGTCGGCAGCAGGACCACAAACAATATGAAACCCCTTAATGCCCTCTGCTCCATGCTGCTGTCTGAACCCGCTGAGAAACAGAAAAACAGGCCGGGGACCCAGTCAGTCCTAAAACACAAAACCTTTAATATTTATGACTGAACAGCTAAAGTTAAACTTTAAATCAACTCTCATCTGCTTCACCACAAAGCAAAATAAAAAAAAGAAAATAAGTAAATAAAAATCTCCAGTGGGAGATTTAAACCAGAGTCCAATGAAAATCAACTGGATGCAAACAATTTCTCTAGTTCAAGAACAAAAGATTCATTTAAAATTCCTGCCTCGTGCTTCTATGCCTCCACCCACCAGGTCACATTCAAATCTGTCCCGACTCACAATATACACAATTAGCATATGAATTTTAGAGTCTCGGCCAAAAATGTGTTTTTTGAGGTCACTGTCTCCGTTACCTTTGACCTTTGAACACCAAAATCTGATCAGCTCATCCTTGAGATCATGTGGATGTTTGTGCCAAATTTGAAGAAACTCCCCCAAACTGTCCCATTGTTGACAGATGGTTGTGAGATGTCGAGTTCACGGGAACGGGACGGACAGACGGAAAGACGGACGACAGACAACAGACAGACGATCGATGGACGGATGACGGATAGACAATGGACAGACGACAGACAGAGAGACGCTGGACTCTCATTTTTTACTTCCCTACAATTATTTAACAGCTGGAAAGCAAAACACATGAGGAGTTTCAGCATATGACACATAGATGCAGATTAAACTGCCCAAGAGTGTATAAATATGTTAAATGAGCAATGAACAATAAAATGCTACCAACTTTATTTATTTAACAATTATGTGGATTGTTTTTCTAAGTTAACAGCTCAGACATTGTTTTGATAATTTTTGTTTCCCACCACTGACGGGTCCAAATGCTGTTACAGAGCCTGAAAATATGATTCACTGGTCTAAAACAAGGGTTCTTTTAGAGTCTAGTAGATGTCTACAACTTTAGCCCCATTTATTCAGCTTCTATTTGTTTCCATTTAGTCAAACTGTCCCATTAACAGCAGCTGAACCAGCAGTGACCAGCTCTTGTCTGCAGTGTAGCTGTGGATGTACAGACAACTTTCACTGAATCGCTGTGACACTGTGAGACCTAAAAACAGTAAGATTCTGAATGGAGTTCTGCGGCCTCTTTTATTATCTAGTTTCTAAGTGGATTTCTGGAGCTTTATTCTTGAGGGACATCAGAGCTAATGACATCTTCAGGAAGTGGAAGTGACACTGAATCATATCCACACGTTTAATGTCTGTGTCAGATCTGACTCATTTAGGACTCTGAGAAGGAGGAGGATTTTTGACCCAACCTTCATCGATCTGTCTCTAATTGTTTTAACGTATGCTCATTTCCTCTGTGACCTGTTGCTGCTCCAACTGCAGACAAACTACAATAAGTAACATCCTCTTGTTTTTACAACCTCCTGTATACACCTGTCCCTTTGACTCATATCTCTGATGTCCCTCCAGATTAAAGCACCAAGAACCCAAATCAATAAAAATACAAAAAGTAAAGGACGCCACCCCGGTATCCCTGACGGCGGTTACAGGTTACATCCTTAATAACAGTGGAACTTCCACAAGGAGAGTTTTTCTACACTGAGCAGGTGTTGAATGCAGGACCTTTATTCGTAACAGAGGATTTTTACAGTGCTGTACTACTAATTTTACTTCAGTAAAGGGTTTGAGTGTTCAGTGTTAGCAGGGGTCTCCAGGTGTTGTTGCAGCTTTGCCAGGTGTGTTTGCGTGTGTGTGTGTTTGTGTGTGTGTGTGTGTCTGCAGCGCTTTGATTAGAAGCAGATGTCTCTCAGATAGACTGAAAATAGAAGCTCGTCGTCGATCATTCCTGACTGATGCTGCCACCACTCCTGCTTTAGACTTCACACTGTAACACACACAGTGTAACACACACAGTGTAACACACACAGGAGCCCCTCCCTTTAGAAACCTGGTAGGAAAGTAAGCATGGGGTTAGGGTTAGTGAAGTGAACACTTTGGGTAAGGCTGCTTACCTGTTTGTGTGTGTGTGTGAGTGTTTTTGGGGTGTGTGTGTGTATGTGTGTGTTTGTGTGTGGTCTGACCTGTTACACAACTGGCTGATCTAATTATAAAATTTCAGCCTGTCGTCATAATGATTTTTGGGTTTTTTCTTCAATCATCAGAATCATTTAGTCTGCTGATGCTTTTCTCATAACCTCATTAAACATCTTGGAAGCAGCAAATGAATTTATATTTGCGTTACTGTCCCGGTTTTGATCTAATTCTGGATGCAGCATTTATGAATAGCCTGGTTATTCATATCCTTGTTCACATGATCAGAACAGCATCCAGGTTCCTGATCATCTGCCGAAAGGTGAGTCTTAATTTTTCACCATCTCAGCCTCTGTGATCTGTACCATCAAAAACCTGCCACAGTATCCTGGTTTCTGGTTCTGGTGTAGTCCAGATAACACACCAACCAGGATATGATGTTTACAGATAAATGGGATTCTCCAAAAACCTGAACCTTAGCAGCGTATTAGTCCAAAAGACAAGATCTGACACAGACTCTGGGACAATTTGGTTTAAAAATGACTGGGGACAAATTTTCTGTGTAATCATTTTAGCTGTGGACTTTTTTACAGTGTAAGATAATACAACATGCGTGTTGGAGGTAAATGGACCAATAAATCGTTCTATTGCCAGCAGATTACATCTTAAGTTCCCTCCTGTGTTTGCTGCCATTCAGACACATTCAGAGAGTGGGGTGTTGGGGGTGGTGGTGGGGGGGGGCACTTTGAAACCCAAACCTATCCTGCTGCAGTCAGAGCGAGGAGACGTTTTTAATCCTCTCCAACCACACTCTCATCGCTCTTCAAAATAAAAGCCCTTTATCCACCACCCTCTCGACCAATTAAACTGTTAAGTGGAGCGGACTCATTTGTGGAACATCATCGCACTGCAATTTTCTCAAGACTCCTTCCTTTTACATCCTGAGTGTGAGAGAGTGAGTGACCCTAAATCAGAAGGAGAAGAAGAAGAAGAGGGTTTTGTCACCGTCAACAGCGTAAAGAGGCTCTGAGAGGTCGTTCACACGCAAACTGATTGCTGTTCACTGAAAACACTGCACAATCACTTCGAGGAAGTCCCTTCCCTGAGGAGGCGGATGTCAGCTTCATCCGGAGATCAGGACGGACAATTTATATGTGAAGCTGATCGATATTTTCATCCAAACCTCAAAGACTGAAACATGTCAAGTTTCACAAACTGTCAGGTCCTGACAGTTGACATCGAGCATCTGGTCAGATTCATCGTTTGGTTGACTTTTCCTTTCTTCAGGTTCATTTCTCGGTTTTATAGCCCGTGGTTTTCTCACCTATGTCAGTCGCCTCTCTCTAATGTGTCTTTACGGTTCAGTCAACTCACGTTCACCAACAACAGCAGCGGCAACAAAACAAGTGAACGAAGCGATGCGTAGGTTGCAGCTCGTTGCTTCTCCTCTACTGACCTCCCAGGATCTATTCGCACTGTAAAAATGAGAAACTGGAGAAAACTCCAGACTTCAAGCCAAAAAAGGTAAATTAAATATTAAATAACACATAGACTGAATTCACTGAAGTTTTACTTTTGATTTGGAACCTCAAATAAATTATTATTCAATGAACTGATTTATATTTCTTATCCTTCACTTGTAATTCTTGAAATTGTCATGAAATATAGCTTTAAGTGCAGTTTGGACATTAGAAACAGCCAAAGTTTTACTTACAGTTTATTTAGTTCAAGTTCTCGACAGCTGTTTTCTGTGATCATTTTTTTTTGTGTTCGTCTTCTTTGGATCACTTAAAAAAGGCACTTTTTTGCAGAAAAACAACTAAGTATAAGTAAACTATCAAATGTTTGTTTAGCCAAACTGACTCTCAGTTTGCCTCATACCAACTTTTCTTGCAAACGAGTCGAATGACCCCTGTTCCTACTCAGAAGAAAATGACCAAACTCCCATTCACAGAATCTGTTTTCTTTGCAAATGGACCATTATGAACTCTGAAAAAACAGCAAAGTGGAGAAAAACCAGAAATGCATGAAAACAATATTTTGATCATGTTTGAAGGGGGAATGAATATTTAATCAGTCTAATAAAGTCGGGTGTCACAGCGCACAGGGCGACAATATCTGTTGCACCTGAGGGAACGCCGAGGCTCTAACCCACATTAAAACCACGGGAAACAAAAACCTGGCTCATCTCCTGCTCTCACTCTCATTATTGGCTGAATAAAATACCATAAGTTTGGGGGTTTGCGATGGAGGATTCGTCGCCACAGCAGTGGCTGTTACAAATCCTCATCCCTCCTGTGGGAGTCTTCTACTAATCTGCTCCCAGAGACACCGGAGCATCACTGAGGTCAAACACCGATGTTGGCGATGGGGTCTGGGTTCTGGGGTCTGGGGTCTGGGGTCTGGCTCGTGCAGGATAGGTTTGGGTCAGGGTTCTGTGCAGGCCGGTCAAGGTCCTCGCCACCCGACTGGGAAAACCAGTTCTTTATGGAGCTGCTTTGTTCACAGGGACATTGTCACGTTTAAACAGGAAAGAGACAAACACAAACTGTTGACACAGAGCTGGAGGAACACTATTGTATGAATGTCACTGTAAGCTGGAGCATTGACCAAACCTGGGAAAAACAGAGCCAGACAGACTGATCTGAAGTCTGAAGCCTGTCATAATGTGACAATGAAGAAATCTGGATAATATATGTGTATATAAAAGCTCTGATGAAACTGAGGCCAGTTTCTAATCTTTCTAAGTTAGTTTTTACATTATGCCGAAATAAAACGAAACCAGAGAGCACATGTAGGAAAAAAAAATGTTTTTAAATGTCTAAATCAGTCTCATACAGCTTAGGAAATTCTAAAGCAATGATACGTTTGAAGCCAAAAATGAAGAAGAACAAGATTTTTCTCCAGTTTGATTCACCGTTGATGGGTTAAGGGCCACAACTAATGATTACTTTCAATGTCCATTCATCTGCCGATTGCTTTCTTGATGAATCTTATTCTCTAATACACATCAGAAAACAGTGAACGATCACTTTTGTCCAATAGACAGTCACGAACTCGCCTTATTATTATTATGTACAGCAAAGAAAAGCATTGAATCCTCACATTCAGGAAGATGGAAACAGCAAATCTTTGCCCAATCGATCAATCAACCAATTGTTGCAGGTCTAGTCAACGTTGAAGCCTGTTGCACCGTCCAAATACCAAACATGCCCCCTTTCAGCAGAGCTCTGGTTGATGAGGGCCTTTGGAAACACTGTGATAAACTCAGCACCCTGCTGTTGATGGGGACATGGCTAACCGCGCTAACTTTGACACCGGCACACGTTGGACGGTCCTCAGATGATGCCAGTGGACGGAACCAGGACGGCAGCAGGAGGAAGGGAGGAGGGCTGGCAGCATCAGTTAATGATGCTGTAACTCAGGACAATTACTATCACTAAAGAAAAACTCTGCAAAATGGAAAACTGAACTGTTAGCCCACAGCATTCTAGCTACCTGGGGAACTCTCATGTTATTGTGACAGCGGCATGCTAACGCCGATGGGGCCCATGTTGTCATCCACTCTGTCATAATCGGGCTGCAGACATAGCCCCCCCATTCCTGCCGTCTTATCTCCAGTGAATTTAATCGTGCCTCCGCGCCCTCCATATGTTACAGGCCGCACCAGAGACAATAAAGGACCAGATTTATTTTCCCTAACGCCCAGGAGGTGTCCAGCTCATCTCCTGTCCCTCCCCAGGGAAGGTCTGATCACGACCTGGTGAACGACCAGCCTTGTACAAACCTCCAATACACGGGCAGCCGGCCACCAATCACACCATAAGGTGGTGGTCCGAGGAGGTTTTGAAGAGCTGTTTTTGTGTGACGCTCATTTCGGGGATGTCGACAGCTCCCACACATGGTATAACAGATTATATCAACTTCTGTGTGGAGAGCGTCATACCTACCAGGACTGTACGGTGTTTCTCCACCAAAACACTCCAGATTACTCCTGACTGTAAGCCCCCCCCCCCCCACCCCCACCCTCGAAAAAAGAAGCCTTGGGTCAGGAACTAAGGAGGAGCTGCAGACTGTATGGAGGGATCTGAGGAGGAGGATGAGGGAGGGAATTAACAGCTACAGGAAGACGGAAGAGCAGTTATCACAGAAACGAGTCAGTGAAGTCTGGAGGGGCCTTAAAACCATCTCTGACGCCAAGACCCCAACTCCAGACCTGGAACAGGAAGAGACTTAACAGACTGGTTAAGAAGGCCCGTTTTGTTTTGGGATGCCCCCTCCCGAGCCATTGGAGGTGGTGCGAGAAAGGAGAGCGATGGCTAATCTATCATACCTGGTGGAGAGCATACCCCCCCCCCATACAGGACACTACTTCACCCCCAGTTTCTGACAGAGAGACCTCCCAGGTCCTTCTGTCCTACTGCTGTCAGACTTTGTATTCAACACCGCTCCCAAATGACCATCCCCGCAAAACTGACAAACGCACTAATATGCAATGTCAATATTCCTTATGTGCAATAATATGAATTCACCCGTCTGTTTACTCGTTTATTTCACTTGTTAAGTACTTCAGTTTACCGCTGCTCTTGTGCTAACCCCCCCCCCACTGCTGTAACACTACAGATGTACCTGCTGTGGGACAAATGAAGGTTCACCTCATCTTTTCTTAAACAAGTTTGTGCTAAGAAGGAAACCGTTTCTCTCAATTTCTCAAAAGTCGGTGGCACCGACAACAACCAACCCAAGGATCCGAAGAGTTTCAGTGAAAAAGGTAAAAGGAGGCCACATTAGAGAAGTGGGAAGTGTGACAGAAGAAAAGGAAATAAAAGAGTGTGAGGGCATAATGGAAGTGTGTGTGTCCGTGTGTGTGTTATTTTAAAAAATGTGTTCTCAGAAATGGAAGAAGAAGCAACAGTGTGGTGACAAGGTCAACAAAACCCTGTGAAACAAAGTGTCAGCAGATTACAGCAGTCGGCAAAGGGAACTCGGTCTCAAGGACGTTTCAGCTCGGTGTCGACAGAGAAAAGAGGAAACTGCGTGTATGACTGCTTTTATCAAGTGTGTTTCTTACCTGCATTTTGCACATCAGGTTGTTTCGTTTCCAGGCGAAGCAGAAGAGCCGCACCAGAAAAAGAGGAGAAGAAGAAGAACATGCAGCAGTTAGAAAATTATCAGCAGACAAATCGATAACAAAAATAATTGTGATTTGCAGCCTTGAAACTCTCATCCCTGAATAAAATGACAGTGTGACCACCAACATCCACCTGACTGACAGGGGGCAGCTACCAGATAGCATTACAGCCTCACAGTCCCGCTGAAAACACAAGAGTCAAAAATCAAATCAGTCATTCTTAAGTTTAATTAAAGTATCTTATTACTGCAAGAGGACATGCAGCAGTTAGAAAATTATCAGCAGACAAATCGATAATAAAAATAATTGTGATTTGCAGCCTTGAAATAAAAGATCAAATGTGCGGCCTTCAGGAACCACTAGATAGAAGAGGGCATCGGTCGACCGGCAGCTCTGTGAGGCTGAAATGTTACTGTTCGGAAAACCAAACTGAAGACAAACAATTGTTGGTTTTGATCTTTAGCAGCTGTGGTAAAGTAAATGTAATAACTATCTGGGGGGGGGGCTTTAACTGGGACTTGAGAAATTAAGGTCATGAGTCATATTCCCTGAGAGAAACTCCACACATTGACGAAATGTTGACAAACCACCAAGCAAACTCTATAGAATTTCCTGACAATTTAAATCGTGCTGTAGTTGCAGCCCTAGTTCTGTTGCAGAAAACTAAATAATACTAGATCCCTTTATTCTAAAGAGTCAGATATGAGAACATTCATTTCTGTACATGGCCTTGATCTCCCCGGCGCTAACTAGGAACCCACGACTCCATTACATAAAATTCTCTGACTCAAAATGAAGGACAGTCATGGAAAGAGCTGTAATACTCACAGCAGGGCTCCCACTGCAGTATCTCCATCTCTAACAATCCTCATATTAATCTCTAATAAATATAGAAATTACATAACATTTACATAATGTACACTTTTGTCTGAATCTCACACAAAACATGGCTTTAACAGAAAAAATATAGCCAGAAATGTTACAGATTCTGTCTAAAAATGGGTTTAAATCAACTGGGAGGAAAAGCAACCTCGTGATCATAGCAGTTAATAATTAAGGTTTTAACAGAAAAATAAGTCTTAAAGTCCATCACCGTTGCAGCCGGAGAGAAAACAGAGAACAGTGCTGCCACTATCTTTCTCCGTAACAGTCCAGTCGTTTTGAATAGAGAAGTTATGGAACTTTTATATAACAGAGATACAAATCCATTTCTTTCGAAGACAGATGAAGCCAGGAATGTTACAACTTCACCGTCTGACAGGGGATTAATTCAAAGAAAACCTCGGACTGATTTACGGTTATTCATCCTGCCTCGCAGGGCTCTCTCACTGTCAGGTTAAAACAGCATGAGCAACTTTGTGCCGTTGTTGGAATAATGACTGCTGTCCATTGGCCCGAATGGGGGCTACAGTGCAGATATATCCAGGTCTTATTGAATTCTCTTCTGGTCTGCTGCACGTACACATAAGTCAGATGGTAATTATTGTCTGGTATCGCTTGGATCAATTTGCATTTAACCCAGATTTCGGGGACCAAAGAGGATTGTGGCGCGTCGAGACAGAAAATGGGGACAGGAAGCTGTCTTCTTATTGGCTTCTTTATTCGCTCATCTTCACTATGCAATGAAATAAACACCTCTGCCGTTTTCATTTCAGCTTTTCATTCGGCCAAGGCTCCATTCAGCAGAGCCATAAATCACTTTTCTCACATTTTAGTTTGGCTAACGTGCCAGACGTCCAGGACAAAGGAGGCCCCTGAGACAACGTGATGATCCCCCCTCCCCGCCAGTGCCCCCCCCCCCCCCCGACACCCCAGGGCAGGCTGTGTCCACTGGGTCACCTAGTTCTGCCCCAGAGGGGGGGCTTTCTTTTCCCAGGCTCATTAGAAGTCTGAAGGAGGGACGTGAGGGGGGAGGTGGGGGGGTCAGGCCTGGTGGGACCATTAGTTTCAGGTGAACTGCTTTACACAACAACTGGACAGACTCCCACTACTCCGAGCATCACATTTAGCTGCTGCACCTCACCGGGGTCTCTAACAGATATTAGAGGATCAGTGGTGGAATGTGACTCAGTACATTTACTCAGGTCGAGTACTGAGGTCCAGCTCCGAGGAACTTTTACTTTATGTGACCATTTAGATTTCTGCTGCTCTCTACTGACTCTCCACCACGTGCAAGAGGGAAAAGTTTCAGTCTTTGCTGCTCCACATTTACCTGACGGCTGCAGTTACCGGTCACTCTGTAGACGGCGACATTGCATTAAACACGAGATTGACGTCATCCATTCGATGCTGTGAGTGTGGACCTAGCACACTGTCCAGAGTTTAGCCGACTCTAGCCTGTTATCAAAGATTATTATCACTCGACTTGATGTTCACTAAAGTGTCAGCATGGAGCGTCCCATTCATTGACACAGCAAACACTAAAATTTACCACTGAAACAGCCTCAGTCCAAAATATTAGCACATGAAGTCAGCTAATGTTTTGGTTTGCAGGTGTTAAAGTAGGTAAAGACCATGATCGTTCAACATGGCGTTTGATAGAACGTTACTGGGATCGCTGGGATGAGTTCATCCGAACTGGACAGACCACAGGGGAACACGTTTTCAGCCCCACCTGTGCTCGTCCTGCTCCACAAGGACAAAATGTCCCCCACATTAAAACGCTTTTCATCGTGTTTCCCTTTAACCTACACGCTCGACATCGACCGACGGGATTTGGAAGTTATCGGAGCCAGGTATCGATTGACCCGTTTAGGCCCGTTTTCCTGTCACTTCATCATCATAGTAACCGAATCCACATGTGACGTGGTCCAGAATTTATCAGGTTTCATCGGCGTCACATCGATCGCTTCGCCGACCAAAAACCAATCGCAGGCACATCGCGACACTGATACAAACTCATAAAGTGCAGTATAAACACACGGTGACCGGTGAGAGAAGAAAAGAAAAGAAAGAACCGCACACACATCAATGACCTCTATTGAATCTGGTCCCTTTGAACGAGGCACAAACAGCCAATGAGTGCACACAAAGCCGGCCTTTCAAGTTCATCTGGACTGATGTAATAAAATTGACACATGGAGTCGGCTGAATTCTGGGGCGCCTGTTACCTAAACTCTCATTTCCAAAGCACTGTCACCTCCCCTCACTGCAAATGAATCAATTACAGAGCAGTATAATCCTGTTAGGGGGAGATGAATGCATACCTCCCCGTTGGCAGGTGCTGGCAGGCTGAAGGGGCTTATTGGAGCAGGCGATATCAAAGCTGGGGGTTTTATCTGCCACATTAGAACCACTGCAAACCACCGAGTACAAGCCGCTGTGCCTGTGCTCGCTGTCTTAGCCTACACAATGAAATACTATTCAAAATGGTAATGTTAGAAACAAACACTGAGCTCATCACGCTGCAGATTTGGAGACGATTGGAAGTCTTTATTTCAGCCAGAATTCAAAGGCAGTTCTGCTGCTGCTGCTGCTGCAGCAGCTGCTACTGCGGCTTCTTTGCACATTTAAATCTTCATTTTCCTCAGATTTCCCTTCAGATTGTCTTAACTCATGTACTGTGCATCGTGTTGCTGCAGCTTTTCATTAGAGCCCGTCATTATGGCAGCACCATTTTATCAGAAGGAAAAAAAAAATTAGCCTGATATATTTGAGAAGGGTTCAGGATTCAAACCCTGATTTTACTTAAAGAACTTAGAAGTTCATCAACTTCGGGAGAAGCCATCTGACAAATTAATCTTAACTCACAAATCGCTCTGAACTACAACTACAATTTTCTGATTTAAGATGAAACACGAGTCTAAATATACTGAGACACAGAAATCAAAAACTCTACAACTGGACTTTTAATTACAGTTCTAGGTTTTTTAGAATAAAGTTCTAAAACTACGATCCCAAACTTTCGAATGATATGAATACTATTTAAAACAATGTGCCTTATATAACAAAAATCATAACCATAACCATAGAATCGCATGTTTAATTGCAATTTTAGCTCTAAAATTTAATCATAAAATCAAGAAGCCACAATATATCAGTCGTTATATGTCAGACTGTACTCCGAACGCTGTCCCTATCCGGGTCGGTCTTGGAAAACATCATCTGCTTCCACTTACTTACAAGGTTAATATTATTTCAGGTGGCCAAGTTTGACTAGAGACAGGTGAGAGACCAGGCGTGTCCCCAACTCAATGATCTTTAGTCTTGTTGCTTGAGGCGTTAAGATAAATGAGATAATGTGTCAGCATCACAAACAAAATTCAGGTATTCAAACTTGTCAAACTACAGACCAACAAAGGGGTGAGGTTGTGCGTGTGTGTGTGTGTGTGTGTGTGTGTGTGTGTGTGTGTGTGTGTGTGTGTGTGTGTTGGGGGGGGGGTAACAATCCACCTCATTGTTTTGGCGGCGGCGCTCCTGGGTGCGCTCAGCTCTGACACATTCACAAGGTCCAATCTGTCTGGCAGCGGCGGCTGACATTCTGAAGCACCTTGTCAGATAACGCCTGCTCCACAGCGAGGAGCGGCCCGGGGGAAATAATGAAACCAACAATGACAGAGGGGCTGTGTGCAGCCGAAAGGGGTGGGCTGGGGGGGGAGGGGGGGGGCAGGAGGGGGGGCAGCCCCAGAGACAACAAGATGGAGGGAGAGAAAGAGAGAGTGGGAGAAAGAGAGGAGGGAAGCGAGAACAACTAAAGCCCCTGCCTCAACCCACCCTACCTCCCCCGTCCTCCCCCCGCCATCAGCCCTGGCTCACCAGACCATTGTGCACCCAGGGGGTTCAGGAGATAAATGGCCGCATGTTAACCACGTTTGACAGGCTGCACAAAAGGGGACACCTCGGGTCCCATGACGCAACCTGTACAACCCCCCCCCCACCCCAATATCCCCACGGAGGTACAACCCCACCCCCACATCACCAACACCACCATCAACATTGCCACCCAAACTCATGAGGTGCAGGGGGCCAGTCCCGGACAGGGACGGGGTCGGGTCAGGGGATCCACAGGAAGTGATATGCAAGGCAGTTAACATGTATCAGTCACTGTTTCAGAATAAAAGCTCAATCGGAATCCATTAAAAAACACCTCCATCACCGAATAAAGTGCAACCCTCCAAGAGCGAAGACAGAAAAGATACATGAGTGGAGCATCGTTTTTGAGATCTTTGATTGCACAGAGATCAATGAGTACAGGAGAAAAGTTCTGATCACGCTGATCGTTCACTGTAAAAAAATCGTGTTTCAGACCTTTTTAATCAGGAGCTAGTCAAACTGCTTTCAAACACTGTTAGCATATTAACTTCCCAGCATGCACTGCATTTGTCTGGATGTCATTTCTCATGTCTGACTCTGTTAGGAATTTTGACAAAATGATCCCAACTCAAAGGTAGTTTACTAGCTTTCCCAGAGCTTTTGCTTGTGTCAAATGGTCTTCATCAGCAAACACTTCCCTCAGTTGTCAAGAAGGACTGTTGGATTATTGCTAAATGAGCTCCATCTGCTGAACAAGACCATGAGATATGGACAAAAGTCCCTAAAAAAGGTAGCAGGTTGACCTTGAGTAGGGATTGTTTAGTGTAGCTACTTTTTTCAGGGTCAAGAACAGACTTTGAAGCCAAATCATATTTGCTCAGTCTAGTGAATATACAATTTTGTTTTTTTGTTTTTTGGTTTTTTGAAGAGAAACTCAGCAGGAACTAGAAAAACCTGGAATAACACTTGGATTAAGTCCTAGATTCAGACTAATTAACATTTACCTGCAGCCCCCAGGCGGAAGAAAGTGTCCTTGTTTTGTAATGACTAATGTTAAACCTTTTTCTAATGATAATGAACTTTTGAAAACGATGACGAGTTTTTGTTCATTTTACATGATGATTCATTTTTTCTGATTTGTCAAGACGACAACTTTTTTAGATGACGGTTAATTCTTTTTTTACAACGTTATCTTTTGACTTGTTTTCTACTGTGACAATGCATTTTTGTGTCTGTTTTTGCCAACATGACACATTTTTCTAGAAAATGATTGACACATTTCGACACCTCGGCTCCATGAATGACCTGGGACGAGTGTGTTTCAGTCAATATGACAACTTTTTTAGATGACTGCATTTTCAAGGCACTTTCCACTATATCGGCCACGTTTGGGGGGCTTTCACACAGTGATGCATTTTGGTGTTTTTCTCGAGGATGATGGTGCATTATTGACACATTTGCCTGAGCCATGTCTCTTCGGCTGAAACAAGGAGAGTGAAGGAGAATGAGGCGTCCATCAGGCACAGATCAGGCTGAAGGCTGAGAGGATATTTGGGGCTGGGGGGAGGTTTTAGTAAGGAGGGGGGATTATTCTCCTCTGCTAACCTTTTCAGCACTGCCTGCTTCTTTGATGGCTGACAGGACTCACAAAGGCACCTGCCCCATCCCCGAGTGCCCCCCCCCCCGCCTCCCCCAGTTCTCCTCCCCTGACCTGACCAGCATTCCTGGCCTACAGGGGGTCCTCCCCATGGCTACCTTTACACAGCCCCCCCATCCTCAACCCCCCCGATCCAAAGTCCAGTAATCCCACTGCAAACAAGGTTGCGCCGGCTCAGAGGCGACGCACGAGACTTCTCACAGCAGCTCAGCTAAAAGGTGGACGGCTGATGAAGCCCATCGCCGTGGGAACCAACACAGGAAAGAAAATCATTAAAATGCTTTATGGGCCTGGACCAATGGGAAGGTCTCTGTGGATCTGAAGGTACATAGATGTCGACTGGACAAGCAGCGTTGTGAGCTGGACGCCAGCAACAAGTCTGGGAAAACTGGACTTCTGTAAACCGGTTTTTAAATCATGTGAGCACAGTTTACACAATTTACACATCATGAGTTTTTCTACTGAAAATCTGCAGCATTCAGCCTTTTGAAAAGATGCCAAGATACATTTTTGAATCGTCACAGACTATGCACTTGTCAAGTCTTCGATGATGCTGTTACATTTGAGAGCGAGGAACCGTTTCTGAGCCCTTTCAAACAGGGACGACGCAGCTACGAGCCCTTTTCTACCTCATAGATGCACTTTTCCATCTTCCTCAGTTTCAGTGATGATGAATTTTTGTGTCTGTTTTGGTAGAGGCGACCCATTTGCTGTATTTTGTATTCTTGTCAATGAGTTTTGAGACAGCACACTTTGATGTAGTAATTTTTGCATCTTTTTCTGTACTGATGCATTTTTGTTCTTTTGTGTCCAACGAAAAGAGGGTGTTTTTTTTTTTTGATGAGTATATTGTGTGTCTCTTGGTCTGATGCATTAACATCATTGTACCATAAAGACAATTAAGCTTCTCTCATCACATCTGGTAACTTCAGATATAAAATGTTGGTTTCTGAGAAAGTGTTGGGGACATTTGTTGAAGATATTTTTTCCAGACAGCAAAATAGCATTACAAATATTTTCAGCATTAAGGTAAAGATGAGTCAATGAACACACACACACACACACACACACACACACACACACACACAGAGCGTTGTCCCTCTTTCCTTTATTCCTAGTTTAACAAAACTCTGCCGTCACGCCGGTTTAGCTCAATAAAAGACGGTCGACAGCCAAAACCCTCATGAGCCTCCAGCTGTCATGAGAGGACAATAAGACGAGTTTGAAAGAAGACAGACAGAAATGTTAGAGCGTGTTTGAATCCATCAGCCTCCAGGAGTGACATCATTCAGGGCCCTGCCCATCCCACCTGCTCTGCCCCCTGAAACCAACCAATCAGAGCGCCCTGTTTCAGGGTTCCCTCCTGGCCTCGTTGCTGCCACAACGTCACGTCTAACAAGCTAGCGTCGCTTCCTCGCTATATGCATGTTCATAGTTAAAGAGTTTAACTTTCAAAATTAAAACTTTACATTTCTGATAATGTTGGTGATTTCCTCTCTGTTTCGATGAAGGTGACATTTTTTAGTTGACAATGCTTTAATAGGTCATGTATGAAAATTAAAACAATCAGGATTTTAACAACTTCAGCACCAGACAACTTGAATAAATAAGAAAAGTCCAAAATGGAACTAAAAGATCCAGTCTGACATATCACAACTCCAAATGTACAGAATTTATTGGTTTATCTTTATTTTTATTTTTTCAAAAAAAAATTACTCGAATTTCATTTCTTATCTTAATTTTTAATATTGTATTATTTTAAAAAATATTTTATTTATATATTGATATTTCTAGATCTTTTCATTTTACCATTTGTTTGTACATTTTTATCATAAGTCTTTGTAATTTGTTAAAATTTTCGTTTTTATTTTGTTAAAAATGTTGAAACTTCACTTATTGAGCTGTTCTTGAAGCATCTTAGAATGAGCCTCCACACTTTTTCACTGATATTTACAGTTTTACCATTTATCATTATTGATATCTACATTTACAGTCCTGTTTCTGAGCTTTCTCCAGAGTTGTCACCACGCTGTCTCATGTCTGAATTGCGAGAACTTTTAAGTGAACCTGTTTCGTTGAGCAAACTCGTGCGTCGGTCTCTGGCATTTCGTGTCCGAGTTGTCTCTGACGCTGGCGGTGGTGCGTTTGCGGTCCTGCTGAAGCTCGCGGACTCACCGAGGCTGCGGAGGTGGAGAAATTTCCCTCAGCCCGGACTCCATGGAGCAGCTTTGACAGGAGTGTCAGCTCAGATACCTCAGACCCAGAGGTCAGTTAAGCAGGACTTGCCCCCAAGGCGGCCGGGTTGCGCCGAGCAGCGCTGCTCAGCCTCATTACTCTAATTGGTGGATCTGTGACCAGGAAGTGGTGTCCTTTCATTGCGGCCCATGACCCTGCTGATCTGATCTGGCCTGAGGTGGTTTTCACTGAGAGAGCCGAGAGTCCAAGTGGACGGAAAAAGGTGAAAGTATCTGAACTCCTCCGCAAGACACAAACTCTGACAGACAGAGAGGACTTAGACAAAGTCTTGGTAAATTCTCAACCCCCCGATGATTCCTCACAGAGACACGTCTCAGGGCAGTTTAAAACCAGGTTTTTTTGGAAGTTTGTTAATATAAAGTGCAGCAGAGCAAAGCAGCAGATTGAGGACCCACACAAGTAAGGTCAGGCCCTGATTCGGCTTTCTCAAGATGTGGTGATGATGATTTTTTCAGTCTTTTGATGATATAAAGATGCATTTTCATCATTTTTGATGATCAGTTTTTTGACTCCAGTTGTTTTCTATGATGACGACGCGTCCTTGTATAGTTAGCAATAACGATGATTTACTTTTGGAATCCCTGTTGATTATGAAGATGTATTTCTATACCTGGCAAACTTCATTTTTAGAAACCTCGTCTTTTCTATAATGTTGACACATTTTGCCATCTTTTTATTTTTTCCTCTTCTCTTGATGGTAATGATGCTTTTCTAAGCCTTGTGATATGTTGTAGTTATTGTCATGGTGACATATTTGCATATTTCAGTCTTTGTAGACAGAGACTGCTCATTTTTTGAAAATGGCGCCAAATTTCTGAGCCCTTCTTCTCTTCTCCTTCACCTTCAGTCAAGCCAGTTTCAGCTATTGGTTGACTGATACACCTGAACTTTACCTGGTTTTCTAAGATGTTGATGTATTTTATAGCTTCAAAACGTGACCGGAGACTTCATCATGAGTCAATGGCCTTCAAGGTCCACGATCACGGACTGTTACTAACAGATGCAGCTCTGAGACCTCAGGTTTCTGAGCTTCCTTGAATGCAGCATCGAGAGGATTTCTTTCAGATACAACTGCACAACACACGTGTACCTGTTCACTGCTGTCATGAGAAGTTCAGTGACAGTTGAAAAAAAAAATGTGTTCATTAAAGCAAGAAGCAACAACACAACCAGTGTCTGTCTGTTCTGAGCCAAAGACAGATGAACTGTAATTTGATTGATTTAAACTGATTTTAAATAGACAAACAGAGGTGGGCCGGGCCCGGAGCTGTGGGACAGAGGTATTGGGGGTTGGGGGGTTGGTCAGGGGGGCATGGAGTCATTCGGCCGTACGCTGGCGGTCTGGACACACAGATGTCATGACACCTTAATTCAGCCATCCGTTATTGATTGTTCCATGTGTAGTTGACCTTGCCGCAGGAGCTCAGCCAATAAAACGAACTGTTTCTATTGGAGGGGGGGCATTGAGAACAAGTATAACTGCACAGATTCACATGGAAACCTGAACAGGTTTAAGTCTCGGCTCTGACCTCTGATGCAACTCGTCAGGGTTAAAAACTCCATCTGAGTTATCTTCACACCTCAAGAGAAACTGCAGAGTTTTATATTAAGAGCAGATGACACAAGGTCAAAGTCACAGAATGGCCATGACAATAAAAAAGTTGTTTCAAATGTAATATATATATATACACATAGTTAAAATTAAGAAAGTTGTAATAAAATGTAATTTAAAAAATTAATAAAATTAAAAGTTACAATTAAATCAGAGATAAGGGAAGATATTTGACTCTAGCATATCATTAGAAAGTGATCAGGGTGAATTTAACAAAATGAAATTAAACTGTTTTTAACTCTTTAACTTTTTTATGTGTTCTCATGTTTATCCCTTTATTCAGTTCTCAGCCATATATCATTTGCTCGTCTCAAGTGCACTGAGCATCTCAGGTTTAATCATATATCTTTTAAATCCCTGCTTAAAGTCACTTTTACCAAAAGGTCTTTTTCTAGTTTAATTAATTCATCTTGGTATTTTATCAGCATTCTGCTCCTATGTTGTTATTTTAGTAACTCTGCAAGTTTTACAGTTGTCTGTCAGTCTCCTTTGTAGTTTTAGTTATAAATGCCTTTGTAACAGTGTTTATAAAGCAGTTATCAGCAGTGGATACCCCCCCCCCCTCACGCTTGTCTATCAGCCCTCTGTTGTCTCTGCAGTGACGTACCTCCGCTCTGACCTTGGTGAGTCTGGTCTGTTTAGGCTAACGGCGACAAAATGTCACCGGGCGGCTCTGAGCTCACTCATGAAGAAAATGTGCACATGGCAACATGAAGAACGGGGGTGGGGGGGGGCACACAATACACGCATGTCAGTCACCTTGAAACATCACAAACACCAGAGGAGTTTTACACCAACACCATTCCAATGCACAGATGCATCATGGGAGGCGTAGGAGATGTCTGAGGACTTTTTGTTATTGGCGGAACAGAGATGAGCTTTGTGTGAGCAGAAGAAGAAGAAGAAGTAGAAGAAGAGTGAAGTCTCCCCTCCCTCGGTGACAGATATAAGAGGAGGAATAAAGCTGTGGAGTTGGAGGAGACTAACTGACAGGTGTGTGTGTGTGTGTGTGTGTGTGTGTGTGTGTGTGTGCGCGTGTGTGTTATGGCTTAATGAACAGCTTAAAGAGATGGGGGGGGCTTTAACAAATCTATGGCTGTATTGACACACAGAGAAAACACATCTACAAGTCACAGTCTTCAGCCTGCAGGATGATTTCATCCCCATTTAATAATAAACTAGACAAGAAATTAAACAATGGAAAATAAACTTTAAACTCAGAGAATCACAGAAATTAAAAAATTTGATTCCACTACAGTCGAACATATGAAAAATGTTGGGAAATTGAAAAATAATTTTGAAATCTTCAAGAAATAAAAACAAAAAAGACCAAAACACTTGAGTCTAGAAAATACAATTTTTTTTACATGCTGGAATCAACAAAAATGGAAACTGCTAAGATCATTAAATTCAAAGAAACAAACAAAAAAAAGTCTAAATCTAAGCTCATGCAAAAATCCTGAAACTGACCAAAGGAAAAAATAATTTTAAATTTCAACAAATTTAATAAGGAAAATGAAAACAATGCATCATCTAGAATTACCTTCCAACGTCAATTAAATCTCCAAAAGGCTCCAAAATCTGTGACACCACTCAACTAAAATTCACAACCAGTCAGGAAAAAAACACATTCAATCCAGGAATGGGAAAAAAATTTAAAACCAGAAAAGAGACGTCTTAAAACCTCTGGAGCCATAAAAACAGAAAATCTGGAGATCTCTAGAATCAACGATATTACTCTGGTCATGTGACTGTGATGTCGCTATGATGTCACCCTCTGGAGAATCGAGGACCACAGACGGTGTCCCTGTTGTCATTATGTGTGTGCTTTATTTTGGCGGGGTGGGGTGGTTGTCGGGGGGAATTAACCAGACTACTTCCTGTTGTTAATATAATGTGTCTCTGCCTGCTGCAGCTTTATCTGCTGCACCTCCCTGAACAAAGGGCCCCTTCTTCCGAATGCGGGGCCCCGGCTCCTCCTCCACTGTCCAGCCAGAGGTGTTTGGTGAAGTAAATCTGCCTAAATCCTGGACGGGGGGTGAGGAAGGGTGGGGGGGTGAAGGTGAATAAAGATAATCTGCTTTTCTTAACAATAAAACAGCTCTGGGAGGGAGTGAGGAGAAAAATTAGGAATTCATATCACATGGTGCATTTTCAACTTGATTCTTGACCTGTTCAGAAGCAGCTGAACTCCAATACAAAGCTGCCTGACAGTACAGCAGCAGCAGCAGCCAGGGGCCCTGGGGCTGCCAGGGGCCACCAGGGGCCCCCTCTAGGTTGAACAAGGAATAGCTCTGCTACTTTCACACTGAAAACACCGTGAACTTTTATCTTCAACATCACAAAACCAATAAGATCTCAGAACCACTCGGAGCTGCTAAATCTGAAAACCTCTAGTGAGACTGAAAAACATCTTGAAATTACCAGATTCAGTCAAGAAAATGAAATAAAATCATCCAAATTATCACTCACTTCTTCCTCTTTCAAAAATATTCCATTAATTTGTGAAATCACAAGTTGAGAAAACAGACACACAAACACAAATCTCAAAACCTCTAGAGTCAAGAAAATGGAAATAATCTGGAAGCTACTAAAATCAAGAAAAATAAAAAAATGAAATCTTGAAACCAGAAATACAGAAAAATGTGAAACCATTACAGACAAAATAACAATAAAAAAAAAAACATCTCACAACTACTAGAGTCAAGAAAAATCTCTAAAATATAACAAACTGAAAATAATCTCAAAACCACTAAATTTAATTTTGCTGCTAAAATTAAAGAAATTTCAAAACCTTGTTCTTCCTTCAGAATTATTCTGGAAATGATCTGATGTGTTAATTTCTAGAATTTCTAGACCAATTTCTAGAGTCGGTCAAAACAAAACTAGACTATAAAACAATGTTTAATTATTAAAAGGAAAAATTCCTTAGAATGTTTTAACAAGGCTGTGAATTCCTCTCAGGCTTCGTCTTTTTCATCTGTGAAGACGTCTTAAGAGAAAAATTTTCCCGAAGATGCCTTATGCAGTAGCTGGTTGGCTCTCTCCCTCTAACTTTTCCTTAATGTCTCTCACCGCTCTGCTCTGTCATTCAGCTTTGAGTCATCCGGGACTGGCTTCCCTCCATCCTGTAGCTATCTGTCCATTAATGGGGTGGGGGGGTGTCTATATAGGGCATATACACACACACCTTTGCTCCACCTTACATCTTCCTTTCTTTTATTAACCTTTCTCTCTTTATTTTGCCCTTTTCCTCCTCTTCTGCCTCCTCCTCCTCCTCTCCCACTTTTCTCTCCTTTCTTTTCTCTCTCTCTCTCCTCCATCTTTTTTCAACAGCTCTTTTCATCTGGGAAGACGCCGAGCCGAGCTGAGCTGAGCAGCCCCAGCGGCGACGAGAGGGTCTGAATTGTGATTAAGAAGGAGGAGAGAGGAGCCGCTTTTCTTTGTTCTGCCCTCAGGGAGGTGTTTACTGAGGGGGGGTGAAACATGGCGGAGCAGATATGAAAGGCATCCAGGTCAGTGAGAATGACAGCGACAGAGTACGGTGATGGTATCAGAAGTCGCTCCGAGTGTGTTTGTGTTTGTGCATAACGGGGACATGAAACCTGATCTCACACAACATTATGGGACACACCCTCTATATGGGGACCAAGAGCAGGTCCTCACAAGGTGGACTTTAAGGTGAAACATGGTCGCTCATGATAAAAGACGTCTGTCTTTAGACGGGTTTGTTAACACAGAAACAGGCCAAAAAAGCAGTTTTGAATCTTCCGTCAACAGTAAATTAAAATCTGAAAACTTCTTAGAAACTAAACAGTCATCTCTGGATTCTGATGGAAATTCTGCAGCATCAAAAAACCAAAGAAGCAAAAACCCAAAAATGACCCTGAACTGCAACACGTTGAATCTTGTGAGCGTTACAGTGCTCACACCTGAACGCTTCCACCTACAACTGGGGTTTGGTTTTTGTTATACGAGCCCAAAACCTGCACAAGACAACAGAGTCTCAGATGGAAAAAACTGGCGGAGGCAGCTGTGGCAGTACGACGACGTCCGACAGATGCTGGCCGCCAAATATGTAAAATATCACAAGCAGGTGAAGGACAAAGATAAAGACAGACAAGTGTTCTGGTCTGACAGTCTCAGTCACCTCCATGAACCAGACACACTTCAAACTTATCACCACCAACTGTTACCGTTCACTGAGAACTGTTTATCTATTGACAATCTGATCAAACGTCCCTGGTTTCTCCATCAGAAAACTCACCAAGTCAAATACGGACCATCACAGCGTCCGGTGGCCCCCAGGTTTTAGACCCTGACCATGTTGTCCAAAAGTCCTAAGTCTGTTTCCTCTCCTATAAAATGTCCATACATACACATCTGTATTAATTATACACTCCATGGCCACATTATTAAGTCCACCGCTTAGGTTCTTATACTGGACTCAGTTATACTTTGTCCCTGGGGTCCAGGATGCTGAACATGTGGCTCAACAAAATCCCCCCCCCCCAAAAAAATGCTCCTTTCTGCATGGTAGGCTGTTAAAATCCTTTACAAAACACACTGAATTATACCAATATCACGTTTCTGCGTCCTGATGGTTTAAAGGTTTAGGACCCTGACCAATTGGTCCAGTATCCTCAGTTTGAGTGCTGTCGCGTGTCTCCCCCACCCTCTTCCCTCGTTCCTCTCGGCTCTAACAGTTCCACAATAAATATGTGTGCAATACATAGAAAATCCCACAAATCTTCATGTTTGGTGACCTATTTTTTCATCACAGTATTTAAAAATGCTTTTTTTTTGTAGAATAGGCCCATAAACGCTTTAAAAACACTGAATCATGTCCATTCGTGTCAGTGACTTTAAACCAGAGCTGTGTTTTCTCAAAGTTCATTTAAATTGCTTGCAGGTTTTTAGTGGATGTGAGGACATGAGAACGTTAGATTCAGGTTGATTTTGTGTGAGCAGGTTGTAACATGGAGACAGTAAACAGCAGCAGAGTGTCAGCCTCTGAGTGGACAATGACACGGCTGTGAGACATGTGGCGTGAATGGTACAGCAGGCAGCCTGACACCGCTGCAGGGAAACCAGACGCTGCCGCTGGATGCAACAAACCTGCTACGCTCAACGGCGACCAAAGACATATTCACTGTGTGCTGGAGAAAACGTCAGCGTCTGAGAGGGAGTGTTGCTGTAAGGGAATCTCAGCATGTTGTACAGTTTCTAACGTCTCATCCCAACAAGCCTGAAAGTGACTAAGTCAACTGGTTCCTCTACTTGAATCTTTTTGTTAGAATCCTGATCCTTGTCTCTTCTGGAGAAAGACTGTTTAGTTTTTATCATCAAATAATCAGAATTAGTCCAAATTGTACAGGACCAAATTTACAAGGGCCCAAACATGGTTAAAATGTCTTTTTTTCTCTTCCAATTTTGCCAGTTATGTGTGAAAATGAGCAGCTCACATTATTCTCAGGATTTTAAAATGATCTGCACTAATAAAACCATGAGGTTTTGTGCTTTCAAACGATGTCCAGTTTGTCAGGGTCATGCTCCTCTTTTCCTGACTTTCCTTAAATCTGGACCAAAAATGTTAATTTTATTTATACAGGCCACAATTACAACATGTCTGAGAGGGTTTTATGATCACACGCAACATACGACATCCTCTAACATTACGGCCTCAACTCCAGTGGGGAAGAAAGCAGCATGAAAAACAATTTAACAGAAAGAAAGAGAAGGAACAGAAACCATAGACACATATCCATGAAAATAAAATGTTTGCCGCGTGTGACACATTTCCCTAAAATTCAGTCTGGGATCTGTACAATTTAAAATTGACTTTGAGGGTTTTAACATGAGTGTGTGAAGACGTAGAGGATGGTGTGTGAGATGAACAAAAAGATTCAAACATTACCACCAAACTTCATGCAGTAAACAGAGAATTTAGAAAAAACAGCTGCAGCCTCACAGCTGGATGTGACGGACAGACACCCAGAGGTGGAGGAGGCAGTTCAGTCTGCAGAGATCCTGTTACACCAGGCCCTAATCTGACCCCCCCTAACCCCACTCCCTCCCTCCTCCCTCCCCTCTCACCCGTCAACAACCCCCCCACCTCTGAGAGGAGAAGACAGAGCTGCATCCCAAGAGGAGGAAAAACCACGAAGACATGAAGCGAGGACAGGAGGGAACGTGGTCACGAAACTTCAGGACGGATAAAAGATACAATTTTATTCTGAGTTCAGGAGAAAACATTTAAATACAGTTTAACTTTCATTTCAGTGTTTTTAATGTTTTCATTGGCAGGAATCTTCATGGGAATTTAATGTTTGAAGGAAAAATATTATTTATTTTTGAAAAACTTTGGATAAATTAAAAAAAAAGCCAGTTTTTAAACGGCCTTTATGCTGTAACATTAATTTTTAACATGATGAGAAAACGTTCAAAACTTAGATTAGGTCTCTGTCAATCATCCAGCGCTGCTTTAAAATGTGATGCTGTCTCTTTTGTTTGCATTTAATGATGGATCCTGCCTTTAAATCAGCATGAAAACCGAGTGTTAATGAGGCCTTAAAACTTATTTTAGTGTCGGCGGAGGAGCTTTTATTGTTGCTCGGTCTACTCCACAATTAACGTGAGTCCGTGAGTTGTGTATTTACAGAGCTAATAAAGAGAAATAAAAATAATCATGTGAAATAGAAGCGGGTTCATTATTCATGCGGCAGCTGCGGAGGGGACACGGCTCCTCAGCCTGCGACACAAAGAGCGAAAAACGAGTTTTTTTTAAAGGGAGTTTGCAACGAGGAAAAAAATCCGAGTTGAGGTGGAATTAACGCGACGGTAAAAGATAAAATACGAATTAAATTAATTAAACCAAATTAGCTGTTTTTGTCCCCGAAGGATTAAAGTTAGAAATATATATGTTAGTTGACTTCGTGGTTTTACGAGTTTGTTTCAACCCTCAAACACACAAACACGCAAACACACGGATATAAACATAATTTTCACACAGCGAACTGCGCCTAAACCCGCAGAAAAGCCGCTGGTTCCGCTTTAACTTGTCCCCAGAAAGTCGCAGAAAATAAAGAAACGGGCCGAGACGCGGTTCTGGGATCAGATAATTTAGTCTCATCCCGGTTCGGGCGAGCGGCTCTCGGTGACACCTTGTGAGTCAACGCACACGCGCCTCGGGGACAGAAAGCGGGGACAAAAAGTGACAAAAAGCGGCGACAAAGTGGCGAAACCGCGCCGACAGGCTCGGCTCGGCTCGGACCGGGCCTGCGGGGACCACACGCGGACCGGAGAGGCTGAGGACGAGCCACAGGTTTTCACGCGGAGCTGCACCACGGATATAACGGTTTTTTCCTGCTTTGAGTCTGAGCCCAGACCTCCTCCACCCGGTGGGTCCCGGCACCGCTCCATCACACACCGACCCCCGCAGAGTCCGCACACTCACCCCTACCCCCAAAACCTCCGCGCGGTTCCGTTATAAAACTTTTTGCATCTTTTGTCGCGTCCCCCGGACGTGCAGGCGGACAGGGACCTCCCGGCTCGGGCCAGGCAGGCGGACGGACGGGCGGGGACACCACAGTGCAGTGCAGTGAGTTTGCGGGAGTTGTTGCGGGACTTTGTGTGTTCCCGTGTACGTTCGCTTACCGTTCTTCCTCCGGGGGTTGGCCTGCTTTCGCCTCTTGCAGCGGGGACCCTCCGCCATGATCTCCTGCTTCATTGATAAGTCAGTCCAGTCCGCATGGGCTCCTCGATCCGGCTCCGCTTCGCTGCTCCTCCCCGCTCCCTGACAACCAGCACACACAAAGTAAATCCCAGAACCAGATCCTCTATCCGGCCCTCACTTTAATCAGCACTTTGGGGGAAGTTATGGAGGATAAGATCCGATTTAATAAACAGTCTCCGGAGTTTCTTTTTTGGTTTTAGTTTGTTTGTTTTGTTGGAGAGCGTGCACCGAGCGCACCCGCCGCCCCGCGTCCCCGTCCGCCTGATCTCTGATGTGAGGAGCGTCTCTGCTGGTCTGACAGAGGAGGAGGAGGAGGAGGGCGGACACACACACACAGCACAAAACACACACATTCGAGAGCGCGCACACACCCGTCAGAGCGTTCCTCCTCCCGTCGAAGCCTCCATCACCTCCGCTGCTCCTGCTCCACCTCCTCCACCTTCGACGACACCAAACTAACCCTGAACTTGTTGATTTTCTCCTCGGGTCGCTTCTGACAGACGCGCCCGCTCTCCGCGTGCGGT
The DNA here is from genome assembly GCA_016859345.1 of Istiophorus platypterus. NCBI lineage: Eukaryota > Metazoa > Chordata > Actinopteri > Istiophoriformes > Istiophoridae > Istiophorus > Istiophorus platypterus. The sequence continues at coordinate 273,207 of CM029122.1, read as the reverse complement.
CCGCGTGTCAGCGTTTTAATGCGAGTGAAAACGTCGCAAAGTTCACCTGAGAGGCCTCGCCGCTCATCAATCAGTGATCAATAGGTTTATCGGGAACATATCGGTGACAGAGCCTGGGTGTGAAGGGAAATGTGTGGTTATATAAGCTGTGGTGGAAATTCAGGCCTGCAGTTGTGTAATGTGTGCGCACGGTCAATAAACCCAGAGAAAGAAATCATGCAGACATTTCCTGACATTTCCCTCATCCTCCTCATCCTCACCATCTTTCTCTTCTTTGGTGATGTTAAAGAGGCGGCCACCTGCTGCCTAAAGATCTTCTTTCTCACACATTTAAGTCATTTTCCACTGATTCAATATTTCTCTTCAGCTGCTGCACATTTAGTCCCTGTCTGTGTTTCTGGGGGGGATGCGCGGAGCGTGTCACCCGGACCCGCTGCAGGAGCCCGGACCCCGGTTTAACTCCTCCGTCGGCGGCAGCAGGACGCGGGGACAGACGTCCTCCTCTGCGGCCTGCCTTCCTCCCTCCACCCGCCATCATCTCTTGGGAATATCAGACCCCCCCACACACACACACACCCTTCCGACCCCCTCCACCCCCCCAACCACACACACACGCACACACACGTTCGGTCCACATAGCGCATAACACTCTCCTACTCCCCATCCCTCTCTCCATCCCTGCAGCACCTGGAACGGCGGTGAGCGAGCGGGAGTGCACACCTCTCCTTTCACCTGGCTGCGCAGGTAGAGCAGCGCAGGTAAACGGCGCGCTATGATTGGCTGCTGGAAGAAAACAAGCAGAAGAAGAGAAACAGAGGAGAGAAGGTACCTACCTACCCAGAGAGAGTCCGCGTCTCCTCCCGCCGAAGGAGAAAAGCAGCGATCAAGAAAAAAGTGCTGCTGCAGCGCGTGCACCCCCTCCCAATAATGTAAAAAAAAATCTGGCCGGTGTCCCGGTGGGTCCCGATGTTGGAGCAGCGCCGCGGCCGGGAGGGGAACGTCGGTCCAGGCCGACGTGTCGGGACTGATCCGGTGTCAGAGCGGTTTGTGTGACGCCTCCCGCCAGAGCCTGTCACCGTTTTTTTCCCCCCTGCAACATAAACAGACGCGAGACCTTCTAGCACCACGCGCCACCTATCTTCACGCAGTGGGATAATTGAGGAGTGTTTCCCTCCTCCTCCTCCTCCTACTCCTCGCGCACACCATCACCTCCATCTCTGGTCCGGATCGCTCTTTGTTCTGATCAATTTGAGTAGGGGGGCTTGGTTTGGCTCGTGCACAGCGTCTACGCGGCCTCCAGAGCCGCACGGACCCTTAACAAACGGCAGCGCCAAAGCACCTGATTGGCTCATACAGGTAGATTACCTGAACAGGTGAAGCCTCTGAGCAGCACACGCGCTCTGCTCTCTCTCTCTCTCCACAAAGAGAGGAGGAAATCAGGAGCATGCGCGGACGGCTCGGCTGAGAAGGTCCAAGTAGTCAGTGTGAACAGGTGTGACACAGAAACCTGGCCGCCAGCGGTCACGTGCTCGGTCCATCTACCGATACGTCTAGAGTTTGACTGACAGATGAAGCGACCACGGGTCAGCTTTTAACAGATATAATGTAAAATAGGCCAATTTATTCTCTTGAAAAATAAAAAATATTTACAAAATATTTTAGGAATATATATATTAAATATACATCTGAGAAGAAGTAGTTAGTAAAATGAACAAATAAAACCTTATTATTAAATGTGAAAATAACTTTAACAAGATTACTTCAGAAAATGGAAAATAAATTAATAACAATAAGATATAGAAGAATAGAATGTAAATGACAGATGAAATTTACTAATACAAGATATTTATTTTACAGTTTTACAAATATATATAATTATAAATACAATATCTATGAATAAAATTAAATATCAAAATGTTAAAATTAAAACCTAAAAAACATTTAATTAATAATAAACACAACATGATTGATTTAAAGGTAAAAAAAAAGTTACAACTGTTTTGAAATTTTAAAAAACGGCAATTATTTAAGTACATTAATAACATTAATAAAAAGTCTATAAAACATTTTAAAAAAACTTTAATAACAACAGTTTACATTTAAATAAAAACAAATCAAAGAAATAAGTGTGTAGCGTCACTGGTACCTCATCCCTCAGCTTCTTCACACAGAACCCAGCTACCTGACAGGAGGATTCTACACCTGACAGAATCTAAATATTACTTTAAGACAAATCTGAAAATATGATCAGTCAGACACAGATAGGTGGGCTGTCCTTCTGTTCAAAGCTACACCTTCAAATTAAAGTCTTCTCTGAGAACTGCTTCAGATAATCTGTTAGAATAAGAGTCTTCTGCTGGGAGCAGCTCTGATGGTCAGATTTCAAAGAGAAGTTCACACGTGGAAAAGAGTCTTTAATCCACAGTTCAGGTGAAAATAAAAATCGTTTCCTCTCAGATCTCAGATAAGTTCTAGTGTCTCAGTGTTTGTTCACCTCTGAGTGAAAAAAAAACCGAGAGAAAAGAGGAAGTGAGAAGGAAGGAGTCAGAAACCTGCAAAAGGTTTGTCATCCCCTCATCATGTGACCACAAAACACGCACACACACAACACACACACGCAAACACACAGAGGCAACACACACACACACACACACACACACACACACACACACACACACACACACACCAACATACACACACAGTCAACACACACACCCGCACACACACCACACACACAGACAACACACACACAGGCAACATACACACACACAGGCGGCACACACACACATATACACACACCACACACACAGGCAACACACACGGACACAACCGCACACACAGACAACACACACACACAGGCAACACACACGGACACAACCGCACACACAGACAACACACACACACAGGCAACACACACACACAGGCGGCACACACACACATACACACACACACACACAAACACACACATGCACACACACACACACACACACACACACACACACACACACACAACACACACACAGGCAACATACACACACAGGCGGCACACACACACATACACACACACACACACAAACACACACATGCACACACACACACACACACACACACACACACACACACACAACACACACACACACACACACACACAGGCAACATACACACACAGGCAACACACACACACCCACACACACACACCACACACACAGGCAACAGACACACACACAGGCAACACACACACACAGGCGGCACACACACACATACACACACACACACACAAACACACACATGCACACACACGCACACACACACACACACAGGCAACATACACACACACACACACACACAGCGTATTGTTGTTGCCTCAGCTGTGTTGCAACCTGAAGTCGGGTATGGACAAGAAACAGAGACATTAAAGGTGAAAGATGAAGTTCATGAAAGCCCACTAGAAAGCTGCTGAGTCACTCTCCCTGACTTATTAGTCAACACAACAACACAGCAGTAAGTACACTACATGCAACAGTACACAGCAATACAACAATAACACATACAAAACATAAAGACAACAAAAAACTACACACAACATTCAAACTGAGAACAGACAACAGACACCACAACACTGAACTACACGCGCACACACACAACATGAACAGTAAACACAAGTTAGAGAGATATATAAAAATAGAGGCTAAACACAACATTAGAGCAGACTGAACAGCACAAACAACACATTTAACATACCTACACACACCAGTTAACAGAGAAACACACAACAAAACAAACAGTCACTACTGAGGAAAACACACTCAAACAACACAACAGTACTAAAGTATGCTACACACAGCTACTACTAAAACAGTGAAGCACAACCAAAACAAAAACTGACCACAGACGATGGAATCCAGGACCCAGGGCTACTGACACACACAACACACTGACTACACAACACATAAACAAAAGTACACAACAATGGCAAATTACACTGGTTATGATTTTAGATGTTATTTATTAAAAAGCAATATAAGATCTTCATTCAAAGGTCGGAGCTTTAGGCTCAATTTCATGGTCTTCAAAAGTAAATGGAAGTTCAGGTGACGAAAACCTGAGGTGAGGCCGATCACTCTCATGGAAAAGAAATGACAACACTAATTCAAATACATCATTTACCACACTGAATGTTAATATAGTATATTTATTTTATTGATAAATTCTCAAAACTGAAAACATACTTATCAATATTATCAATATTAATTAAAATATAATTACATATATAATTATTCATATATAATAGACCAATGTAAAAATGTTCGATATATACATACAACTAAAAACATGTACTTTAGTTTCAGTTTGAATAGAATCTTAAAACATAGAAAAAAGAAATTTAATATTAAATATATATGAAAACAAATAAAGAAATGATAAATATCAAATAATAACTATGTAAAGTATATAATTAAAAATTGGAAATCTCTTTAACACAAAGAGAAAAAATATATAAAAACACATACACAAGAGAAACAAACCCCAACTCAACCCAAATCTCCCACTGTGATCTGATCATGGTTCTGGTCTGATCCAATATGGGTTAGATCAGGTCTGTTGAAACGACCCAGAGTGGGCCCTTTCCCGGTTTGTAAAGCGGTGAGGACATGCAGAGAAACAGATCAGGTGACCTTAGACCTTTATAGCCGAGTCTGTTTCATAAAGGGGGGTGGACATGGTATGGGGGTGGGGTGGGGCTGTGATTCATGGATCAGTTTCATTTCAGTATAAACAGACATACTGATGTCTGATTTCAACACATATGTAGCAACAAATGTCCTGATTCAGACCTTAGATTATATGAAAACTGTCAGTACCACAGCTCCACTCAGCGGTCAGGTATGAGATGTGGTATTTGATATGTTACATATATCATTTAAAAGAAACCCCACAAAATAAAACTCTTGAATCCCAAAATACATCACCTCAGGTGAAGGAGAAAAAAACACTTGAAAACACTAAGTAAAACAAGGACAGATTGATGGCTGAACTGAGAATGTGATAAAAGATGTCTGTCCAAATCTAACCATGATCCATACACAGCCATGAGCTGACTGGGACAAGCCATGTGCTCTTTAACAGCTGGATGTGTAACTGAAGGCTAATCCGTGTAACCTAAGAAGCTTCAGCAAACATGGTGAACTGCTCATGGTACTTGAACTGACCACGGTACCTGAACTGATCATGATACATGCAATTGCCACGGTAACTGAACTAATCACGCTACCTGAACACATCACGGTTCATGAATTCATCATGGTACATTAACTCCCCACGGTACCTGAACTAACCATGGTACCTGAACACATCACAGTGCATGAATTCATCATGGTACATGAACTTATCACGGTACCTGAAATAACCATAGTAAATGGACTCCCCACAGTACCTGAACTCACCACGAGCCTGAACTCATCATGATACATGCAATTGCCAAGGTACCGGAACTCATAACGGTACATGAATGCATCATGCTTCATGAACTCATCATGGTGATGAACTCCCCACAGTACATGAACTTACCACAGTACATGAATTCATTATGGTACCTGACTATCCAACGTACATGGACTCGCCCTGGCTCTTGTGCTCAATGAACCATCACTGCCTCAACCACTGCAGATAAATAAACTGGTGAACATGTCTTTATATTTTGATTAACAACGTCAGTATATTAACAGACTTCCCAGCATGCACTGTTTGACAGTTAAACTCGCCAAAGACTAATGTACTTTGAAGAAAACAGGCATGATGGTTACTTGCTATGTGTCTTTAATATATATTAAATACTGAGAGGGGGTTAATTTGTGACAGGCACCAATCTCAGGGGTTCACAGGTAAACGGTCATGTGATGACCTGAGTGATGGTCATGTGACTCCAGCACCTCGCATGCAGGTGGATGGCAATCTCGAGATGTTTGGATTACTTTAATCTGTGTTTTGTATGGCGGGGGTATTATAGGGAGTGTTGGGGGGGATTTAAAGGGGTATTACACTAATCACAGTGTAACTTTTCCCATTAGGCTTACAACAGCCTGGGGGATGGGGGCAGTTGTTCACATCTGTCTGCACCCCTTAATTTCTCTCAATTGAGTGACACTTCTGCTTTTCGTATGGAGTGGTTTGTTTTGACGGTCATGGGGTCCACACTTTTCCCGACAGGTGAACTCAGCTCAGGTGTGAAGGACATATGATGATAATGCTGATGTTATTGTAAATTGTTTCCTCACCTTTGTGGATGCTTCTTCTTGTGTCAGTCATTCAGTCTTTTACAACTGCATATCGTCTGTGTGCTTTGTCTGTTTGCATTTATTGTCACAATGATGACTTTGATTCTTTTACCCGGTTAAATAAAGGAAAATAAATATTTTAGTTTACGGATCTTTGTTTTAGATTTACATCACATCAATTTCTTGTTAATGTTTTTTCTTTCTTTGGGTTGAACCATTGTATGTTCATAAATATGACCAAGTTCCAGCCTCAAAAAAATTAAAAATGATACTAAATCAGGGCCTTAATCACAATAATACACAGCCTGTTTATTTACACTGAACCGGAACCACCGTCTTTCCTGAACCTGAACCAAAGAGCTGATGTTGCCTGAACCACAGACAGGATTCTGGATGTGGACCCGGATTATGGTGTCACAATCAGGTTCAGGATTCTTGTCAGTTTCACACATATGCATGCACATGAGGTGTCTGACATCAGCCACAACAACCTGGATGGAAGAAGATCCAGTGGATTTTCTCCTTTTGGAGCAAAATTGACATGCTGGTGGGCTTTCAGTAAAACAGTCTTAAATTAATATGATTGAAATCGCTGGTGATGATGAAAATCCATCAGGTATTGTTTGTTGATGACTGATACTACTCAGCTCTCACAGGTATACTGCTGCAACAATAACAGGTAAATCTGCATTGGGTATGGCACAAGCGTAAACTCCGCCAGCAACCAGCGGTGTTTGGACACAACCGCAGCATCTGTGGATATGAACTTTGTACGTCCACTATCCACCCCAAACTCCTCCTGTGACTCCACTGCCGTTAATAAGTGTCGCAATTGATAAAAAAAGAATTGCCCTGAGCATGATCCAGCCGCAGATTATGGAGCTGTTCCATAGTATCTAAATGTAATGTCTAGGAGGCAAGGTTGAACGTTTTCATTTTTTCATTTTCAGACAGAGGTACAGGGATGTTGTGCTCTCATGGCCTGTTAAATAAAAAGGAGCATTCGCTTGTACAAAAATAATTTGATAATAAAACACAGTCTGAGACAAAACAAAACTGTGACCTGACAGTGACACTGGATGAAAGGTCAGGGGATCACCAGTTATTCCAGTTAATCCTGAGGGGAACATATTGCATTACCCATGAGCCTTAGCTTCTATTGCCAGTGAACTGATAAAATCTGCTGGTGGTTTGATCAGGTTTTCTACAAAGTGTAAACTCATTCTATGTTTTGTCAAAACACCAGAACATGAAGCTCAGTTTTTGTGTCCACAGGCTTCTTGTAGTTCAGAGTTTTAATCAAAGATCCATATATTTTCTGACACAGTTGTTGCTGTGTGGTTCTGAATCCAACATCATCATTAGGAAAATGAACAGTTCAGACTTCTTGACTCTACAGTTGATTTTTCAGATGCCATTACCACCTTGACATTAGCATCTGTAGAGCCACACTGCTAAAGTGGCTAAAAACACACGGAAAGCAGCAGCGCTTCATCTTCGGCAGTGACAGACTGTGCTTCTCCTGTTAGTGTGATAAAACGACCCACACAGTGATCTCAGGTCTGAATCAGAACTGAAAAGCCTCTACTGCACCTTGAGTTTCAGCTCTTCAAATGATTCGATAAACTTTAATCATCCCACGCAGGAAAATGAAGACAGGCTGACTCAGCATCAGTTTTCTGTTCCTGTGTTTGCATTTAAAATTTTTGTCCGTGTCAACCTCCTGATCACCAGTCAGTTTAATTTGATTTTGCAATTTTTTGAGAGATTTTCAAGCATTTTGCCTTCATTTGGACTGAGGGCAAACTGCTGGAAAATCACTAACTATTATTTTGGGAAACTTTCTGTGAGGAATCCCATGCTGAATATCTGCTGGGTTCATAAAGGGCTACTTACTGCATTTATGCTCATTACTTCAAACACTATTGTTCACTACTACAACAGACTGTTTGCTAATCCCTGAGGGACCAGCAGTGGAGGTTTGAGTTAACATGCTGCTAACAGGAGTGAACATTGGTAAAACAGGGTAGTTCCAGATGTTTCTACAGTTGTTTATATTGGCTCAGAGCAGTGACCTGTGTGTCGCGTGTTGTGATGGTAAGCGACAGTGTGGACAATGGGATCATCTCCCACAGGGCAGCAACATCCCGTCCTCGTCCCGTTCTCGTCCTCTGAGGGTTGCTTGGAGTGACAGGATGTCAGAGTTAAATTTAACCCCACAGTGGTTCCTTGTGGTCATAGTGATACCTTAAGGAGCTCTGATGAAGACAAAAAACATCCTGTTGAGACAAGTGTGAAGACAGGGGGGGAGAGAATGTGTTCATGTCCAAATTAATCTGAAATACATTAAAATCCACTGGACCTGATATTCTCATATCTTGTTTTTAATTTCTATTCATATTTTAGATAGTTTTATCTGTAACACTTTATAGTGAAAGCTGGAAAGAGGAACCATTAAACAATGACTGTTTCCTGCTGGTACTTGGACACCTACAGGTAAAGCCCTGGGGGATAAACAGAAGTTTGGGGAAAATTGTATCAACAACCTTGACAGGTTGTTGAAAAGCCACACATTATATATTAAAGCCCAAAGAGCTTATTCTAACTGTAGAATTAAAATAATAAATAAGAGCTTCCTCGTTAAACATGAAACATTAGCCATGTTTGATCCACCTACATCTAGAATTTAGAATATTACATAACTTTATTATGTCACAGTTTTTTCCTCCATAGCTGCCCTTGACAGAGGTGCATTTAACATCCAGTGCTGGACCAACAGATAAATATGAAATAAAATAATAATAATAATAATAATAATAATAATAATAATAATAATAATAATAATAACAATAATAATAACAATTACAATAATAATAATAATAATAATAAATATTATTATTATTATTATTATTATTATTATTATTATTGATCACTTTCTATAACTATCGTAGACAGTGCCTCACACAGAGCAGCAAAATGAAAACAAGACAAAGATGATGGTGTTACCAGCAAAAGGGCAGGAGTTGATTCGGTGACACTACTTTGCATTTTATGAGTAAGACTGTCAATATTTTTTTTGGTTTGTTTTAAATATTTCTTTCCTTTATCAAAACCCCAAAATGGTACAGACAATCAATCCGTAATCAAACATGTATGAATCATAATTAGACATTGTTAGTGTCCAGCTCACACTTGTTCCAGATCAGCTCCTTCCTGCAGTATGGACCCTGCAGAGCTGCTGCTGCGATACCTGAGGAGGAAATGAGAGGATGTGTGTTGAGAGATTAGTGCACAGTAAAGTGTCAGAATGTCAGTGTGGAGGCTCATGTCTGACAGTCTGACCTCAGGAGGAAGCAAATGTGAGGACTGATAGACTGATAGAGAGCTCCATCACTGTGAATGAAGAGGAGCAGACTGTTAATATGAGCTGTCACATTACCAAGGCTGCCAGAGTCCAGACATAAGGACAGTCCTCAACTGAAAAAAAAGCAAATGAACTACTGAGGCTTCTGTTCATTCTTTATATATAACTGCAGGGATGATGAATATACACTAAATAAACTGGTTTTGAATTAATTTGACTCAATTAAAACTGCCTCTCCTGCTTGGCCCATAGACTTTACATCAGGACATTTTACAAACCAATTTTCTAGGCTTGGTAAAGTTCTAATATTAATAAAAACCCTTCATGGATTAAAAATCCAGAAAAACCAGCACTATCTACAGATGTACTTTTATAACTGTGGTCCTTGAGGAAAGTGCTTTTTGGCTGCATTACCATGGCTGACCACTGGCTGGCTGGAGGAGCTGTTAATACATTAATGGGGTATTTGTGGTGCTTGGAGTGAATTTTCAGAATTGTACAAAAACAAACTGGGCTCAGATGAAACTAGACAGAAATGTCACTGTTTTAGTACCTGAAAGGTAGCCATCTACTATTGGCAACATTAACACCAAAGCTAAAGTGGATCGATTTAATACCGTTTAGTTCAGCAGAGGTAAATACAAGTGGTAAAATAAGGAACGTGGAGTGCAAGAGCCTTTTTTATGCACAGAGGAAACATTCGCTGATCTTTGTCGCCTGGGGAGGGATGGAAGCAGACATGAGAGGTTTAAATGAAAGAAAAAATTCTGCTCTCTCTCAGGCTGAAGTACAGACTGAATTCAACATATTTTACTTTTGAAGTCTTAATTAATGAAGACCACAAGTGAGAGGGACACCGCTTCTTTTCTCATAGTCAATGCACTAAGAACTTTTCATCCATTTCATCAGATGTTTGTGAATTCTGCTGCTGCTAGTGTCTTGTAATGTAAAACAGTGGAGAAGCAGAAAATAACAGGACATTAATTTTGGACTGACTTTAATCTGGATCAAAGTGGACTGATATGTTGCATGTGTTTCTCTCTCTATCCTCATTTCCTGTCAGCTCCCTAATAAAGACATAAAATGACTCAAAACATTAAAATTCACTGTATGAAAAGCAGCAGTAAGACCAACAGAGTAGAAGCATGTCTACAAAGAAACTCTTTAAACCGACTGACTCTTTAAATACAATGTAGCTGCAGGAAAATGTTAGGATGCCAGCTCATCCTCCTACCTGACTCACTGTTATTCCCATAACAAACGCTCAGGTTTACAGGACTCCTCTCTCTGATGAATGGACCGTGCCGGACCTTTCATGTCCACACTCTGACCTTCATCATGGCTAGGGGAGGATGGCACTCTGATGGCTTTGTCCTTTAAAAAGAAGCGGAGATGGAGTAGAATTTTTTTTAATGTGAAGCAGAAATGGTTTGATTTTGGATTAGTGTGAGCAGCTCAGTGAGAGCCTCAGGGCAGGATTAGTTGGCACCTGTGAAAAGCCTGTCAGGTAGATTGAACAGGAAGCTTTGATGAGAGGAGGATAAGTAGGGGGAGGGGAGTGGAGGAGTCTTATCCCTCCTCTTTAATACAGCCTGCAGAGGAGTGTGTGGGATCACATTCAACATGACTGTTTGTGTGCAGACGAAGGACAATACCTTACATCATCAGCAGGAAGTCCCGGGAGGAATAGAGAAAACCAGACAAACTAGTGCTGAGGACCAGGAGTAATATCCATGGGCTAACAGGCCAACAAGCTACCGTGTGTTTTCGGGTTGATTCGCTTTGAGTCCAATCAAATCAAGTAGGGTTGAGTTGAGTCAGTTTGAGCTGAGTCAGGATGAGTCAAGTAAAGTTGAGTCAGTTTGGGTCAGGTTGAGTTGGGTAAGGTTGAGTCAAGTGGAGTTGAGTTAGGTTGAGTTGAGTCAGGTTGAGTCAGGTTGATTTGAGTCAGGTTGAGTCAAGTCAGGCTGAGTCAATTTGAGTCCAGTAAGACTGAGTCGTCTTGAGTTGAGTAAGGTCATGTTGTCAGGTTGTGATGAGTCAGGTTAAGTCAGGTTGAGTCCAGGAAGGTTTTGTCAGGTTGAGTCAGGATGAGTGGAACTGAGTCAGGTTGAATCAGATTGTATCCTTTTGTTTTTTGGTTGAGTTGGGCCAAGTCAATTTGATTCAGGTTGAGACAGGTTGAGTTGAGAAGAGACAAGTCAGGTTGAATCAGGATAAGTCTAGTCGAGTCAACAAGCTTTAGTAACGTTGAGTCATCTTGAGTCATAATGTGTCAAGTCAGGTTGAGTCAGATTGAGTTGAGTTGAGTTAGGTTAAGTCAGAATGAGTCAGGTCAAGTCAGGTTTAGGTGGAGTGAGTCAAGTCCAGTCAGGTTGTGTCAGATGGAGTTGGTTTGAATCAAGCTGCATATAGTCAGGGTGAGTCAAGCATGAATGAATCAGGCTAAGTTGGGTTGAATCATTTTCAGTCCAATCGATTTGAGTAAGGTTGAGCCAAGCCCTGTTAGGTTTAGTCGAGTCAGGCTGAGTCAGGTTGAATAGGTTTAGTTGAGTCACCTTGAGTCCAGTCAAGTAAGGTTGAATCAGGGTGAGTCAGATTGAGTCAGGATGAGTCTAGTCGAGTCAACAAGGTTGAGTCAGGTTGAGTTAGGATGAGTGGAATCGTTAAGGTTTAGTCAGGTGAGTCAGGTCAAGTCAGGTCAGGTATAGTCTTGTGTCAGGTCCAGTTGGGTCGAGTCAATTTGATTAAGGTTGAGTAAGGTTGAGTTGAGATGAGACAAGTCAAGTTGAATCAGGATAAATCTAGTTGAGTCCACAAGCTCTGGTAAGGTTGAGTCGAGTCAAATCCGAATGCGTAAAGTCAGGTTGAGTCGGGTTGAGTTGAATCAAGTTAGGTCCAGTCAGAATGAGGTGAGTCAAATGTAGGTGGAGTGAGTCAGGTCGAGTCAGGTTGTGTCAAGTTGAGTTGAGTTGAGTTGAGTCAAGTTGCATAGAGTCAGGGTGAGTTTAATAACGTTGAGTCACGTTGAGTCGCTTTTGGTCCAATTGAGTCGAGTGAGGTTGTGCCGAGTCAGGCTGAGTCAGGTTGAGTTGAGTCAGGCTGAGTCAGGTTGAGTTGAATCAGGTTGAATAGGTTTAGTCGAGTCAGTTTGAGTCAAGTCTAGTAAGGTTGAATCAGGGTGAGTCAGATTGACCAAGGATGAGTCTAGTCAAGTCCAGCCAACTTGAGTCAGGTTGAGCTGAGTCAGGTTTTGTCAGGTAGAGTCAGGATGAGTGGAATCGTTAAGGTTTAGTTGTTGAGTTGAATCAGGTCAAAACCAGATAAAACCTAATTTTATCTGGTTGTGTCGAGTTAATTTGATTCAGGTTGAATAAGATTGGTTGAGATGAGTCAGGATAAGTTGAGTCAGGTGAGTCTGGTTGAGCTGAGTTGAGTCAGGTTCAGTCAGAATGAGTTGTGTCAGGTTTAGTTGGAGAGAGTCAGGTGGAGTCAGGTGGAGTCAGGTTGAGTTAAGTTGAGTCGAATCCGGTTGCATAGAGTCAGGGCGAGTCATGTAAGGTTGGGTCAGGTTGGATTGAGTTGAGAGAAGGCAGGCTGAATCAGGATAAGTCTAGTCGAGTCAACAAGGTTGAGTAAGATTGAGTTGAGTCAGGTTGGTTCGAGTCAGGTTGAGTCAGGTTGAGTCCAGCAAGAATGAGTCAGGTCGAGTCAGGTTGCTTCGAGTTGACTTAGGGTGAGTCGAGTTGAGTCAAGATGAGCCGAGTTAGGTTGAATCATTTTGAGTTGAGTCAAGTGAGGTTCTGTCAGGATGAGTCAAGTTTATGTTTAGGTGAGTTGAGTCGGATTGAGTCAAGTCAGGTTGCAAAGAGTCTGGTGTAGTCATGTTGAATCAGTTCTAGCTGAGCCAGTTTGAGTCCAGCAAGGTTGAGTCATACTGAGTAGTGTCGAGTTGAGTTGAGTCAGGTTGCATTGAGTCAGGTTGAGTCAGGTTGTGTTGAGTCAGGTTGAGTCAGGTTGTGTTTAGTCCAACAATGTAAAGTCAGATTGAATTGAGTCGAGTTGGGTTGAGTCAGGTTGAGTTGAGTTGAGTCAGGTTGCATAGAGTCAGGTTGAGTTAGGTTGAAACAGGTTGACTTGAGTCAGTTCAAGACCAGCTAGGTTGAGTTACGTTGAGTCAAGGGTAGTCAGGTTGAGTAGAGTCAGGTTGAGTCAGGTTGAGTTGAGCTGAGTCAGGTTGTTTTGAGTAAGGCTGAGTCAGGTTGAGTCAGGTTGCATACAGCTATGGTAAGCCCCAGGGGAAAAATGTGGTCATTGGTCACCAATGATTAAAGATGAACTCAGTTCAACTCGAACTTAGTACTCAGGTTGGTTTTTAACACTGTTTTTTGTTGTAATGCTTCATTGATAAGGCTGAGAGTTAGTTTCGTGACACACAGAAGCTGAATAGGCAGGAGAGGGTGAGAGTTTTTGTCATGTCAGACTTCAGAAGGCTAGGCTGTGACTGTTATATCCAGCCAGTAGGTATTAGTGCAGATGTGGTGCAAAGAACTTTTGATTCAGTTTTGGCCAGCCCCAGACAGCAGCAAGAACATCAGCAGCATCACAACTTCTTCAGAGCCAGTTCTCAATCAGAACTGGTTCCCATCGCAATTGTATACCTCCAGTAAGTTCCATTTATCAATGCCAGCATGTGTTTTCAACAGTCAGAGCCAGGAAGCCCCTGCAAATTACGCACAGTCCTTGCTGTCCCTCGTGTAAAAGCAGCTTTCACTGTTCACAATTTTGATGAGAGGAAGAAGCTGAACTATCCTGATCACAAAATGAGAAAAAAACAGCATTAGATTGAATGACAGGAACAGCAATCAGATGAACTTGTTCCCTTCTCTTCAGGTCTACTGTCAGAACGCTCCGACATCTCTCTCTGTGTCTGAGTCACCTTGATGGACAGTGCGTCTCCTGGTCTTTCTGGGTTCTGCTTACCAGCCACTTCCTGTGCTCTTTGACATTATGTCTAACAGAAGTGAGGGAGAAATACTATTTAAACAATTTAGTACATTTGATAAACACCAGGGGGCAGAGGGATTTAGGAATTGCACCTTGGAAAAGAAAACTGCGTCATAACCACGCATTCATATGCACATTCAGGAAATGAATCTGGCGCTCTCCAGTGGCAACTTCTGTGGAGACCATTCCAGACAACATATGGGTGTAATGGAGCTCCTCATTGGCAAGACAATGATTATCTTATTTCTCTGTCAAGGTTCAGGTAAAACTCTGGGCTAATAAAGATTGAAAGCAATGAACAGACAGTGGGCATTGATTAAATATTGAATTTACAATGTTATTTAGGCAGGCATATTGAGCAATATAAATGAACATCTCTAAGTACTGTAAATAATAACCATCAAGTATTCAGCCAAGCCTCAGTATAAATAGCGTTTAACAGTATATTTAAAAGTGTATGAAAGGAAATGGGGGGGGGGCCATTTTGAATGGGCCCAATGTAGCTGATAAAATTATTAATAAAGCTTCAGCCACAGCTTATAGGGCTTGTCTATAATATTGTGAGGACTGGACTAATTACCAGGCAGCAGAGCCAAAACTCAGTGTTTTCATTTTTTATCATTACTATTTTCTGCATTATGTATTTTCTACTTCTTCTTCTTTTTCTTTCGGCTTTTCCCTTTAGGGGTCGCCACAGCGAATCAGTGTCCTCCATCTAACCCTGTCTTCTGCGTCCTCTTCTCTCACACCAACTACCTTCATGTCCACTTTCACTACATCCATAAACCTCCTCTTTGGTCTTCCTCTAGGCCTCCTGCCTAGCAGTTCAAAACTCAGTATCCTTCTACCAATATATTCACTATCTCTTCTCAGGACATGTCCAAACCATCTCAGTCTGGCCTCTCTGACTTTATCTCCAAAACCTCTAACATGTGCTGTCCCTCTGATGTACTCATTCCTGATCCTATCCATCCTGGTCACTCCCAGAGAGAACCTCAACGTCTTCATCTCTGCTACCTCCAGCTCTGCCTCCTGTCTTTTCCTCAGTGGCACTGTCTCTAGACCAAACAGCATCGCTGGTCTCACCACAGTTTTGTACACCTTTCCTTTCATTTTAGCTGAAACCCTTCTATCACACATCACACCTGACACTTTTCTCCACCCGTTCCAGCCTGCCTGCACACGCTTCTTCACCTCTTTCCACACTCTCCATTGCCCTGGACTGTTGACCCTAAGTACTTAAAATCCTCCACCTTCTTTATCTCTTCTCCCTGTAACCTCACTCTTCCACTTGGGTCCCTCTTGTTCACACACATGTACTCTGTCTTGCTGCGGCTAACCTTCATTCCTCTCCTTTCCAGGGCAAATCTCCACCTCTCAAGCTTCTCCTCCACCTGTTCCCTGCTCTCACTACATATCACAATGTCATCTGCAAACATCATAGTCCATGGAGATTCCTGTCTAACCTCGTCTGTCAGTCTGTCCATCACCATAGCAAACAAGAAGGGCTTAGAGCTGATCCCTGATGCAGTCCCACCTCCACCTTGAACTCCTCTGTCACACCTACAGCACACCTAACCACTGTCTTACAGTCCACATACATGTCCTGCACCACTCTAACATACTTCTCTGTCACTCCAGACTTCCTCATACAGTACCACAGTTCCTCTCTGGGCACCCTGTCATACGCTTTCTCCAGATCTACAAAGACACAATGCAGCTCCCTCTGACCTTCCCTGTACTTCTCTATCAACATCCTCAAAGCAAATACTTCATCTGTGGTACTCTTTTTTGGCATGAAGCCATACTGCTGCTCACAAATGCTCACTTTAGCCCTTAGTCTAGCTTCAACTACTCTTTCCCATAGCTTCATTGTATGGCTCATCAGCTTTATTCCTCTGTAGTTGCCACAGTTCTGCACATCTCCCTTGTTCTTAAAAATGGGCACCAGCACACTTCTCCTCCATTCCTCAGGCATCTTCTCACTATCTAAGATCCTGTTAAACAACCCAGTCAGAAACTCTACTGCCGCCTCTCCTAGACACTTCCATACCTCCACAGGTATATCATCAGGACCAAGTGCCTTCCCACTCTTCATCCTCTTCAGTGCCTTCCTCACTTCATCTTTACTAATCTTTGCTATTTCCTGATCCACAACAGCCACATCTTCTACTCTTCGTTCTCTCTCATTTTCCTCATTCATCAACTCTTCAAAGTACTCTTTCCATCTTCCCATCAAACTGCTGGCACCTGTCAATACATTTCCATCTCTATCCTTAATCACCCTAACCTGCTGCACGTCCTTCCCATCTCTGTCTCTCTGCCTTGCCAATCTGTATAGATCAGTCTCTCCCTCCTTACTGTCCAACCTAACATACAAGTCATCATAAACCCCTTGTTTGGCCTTTGCCACCTCTACTTTCACCTTGAGCTGCATCTCCCTGTACTCCTGTCTACTCTCTTCAGTCCTCTCAGTGTCCCACTTCTTCTTAGCTAATCTCTTTTTCTGTATACACTCCTGCACCTCCTCATTCCACCACCAAGTCTCCTTATCTACTTTCCTTCCAGATGACATACCAAGTACTCTCCTCCCTGTCTCCCTGATCACATTAGCTGTAGTTCTCCAGTCATCTGGAAGCACCTCCTGACCTCCCAGAGCCTGCTTCAACTCCTTCCTAAAAGTCATGCAACACTCTTCCTTTTTTAGCTTCCACCATTTCGTCCTCTGCTCTGCCTTTGTCCTCTTCGTCTTCCTCACCACCAAGGTCATCGTACACACCAGCATTCTATGCTGTCTGGCTACACTCTCACCAACCACTACTTTGCAGTCACTGATCTCCTTCAGATTACACCGTCTACACAAGATGTAGTCTATCTGTGTGCTCCTACCTCCACTCTTATACGTCACTCTGTGCTCCTGCCTCTTCTGGAAGAAAGTATTCACTACAGCCATTGCCATCCTTTTTGCAAAATCAACCACCATCTGTCCTTCTGCGTTCTTCTCCTGGATACCGAATCTGCCCATCGCTTCCTCATCGCCTCTGTTTCCTGCACCAACATGTCCATTGAAGTCTGCACCAATGACAACTCTCTCATCTCTAGGGATGCTCTGTATGGCTTCATCAAGGTCCGACCAGAATTTCTCCTTCTCCTCCAGCTCACAGCCTACTTGTGGAGCATACCCACTAACCACATTGAACATTACACCTTCGATTTCTAGCTTCAGACTCATCACTCTATCCGACACTCTTTTTACCTCCAGGACATTCCTAACAAGCTCCTCCTTCAAGATAACTCCTACTCCGTTTCTCTTCCTATCTACACCATGGTAGAACAACTTGAACCCTGCTCCCAAACTTCTAGCCTTGCTACCTTTCCACCTGGTCTCCTGGACACACAGTATGTCTACCTTCCTCCTCTGCATCATGTCAACTAACTCTCTACCCTTTCCTGTCATGGTTCCAACATTCAAAGTCCCTACTCTCAGTCCTAGCCTCTTGGCATTCCTCTTCTCTCTCTTCCTACGAACACACCTTCCTCCTCTCCTTCTCCTACCAACAGTAGTCAAATTTCCACCGGCACCCTGTAGGTGAACAGCACCGATGGCGGTCGTTGTTAACCCGGGCCTCGACCGATCCGGTATGGGATTAATAGATCTGACTCGCATGTTTGATTTGGCAAAAGTTTTACGTCGGATGCCCTTCCTGACACAACCCTCTGTATTTATCCGGGCTTGGGACAGGCACAATAAGACACTGGCTTGTGTCCCCTTGCGGCTACATTCATTATGTATTTTCTACGATTTCTTATTAACAGTATGTCAAAGATAGATATTCAGCTCATGGATCTATAGCCTGAAAGTCCCTGAAATGCACAAATGTCCTTGAACATGCTTATAGAGCTGTACATATTTATGCACAAAATGGTTTCAAGGCACTCTGGAGTTGTGTCTGGAGAGATTCAATTTTCTGTAAAATAAATTAAATAATTAAATTTCTATTTTTGCGTTTTATTTTCTCATACTATCAAAGCTGGTTTACACTGAATCGTGCTACACATAATGACACATTCATGTGGTGCTGATATGTTATACATAGAACACTTGTATTTTGCTTTTAGCTTAGCATTGGCATCTAGATCTGTTCTCTTTTGGTGGACCTAGGCTAACAGTTTCCCCCTGCTTCCAGTCTTTGTGCTAAGCTAGGCTAAACAAAACACCAAGTGCTTTTTCACTCTATTTTAAAAGCCAGCAGATTCCCACTTACAAATCTGCCAATTTAGATTCTTTGTTGCCTTTTGGAAAAAATAAAGCACAAGTAAATACAACTAGTCTCATTTTTATTAAACAGTTTGTTTTTTTGATGAATTCAGCCAATCATTTTCAATATTTTTAATAAAATATAAATATTTACATGAAGACAAGCAGCAACTCCTGCCAAGAAAAACACTGTAGATTTTGTGTTTAATGGAGCCAGGCTAACAGTCCCCCCCGCTTCCAGTCCTTGTCTTTTTATCTGACTCTGGGGAAAACAGCAATATTTTTCCTTAATGTTGTGCTGCTCCATTAAGAAAATAATTCTCTTTACTATTTAAAAATCACATGTTACAGTAAAAATCTATCAGCAGTGTCAACAGAGGATAGTTGTATGTTATAGTTATCCTCTCAGGTCTTGGCCTCTGCTCGTAAAATGTGTTTCTGTCTCATAACATCTGAGAAATGAGCCGTCGGAGGTGGTTAAAGCTTCAGTTGAGGATCCTGGACTGTCAGAGGGTCTTAATCCATGTGTGTGACGCTAATTGAAAACAGAGGTCTGCAGTATTTCACGAGGCAGTGGTTCAGATCTGATCCAGATCTGCTGGGATGTCCCTGAACACCGCAGAGTCTACTACTGATCTGCAGCCAAGAGTCAATCACCTATTCTCAGCTCTTTTCTGTTTTATTTTGTTTTTTTTTGAGGGCGTTTTGTGTTGAAAACAAAACATTAAATCTCGGCATGTTCATCCTGATGTAATGATAAAAAAAATACGCTAAGCCAAGTAAATATTTCAGTTTGATTATTATTTCTCACTTTCCTGTTGAATTATCAGTGAGTCGACCTTTGAATAGTTTCATGTTGTAGCTCAGTCTCATTATTTCATTATTTAACAGTGGTGTGTCTTATTTCTGCAGTCACGTAAATAAATAATCTTTATCTCTGGTTTCGTGGTTCCGATTTCAGACCAGTTTGAAGAATCATTTTGATTGTTTTGAGTCTATCACAACTATTGACTGGGAACCTCTGAAAGACTTTCAGAAAGCTCTGTGATACAACGCCTACCATCCACTAAAGTAGAGTTCAATGTAATTGAACCCAAATCTACTCTAATATACTGTTATATTGTCAGGGTGTCAGGGTATTTTAGCCACGACAAAGCCAAATTTGCAGGGACTGATAATATGAACACTCACTAGCCACCATATGTGAAATGAATACAGCATTATACAAAGCCGCCTCATAGATTTAGATTAATTTGACCTTTGACGACAGGATGAGTTGATTTGATTTGGCACAGTAAAATAAATCTCTAGAAAACAGTTTTAAAACAAACAGTCCATGTCAGGATGGAATGAAAAACCAAACTGCATTTTAAATTACATTACAGTCAGAAATTAGACAAACTCCAGTCACAAATCGTGCTAAATTACAGTAGCAGAGTAAAGTCTGCACAGTATGGTGATATCACTGTGTCAGTGTGTGTAAATGTAGAAGCGTCGTCCAGCTGAGCGTCCTGTATGTCCTCAGCAGCAGGTTTCTGTCTCGGCCTGACATCCAGGCGGTTTTTAGCCTCTCTGTGTTTATGTAGGAACCAGAGTCGGGTCGGGACGTCCCAACAACTTTGTGTTAAACCTCCCAACATGTTATTTTAGGCGGTTCATTCTGTATCTGTCTCTGGACTCCCCAAGGACTGAAACTGGACCAAGAGAAATGAAGACATTACGGTGAAGGGAGACACATACAGTCTGAGGTTTTTACAGATATCTGATCTGAACCATTAAAGATTCTAAAAACAGTTAAAGAGTTAAAGGACGTTCTAAAGGCTTTACCCTTGTTTTTCTGAAGCGCCCGTGGTCGTTCTCTCTCTCCATAAAACATGTCCACCCACTCACTGGTATGAAAACACAGTCTGCTGGAGACAATGAGGACATCCTACATGCTGTATAAGCCTGTCAGCATGTGGATGGAAGAAGAATAAGAAAAGGGCCGAGAGTGACGAGGCTGAAAACAAATGAAGCTCAAGGATGTTACTGGAAGAGTTTGTGCAAGGAGAAGAAGAAGAAGGAGAAGAAGAAGAAGGTCCACTCCTCCTGTCGAGAGTCTGACAGACCAACAGGATGTGTGTTTTAATCTGTGTGTAGGAGGAGCTGGTCAGGACTAGTTTTTGTTTCTGAGGAGATGTTATTGCAGCAGAAACAAAAGCACTGACAGTCGGGCAGGAAGCTTCATTAAGGTGGATTAAAAGAGAAACACAAACATTCAGTGTTGAGGGAGAGAGGAGCTGTTAAAGAGCTCAGAGGTTTGTTCCCAAATCATTGATTAAAGTAAAATCTGTCAGTTTCCCCTAAAGTGACAGGAAAATATTTCAAGATCACATCTTGTTGTGTTTCTGCCCATAGAGGCTGTTCTGGGTCAGATCCGACCAGTGCTTATTGAAATGAGTTCAGATCAATGACAACAAGAGTTCTGGAGACTCTTGACTCAGTGATGATGAGGAGAGTTCAGTTGGGGGGGGGGGGGACTCTGGATGAGAAGTCAACTTTGCCCAGTTTGATCCATGTGTCATAAACCAAACCAGCAGCCTGTTATAAAGTATCTGGAAATAAAATCAGCAGGTTTACACCTTCCTCCGTCCACACAGACATACACACAGGATCCACATCAACCTTCCCCAGTGTCCTAATTCGGTTACACTAGTGTGTTTTGGTGATGAAGCCAGACGTTTTGTAGAGAGGTGACATGAATTGCCACCTGAAGTTTCACACCCTTGCTCCTGTGAGCTGACACACATTAATATATTTATTAGTTTTCAATGGTTGTGCCTGTTTCCCTGGAAGAACATTTTAAAACTAGACCTTATGAGAGAATCTCAGCCTGATTTCACACTGATGAATACATTTGACACTGATGTGCATTCAAAACACGACACAAAGCACTTTTCTACCTTTGTGTATTTCATGTGAAGTTTGACACAGCTGTTTTAAATCAGTTTTACATGTGAGAGAACAGGATATTTTTTGTGTCACATGTTTTTTTGTGTATTCTGTTGTTAAGGGAGCCAAGCCTGACACCACACACACACACACACACACACACACACACACACACACACACACACACACACACACACACACACACACACACACACACACGCGCATACACGCAACCACACACACACACACACACACAAGCACACACACACACACAGTAAAACAGAGAGAGAACTTTCCGTCTTACTTGTTGTCATTGTGAGAGTGTTTAGCTGTGTTAACTTGAAACTTAATGCCTGCAATTTACTGTTGTTCATTGCTGTAATTCTCCACGTCTAAAAGTCACTTCACACTTGATTTATTTTGCAGTTTTCTAAGACCAGTTTGGAAACAAAGTGCAGTCCGTCGCATAGCTAACGTGTTTGTGATTTCACCACACGGAACTGGTGTTTTTACTGTGTGGTCTGAGAGCTGAGGCCTGGTTTTCTGGATTTTCACTCAGGTTTCTACTCAGATGATGATGTCGAGCTGCGGAGTCACTGGAGGAGGGGCTATGATGTTGTTGGTGTTATGACCAGATACAGTCTGGTTTGTGTCTGGTTCTGGTTCTGGTTCTGGTGTCAGCTGACACTAAGGATCTAGAACTATCAGAGGAGTAACTGCAGGGCTATAGATGGGTGGAAATAAAACTACTGCCAGATTAAAGAACCATGACTCTTAATACAGGGGTGAAAGTAGGCTAGTACGGTCCGGTACTGCGGAACACTAAAAAAATTTGGGGGCGGTACATTGTGGTGGAAAGAGGGGAGAGAAGCTGCCTGCCAAACCCACATTCAAAACCAGTCATAGTCAAACTTTTAGTAAGAAAACCAATATGTTAACATTATGTCATCTTAAACAACTCGTCTCCTTATTTACCGATTCTAAGTCATTCAGAATTGCTTCTGAACTGTCGATGCTGCGTTTTGATCTGTGCTGGACAGAGCCCAGTTGCCTTTCTTATACTGGCAAGAATTTAAAACTACTTTCACACCTGCTCTTAAATAAACCAACCAGATATAGGTTAGGTCTCCACCAGGGCCAGATTATCCTCATGAGGGCCCCCATAACAAATACTTTCTGCATGGCCCTTAATGACCCTCAGTGTATTTGGCAGTTTTATAATTTCAACAGATGGCCAGAAACCAACCAGGATTCTCCAGCTGAAAAGATCAGTTCTTGGTTAAGTTAATATTTGCAGGTTTTCTTAGTGACTTTTCTCACTATTTCCTGGCGCTTTGTCCACTGATCAATCAATCAAATATTAAAGAAAATAATTGAGATATCTGTCAATTCTCCTGTGATTGATTAACACGACCTCAAAATGATCAACATCAAACTCTCCTGCTTCAGTCATCAGAAAACAGATCAACAACTATATTGTCTTCTCCATCGTGCCAACAGCTGAGGCTTATGGGTATTGTGGTATTCACTGATGCATCAGAAACAATGTGTGACTATTTGAAACTGTTGGTCAGAGCAGAAACCAGAGTCCCAGGGCTAAAATGTCAAGGTTAATCAGATGATGTAGAACCAAATAGTGAGGTTTAAACCGGGGGCTTTTGCTAGGCTGGAGAGTTTTGGGGTCAGGGCCAGTCAATCCAGTCTTGGTCTGCATATTTAACCTGAAGGAAACACAGACAGAAGGTTAAAGTCTGTGTTAAAATCCAGAGTTCAGAGAGTGAGTGAAGTGAAGAGGTGTCGTTGTTGGTGTTGAGCCTGCAGCACAGGCAGCAGGTGGGTCAAACATGTCCATATGGAGAGAACACACACCGCTACAGAGCATGTGCACAACAGCACACACATACAAAACACAACATAAAGATATCTGAGAAGAAAACCTCTTATCTCCACAGAAACAGTTCAGGAGCTAAAACCTTTCTTTACACTGAGACTTTAATCAGATCTGGTCCTTAAACCTGAGTCGGTCTTATAGTATTAATGTTTCTCTCTGCTGTGTTTGCAAAATGCTTCATGTTTGCTTTGATTCTCTTGTGAAAAGGTTAAAAGGTCTTTGAATAGCTGTAGGAAGTCAGGTGGTAAACTGACACAGATGCTGTCGAGTAAAGCCCTGAATCACATGAACTCTTTCAGGGGGTTCAACATAAACAGAGTGTGCAGGAGAGAAGCATTATTGTTGTAGTTTTGAAGTTTATAGTTAAAAGTTTTTTGACATTTGCTTATTGACAGATGTTTCATTAAAACAATGACTGAAAAATTAGCTGAAAATGTCAACAAATCTGTGCCAGATGTTTGCAGCTTTTCAGGCGGTTGTACCTGGATTTACGGAAGCAGTTAGTTGATAGATTAGTTGATTAATCTGCAGTAATTTAAGAATACCAAAGGTTCAAGCCTCTTATGTGTGAGTCCATTATGAAAGCAAACTGACTTGATTGTGTTTTGTGCTGTTGGCTGAATTACAAACAATTTGAATGTGTTACTCTGGTCCCAGGGAAACAGTGCTGAGCAGTTTCTGTCCAGTTTCTGATTTTCCACTCATGGTTCTCCTTACCATGCAGCCAAGGAAAGAAGTGCTCCCACTTCCTCTGTGCAGACTGAAAGAGCCGTCAGTGGGACATCAGTTAATTATAGGGGAATATTTTGTTGTTTACTCAGCCATACATGAGCCCTGGGCTACTTAGACTCTGCAGCTGGAGCAGTGCACTGTGAAAGGTTAACAGGTTTTACCACAGGTGGGTTATTTCTCGTTTAGAGTTTAATTGGTTTTGCTGATTGTTTTCGCTTGGTCCAGTCTGAGCCACCGCAGGTGATCTACTAAGGTCTGCTGTTGTGCTCAGTGTCACCTTCTTGATAGTCAACTCTCAGAATTAACAACATACTGTGTAGTGCTCAAATGATAAATCAATTATTCAGTCACAGGAATTTAATCTGCAACAGTTCTGGGAAACAATGAGGCGTTTGGGCCATTTTCAAAGATCATGGGTATTGTTATCAAAGATCTCTGGTTCCAGCTTCTCAAATGTGAATATTTCCTGGTTGTCTCAGTATTCTATAAATGCATTTGGGTTTCCAACTGCTGATCAAAAAAACAAAACAAAAAACCAAGCAGTTTAGGTACGTAAACATAGACTCTCGTCTATTGAGTGTCAGATCACATCACGGCTAGAAGTCTGGTCTGTAAATCTAAATGAAACTCATAATGCTACGGGTGAATTCCTGAATCACATGAATCACACTTTTCGGGTGATTCATACACAGAAAGAACATGAAACTCATTGTTTTTTTTAATGTTTTCAGCCTGAAAAATGACCTTCCTCCATCCATGTGACGCTTCAACTGAAGAGAAAACTCTCTAGAGTGGAGTTAAAAGGTTTTCTGTGACAGCAGCAGTGTGTGAAAACACTCACACACACACATACTCACACACACACACACACACGCACACTCTGAAGCTGTTTAAACATGCCAACATGGCAACAGCAGGTGGTGCAGGCATGTAGTAGAAGACCTCTTTGGCCCGATCCAGGATCAGCAGTTCAGCACCATCACATATGGTGCTGCTGCAGCCATTGAAGAAGTCGCATTAAAAGTTTTCATTCGACCATCTGTGTGCAGCCTGCAGGCACTGCTCTGTCAACACACAGGGTTTGTTCTCTCTATTGACTTCACCTGTTTGAAGCAGTTTGTACCTTCATTATCACCAGTTCAGTTCAGTGAAAAACGACAGGAACTCTTTCACAACTCAGAGTCTTTCATAAGTCAAACTGGACAGCTGCTTCTCACAGGTGAGGTTTGTTAAATGAGGAAGTTTTATCTGGGTGTTGCCTCATTTCAAAATGCCACAAGGTGTCCCAATGGCTGCCTTTATGTGAGGCTTTGCACATATGTAAACCAGTGACAATCGGAAGTAAAAGACATCAAGGCTGCTGTTTTTCCTTTGTTCTTGTTCTTTATTTTTATGTTTTAACTCTTGCCTGATAATACAAATACTCCTCATGTCTAACAGTATGTGGTCACATAAATTAAAACCCTCCCGCAAATTAATAGTCTTTCCACAGAATCCTACCACTGTTATTTATCTTTACTAGATGTCTATCTGATAGAACTGTAGCTAAATTAAGGAAGTGATTCCATCTGCGCTAAATTCACTGACATATCACAATATAAAAGAGACTATAGTCCCAAATTGATGATGGAGAACCATGTGGAGTACATGATGGAAATCTGACGTTTCTGTTGGTTCCATGTGTTAATGTGAGGAAGGTTCTAGTCCGGTATGTACGTGTGTATATATATATATATATATATATATATATATATATATATATATATATATATGTTGCATATTGTATGCTGTCTGTAAATAACATATAGTTTGTCTGTATATTATCTGCATCACTTAAGAATTGCCAACTGCCAGAAACCAAACTTGTGTAATCTGATTTGGATTCTGGTAAAAACCCAGCTCAGGTGAATCTGTCTGCTCTCCTCAGGAGATCACGATGATTGATTAGACTCTGTCCATGACCTCGCAGTCAAATTATTCACCACTGAATTTAAATAGTTTAACATTTTCCATCTGTCTATCTGAGCCAACCATGTTTCTGTTCAAATTTGACCTTATTATGTCTGTTGAACATGTACTGTCTGTATCTGCTGATTTGGTCTGTTCAGATGTGCTGACAGAAACAGAAGTTAAGGCTTCGACTGTTGCAGAGAAGGAGGATGGAGAGTTTTCTGCCAAAGCTCTGGAGTACAACAGGATGCAAATAAAATAAACAGTTTCCGACACCACTAATTATCTTAATGACTCAGCTGATCAGTTTGTTAACAGTGTTGGAGCAGAGGCTCACCCTGTAGAAAAAAAAACAAAAAACCAGAGTTTTGGACAAACTATTTTCTTGATAAGTCAATTAATCATTGGCTCATTTGCTTAAAACAAGTTAAAATTAGTCATCATTTATCAAAAATGCAGGAGATGGTGGCAGGATGTCGTATTCAAACATTCAAACTGAGACCAGCTCATAGGGCAAAAAGCTAATGTAACATAAGGGGAGCTAAAGCTAACATAACTTTAGCAGGGCTACTCTGCTATGTCAGACCACAAATATACCAATTAATATATAAATAAAAACCATGACTGGGCTACAAGTAATCCATCATCAGCTAAAATGATCAAAACAGTAAGATTACACTAGCATTGCTACAACAAGAATGGCTAAAACATACCAGCTATCAAAAGTTGCCACCACAGCTTAACAAGTTAACACTGCAGATTGAAGGGAAGCTGGCTGAGAGCCCTCACATGGCTGTGCTAATTCTTACAGAGCTAACAGTTGCTAACAGTATACTAACATTGTGCTAACAGTGCTAACTGAGTGCTAACAGTGTGTTAATGTTACACTGACTCGCTCTTTACCTGAATTGAGATGTTGTTCCTCTGACCTCGGCATGTTCATGTGGTTTTAAGTTGAAATGTGGAAACAACATGGCCGGATCATAAAACAATGGGCCCTTGGGCAGACACATAGAAAGGCCCCAGACTCTTACAAAGAATCCCAGACTTTGTGGTTGTTTTTTGTATTCACAGATAAACCTCAACTGTGTTGTTGAGGTCTCCTCATTGATCAAGTCCAAGTTCAGTGAGTGGAAATGTTACGGTTTTTGGATCCAGACCTGGTCTGTTGTGGTGTCTGGATGGAGGAAACACACTGAAATGTTTTGCTTCCATGAGTAAAATAAAGGTTTCACAAGCCTGAAAGTGTGTCTCAAACAGTGTTAACTTAAGAACTTCAACAGCCTCTCACAACAATAAGTGGTTGCTCATATTGTCCTTTAACTTTCCTTTCACTGCTGCATTGGAATCTGACTTCAGCGCTTGGACAGAAACTAAAGTGAAAAGGGCACAGAGCTAATGACACATTTGCAGAGACAATGAAAACAAGTGAAAGCTGTGGAGGTTAAAAACATCTACAAATGTAAACAGAGTTTCTGCATGTTCACCAAGTTAAACTTAAGGCTTTTTAACACCATGTAGAATGAAATCAATATTGGGTTGAAGACATGCATGAACAACAAGTTAAACCAGTTAACCAGTTAAAAAACTAGAAAAGCACAAATGTAATGGGTTGGTCACCAAGCCAGGCCCCATCCCTTCATCAAGTTTTTTGCAGATCAGTGCTTATTGAATAATCCTGCTGACAACAAACAAATAAATAAACCATCAAACAAATGAGGGTGAAAAAGAACCTCCTAATTAATATGTCTACATTTGACTGCGCCCAAATCATAATCAACACAAAACTATTTGCAGCTGGCTTGAAAAAAAAAGACCTTAAGACTTTCTTTTTAAGGCATGAGACTTTTTTTAGGCCCGAGCTGACCCTGCTAAAACATCACAGTGATATGTAGAACAAATCCTGGTTTATTTAAATGTTTTTTGTTTTTTTAGTTTTGAATTGCTTTCATAAAGACGTAGAAAAAAAAGGTCAAACACAGGCCTGTTCCCCTTTAACTCTTAATTACGACACAACTTCACCAGACTATTCTAACTTCTATATGAGGGTTAGAAAATAAAGACAAGTCCAGGCTCCGGACCGAGTACTTTCTGTCAACATTCAGATTCACATTTCTTAGCACCACTGAAAGATATAATAGCAGCATTCAGAAATCTACAACACAGTTATTATTGTGGTTTGTAAAATATCTGGCAGTGGCATAAAGTCAGACCCCATGGTCCTCTGAGACCAGCAGAGTCCTCTCAGTCTAGATCATGTTGGTCTTCAGCCTCTGGTTTTCCGCTGCATCGCTGCAGGCATGTGAGGGATTTGCTTGGAGTTGATCCTCTCTGTGGTTGCACAGTTTCGGCTCCTCTGATGATCCGCCAGAACCCTCATGAGTCACATCGGGCCCAGAACCAGGACCACATCACTGTAATAGGCTGTTCAAAACAGACTGGAGGGTATTAAATGGAATAAATTCATAACAGTGGAGTTTTAAAATGACATGTAAGTCTACTGGACCCCACTGCTCATTACAGTTTCAGGACTGCAGTGTCTTCCTATGAACCAGAAATTCCCAGTCAAGGTGAATCAGAGTTTTTTCAACTCCCTGCACTTTAACATCTACTTTTTCTACAACGACTGGTTCTTTTGCTGACTGAGGACCTAAAATTTACCCAAACATGGAAAGACATTCACATTTGACCAGACTTTACCAAGAGACAAGATAGGCGCTTGCCTGTGACCCAAGTAGTTTGGATATAATATACATACATTTTTACTTTGGAATAACTTAGAAAATGTCCTCAAAGCACATCTTTTATCTGAATATCTATAATTCACAATGAACATGTTTAAACTGAAAGCTGTTCATACTTCACACAAAATAACCTCAGTAGCTAGTGTGTTCATACCATTGGCCACTGCACACTGATCAAACAGTTTTGGAATCACAGAATCATTATCCCTTTTCCTGGGCTTTTTCCACCCCCTTACCCCCCCCCCCACTCCTACCCCCCGACAATCCTAGCAAGAAGACATTGTTTATATGTCTCCTTGCTAGGAGACATATAAACAATTAAACTAATGACTCCTCATGGCTCTAACTATGGCCAAGAAAACTATGGTCACCCTTCATTAATACCTTCCTTGATTCCATTACTCTTTTAGCCTGACTACTAACCATAACTCGGGCACATTTACATCTGTATTAATGCACTACATTCAAGGAAATAATGGAAGAAAAAAAAGGAGGAAGAGAAGGAAGGAAAAGGGAAAAAGCCAATTATTGGTTCTATTATTAATTCATTCTTTCTTCATTATTTTTTTTTAACTGTTTTACTGTTGCTGCTGTTATTATTTCTTTAACCAATCTGATGGTTATAATGATTATCATCATTTTCAGTGGTAGGTTTTTTTTTTATTTTAATTATTTTTTTTGTCTCTCTCTGTTGTATCATAGCAATGGAAATGCAAACACAAACATGGCTACAACAAATTTCTTCATTACATTTATCTTTATTAACTTTTTATTGTTGATTTTATTTTTGTGTATGTCTCACCATTTTATGTACTCTCACTATTGTCTGAGACGATATTGCCGTTTCTTAATGATTTATATTGACTATTTGTTTATTTCTGAAATTATTATTATTATAGTAATTAGTAGTACTATAGTGATGGTGGTAGTAATGATGATTTGGATAATAATGCTCATTTTTGTTATTACTACTGTAATTTTTGATCAATATTATTATAATCGTTTTTATTTATCATGTCATTGTTATTATTATTATGGTTATGAAACTAACATGACTGACTAGTGACTGGGGACCGCACCCCCCAATATATTTTTCTTTCTGTTCCATCACCACCTCCACCACCCTGCCCTCTTTGAAATATAGTGGAACGGTGGGGCCGGTGCTCTGTGCAGCTGGGGTGGGTTGATATGGGATGCTCTGTAGGGAGGGTGACATGGGGGGCAAAAGTGGACCTCCATGTTCCTCTCTTTCTCTCCTTCGTCTTTCTTTAGCCCACAATACAATGGGACATTCACACACACACACACACACACACACACACACACACACACACACACACACACACACACACATGCACACAAAATGCAAACACACACAGCCTATCAACACAACACTCTACAACAAATGTCACTTTGCTTTCCTATTTCCTGGCCAGACTCTCATTAATTGTTTTTTGTTCTACAAAAAAATGAAGTAATGGCTCAATTAACCTTTTGAAAAAATGTACTGTTGGCCAACTGGGCCTCCCCTTTGGTTTCCCTGCTTGTGTTAATGATGGCGCCGATTGGCAGCGTACAAGGCTCGTCAAAAGACGCCAGAGTTCATTTATCAGGGCGATGCCCCCTGGTGGAGTTTAGACCACAGAGCATTGGGTCCACAGAAACATCTGGTTTTAATTAGATCAACATATTTTTACCGTCTGCAACAAGTTCAGCACTTGTACATCTCTATGGGTTAAATCATGACTCTACAACCATTGCCACAAGTAAACAAAACTAACTAACAGTACACAGATGATGTAGCAAGTAGTTAACTCATAAGGTGTTGGTGGGGACACAGGTTCACAAACCTAAATGGTGGTGCATTAGTGGCCATCTAAAGATGTTATGGGTAAACGCACGTTTTTGAAGTACGTCAGCCTATTTTAGTTGCACCCGCTCATCCTGGCTTGGCTCTCGAGAAACATAAAAACCCAGGATCAACTGACCAGACTATGTCAAACCTCGCTTTTTCTGTTATCCAGGATTTCTTAATTCTACTTTTGTGAAACAATCCTTGGTTCAGCTTGGAAGCCACCATATAGTGGAGGAACGAACACTCCCACTCATCCATGTCTAGATGGAGGGCATGTGTAGAAACAGCCCAGCCAGAAAGTAATCCCAATGAATCATTTAGATGGTACAATTTTTCTTTCCATTGGTTTATGAAAAAGTTTAAACTACCTGTCTATGATCAAATGGACTTGTTTAGTCTCACTGTTTATCCTTTTTGGGCTTTTAAAATAAATATAATCAGAATATTAGGCTCAATAAAAAACATACTGTCTATTTCCAATCCTTAACCACAGCCGTCTGTGTTTCAGGCATCAAACACACAGCTCAGTAATACAGCCAAAGTTTCCCCATTGGATTAATAAAGGACTCTGGGTTTCTTAAAAGATAATAATGATAATAATAGTAAAAATAATCATAATAATAGATGACAGTCCATCATATCTAAGGTACGAGAGACTTTATGTGTATCTGTTTATTCAGTGTTTAATTATCATTCACAAAAATGCCATTTTAATCCTTTAGATTAAAAACTGACGGACAATGGAAACATTTTTCTTCTCCTCTGTTCAGATATCTGTTCTCTACTGTTCCAACATTAAAGAGGAATGGTGGAAGAATCTCCCTCATGATTTGGAAAACTCTCCGTGGTTTATTTTTTCCTCTAAAATCCCCGTTTGTGACTCATACAGGCAACCAAACAGTGACACAAGCTGCTGCTGCTGGATGAAGAGTTTTCCTCCAGTATGAAACCTCCTCCTCCTCCTCTCTGGTATGTCACTGCTCGTCTGGTCTCAGACCAACAACCACAGTCAGAGGGAAACACTCGTTTTTATTTATTATTTATTTATTGCTGCACAGAGATACAGATGTAACCTCACTGCTTTAAGTCCTGATGTATCTTAAACAGCTGTTTGTTCTGTTTCTATTTCATTTGATGAAACAGAACACCCAGAGATTTAGTGTAGCCAAATTAGTGGAATGAGAACTGAAAAACATCATGTTTTATTGTGACTAAATCATTCTGTGTACCCTGTGGTATCAGAGTAAACATTTATACTGAGGTGAAGCAGAGGTGTTTGTGCTGATCGGTGGACAGATGTGGAAGTAATTCATTCTCTACACACTCATCTGAAAAAATTGCCAAAAAAAATCCTTAGTAAAAATCTGAAAGAAATTAGGAATGTATGGGAAAAATCTCCATAAAAATTAGTAAAATATCAGAAAAAACAGTAAAATATCCCAAAAAATTCAAGTTAAATATATGAATAATACTAAAAGATATTTGGAAAGTATAAGTACAGCTCAATTAAAAAAAAATATGAAATATCTGGTGAGGGGTTAATAAACTGAAAAACTATTAGTATATTATCTAGTTATTAATATGCTGGGCCAAATTAAATGATAAAAGGAATCCTTTAGAAATACATATGTGACATAGAACAACTGAATAATGTTTATTTTCTGCCATCCTGCCTGTTTTTTCACATTGTAAAACACTTGAAGCTCTCTGGATTTATCAGGGTTGACCTCTGTATTCCTTTATAGAATATTACTTTTCACTGTCATGTGATTTTAGCTGAAGTAAAAGACTAGCACAGTTGTCAAGAGATAATTTTCCTGCAGTTGAAGAAGTGACACATTAAGTTGTATGTAACCATCTCTACATATAGTTTAATGTGCAGCTTTGTGAAGTTTATTGTTGGGACCTTGTTGGACTCTTCATGTTTCCTCTGTGACCTCTGACCTCGACCCTGCACGATGATGAAGCTCATGTCTGATGGTCGAGAGCCTGACTGACTACTCATTGTGTGACAGGTTACTGAGCGTGCTCAGATGCCCCCCCCCCCCCCCCCCACACACACACACACACTGGAGGCTAATACTGGCTCATCAGAGGAATTCAGGGGGAATTTATGCACCGTCTCCCAGCTAATTGAATTAGACGCATGGTGTCGACAGTGTGGCCATTGTGGAAGCTGCACAATGTTGGGTTTCATGCGTCCAGAGCTCAGGGTGGAATTCTGTGCCATTTAGACCCCCTCCTCCCCCAAAAGCGGCATCCCGACCACTGGCTCTTTATTTTGTTCCAGTCAGTGATCTGCCCCAGGCTTTAGGCTTCATCAGTGGACTTGGGCCATCATTAACCAACTGTGGTGGGGAGTGGAGGGTGGGGGCAGTAAGCACCACAGGATCAGACCAGGGGGTCGAGTCACCTACAGGGCAGTGACCACATTTATACATGCTTATTTCAAAATAAACCACATACGTTCACATACATGACATGAACTATAGATGTTCTGATCAAGGACCATATTTAAACATTCACAATAGTTGTTGGTTATATAATCTTGTAATTGATAAATACATATGTAGTTGACTTTCTGATATATTATCATATATAAGCGTACATATTAAATAGTAGACTATATATGTGTGTGTGTATTTGTGTGTGTGTGTGTGTGTGTGTGTGTGTATATACACACACATACATACACACCATATATATTTCAGAAAATGGACTTTACACTTGCCCATATAAAAACAAAATTAAATATATTTACATACTGAATACTGTCAATTTTCTGTGATATCAACCTATGTAAACATTTGTATTAACATTTGTATTAGATAACTAACTACACATGTACACATCATGTTGCTTGGTGGGTGGATGACTAATTGTCATGTATTATATCAGTATTAATGTTTCAAGAGTATATATGTACACCCCTAAAAAGTTCCACAAAAATTTACATTAAGCGCTTAGGAATTACAACCATTTATTTCATAGTCCCTGTTTACTCAGAAGTAATTGGAAAATTGACAGTTTTTCAGTTTCCTGTCCAGGTGAGGCCTATTCCCTCATTATTTCGTGGCAAATGAAGCAGATAAAGGTCTGGAGTTGATTCCAAGTGTTGACTTTGCATTTGGTAACTGTTCAGGGGAACTTCCGGTATTGGTATCAAAGAGTGTCAATGTAAATGGAGGCATAATTATGCTGAAAGAACAAGACAAACCTATTAGACAGATGCAGAAACCTTAGGACAAATCAACAATCTGGTTCATTCTTAAAAAAAGGAATGAAGGAAGACCATGGAAGACGAATAAAGTGGATGATCACAGAATTCGCTCCTTGAATAAAAACCCTTCACAACATCTAGTCAGGTCAAGAAAACTCTCCAGGAGGAAGGTGGATCATTGTCAGAGTCTACCATCAAGAGACGCCTTCATTAATACAAAACCAACAAGATGAACTTGTAAAAGAACGATGGAAGAGAAGTGTCTGGAGACGGAAGGAACGACTCATGATCCAGATCCACCACATCACCTGTCAGACATGGTGGAGCAGTGTTTTGGCCTGGACATGTTCGGCTGCCAATGGAACTAGGTCACTGCTGTTTACTGATGATGTGACTTAAAGTTAGAAGCAGCAGGATGAATCCTGAAGTGAACAGGTCTGAACTATCTGATCAGATTCAGCCAAATGCTGCAGAACTGACAGGATAATGCTTCACAGTACAGATGGATAATGACCCTAAACAGACTGTGAAAGCAATACAAGAGCTTCTTAAATGAAAGAAATGTAATATTCTCCAATGGCCTAGTCAGTCATCAGACTCACGTCACCTGAGCATGTTTTTCACCTACTCTTCAATCACATCTTGATTGGTTTTGTTTCAAATCTGTTGTGGTTGTGTACAGAGGCTAGATTACAACTGCTGTCACTGTCCACATATTTATGTACCTAACTGGATCAGAAACGTGTATGGGCTTTTCAGTTTTGAAGATTATTAGTCATGAACGTTTAATACAGCTGAGGCATTTTCCATCCTTCTGATACATCGTTTAATTTAAAGTGAAGGCAAAAAATGAAAACTAAAAATACAAATACAAATACAACATGTCTTGCTGTATACATGTATTTACCCCATAAAGGTAGAGAAAGAGTTTGAATCCATCAGTGGCCTAAAACTTACAAAATACCTAGAAAATAAGGGTACTGCACTCTAACATTGGATAATGTTCAGGGGATATACAGAAAAACAGTATCTACGAATGAAATGTGGGTTTTGAGTGTTCTTGTCTTTTTTTTCTTATTCTAATTAAGGAAATAAAGTGTTTTGATTATTTGTGTTTGTGCATAGGGATCTCTGTTTTTATCTTTGTATCTCTCTGTATCTCTTTTGCTTTTTGTCTGTCTGGCCTTTTACTATTGATATGTATACTGAAATTAATACAGGCCTACTGTAAATAAATCTAAACCATACCATTTAAACATCTAATTTACAGGAAAGTTAACTCAATCTAAATCATAGGGCTCCAAAGCTGAGATAGTATCTAAAGGTAAGCTAGTTACATAAGCTTTGGCAGGAGGTTAGTTGGATTTGATAGTCAACCTCATATTTAGATTTAGCTGCTGCCTTATTTCTCTAAGTGGAAAATAAAATGATCTACCGAGATATAGGTTCATCAAAGCTGATATTTTTATGTACAGATAACAGCAAACTTGAACTGGATTTAACCAGTGAGTAAACTTTAGTTCTGACTAAAGCTAACTATAGCTGTTTGTTTTTCTATGATATATGTTTTGCTTTAGCTGTTTTTGCCCCCAACATAACTGATTAAGAAACATCTTTCATTCAACATTATGTGGAATAACAAACTTAAGAAAAGTGAGATAAATTAGATCAAGTGGGTATTTTGCTAACTAGAGAAAAATCGATGCATGAATTTTTGACTAAGCAACAAGCTTTCAGCCTCATAATGGATGCTTTTGTTAGCTCTTTAGCTGTGAAGTTCATTGTCTTGAATTGATCAGGATTTTCCCTGTATTTTTTACAATCACAAGTTACATCCAATTAGCTCAGAGTTAGCTTCTAGGTCCAGTTAGCATAGAGATCGCTTTCAGGCATTGTTTGCTCAGAGTTAGCTTCAAGGTCTATATCAGTCAGACTTAACTTCAAGCTCCAGTTATCTTAGAATTGGCTTCTAAGCCTAGTTACCTCAGAGTTAGCTTCTAGCTCCTGACTCCTGGCTCATGTTAGCTGAACCCATCTCACTACAGAATGGATTGTGAATCTTTTTGTTAAACTGTTTGGTAAACAGTTCCCCCTGGTTCCATTCTTTGTGTAGAATCTAAGGAGGACAGAAAAAGATGATAAAATGTCTCAGAGTAACACTGACTATACAAAAAAAACCCTAATTAAAGTAAAACAATCAGGCAATGGCCCAAAGTTTGCTAAATTAGCTGCAGGCAAATCTACTTTTCAGTGATGTAGTGATGTATTTTACAAATGTAGAGTGAGAGCATATTTTCACATGGACATCACTGAGCTGTTACACAACAGTGTGACCTTTTATTTTATTAACTTCTCAAAATCCTGACGAAACTCACTATAAATGGTAAGGTCTGTCAGTATCTTTTTTACTTCCATCTGATTAAAGGTACAGAATAAATCATTTGGTATATCTGTACTCTTGTGATTTCTTAAAGATAGTTTAAATATTTGTCAAAACTTTTACAGACAATGTTGAGCTTTTTTTTTAGCTGTTGGATCACTGTTTATGCGGTATCTATCTATCTATCTATCTATCTATCTATCTATCTATCTATCTATCTATCTATCTATCTATCTATCTATCTATCTATCTATCTATCTATCTATCTATCTATCTATCTATCTATCTATCTATCTATCTCTCTCTCTGCTACAGTGAGAACACATTTCCAGTCATAACAACAGTAACAGTAACAGAGGTTTTTGTGTTGTAACCTTTCCCCCTGGCCTTCGTGCATTTCACCAAAACCACTAATTAGCATGACTTCTGATAGTGGCAGCAAATAACAGTGAAGGCATAATGGAGCAGTCACAGGATCACTCATATGACATCGGATTTTATTTGAAAATTACACATTACAACATTAAAAGCAGCAGCTTTTTCTTGCTGTGCGACAAAATGATGGGGGGGGGGGGGGGGGGTTAACCTCCCTGTTTTTATGTGTCAGAGTCAGGACTGAAGTTGGTGAATCACAAGTTTAGATGTAGTAACTGTACTTGTTGTACTAATGTGATTCACGGACGTTGTTTCTTGGAGACCTTATGTCTGGTTTTACATCAAACATTCTGTATTTTTAACTTTTATTTAACTGAGATTTTTATATAAGAAGAAGGTCAAAATGACACAGTGAGAAATGTAAAATGTAAATGTAAATAGATTTTTATATTTAAAAATGTAGAATTTTTGTTTCATATGGAAATTCCCAAAACAAACAAACAGGAGTCTCTTTGGAAGGAACGCTGACATTGGGTGATTTTTGATTCTATGTGAATTTAATTTTGCATCCCAAAACTGATGTTTTTAAAAGAATCTCTTTCAGCAGTATCTGTGAAAGGCAATTGCAGTTTGGTTAGCAATAAAAGAAGTTTGGCCTAATGCACTAAATGTCTGTCTTCTCCTACAAATAAGCTATTTTCTTGTAATCATAAAAAATGCAGGCCATGCTGATTTTCTACTAGTAAATATATATATCTGGTTTTGAAAGTATTATGTGTAAATTGAATGACTGTGGTATCTGATGTGGGCTGACAGTGAACATCCACAAGCTGCATTTTAAAAATGCACTTAGTCATCAGAATTACGTGTCTCTTAATCAATAAATCCTGAGTTTTCTTCAGTATAAAAGGTAATCCACCTGATTGTTTTCTGTTACACGTGGTTACAGTGCAAACAGTCGGCTAGCAGCTAATGCCGCATGTCTGTTGAAAACCTGTAAGCACTTAACATTTCATAAGATTTTTTATTTCATAAAAAAACATGCATGAACATGTAGAGTATGACAATCAGCTAAGTCAAGCTGAAAATATCAAGTGGCTGTGGTACAGGCCTCAACAAAGAATGGAAAC
This sequence comes from Istiophorus platypterus, assembly GCA_016859345.1. NCBI lineage: Eukaryota > Metazoa > Chordata > Actinopteri > Istiophoriformes > Istiophoridae > Istiophorus > Istiophorus platypterus. The sequence continues at coordinate 235,095 of CM029122.1, read as the reverse complement.
AGTTCAAATGCTTAAACACCATTTTACTGAATGGTTCACATGTGTAAAAACCTGTCTTATGATGTCAGAATACAACAGCACAAGTCGTCACATGACTTTTGTATTAAACCTCATGTGTTCATACCTAACAGTGCGTCCGAGTGGATATCTGTGTTCAGACTGGGTCTAAAAATATGTCAGACCTCCTGTCTGAGAAAAAGAGGCCTTTTGTGGATGAAGTTTGGTCATAAATTCCTTCACGCAGCTCCTCATTGTTCCATGATCCTCGTACAGTGGAGACATTATTACTGCTCCTGTTGGAAACTTTGTTTACAGACTCACAAAAAACCCCCAAATCCAAGCCGATATGCTAATGGAGAGGAGTACTACTGAGACCCCCCGGTCATATCTGAACGGGGTGACACCACCAACAGACGGGCCTTTTGTCTGGTCCAGGACTGGGACTGTGGCCCTGGATGCCTGGCCTCAGGGATCTGTTATTCAGATGGCGTCTGGTCTTTAGTGACTGAACATGACAGACACGCATAGCTCTGCTAATTCTGGAGCGCCTCTGGTCAGAAAGAATGAATTAAGTGATAAATAATGAAAGAACAGAGGATGGGCTCTTTATGGTGAGGAGGTTAACCTTTGATCGTCTGGTCTGACCTCAGAAACACAGAGAGGAGTCTGATCTGTGGTGTGTCGACACTCAGAATTATATCATTTAATTTCAGTCTACAACCAGAACCCAGTGGTTCCAGATTAACTACCTGAACTACGCCTTAAACATTTAAGCATATTGGAAAGATACAAATTTCTGACAAGTGTCAGTTAAAATCATCTTGGTGGACACTTCAATTGTACAGTAGATCAACAACTGAATGAATGTTCTGTATCAGTGTATTATTTATATAGGGCAGCCACTAAGGAGGAATTTTATTATTTATTAATTTATTGATTGTTTCTCGATTAATCAAGCATTTGATGATTTTTTAGAAAATGTATAAAAGTAGAGATAAATGTCAACTGCAGTTTCATGGGTTCCAGGTGACTTCTGCTGTTTTGTCCAATTAAAAGTTCAAAACCAAAGAGACACTCTCTTTTAACAGTAACATTATCAAATATCATTAAGTACAAATATAAATATTTTCTAACTATCAAATATAAATATTCACATTTGGACTCAAAACAGAAGCTGTAGCTCTCCTAACTTCCCGCCCTCCTACTTCTGGTGCCCTTGCCCGGCTCACATCCATCTTCACATCTGGCCTTCATTTTGATCTCAACTGCACACCTATACAGTTTTGTGACTTTATCCAGCACAGTGGTAATGAAATCAATACCAGCCATCAGATAAAACACCATTAAATGATGTTTGAAATCTGGTCTCACCAGAAGGTGACATAGTGAAAATTAATTTGTGCATTTTCATTAAATATTTGGTTTCTAATGTCTTGGTGACGTAGTGACGACTCACAGGGTTAGTTGGTGAACTACTGTAGAGGCACTGAGAAACTGAAATTTATTACAATTACTTCAAATGCATTGAGGTGTGAAAGCGGATATCAGTGTACAGTATGAAAACAGTGGCTGATATCAAACACGTGTTGGGACAGTCACAGAGTTGAAATAACTGATTTCACCAAATTCTGAGGATTTAAATGCTGGTGTGACCAAACCTTTATGATTTCCCTTCAGTGGAACTAAGGGGCCCAAACTAGAGAAACCAGACTCAGACAAAAAAGAAACTGAAGTATGTAAACAAGACTGGAAGGTGTTCTTTCATAAAGCTTAATGCTCCAGCACTTTGTGTGAATAAAATTACACTACTCTCAGCTCAGCTCTGTCAGGATGGTCAGTGGGAAGAAATCACCATCACCCAAGTTGAACTTAGTGTGAAATTTTTTTAAGAATTCACTGGAATCCCCTGATTGCAGTGATTCCTCTGAAATGAATCGATTTTACTGTGAAACTTCATGGTTTAAATGCTACTGTAACTGTGTCTTTAGGAAAACTAGAGCCATTACATAGCAAACACAGCAAGTTACATTTCAAGTCCATTGATCCCTCATCCCACTGGAAATCTTCTGGCCAGATGTTTTTCTCTACTTAAGGACAATATGTAGAGCTTAACATGGACCATGACTGGGATCATTTTAAAGCTGAAACAGTGTTGAAAGAGGAATCAGTCATGTTGTTATGATTAATCCAGAGTTTTAAAGTCATTTTGTTGTGTCAGTGTTTGTAGTTTATTCAGTTTTGTTTTCTGTGACTCATCAGAAATTAAAAAGCTTGGACTATAAATGCAATGTGTCTCAACTTGACATGACCCAATTCGATTTGACTCCACATGAACTGACTTGCATGAACTAGACTGGACTGGATTGGACTGGACTTGACTTGAGCTGACAATAGTGGAAGTGGCTGGACTCGTCCTGACTTGACTTGACTTCACCTGACCTGGCTTGATTCCATCTGACTTGACCTTGCTTGAATTGACCTAACTCCGCCAAAACTGACTTGAAGTGACTGGACTGGACTTGATCTGACAATACTGGATCTGACTGAATTCGTCCTGACTGGACTTGACCTGAATTGACTTGACTTGACTGGACTTGACTGTACTGTATTGATTTTTACTGACCGGACCTGACTGGATTTGATGGACTGGACTGGACTTGATTATTACTTGGATGCTGACTGGTTGCTGCAGTTTGGTTGATACTAAACTCTGGGTCTATTGGTGTTATTGATGAAATGAACACAACTATATAAGAGAGTTCACAACGATTGCTTGGTGGTTATATCAGTTTCATATTCCAAAGGATCATGCACAGTCTTTATCTGTGTCTCTACCTGTATGTCACATCAGTACATGCTGCTCTCTCTGTCCTGAAAATTTTTGGGAAACAGTTCTGCCTGAGGGGGAGAGGACCTCCAGTTGGGATGGGCTAGGACTGAGGATGGGCCCAGTGACTCTGCTGTCCTGGTCCCAGCCTCAGCCTCGGCCTCAGGTGCTGACTCTGCAGGACCAACTGATTCATGCTGAACTCTGTGACAGTCACATGACCCCCATAGGCCTCCTTATGTTGTCACAAAGAGTTAAACTGCACTTGACAAAGGGACAAAATTAACCCTCAATAACCATTCAGACACAGTTTGTTAACAACAGCACACACAGTTTCCATTTACATGGAAAAAGACACAAATACACACATTAATGGACAAGTACACAAAAATAGACATATTAACACTCATTACAGGTTTTTTTTTTAGCTGCTACCTCACATTTCTCTTCACTGAGTTCACTTTTTAAAGCTTTTCACACAGTCAGCACATCACAATCAGTCTGGACTAAACTGCTTAGTCCAACTACTTGGACACAAAATGAATTCACTGACCACGTCTTTCAAAAGTCATCATGACTGTTTTCTCCCTCAGAATTAGCCACCACCAAACCTCTGTGGATTTTTAGCCCATTTTACATTTGTTCACATACTGTTAATTATACGTTCAAAAGGAAAAAACCCAACACCTCAATGTCATTTTGCTACATCTAAAAAATAAATTTAAAAAAATGCATCAATTCCTAATCAAACCAATGAGGTCCCTTTTCACTTCTTGATGATGTCAGTGAAAGTCTGGTGAAGGTACGGGTCAGGTGAGTCTGAATCAAGAACAGTTTGTAAAAAAATTCGTCTCTTCATGAAAGTGGACAGTTTTTGATCAGACATCCCTGTGGGACATTATGAATGCTCGACGACTGCATGCATCTGCAGAGGATAGTCAACATGGATCAGGCTGTAAAAAGATTCTGTCCGAGGTGGACTGAGAGTAGACAGAAGGTCGGGACTTGGAATTACTCTAAGACACAAATGCACATTGCCACACAAATGAAAACAAATGCACACATTAAAACAAAACTACACACAAAAAACAAATATACATATTAGCTCACTAATATACACAAATACCCACAAATGTGCACAATACAAACAAAACAGAACCTGGATGTAAAAATGAAGTCAGAATTCCTTCAGACAAATGCAGTTTTTAGTCACTTAAGCTGCTGAAAAACTTCTGTGAGTCACTTCTTGTTGTAATCTGATGTTATCAGGTAGGAAAATCCCAGTTTGGAGCCAAATTAGAAAAAAAATAAAAAACAGAGTGTATTTCCCCTGGCAGCAGAGGAAAACAACAGAATCATGTGATTTATATTTTTAGATTGTTTCAGTTTTTGATCAAGCAGTAAAATGACATGAAAACACACTTCATTTAACTTCCATTAACTTTCTTTAACACCAGCCAACTAGTCACCTTTGATTTAATTCTGTTTAAAAGCGAAGGAGGGGAATTCTGGTATTTGTTTATATCAACATGTGATATATTTACACACACACACACACACACATACATACACACACAAACACACACACACACACACACATACACACACACACACACACACACACACACACCACACAAACACGCACATATACACACACACATACGACATATAAACATTGATTTTTAATGCTAAAGTGGTGTAAGACTGTTATGTATTTGTTGTATAGATTGCATGTATATAGTTTATCATTTTGCAAAAGACATGATTAAAACCAATCAAAAACAACTTTAAAACCAGTTACTGGTTGTGTGATGTTTCATTTTACTATATTTATTCATTTATTTAGGTTATGTGGATTTTTTGAATTTCTACTTTCTTTAATTGCATGTATAATTTTAGTAACTATTGTAAGAAAAGTGCAGTTGAAGATAAAACATGAGTAAAATTTTTGCACGTATAGTGTTAGTGCCTGTGGAGCACCAGCTATTGGTTATTTTAAATGTCTGCTCTAAACATCCACTTCAGTATAGTACTGGTAATTTTTAGACAATGTCTGTCTTTTTTGGGCACAGTATAGTTGAACCTTCTCGCCAGTCTCCTTTGTCCTTTACATATTCTCCTTGTCCCTGAGTCAGGTTCCTCCCCCAGCTCAGAAATATACTGGCTGACTGACCCTGGGTGTGAATGGTTGATTTGGCTGGGGTCCCCCCCCCACACACACACACACAACCCTCTGATGGATAAGCATGTATAGCTGATGGGTGGATTAAAGTCTGAATTATTGAAGGTCATTTGTGGCATTCCTCAAGACTATATTGGGCCCATTTTGGTTCACTGTGTTGATAAATTAACTTAAAAGTCAAAATTATTCTGTAAATATAGAGGTAGCTGTTCTATGATGTACAGATTGTAAAAACCATTGAACACAGATTCATTATTTGTAATTTTGGGCTAGAATAATAAAATTTACCTGAATGACTTGATTAACAATTCATTTGTTCATAAGAAATTTGAAGTCAAAATTACTTAGGTTTGATTGAGGGGTTCCCTGGGGCTCAATTTTCGGCCACATTTTGGTTTATTTTGTTCATCAACTGACTTCAGGTCAAATTTATTTGAGTTTTTCCTCATCTGAATTAAAACTCCAATAATTGAGATGACCGAACTCTGAATGCCAATTTATGATTTCAATAAAAATGATGAGTCCATGTTGGGCCTCCTATGGTTTACTACTAAACTCCTAATTAGAGGCTTAGTATTTGGCTTGTTATCAATTATTTCATTAATTAGAGTTAAGACTACAGATAATCACAGATGATACATTTTATTTTTCTGCATCAAAAACTAGAAGGAGCTTCTTTTGAATACTAAGGAAAATTAAATTATAAACCATAAATTTGGTATGATTTTAAAAACAAAATCACTGCATTTGTGACCATATTCATCGTCTTTAGTAACCATATAACAAATATGCAAAGTGCACTAATGATACTCACATGTGTGAAGTGTTTTTATGCCTAAAATACTCAATACTTCTGCATGTGAATCTGAGAAGTTATCTTTAAAAAACATTTGTACAGAGTAAATGAAAATACAGATATTTGAATGAGAAAATTGGATTAAAAAGATGGAAAACCTTAGTGGGAGCCCAAAATTTGGGCTAAAAATCCAACAATTTGGGTGAGACTTGAGACAAAAAATTAAGGTATATATATGTAAAATTACAGTATGAAACAAAAAACAATTATCATTGAGAAAATGACGTGTTTAAATTTTAAAAAGTGGAATCAATTTTTCAGGAGAGATTACAAATAATAAATGATGCTGGAAGTTACACAATTCTGTTTGCTTATTATATAAAATTAAGGATTTATTATACCAACAACCAGATTATAAAGCTTGTATTATCATTCATACTTCCATACATTGGTAGTTTTGTATGATATACAGGGAAATACATATGGAATGAAAACAAACCACTTTCCATAAAACTACATTTAAAGAAATTAAAAAGATCAAAGTGACAACTCTGAGGCATTGAGTCAAAATGTCTGCCCGAATCTCAACCCCTCAGCATTTTACCTGTCTATAAAATGATGAGGTTGTTCAGGTGTGACAGTGACAGGAAGTGGTCATGATGTCTCACCTGACTCTCACAGGACACTTCAGTTTGTTTGAGTGGAAACCCCCGTTAGATAGGAGGAGGAGGAGGACGCCACCATGGAGCCGATCATATCAATTTAATAAGCTCTTGTTAGCATTGATTTAATCATGGACACAAGCTGCTGCTGTGCTCCATATTTTCCAAGATAATCAGATTGAGAGAAGCTGCTGCTGCAAGGATCCGCTGCATGAATCATAAAACAACATGTTTACTCCCACCATGAAGAAGAAGAAAAGACCTCCCAGAGTCTAACTGCCATCCACACATCAGACTCTGACGGGATGTTGGTCTGGCCAGCAAACATGTTCAGCAAACTGTTTTATTGGTTTTTGTGTATTTTCATAATCATAATAATCCTTAAACATTTTTACCCTGCTGGTTCCTCCAACACACTACAACAAATGTGGTTTTATCTAAACTTAGTTCAAACCCACAGAACTTCATTTTCTTCCAAAGACTCAAACAGAACATTAGGCCAACTTAATGACAATTATCTCAGCCCATGTCAGCCAAAAACTGTAACAACACGAGACACAGTAATCAGGGTCTGTAACAATTAGAGTCTTACAAACATGTAATTTTTAAACTTGGAAACAGTTGACTCAATGATCTCAACCAAAGGTTCACCATCTCACTTGTTGTGAAGTGTTCAGTCATATCACAAGGTCTTCATCAGCAGATGGGGTGTACTCAGTTGTTTCCATGCCTTTCCTTAATAAAGTAAAGATGAACTAGATCCTGCTTAAAAGCTCCAAAATGCATCTGAAATGTGTGCAGTTGGGTAAAAACAATGAATTAAAGACTCACAGATCCATATGTTATTATTTACAGTATAATTTTTCTGATGTGAGCTAAAGATTTAGGTTTAACAGACCCACTTATCGACAAACCTCCTTCCTGCTCTCCAGAGGATGAACCCTTTAAATTTGAATGACCTCCTTATCTCTGCTCCAGCACCATTCTTAGGACAAACTTTACATGCTTAAATCCTGTGGCTGTAGTTTGCTGTGTGGATCAGCTGGAGGTTATAAAAGGGTAAGCAGTCATCAAGATGTCTTTATCGTTTCTGTGCTGAACAGATGATTTTCCATTGCAGCTCTTACAACAGTTGTGAACAGTGAGTCTGTTGTCTCTTCTTAGTCTGATGAGTGCAACTGTGACAGCAGCAGAATAAATCTCATGTTCTGTTTCATTTCCTCAGCACATTTCTGATTTTACACAAACTATACCTGCTCTTCTGTCTCTCTACCCTGATGCATGATGGGAGCAGGCAGCCGGCGTCTCACTGTCTGTCCAAGACCTTTTTCTTTATTAGTCAATTTCCTCCTTTTCTCTGTTTCCACCTCTTTCTCACTACATCCATCTCCATCTTCATCTTCATCCCGCTCTCTGCCTCCACCTTAGATTCTCCATTGCATCCTCATTACAGAAACATCCTCAGAGTTCATCAGAGTCTGTCAGAGTCCTTCAGGGTCTGTCAGAGTCTATCAGAGGGGATCATGTGCTGCTTTGATCTCTGAGGTGTTTCACTTTTATTAAACTTCGCCATTTAACAAATTCATATGCAATTAAAACATTACACCTCTGAGTAAACAAACAGTTCCAAGTGTTAATGTCTGATCTCTCTGGGTTTAATCTAGTCTTAACAATCCAAAGTGATAAAGAAATGAGAATGAAAGGGGCCAAATTTGAAAAAATACATCATCCTCTGAATGTGATAAAAAGTCCTTTTATCAAGATGGAGTTGCTCAGCTATGATCCACACCAAAAAAAATGACCATTTCTGTTATGTCTAGAAACTTAATGTGACACATGACACATGCATGTAATTTTTTTCTTCTCCTGGTTAAGAACTTTGTTCTATAGGAACTTTGCTCTATAGGAACTTTGCTCTGTAGGCCACTGAGGGAATTGTTTTCTGAACCACTTTTGTATTTCCTCACATTATGTTTTATGTTCCCCCTGATCCGTAGGGCCAGTTAGTGTACTGGTACTGTCCAGTGCAAGTTCAAGGAAAGTTTCTGCAGACACCACAAAAAGCAGATATGAGCTGACTCTTCAAATGGTGCATTCATTTATGACTCATTCCTCCTTTCCAAAGGCTGAGCTGTGACAGGAAACAGACACTGACTGTGCCAAGTGCAGCAGCCATTGATCTGACTACACCTGCTGCCCTGGTTCAATCTATGGTCCTGTGTATATGTCTACAGTAGCTGTTCTGTGAAGGCTCTTTACTGCTCTTGTCAACATGAGCAGAGGAAGAATCGTTCAGCCACACGGAGTCTACATTACAGCCACAGTCTCCATCAGCTTCGGCAGGAGCCAGTGAGACCATCAGGTTAACTAGTTACCTAACTGACTGCATTGGTACAAACTTGTGTCTGAGTAGAGACAGCTGAAGATGAAATGCCCACTCATACTGTGGACACAGAACCTTACACTGTATCAAAATACAGCTCAGCTTTTCACTTGGGATCAGAAGGAAGGCAAAAAAAATTCAGTATGACCCTCTTGGGCTTCCTTTCTTTGGAGCTTTTGACTTTGGATTTGAAAAGTTGTGATGGAGTGACTGCGTTTTGCCATCATTATCTGTATGTTTCTTTCATCATAAAGGGCAACAGGATGTATAATGTTTATATCTGTTCATCGTGTCCTCACCTGTCTCCTGAATCAGAACAACAAATCAGCCTGAGTTACAACAAAGAGTGAGATGCCCCCCCCCCAATCTGGTTTTCATTAGGATTACCATGTTCACAGATGAAACAGAGGATTAACTGGACAGAAATGTCAACATGTGTCAGCTTTTTTACACCTCACTCTCTATCAGTCTGAATCTATTGTGATTATGGAGGATTTCTTCTTCTCTCCTTTAAATTAAATTTAAACACACATTTTAAAGACACCTGTCTGCGTGATCAGCTGTCATAGGGCGACGTTAGTACAGTAACACATTTTCATTTTGCTTGCAACATTAATGTGTGATTTTCTTTTATTGTTAAATGGTCTTTTAAACTTAATTTATGACATTATTATTTGTACATAACTATAGAATATTTCATTATTAATTAAGTTAATTTACCATAATCTAACCATCTATTAATGAAATTTGAACCAAATACAAATATTGTTCAATCTTTATTTATTATTTTTATCTACAGTCTTGCTACCTGGTCTCAAATGTAGAATATCATGGTATGTGATTTATATCACAGGTGGAGGCATTTAATGCAATGAAAAAATCTTTAAAATCATACCAGCTGTACCAACTTTTGATTAGAGAATCTTTGACTTCTGTATGAGACCAGAAAAACATGGTGAATAAGAGGAATTGCAAACAGACCAATTAAAATAAAAAAGGACCAAGAATGGATCCTTGAGGAACTCCAAACATTATCTTAGCTGATGATGAACCGGCGATGTTCATATAATAACAGAATTTTTTTTGTTACCTCAACCACAGTTTTATCAATAGCCACTATGTACAGTGTGGGGTGAATTAGAGTCAACAATGGTCCTCCTCCTCAGTCATTACTTACACTTGTGATATCCTCAGGAAGTCCCTTCAGAAAAAAACTCTAGAAATCCTCTCAGGTGATGTTAAAATCAGTGCACCTCCCCCACTGGCTGAATGACCATGTGATCACTTACAGTCTGAAACCACATGATTACAGTATCTTCAGCTCTGACAAACTGAATCAATCACAGCTGCTTTACAACAGGAAGCTGAAGCTCAGACACATAAAGACAGAAGAAGAAGAGCTCAGAGACGTCTGAGGAGGATTTAAAGTGTCAGCAAAGGAGGAGGAGAAGCAGCTCAGTTATTCTAATTGTTTTTTTATTAGATAAATCTGAAAGTACATTAAAGAAACTGTTTCCTGGATAGAGCTTAGAGCAGAGACAACAAACTGTCTGAATCACTTTACTGTCACACAACATTTAAAATGGCTTTTAATCTAAAAACCATATGACTTTAAACTTTCTCTCTACTATATATGGCTGGAAACTATTGGCCCCTGTGTCTATCCAACACTTTTTGTGCAGAGTGAGTCCTCTTAAAAAAACTGAACCCTGACATTTAGTTTACTCAATAGTTTTCTGTTCTTGAGAAAATGAACTTCATTAATGAATCACACATGGATCTGATCAGTTTTAATTGATGCTTTGGGATTACACAAAAATGCTCTTGTCCAGTGTTTCCAGAATTTTGAAAAAGCTTTGGATTTTTACTCAAAGTTTAAGGTTCATTTCCAAATTAATGAGTTTATAACTATTTTTTAATTTTGGTTTTACAGTTTCGCATTTTACTCAAATATCTAGACTTTTACCTTTTAAAGGTTAAGTCCTAAATTTTCATCTCATTACTCTTTTATTTTCTTTATATGTTTTACAAGGATATTTTTGGAATATTGTGTTTTTACCCTAATATTAGGGTTTGGGATAATTCTTTGATTTAATTTTCCACATTTTTAGCTGTATTTCCTCGTTTTCACGGTAGGGAAGGGAGAGACAGAGCTCTGAGACCTTATATAGACAGGTTCAATTCAGTTCAAGTCACTTCAGTTTTATTTATATAGCGCCATATAATGGGACTAATAGCTATATATGCTATAGTTATACTAACAGGGCTGATATTATTACTATTAGGACTAAATGAAATCGTAACAGTAGCAATCATAATAATTAAAGCAGAGGGTGTTGATCAGGCTCATAGGGCAGTAGATGGTTCTACAGTCTGGGATCCAGACTCAGGAGCATCAGAAAAAAACCTGCAGAAAGTTACAGGAGGAAGCGGAGAGAGACGAGGAAGAGGAGTGGAGAGACGAGGGAAAGAGATGAGGAAGAGGAGGAGAGGAAGAACAGAGCTACAGGAAAGAGAGGAAGGACAGTTAGTAACAAGCATTTCTGAGTTGTTAATGCGCACAGGGAGAGAGGGGGAGGCAGTGGAAAGGGAGGCTCGGTGCATCATGGGAATTTCCTCAGTAGTCTAGGCCCATAGCAGCATAGTGAGGGGATGGCTCAAGCTAATGGTGAGGCTCTTAAATGTGGAGAGGGCGTCTGCCTCCCGGACCCAAACTGGAAGATGGTTCCACAGCAGAGGAGCCTGATAACTGAAAGCTCTGCTGTTGGAGACTCTAGGAACCACTAGTAGGCCTGCATTCTGGGAACGAAGTGTGCTACTAGGATAGTAAGGTTCTATGAGCTCTTTAAGATAGGATGATGCCTGGTGATTAAGGGCTTTGTAGGTGAGGAGGAGGATTCTAAATTGTATTTTGGATTTCACAGGGAGCCAATGCAGAGAAGCTAACACAGGAGATATATGATCTCTTATTCTGGTTCTTGTCAGTACTCTTAGTAGCAGCTTCTGAATCAGCTGGAGACTATTTAATGTTTTATAAGGACACCCTGATTATAGGGAGCTGCAATAATCAGGCCTAGAGGTAACGAAAGCATGTAGTAGTTTCTCTGCATCATTTTGAGAAAGGATGTGCCTGATTTTTACAATATTACGAAGGTGAAAAAAGTCAGTCCTTGAAGTTAGTTTTATGTCGGACTTGAAGCACATGTCCTGATCAAAGACAACTACAAGATTCCTCGCATTGGTACTAGAGGCCAGAGCAGTGACATCTAGAGTAGGTAGATCATTAGATAATGTGTTTCTTGCTCAGGTGTGTCCCTTTGTGATCATGTTTAATCAGTTGAATTTACCGCAGGTGGATGCCAATCATATGTCAAAGAATATCAAGAGAAATGGGTGGAATCTAGATGAAATGTCAAGTGTCACAGCAGAGGCTCTGAATACTTATATCAATTGATAATTCATCCTCCACTTTTAAAAAATTTGTCAAAAATTTTGTTCTCACTTTGTCATTGCGAAATACTGAGTGAAAGAGAAATATGAATTTATTTCTGAATCTGGATCATTTCTGAATGCACATACACATACACACACACACACACGCATAAACACACATATATTGTGAACAGTTAATTAAGTAGATTAAGTAGTTAATTAAGATGAACTGATTACCAACAAGCATGAAGTTAAATATTATACATTTCTTTATTATTTTAAGTAGAATTACTTTTTTTATTTCCATCTTCTACAGTCAGTACTTAGTAACCCACCCTTTGACATGTATCACAGCTTGTAAACTCTTTCTGTAGCAGCTAAGAGTCTTTCAGTTCCTGTTTGGGGGATTTTCATCCATTATTCCTATAAAAGGCCTCTGGTTCTGTGAGATTCTTGGGCCGTCTTTCACTGTCCTTTTGATGCATCAAAACAGTGAAAGCAAGACATTATTTTATGACAGTTTAAAGCAAATGGACGAAAGAAACATTGCGTTTCAGTGGAGTTTTAACCCAGAACAGCCCAGTCTAATGTTTTCTTAAAGGAAAATTATGGGGAATTCTGAAAAAAATTAAATGGCCCACTAATGCACCACCATTTGGGTTAGTGAAACCTCTGTCACCATGAGTTCTTATGGGTTAATTGACAATACTGGCTATATTCCAATATAACATTAAATCATCATTCTTATCAGTTAACTACTTGCTACATAAGATGTGTAACATTAGTTAGTTGTGTTTACTTGTGGCAATGGTTTCAGAGGAAAAAGAGTCATGATTTAATCCATAGAGACATAAAAGTTACTGAACTTCTTGAAGATGGTAAAAATATGTTGTTCTAATTAAAACCAGACATTTCTATGGGCCTGATGCTCTGTGCTCTAAAATCCACCGGGGGGGGGGGTCGCCACATTAAAATGAACTCTGACCCCTTTTGACATGTGTCAGATGCCACCTATTGGCATCAGCCTTAACACAAACAGATTAACCAAGCCTGGCTGCACAGAATAAATCTCCATGGTAATTTATGTGCCATTGCTTTCTTGAAACTAGGTCCTGGCTAAATAGGATACCTGGAAAATCCTAGCTTAATTCACAATCAAAGTTTTGTGAAAGCCCTCTGGTCTTTCTGAATTATGACTATGAACAAGGCATATCCCGAACAAGCCAATGAAGGTCTGAGGCCTTGGTATAAGTACCTGAGAGCTCAACTCTCTTGGGGGCCTAAACCTTTGTATGGTGCTCCTTTACATTTTTTCATTCAAAACTTTTACAAAACAAAAAATAAAACACTAATCTTCTTTAAAACATTGAAAAAGAATGTTACATTTTTAGCTTTATTCCTTTTTTAAAAACAGTTCATCTTCTACTCACTTATCTATTCACAGTAACAGACATTTTGACCAGGGGTGGTCACACATTTTCATTCCACATTATATGAAATGCAGATGTTTAGTCACAGAATGAATTGGGCCTACTCAGCAGGTTTAAACCTGCTGCAGAGCATGATGGTTTGTTAACAGCTAAATTGTATCCTACATTGTGTGGAGGCAGCTGCATTCATTATGTTTCTCAAGTCTTTTATTCTGGGTTTTACTTTAATTTTTCACCAATTTGTATACATTTACACATTTATATAAAGTTTATATGTATATATATATATATATGTGTGTGTGTGTGTGTGTGATGGCAGTGGTGCCGTGTGTCGCTTGCTGTGCTGTTGCTCTGCTCCTCCAGACACCATTCTACCTCAGCAGGTGGTTTAGCGCACCTGATTCCACTGGCTCATCAGGGTTCAGCAGACAGTGCCAGTGGATTGGGCTGGACAACAAGAATGCTAGTTTTAAGCCTTTCTTGATGGGGATGGCTATTATTTTTTTCATAGTAATGTACTATACTTTTATTTGTTAGTACTCTGGCTATTGATCGGCTTCTTCTTGTTAATAAGAGACTAGTTTCCTAAAATCTGAAGCTGAAAGGGTTTTTTTTGTGTTGTTTCTATTTAAATTCTTAGTTGAATTTTACCAGAAATTACCAGCTTGAATTGAAGTTTATGAATTGCATTCGCATTGCTGGGGGTGATCTCAGATTTTCAGTATTTTGACCCAAAGTTTGTTTTCTTGGTCTACCTACTGTAAAACCTACCTTGGCCATTTATTATATACACTATAAGATGTATGCTAGAATACAGAGTAATGGAATATAATATTTATCCAATGGGACTTGTAAAGACTAGCATAAAGGTCTAATTCAGCACAGTCTCAGAAACTCTGAGTTGTAAATCAGCTGGTCTGTGACGTGGTTTTAGTTATCACTCTGCAGCCTCTAAAATCAGATCCATGTGCAGGGTGGAGGATAAACTCTGAGGTGGCGCCTCGATGCCTCGATACGCAGACACGACCATAACTCAGCTCCAACAGACACACCCCTCTGGGAACACTCTGTGATGTCATTGCTGCTCTATGCCAATCACAGAGTTCTTCAGACCACACACCTGACTGCTGCCAGAAAACCCCTGAAGAACATTTTCCCTCCTCTGAATAAATTGTCACTACATAATGTAAAAAAAGGAATGAAATCTGCACGCTGAACTGCAGTCAGTTTTTTCACTAGTATAGATCAAAGATTATAAACATACAACACTTTAGACAGTGTTCCTGTAATTCTATCTTTTTGGGGACCAATTGCAGTGTTAAATCATAAGAGTGGGGACATGTATTTCTCCTTCCTCTTGAGTCTCTCTCTCTCTCAATAGTAGTATATTTGGTATGATTTTTGTCAGTATTAGTTTCATTGTTTTTAGGTTTCTTTATGTGGAACCTGCATTGTGTTGCATTCAACGTTTCTACCTGCTATAAGGGAGTTTTTTGTTGCCGCTGTCGCCAGGTTCTTGTTAATGGGGGGGGAATTGTGTCTCTGTAAATAATAACTATAAAGAGTCTGGTCTAGACCTGCTCTATATGAAAAGTCCTCTGAGATAATGTCTGTTATCATCTGATGCTATATAAATAAAACTGAATTGACTTGAACTGAATTGAACTGAACTTGTGGAAGGAAAGGACATTTGAAAAAAAGGACCTTTTGTGAGAGATGGGGACGGAAGACAGTTTTGGAAGGGAATTTTCTGGAATGAGAGGACCTTTGTGGAGAGTGGGAAAAGTTTTAGAAAGCAGGGATATATGTGCATTGTTTGACAGTTTTTAAAACCAAAAGAAGTTTAGAAAATGATGACATTATGGGCTTTTTAGAACATTTATGAGAAGAGAGAACACTAGTTAAGAGTGAAACAAAAATGTTCATCTCAGATTTTTCACTGTGTTTTTATGTCATTCTTTGTGTTTTCTTGTGTTTCAATGTGTTTGTGATAATTTATGTTTTTAGTTTGTTTTCTCAGTGGATTCAGGAGTATGTAAACGTCTGCTGAGCACCTGAGTGAGCTGCTCTTAATGAACGGAAACCTTGTAAAATTAACTTCATTACAGGCTTTTCAAATAAAAACACCTCCCCCAGTTTTTTACCCAGAGGCCCAGCAGGCAGCAACTTCCCTCCTCATCATTCTCCAATTAAAAGCAGCAGAATTAGATTAAAACCTGCCCTCAGACACATCTGAACACTGTTTATACTCAGATATGAATTTATATTCATATTTATTTCTGTGAGGACCCAGAGGATGTCAGAAAATGTTGAACAATCGTTTCTATTGACACATTAACTCAGATTACAGACAGACAATACCTGAACTAAACAGTTGTGCTTCCATCTTTTATAGGGAACAATTACAGTATTACATCTCAAGAATGAGGGCCTTTCAGAAAGTGAGTACATTTGAAGAAGAGCAAGGAATTTCTGAATTCAGAGGACATCTCTGTAAATTGAAGACATTTTGGAAAGTGAAGACATTACAGAAAAAAGGGAAAGGAAAAGTGAGGACATTTTTTTGGGTTTTCTGGATGTTTTGGAAAAAATATTAATTCCTGAAAATGAGGACATCTGTGGTTTGTGAGGACATTTTACAAAAGTGAAAACATTTGAGGAAAATGAGGACTCTAGTCAAAGGCAAGGTTACTTGTTAGGAATGAGGGCATTTGTGGAAAGTTAGGACAGTGAGTGAGGAAAGTTTTTGCGTGATTGTATGTTTTTAAGTGTAAATTCATGGATACTGAGGTCATATCTGTAAAGTTAGGATATGCGTAGAAAGTGTTGACAATGGTGAAGATGGAGGACATTTAGGAAAAAGGGGATTAAAACCAAATAAAAAAAAATCCCATCAAAATAGTGGGAATAGGTGGGCATGGGGAAGGTTAAGATTTCAGTAGATGGATGGAGGGAGGTTAAAAAAATAGTTGTGGCCCTTTTGCCTCTGAGGTGCGACGACTTATATCGGCTGCTGCTATTTGTGAGGCCTTGTTTTTGTCTTTTTCTCACTGCTGATCTCTACAATTCTGTTGAGGGCTTCTAGGTTGATAGCACTCATCCCTGAACTTGACAAAGTGTTGCTGGTCAGCACCCACCTCTCCTGTGTAAACCTGTGCTGACAACTAGAGAAAAAAGCATTGGTTGGAGTGTCAGGCGTTATTGTCTGTCCTAATGCTTGAATTGCTTCATCTTGCACTTGGGGTTAGTCTGTGGCTGAAGATGCTCCCCATCTGCCACAGCTCATCATAAAGGGAATGGGGGGTATTGCCCAGGATGGTCCTTTTTTACCCCTAATCCGATACACCTAGGCCTCCACAGTGTCAGTTAAAAAACAGAGATGAACTTCCTTCCGAGATTGTTAAATCCCTTTGTCTCCCCGGCCTTGATACCACCTCCCCAGCACACCACATCAGAGAGTAGTGAACTAGCCACCACAGACCAGTGGAACATCTTTAGTGGTCTGCTGCACACCTCGAAGAACATGAGTCCCTCAGGAAAAAACAGTCTTCTATAGAGGGTTGTCCATCCAGTCCTGTATTGTCTACGTGCACTCCCACCAGGGGCTGTAATATCTCCTGTATTGTCCTCAGTAGTGGAGGGGGGGGGGCATAGAGAGGGGAGAGTGGGAGCTGAGGTGTGGATTTACGCTGAAGAGTGCAGCAGATGAGAGGCAGTCTAGAATCAAACCATTGAAAAACAGCTCTACAACTCCAAGTCCAAGATTTTATTCTCCCGTTTCGCATTTCACATACTGAGTGAAGTCAATGAGAGTTAGGGAGAAGGGGACATGGTCGAGGTCCCACTTTATTGTCATGGAGGCGCTAAGGTGATGTGTCTGTAATCCTGTGACAGTAGGATGGATGAAGTCAGAACAGATGCTCCAGTATGTGCACTGCATGTCTAGGGTTACACCGTTTTGAGTTTACCTAGATGGCTTGACCTCCTCCCTTCATCTTACAGCCCTATTGACCCCAGTCCACTCAGACTGTCACTAAGCCGACTGGCCCAGTATCTTCCCTGTCAGCCTTGTCTCCGTGAAACACACACATGTTGACTACTCGAAAATGCTGTGAATTCATCCAATTTGTTGGTCAGCGATCTCACATTCCCTGTGACGGTCAGTGGAAGGCGAAGTTTAGGTTCCTTTCTTGCCTTTCGACAGCTCCACTGGTTTGTCTGCCAGTGGAGCTCCCTCTCACGCCCCATACTTCCAGGGCATTTCTCTTGTGTAGGTGACCGTTGTCTGAACAGACACGAATACACAAACTAAAACCAACACCTACTAACTAAACTAGTGTTCAAGGAAAAATACAATAAAAAAGGTATAAAAGCATGTTCTCGGAAAAAGAGGAAAAACTACTGAAGTCAAAAGTTTAAAAACTATAGGAGCTGCTGTCACTGCTGTTCTCACCGCACCATATAGTGGAGAGTGAATTAGATTGAGAGGACATTTTAGAAAAGTGAAGATATCTATGACCAGAGGGGACATAAGACTTTATAGAGGGGACAGCTGAACAAGGTAAAGGAAAAGCTACGGAATCTCTGAAAATTGTGCCAATTGTGGCGTGAGAGAAAAAGTAAGGAAAGGGAGGCCGTTTTTTTGAGAGTGAACCCATTTTAAGAAATTGAGGAAATTTTGCAGGTCAAGGACATTTTAGGTTAATTTTTGGTTTGTGAGGACACTTGAGGATTGTGAGGATGTTTTTGGACAGAAAAAGGAGACAGAAAATGTTAAACATATTAAACAGGGAAAAATTAATTGATGCAGTTTGTGAGTCTGGACTTTGCGCAGAACCGACATAATTCATTGTCTGATCAGCATGTCCTTCTGCAGGTGAACCTCAATTCATCCTCTGTGCGGTTTCCTGGGTTCAGCCCCTCTTCCTGAACAGAACCTGGATGTAAAACACAAACTTATTGAGCAGGATCATTGAGCGAAAGCTGTCAGCTGGCAGACTGTCAGCATCTCCTGGCTCGTCTCTCGCTGCCATCAATGAAAATTATCATCAAACTGTTTAACCGAAAGCTAATTATGATCCGCAGCACAAACAGCAGCAGCAGTTTATCTGCTGCTTACATTACATCCTGACTGAGCGTCCTGTTCACTGCGTGGGTTTGAACCCCGGCCAGAGGAACTTGGCAGCCGCAGCTCGATGGTTATTAATATTCCTAAAGGCCTGAGAAAATAAACTTCCTGTCAGAGAGGGTTGCCATGGCATCTAAGAGTTGACACAGCAGTCCGACTGTAGCCATTATTGTTTCTGATCAAAAGCCCAACCACTCATTATATTTCAATTTATGGTTTCTCTTTTCATAGATCTTTGTGTTGGTCTGAGAAATAATCTGTGTGAGGAGAGAAAAGGCTTGATGGAGACAGGAAGTGCCCCACTGAGGGACACAACAACATGTTTGTGTCCCTGAGGACGTTTCTCACCCACAGAAAAAACAAACTCCACTGCGTTTTAATGAGCGAAAAGCCTTTTACTGATGCCTTGTTCTGAAGAAAATATGCAGAATTAAGTACAGTGTTCAACCATGATCTATAATCTATAATGATGTTGATATTTTCAACAGTTTCATGATCAAGCTGGTGACAGTAGGTGCAGTACTCCAGATAGTCCAGATGATCTGCAGCTCTGATAAACCAAAGAATTAAGAGGACAAAGAATAGAGAGAGCACAACCCAACAAACTGAATGTTGTTCTCCTTTATGGTTTACAGTTGATTTACAAAGAACTAGCAAATGATTTTTAAAATATGATTGCACTTATAAACGTTGTATAAAGAGTGTATTGTTAGAACACAGTAACAGCAAAGGAGTCAATAAATTGTGTGTTGTACTTTGAGCTGAGTTAAAACCTTGAGCTGGGTTCAAACTGAACTGGTGATCAAAATCCGACGTTTATGAACATTTCTATATACCATATCAAAATGAACTTGAGAAGTATTTCCTGAAGAAAATGTGTGTGATTACTGTGTGCACTGATGCTGATTGGCATGACTGATATATCTATATTGAGTTAAAGATGTAATGGGCACATGCTTCATTTTAAGCGGAGTCCGGCATTTTAATAAAATTTGTATCCATGAGTTGTTAAACACATCTCAGTTCTGTGTCTCTTCCTACAGTTGAAAGCTAACAAGATGAATAATATGTGAAATTATGTGAAATTTTTTATTGACTGCTAATTATATATCAGCGCCTGTATACAGGACAAACTCCAATCAGATTTTGAAACACTCCTAACTACACACTGATCATCTATAAATAATCTTATCACAATGACATGTACAATTTAAGTTATGATGAATACTGTGAAAAATTACATCCGCTCAACATATAAATTAACGTAAATGACTTTCCATATCATCTAAAAATCTCACTCACCTCCTTCAGGAAATACTCCATCACTGGTTCAGTTTTGGATCTGGTACCAGGTTTTCATTCAGTTGAGTCCAACAGAGGAGTTACCAGATCATTTATCTTTACTACTTTATAATCTTCTTCTTCTTCTTCTTTTTCTTTCGGCTTTTCTCTTTAGGGGTCGCCACAGCGAATCAGTGTCCTCCATCTAACCCTGTCTTCTGCGTCCTCTTCTCTCACACCAACTACCTTCATGTCCTCTTTCACTACATCCATAAACCTCCTCTTTGGTCTTCCTCTAGGCCTCCTGCCTGGCAGTTCAAAACTCAGTATCCTTCTACCAATATATTCACTATCTCTTCTCAGGACATGTCCAAACCATCTCAGTCTGGCCTCTCTGACTTTATCTCCAAAACCTCTAACATGTGCTGTCCCTCTGATGTACTCATTCCTGATCCTATCCATCCTGGTCACTCCCAGAGAGAACCTCAACGTCTTCATCTCTGCTACCTCCAGCTCTGCCTCCTGTCTTTTCCTCAGTGGCACTGTCTCTAGACCAAACAGCATCGCTGGTCTCACCACAGTTTTGTACACCTTTCCTTTCATTTTAGCTGAAACTCTTCTATCACACATCACACCTGACACTTTTCTCCACCCGTTCCAGCCTGCCTGCACACGCTTCTTCACCTCTTTTCCACACTCTCCATTGCCCTGGACTGTTGACCCTAAGTACTTAAAATCCTCCACCTTCTTTATCTCTTCTCCCTGTAACCTCACTCTTCCACTTGGGTCCCTCTTGTTCACACACATGTACTCTGTCTTGCTGCGGCTAACCTTCATTCCTCTCCTTTCCAGGGCAAATCTCCACCTCTCAAGCTTCTCCTCCACCTGTTCCCTGCTCTCACTACATATCACAATGTCATCTGCAAACATCATAGTCCATGGAGATTCCTGTCTAACCTCGTCTGTCAGTCTGTCCATCACCATAGCAAACAAGAAGGGGCTTAGAGCTGATCCCTGATGCAGTCCCACCTCCACCTTGAACTCCTCTGTCACACCTACAGCACACCTAACCACTGTCTTACAGTCCACATACATGTCCTGCACCACTCTAACATACTTCTCTGTCACTCCAGACTTCCTCATACAGTACCACAGTTCCTCTCTGGGCACCCTGTCATACGCTTTCTCCAGATCTACAAAGACACAATGCAGCTCCCTCTGACCTTCCCTGTACTTCTCTATCAACATCCTCAAAGCAAATACTGCATCTGTGGTACTCATTTTTTGCATGAAGCCATAATGCTGATCACAAATGCTCACTTTAGCCCTTAGTCTAGCTTCAACTACACTTTCACATAGCTTCATTGTATGGCTCATCAGCTTTATTCCTCTGTAGTTGCCACAGTTCTGCACATCTCCTTGTTCTTAAAAATGGGCACCAGCACACTTCTCCTCCATTCCTCAGGCATCTTCTCACTATCTAAGATCCTGTTAAACAACCCAGTCAGAAACTCTACTGCCGCCTCTCCTAGACACTTCCATACCTCCACAGGTATATCATCAGGACCAAGTGCCTTCCCACTCTTCATCCTCTTCAGTGCCTTCCTCACTTCATCTTTACTAATCTTTGCTATTTCCTGATCCACAACAGCCACATCTTCTACTCTTCGTTCTCTCTCATTTTCCTCATTCATCAACTCTTCAAAGTACTCTTTCCATCTTCCCATCAAACTGCTGGCACCTGTCAATACATTTCCATCTCTATCCTTAATCACCCTAACCTGCTGCACGTCCTTCCCATCTCTGTCTCTCTGCCTTGCCAATCTGTATAGATCAGTCTCTCCCTCCTTACTGTCCAACCTAACATACAAGTCATCATAAACCCCTTGTTTGGCCTTTGCCACCTCTACTTTCACCTTACGCTGCATCTCCCTGTACTCCTGTCTACTCTCTTCAGTCCTCTCAGTGTCCCACTTCTTCTTAGCTAATCTCTTTTTCTGTATACACTCCTGCACCTCCTCATTCCACCACCAAGTCTCCTTATCTACTTTCCTTCCAGATGACACACCAAGTACTCTCCTCCCTGTCTCCCTGATCACATTAGCTGTAGTTCTCCAGTCATCTGGAAGCACCTCCTGACCTCCCAGAGCCTGCTTCAACTCCTTCCTAAAAGTCATGCAACACTCTTCCTTTTTTAGCTTCCACCATTTCGTCCTCTGCTCTGCCTTTGTCCTCTTTGTCTTCCTCACCACCAAGGTCATCCTACACACCAGCATTCTATGCTGTCTGGCTACACTCTCACCAACCACTACTTTGCAGTCACTGATCTCCTTCAGATTACACCGTCTACACAAGATGTAATCTATCTGTGTGCTCCTACCTCCACTCTTAAACGTCACCCTGTGCTCCTGCCTCTTCTGGAAGAAAGTGTTCACTACAGCCATTTCCATCCTTTTTGCAAAATCAACCACCATCTGTCCTTCTGCGTTCCTCTCCTGGATACCGAATCTGCCCATCGCTTCCTCATCGCCTCTGTTTCCTGCACCAACATGTCCATTGAAGTCTGCACCAATGACAACTCTCTCATCTCTAGGGATGCTCTGTATGGCTTCATCAAGGTCCGACCAGAATTTCTCCTTCTCCTCCAGCTCACAGCCTACCTGTGGAGCATACCCACTAACCACATTGAACATTACACCTTCGATTTCTAGCTTCAGACTCATCACTCTATCCGACACTCTTTTTACCTCCAGGACATTCCTAACAAGCTCCTCCTTCAAGATAACTCCTACTCCGTTTCTCTTCCTATCTACACCATGGTAGAACAACTTGAACCCTGCTCCCAAACTTCTAGCCTTGCTACCTTTCCACCTGGTCTCCTGGACACACAGTATGTCTACCTTCCTCCTCTGCATCATGTCAACTAACTCTCTACCCTTTCCTGTCATGGTTCCAACATTCAAAGTCCCTACTCTCAGTCCTAGCCTCTTGGCATTCCTCTTCTCTCTCTTCCTACGAACACACCTTCCTCCTCTCCTTCTCCTACCAACAGTAGTCAAATTTCCACCGGCACCCTGTAGGTGAACAGCACCGATGGCGGTCGTTGTTAACCCGGGCCTCGACCGATCCGGTATGGGATTAATAGATCTGACTCGCATGTTTGATTTGGCAAAAGTTTTACGTCGGATGCCCTTCCTGACACAACCCTCTGTATTTATCCGGGCTTGGGACAGGCACAATAAGACACTGGCTTGTGTCCCCTTGCGGCTACATTATCTTTACTACTTTATAATAAGAATAAGAATAAGAATAAGAATAAGAATAAGAATATAATAATAATAATAATAATAATAAAGATAATGTTAATAATAATGGTCAATAAATGACATAAAAAAAATGCTTTATAGATGAGTTAGAGGACATTAGAGGGAACACTGCAGGACTGTAAAACAGTCTTTCCGTTTCATATTTGTTCTGCCTTTTGTATTTTTCACTCTTTGGTTTCTGCAGATCATCTGGAGCGATTCTACTGAGCTTAACCTACTCATGAACAACTTATCAACATTTGTAACAGCTGATATGATAAGAAGGTTTTATTGAACACACTTTTTTTTTTACTAACTTTTTCTGTTGGCACATTAGAAAGAGAGAAACCTGTGACCCTTTGATATTTACTTGTTTAAGTACTTTCTGGTTTATTAGGACGTAAGTAACACAACAGTTTATTAATGAGTTAGCAACATTAAAAGCCTCTGACTTAGGTTAAGCACACACCTGTGTTAGGTAGAGATAGTGAACAGGGCTAAAGTGTGTTTTTAAACCAAATCTTATCAAAAAATTTTCTGAATCCAGCAGACTGAGCCACTGCATCAAACAGTCTTATTATAAGGTGGAATGAAATGATGACTGACACATTCCTGTGGCAGATGTTGGTTCTGTATTTGACTTCTCACAGCATAAATACTACTTAGTCATTTGTTTGTGGAGGAATCTGAAGTTTATTAAAAGCTGTGGAGAAGAAAACAAAGCACTTCAAAGTGTTGAGGCACAGGAAACCACATAAAAACAGACATGGACAGCTTCATCTCTCTGCCATATAATTAATCTGTAAACAATGACAATGTATTAATAAAAATAATCTACGCAGTTTCTTATAAAGACAAAATGTAATTGTCTTTAATGACTTGATACTTTGATGTTTAATGACATTTTCCTTGTTAACATTACACATGAAACACTACTTTCAACATTATTTTATACAATAAAATGTTAGCACTTCTTTAAGAGCTTCAGTCAACACTTCAAGTGGTACTTCAACTCACATCTGCCTTTAGTTTTTACATTCGGCTTGACACTATCTTATGGAATTAAGAAATACACTGTTTTCACTTTATGCTTATATTTCAACAAAGCACTTCAGTTTCACCACTTTAACCGATATTTGTACCTCAAGTCAGTGCTTACACCATCTGCCTCCTTCTAACTTCTCTCAACACTTTGATTTTAGCTGTCAATTCAACTATTTTCGGGACCTCGGGAACAACTTTATTTCCTCTAATAACTCTTCAGTCTGTTTGGTACTTTTGCCTAAACATGTTTGAGTGTTCAAATTTCAACTTACTCTTCTCATCCTTTCAGCACTTTCATCATTAACAGAAGAAAATAAAAACAACCTCAGGTTTCTTTTCACAACTGTAGCCAAGCTGACAGGCAAAGCTCCGTAGATCCTTGTATTCCTATAGCTCTCAGTCGATATCATGAGCCACTTTGGTGATAAAATCCTGGTTATAAGGGAAGGAATTCATCACCTCCTATCCACAACTGGTAGATATATTGTGCAGTACAGTGGCCTCAGAATCAAATTTACCACCTGATTTATGTTTAGACTGCTTCTCTCCTATAAATCCCTCTGAGCAAACTTCAACTGGACAAGTTGATGGTTCAGATGAAGATCTGAACCATCAACTTAAACCCGATTATGGTTTACCTCTAAATAAGATGTTCATATTAGATCGAAACAGTTTATCTTTATTAACAGGCTACATACCACAAGCTTTGAAGGTTGCAATAATTAAACCTCTTCTTAAACAGCCTATTCTTAATCCAGATGTTTTGGTCAACTATAGACCTATATATCTATATATCCATCCCCCTTTTTTTTTCTAAAATCCTTTAGAGGCTTCATAGGACAGAGACAGCACAGGTGAAGGTTAGTAAAGAGCTTCTAATTGCATCAGACAAAGGTCTTCACATCTTAGTGCTGTGTTTGACCCCATCAATCACCAGATTTTATTACAGACTGGGAGATGTCATGTGAATTAAAGGAAGCACACTAGGCTGGTTTTGGTCATATTTATCAGATTCCAGTTTGTTCCTGTTTACAATTACTCTCCCATGCACACAAAAGTTAGTCACTGAGTTCAGCAGGGTTCTGTACCTGGAACAATACTTTTCAGCCTATAAACACATAAATTTCCATTTCTACACAGATGACACTGTAATTATCTATGAAGCTAGATGAAACTAATTGGGTGGTCAAAATTCAACCATGTCTTAGACATAAATAACTGGATGCTGGAATTTTTTTTTTCTAAATTCAGACAAAACTGAAGTTATGGTACTTTGCCCCAAACACCTCAGAAAAACCTGGTCTAAGCACAGTTACTTTGGATGGCCTTACCTTGGCCTCCAGTTCTACTTTCAGGAACCTTGGTTGCATTTTTGAGTAGGATGTGTCCTTTGTGTCCATAAATCACATCTCTAGAACAGCCCTCTTCCACCTGCTCAGTACTGTGAAGATTAGAAACTTCCTGTCTTAAAAGGAGCCTAGAAAACTGGTCCAGGTATCTGTTGCCTCCAGACTGGACTACTGTAATTCCTTATCGTCAGGCTCCCGATAACTCCAGTTGATCCAGAAAGCTCCCGCATGAGTATTAGCACGAACTAGAAAGACAGATCATATCTCTCCTATGTTAGCGTCACTGCGTTGGCTCCCTGTAAAATTTAACAAAGCCCTTAATGACTAAGTTCCATCGTATTTTAAAGACCACATGGTAGCCTGTTATCCCAGTAGAACACTTTGTTCTCAAAAGGCAGGCTTACTTATGGTTCGTGGAACCTCCAAAAGTAGAACAGGAGGCAGAACCTTCAATTATCAGGCTCCTCTACAATGAAACCATCTTCCAGTTTTGGTCCAGGAGGCAGAAACCCTCTCCACGTTTAAGGGGAGTCTTAAAACCTTCCTTTTTGATAAACTGGCTCAGGTGAGTCCTGAACCACCCTCTAGTTCTGCTGCTATAGGCTGATGTTGCTGGGGGAACTCTCATGATGCACTGGTTTCTTGTTCTCTCTCTCTCTCTCTCTCTCTCTCTCTCTCTCTCTCTGTACATTTCTTACATAACTTAAACTATTTTAAGCACTTCAACTTCATGTTCAGTTATTACTGCTGTTATTGCTGACTCACTATGTTAACACTTAAAATTACTCATTATTACACATTAGACTTTCTAATTTTCAATGATGATGATGATGATGATGATGATGATGACGATGATAACAATGATTTTAGGACAACAGTAGTATGACAGAACCTTGATACTCAAGATGCTTCTAAGCTGAAACATGTTGGCACGAAGAATCTGAAACTTGGACCTGACTTTGATAGTCTAAAACTCAAGATCAGAGCTGAGAGTCATGGATAGTTTTATTGTTTCCCCTGGCTGCCCTCACAACCAACAGACACATTTCACAGAATTGAATAAGTGTAAATCTAGAGAGCCACCCCTGTTGTTCTTATTGGAGGAGCTACAGAGTTAAAGTCTCTGAGGGAGTTTAGGGTTTCCACAGATCTTCAATCTGTACCACACATAGGGAGGAGGGATGGACCAGAACCAGGAGTAGATATGATAAATTACTGAGAGCATATAGCAGATGTTGATTAAAAAAACATTGTTTATTTATTTATGTAGTTGTTTTTTTTCTTAAACAATGTGAATATCATTTCAGTTTCCCCTCTGAGAGGGTGACAACAGGTCACATGCAAGAACATTTTTGTTTTCTAAAATTCTCTGACTTTCCCAAAGGTTTGTATGACCCTTCAGAGTCCAAACTTTAATGGCACCAACTTGTCGTAAATCACTTTTTAAAGCTTTTTTAAAAGTAAATTTTTGCATCTCAAATGATGAGCTTCCTGTCCTCTGTCAGAAACCAGCAGAAAAAACAGAAAACATTTAGCAGAGTCAGGACCCAGAAAAAATTGTTCAATAATAAGCTTCATCAGAACCTAGCTGCGCTGGGACAGGGACAAAAAGGAACTGGTCTGACATGAGGTTTGATGTTAAAACTGTGTTTGTAAGGAAGATTAATATGTGAGGTGATCAGTGAGATATCAGAGTATAGAATATTCCAGCCTACAGCAGGTGATGTTCCATGGTCAGGTGTTATTACAGAGAATGATCCTGGACAGGGACCTATAGACCTAGAGAGACTCTGAGGCAGCAAGAAGAGGGAAAGAGTTTGACTAACAACCACTGAAATGTAGAATCTGATCCCCTCATGAATGTCCTTCATACCTTTGAGAAAATTCTAAGTAGAAGAAAATTGGTGTATGCCCCAAATACTAAGAAACTTCTCATACTTGTCTTGACCCTGAGGGGTCATCAGATGATTCATGGGAGACAAAGTTCTAATTCACTGATCTGAATTCAGTTTCTTGACTTTTCTCTGATCTTTGACTTTAAGTTAAATAATGGAGGTTTTTAACTCTTTTGGTCTGAGAAAGGTGAACAGCAGACACAGCTTTTTGGGGGAAGCATGTGTTTCATAAAACCAGTAAAATCTTAATCTGAAAGTATTTATGAACTAAAGATGTATAAATTACTGTGCTAAATTTGCATAAATTGGAAATATTTAAACTTCACTACAACTACCCCAACATAGTATTTAAGTACAGTACTGCAGTAAATGTACTTAGTTACTCTCCACTACTATAGTTTATTGAACAAACACAAACCTTAGATGTATAAAAATCGTATTAGCCCACTGCAGATTCTATCATTTTGTACTGTGAAGCAGAAAAACAAACTTTTCGTCTAAGTGTTATTTTGTCTCGCCGTATTTACAACAAGCCTCTTCCCCTGTGAGTGTACACCTGATGAATGTGCAGTATATCTGATGCTAAGGATTCAGGTTTGGACTCTGCGGAGAAATAAAGTGAAAAAGTGCAGCGCTGCAGCAGTCAAAAATGTAACCTCTGAGACCATGTTAATCTACTCCTCAGCAACAAACATTCATATATTCCAATTAGATCTGTTACCCTCCACTGGTTCCTCTGTTTTACATTTCTGTTTGTGTGTGCACATTCACTTGGCAGCAGGATCTTTTTCTCTTCACGGCTTTAATTGACCAACATAACATCAAATTCATAGTGATTGTAAATCAGCATGTAGACAGAAGACACTGCGGAGCTACAGAACCTCTCTCTGAATACTTATCCAGACTAACTTAAGCTTCTGATTACAGTCTGTCAAACCTGAAACAGCTGGATATTCACCTTCAGTTGTGTGGAACAGCTGGAGACAAAGAAAACCAGTTTTTAACAGAGCTGTATCACAGTCAGCAAAGCTGTTCTGTGTCAAAGGTTTTTGTTTAAGGTTTTTTATTTGGTATTTTAGCCTTTATTGGATGGAACTGAGCTGGGGGCCTTGTGATTATACGGTGTGTCTTTCAAAATAGGTTTTGAAAACAACAGGTCACCAGAATGATCCGAAGTCCATCCTGTCACCAAGCCTGGATCACCAACTCAGCAAAATGGGGAAACTGCCCAGGGCTCCCCAAAGCTCCAGGTTTAAGCCATGTCATTTATTCTATATCATTTGATTCATGACAAATTTGTAAGAATTTTGCTCCTCTGAAGTAGAATATCAACTGTATCAGGTCCTCCGTCCTCCATGATGTAGCCCCGGTCTTCTAGATAGACCCCATCTATGCCCAAATCTGGTTTTAAGACCTGAACCATGATATATTTATAGTTTATATTTGTTGTTCATTTGCTGTAAATTTGTTTTTTATCTGATTACTTTAATTTTAATTTGTAGCTATGTCAATAAAGAACAGACAGAAAAACCTCAGTAAGGTTGTATTATTTGGAATAATTGATTGATTGCCCAGTGGATAAAATATCCAAGTGAACCTACTGTAATGTCTTGTTTTTTCTGAGAAGTTGAAACCAGGGAATATGTGATATTTTTGCCCAAGAAAATGACTCAACTCGATTAAAATATTATCAAAAATTTTGTCAATTAATATTTGGCTCTTTGACTAATCAGTTAACGATCTAACCATTTCAACTTTAGAGTTCTGGTTGGCTTCTGGAAAAATAATGAATCTAACATGTAGTGAGTGTCAGCGGTGCCTAACATAAACACATTCCCCTGGGGCCCCTCAGGACTCAAGTGATTCTGGCCCTACCTCTCAGGACTCTGGTTATCCACAGCAGATTTGATGAAAATAAAATTACTTTGCTGGCACAGGAAACAACTGCTGAGACTCCAAAATAAAACTGATCAACACGTAGAGAATTAAGGAGCACAGTCTTTCATTTGGATTATTCTAGTTTGCTTATTAGGACTTGACTTAAATGACTTGAGACATGTACTGACACCTTTGGGTAAATTAAAAGTTTATTTAAGTTAAACCTGATGAAGTCCAAAGTTTACTGATGAGCTGAAACCCTGAGTGTAAAATGTTTGTCACAATCCCTCATTAAATCACCTTGTAGTCACTCAGAGACCTCACATCTGAAACCACACTGACCTTCTCAATGTTAAAATGAAGCTGTCTCACACTGAGGATTCTTTAGATTCTGAGAGTCTAAAAATATACTCTTCAACCAGATTGTGGATCAGGTCTCATCTCTGCACCTCATTCACAAATGACCACTTTAATATTGTATTGTTGGCTGCTGTCCCTCTGAAACACACAATTTATTTACTCAGCCCCTCCACTGGATCTGACCCAAATACTTTCAGACCACAGAGCCTAAGTCCTGGACCGGGTCTGGATCTAGTCCTGCAGCCAGTCTGTGGATTGGCTGTAGGTGCTGGAATCACTTTACAGTTTTCTGTTGGGAGGTTTCTCTGAGAACTGATGTGTGCTGTTTATCTATGAGTTATGTTTTTAACAAGTGGGAACATGTGGACTCTGGCTCTGCAGACCTGATCCACACTGACAAGAAAACCGAAACCAGATTGAACTAAAGACTGGAACCAGCACAGGGTGGTGATGAGACAAACAGCAGAACACTGTGAGAGTAAAGATCCAGCTGTTGTCATCTATAACATCGCATTAAGAGAAAAAAAAAACACACTGAGCAGCTTTTAGACCTGATGATGAACCATTTCAGAAACCATCCCAAAAGTCTGACCCCTGTTAGCAACCCCTACAGGTTGCAGTGGTCATTAGTCACAATATGAACAACAGTATCCTGACAGTTTAGCTCATACTAAAGGAATACTGCATAAAGAACGTATTTGTTGTCCAGTTACTATTTAGGTTTGATCATTTATGTTTTTAATGTTTTTTTTTTTAAATTTTTTTTTTTTTTGTGTTCTGTTTTTTTACTTTTTATAAATGCTTTGAAACTTTGGATTGAATGAGAAAACTGCTATATTAATATAGCCTGATTGATTGGTTAATGATTGATACAATTTGGTCACACATATTTGTGTCAGCCAGCACCATTGTTAGGATACTCTAGACAATGTGTGTGCTTGCAGGAACCAGAGAGAAGAAATCATTTCAAGCACCCAAACACTGAGATCATATATGTCCCTAAACATGGAGACAGTTGAGGAGGTTACAATATTGTTGAAGGTGATAATAGTGTTTAGATCTGAGAATACAAACTGGGCAAAAGCACAGAAATCCCACAATGAAAAATTCAAGTATAAAATCAGAAATGTGACTAAAAAACAAAAAAAATTCAGGTAAAATAAGAAAATTAGGAAAAAGCCCAAAAACTGGGCACATATTCCTGGAAATCTCTTAACATACGGTAAACCCAGATGATTTGGGTAAAATATAAATGATAGGATAGAAAGCTAAAAGCCAGCACTGAGCCAGACGTACATCAATACGATACATCAAGTCCAATTTTTTCCCAACTTTTCAGTAACAAATGAGGCATTTGTACAAACATCAGGCTTGCTTTGCTTTGTATTTTATAGCCCACTTTAATCTTCTTTTCAACTTCATTTCTTGACTCCATCCTTCTGGATAGTGCTAGCTAAATCCCAGGACCTGCAGTTTATTTTTTGATAACCTGCTCCCACCTGCACCCACCACTCCTGCAAGATCCAGATACCAGTAGGATCCCAAATCTAATACATACCTCTACTCTAATGTACAAACCTGAAGATCAGTATAAAAAGAGATTCAAAATCCAATAGAAAAAAATCAGTACAAACTGAAAGATGTGAGTAAAAACCCTAAATATCTGTCTAACGATAAAAACACCAAGATATACTATAAACCTAAAAATTAGGCTGTAAGGCTAAAAATTTGGTTAAAACTCCAAGGGAAAAAGTTTGGAACAACCAGGACTCTTCCTTGAGCTGCTGCCCAGCAAAATTGAGCAACTGGGGGAGAAGGGCCTTGGGAAGAGGGGTGACCAAGAACCCGATGGTCACTCTGACTGAGCTCCAGATATCAGTGTTTGGAGAAACATCAAGAAGGAAAACTATCATTGCAACACTCCCCAGATCTGGGCTTTATGGTAGATGGGTCAGATGAAGCTTCTCCTTAGGGAAAGACTCATGTAAGCTGCTTGGAATTTGTAAAAAAGCATTCAAAGGACTGTGAGACTGTGAGAAACAAGATTCTCTGGTCTGATGAAACAAAGATTGAATTTTTTGGACTCAGTTCTAAGCATCATGTCCAGAGGAAACCAGGCACCACTCATCACCTGCCCAGAACCATCCCGATGGTGAAGCATGGTGGGGGCAACATCATGATGTGGGGGCGTTTACGTAGTTGCTTCATTGTTGATGATTGTTAAAAATTGCAGGGTCGGGTGCTGTGAGCTTTTTTCGGCTTCAGACGGGAGGGGCAAAACAGAAAAAGTTTGAGAACAGTTGAGTTAAAATTTACACTGATCAATTTTACTCACTCAAATCAGGACCTTCAGTGTTTGGATCATAGTGAAAAAATCTGTTCTGATATGAGCAGATACAGATTTAATCATCATTTAGATAAATACAGGTATCTGATCAGACTCTGTCATTGATTACTTGCTTACAAAGGATTCTGATTGGTCAGGACTTCCCTAATGATTGAAGGTTTTTTGTTTTTTTTTTTCCAAATGGATATTATAATGAGATCACCTAACTTTCAGTTTTCTTTCTTCTTTTAATGGGAGACATTTAATGGGATTTGTTGACAGGTAGAAAAATACAGAACAACACCAGACATACTTCAGCCTCTGAGGGTAAAAACTGAGCTAGAGACAAGAAAGGAAAAATTAAGCTGAAACATTGGGAGGGATTTCTAAAACAAATACGACAAATATAGTCCTGACATGAGGACATGAAGTTGACTGAGATCATGTTCCAGATCAAACATTAAAATAAAAAGAAGAATCTTAACTGGTTCTCCCTGGTAAAAACCTGTTATAATGATATTTTCTCTGTGCTAAAGTGCCCAATGTGTCTCAGCGGTAGCCATCTCTCCTCATTTTGTATCAACAATTACCCATACATCCACTGGCTCAGAGTCAATACGTTCCAAAATTATCCTCATCTTCAGAGAGAGGGACAAAATTACAGCAAGAGAGCTGCGTCTGACAACCTATAATTTAAAGTTGATCAGAGGAGAAAAAAGATGAGTGGAAGCCAAACTGTGTGGGCTCGTCTGAATGCTTTGCTCATGGCAGCCAGCAATTATCCAATTTCAAGGAAATGTCAGTAATGCCTCTAAGATGGAGAGCTGCCATTCACCTCCAGTTTACCAAAACCCAAAAATGTTTCCTTTTCTTTTATCGCAGTCCAACACACTGAGGCCATTAAGCACAGCTCTGGTGAGAGGTCATTTAATGGACGACCAGTTTGTCTCCATCTCTGTTTCTGTAGGTGTGACCTGAAACTAGAGGAGGATTGAATTTAATCTAAACTGATATCAGATCAGTGAAAGTTTTTTTAAACTTTGGTCCTCATGCTGGTGCTGAGTTTTGAGTGTTGTTTCAGTTTTAATGCAACAGAGTGCTTTGAATGACAAGGAACCATATGTAGGAGATAACTGTGTGACAGAAACTGATGTAGTGAAAGAGCCTAAACTTTTTTTGACCAGTCATTGTATTGATAAGTTGCCCTTATTGGTCACTGTCATTATAATGTATAATAATCAGCAGTATGACTGTTTGAATGTGTGACAGGCTGAGAGATGGCCAGTCAACAGTCTGATACACATGACTCAGAGCAGGACAATATTAGATATGCATGATCAAACAGCCAATAATACCCAGCGTGGAGAGATCTACAGATTAGATACTGAAACACAGAGACTCACAAACAAGAGTCCTGGCGGTCAACAGGGTTTAGATAGCATTGAAAAATTAGTCCAGAAACAGAGGACTTATGTTCATATTGGTGTTCAGGTTCAGTAAAAGCACAGAAAGTGGTGTGTCCTTCCTGAATGGAGCTGTTCAGTCAGGAGGTCAGAAGGTTAGAGATCAGGTCCCATCACAGAGCTGCACTTGATGTTTAACCAAAACTGTTCCCCAAGCTTTACCATGTGTTTGTCACCTAACCCTAACTGCCCAATAATGTACATTAACCAATTTTTCATTAATTTAGTTAACCAAACATTTTTTTGCCTTTAGGTACCTTAATGAACCTTACCCAGACCTATTCATCAGACTTTAATCTTACCTAAGCCGAAGGGCTGGTTGCCTAACATTTATTTTAATTTACCAAACATTTTAGTGTATCATCTACTCTGATTTTTAATGACGTTTTAAATTGTCTGCCTACTTGGATGGTGTTTTAACCTTACCTAAACATACCATAACTGAACATTTAAATCAGCTATTTAACCAGTGATTTTAGTTACATAGCTATAACTGTACTGTCACAGTTACTGCTTACTTAACCATGCATTTAATTTCCTAACCTTTACTGTATCCTACAGTCTGAATTTACAATCTTTTCCCACTTGTCTGAACACCTGGACACCGGGTGCTTGAATCAGCTGATATTCAAGTAGATCAGGGCATAGTCCGGGTTGGTACTCAGTGAGCAGGTCTCTGTGGGAATTTGTCCTTCACTGTAACTAAAGCCAGATGTGTCTGAGCAGAACTGACACCAGGTCAGCGTCCTCTGGATCTCTGCTCTCACATGTGTTGATTTATGAAGCAGAGTTAATCCCTCTGTTTGTTCACTGTTTGTCCTCCTCATGGGATTCCTGCTAAACAGACATCAGTAAACAACACAGACACGTCCAGAGTACTGAGCAGGGTTTCTGTTTAAAGACTCAGTTCACTTACTCCAGGACTCTTCTTTAGTCCAAACTCAAGGAACTTAACTATTTCCATTTAATGCCACATTTTACCTTTCACAAAAAACACACATGAACTAAATTTAAAACACATACAGTATATACAATAAAACAAGCTAGAACAACATGGTTAAAACATGAACCTTGCTCCCGGCTCATTGCCTGTCAGGAAGTTTTTGATCGAATTTTTCAAATGTTAAACTAATGTTCAGGGTTTGCTCTTTTCTTCTCAGGTCTTCTAAAACTTTCCACTCAATGTTTTTTTTTGGGGGGGGGGGGGTTGTCAGGCTTGTATCCAAAGATCATAGCTTTTAATTGAATGATTATAATCTTGCTTTTGCAGTTTTACTCAAGTTTAGGGATTCTAACCAACAGTTTTTGTTTTTACACAAATGTTTAGTGTTGTACTTGATTGTTTTGTAGTATTTTCAACAAAAATTTCCTGTCAAGTCTGACCAAAAGTTTCTTCTTGGAGCTTTTTTTTTAATGTTTTTACCTGAAAGTTCTGGTTTATTTTAAGGCCGGTCTTATCGGACCTGACCTGTGTGTGTGTGTGTGTGTGTGTGTGTGTGTGTGTGTGTGTGTGTGTGTGTGTGTGTGTGAGTGTGTTTTAAGCCTGATGTGAGCTGTGGATGTGGTAACAGTGAGACCAAAAATATCTCCATAAACTCCTTAGAAACCTCTGGCATACTTTCCCTCGCTCCCTGCTTGTCGTCTGTCAGGAGGAGGGCAGACGTGGTGATGTCAGGGCCACGTTACAGCGTGGGAGAGGAGCGTGGGGGACGTGTGAAGCTCTGAGTGTTATAAAAACATGGATGGGCCCCAAGCGATGTCCTCTGCACATCTGAAGCACCTTGGGGGTCAGTACTTCCTGTGTGAGGGGTGGGAAGCTGCTCCTGTCTGATCTGCAGGATGTCGTTCCTCCTCTTCAGTCCATCAGTCTGATATTAGAGGGGGGGAGTCCTTGCCAAACTAAAGTACCTTCAAAGTGAGGGCTGCTTTCCCAGACTGCAACGCAACATTAGTCACACACAAACACACACACACACACACACACACACACACACACACACACACACACACACACACACACACACACACACTCAAACACACAACACACACACACACACACTCACACACACAAACACACACACACTCACACACGCAACACACACACACACCCACTCACACACACACACACATACACACACACTCACACACACAACACACACACATTTCAAAAATCTGTTTATTTATTGCTCCTCTAATGATCCTTGGATGTTTCTTCACACTCTTTCATTTGTGTATCACTACATGAGAAAATGTGTAAAAAGTATGTAAACTTTGTTTAAAAAAGAAATTAAACTTTCAAAAATGCATATAATTCTGTAAGTTTTGTTGTGAAAAGGGTTTTATAAACTCAAATGACACAATATTTAATCAAAAATATTTATGCTTAAGGAGTCTTAAAATTTGTAAAAATCAAAAGTGGATACAAACTCCATAGAATTAGCTAGAAAAAGTTCAGGTTAAAAGCGAAACCAGAATTTAAAAGGGAAAAAAAATAGATCCAGTTCATGAAAAAAAAGCTTCTGGCAAATTTATTTAGACCTAACACAAAAACTAAAGTCCATGCTTCAGATAAATCCAGACATGATGCTTTTAGTTTGGATTCAAAGCTGAAGATTTGGTTAAAATCCAAAATATTTGGGTAAAAGATTAATCGAGCTGAAAAACCTGAAATATGATTAAAACCTAATGTTAAAAGTTCAGTTTCAAACATAGAGATTTGGGTAAAAGAACTAAAAAGTGGGTAGATTACAAAATATTTAACTTAAACTACAAATGTACAAATACAAAAACTAAAATCTGGTTGAAAAAATACTCATAAATATAATTAATCTATGTGAAAATTGGGGTAAAATCTGATACAATACTTGAGGCACAGAAGAGCGTGTTGGTAAAATCCCAAAAACTATCATACAAAACTAAAATCTTCATTAAAAATCTCTGAACTAAGTGAAATCTTACGTGAAAAAGCCCAGTGCAAACCTGAAAATTTAGTTAAAACCACAAGAAACTGAATAGAGTCTCAAAAATTTAGGTTAAAAAAAAACCCCTCAGATTTGACAAAATCCTGCAAAAGTATTTGAGTGACATTTAATATATGAAGTCTGACTTGCGGCTGCTGTCAGGCTTTTTTCAGGTTGCACTGTGACATCAAACTCACAAGTCTTTATTTAGTTTTTCCACAGTTTTTGTTGTTGGATATGCCTGGATAACCCTGGATGTAATCGGGGCCCTCAAATATGTTCCCTTAGGGCCCGGTGAGCAGGCTCATGAATATTCAGGCTTCAGATCTGATCTGTATACTTCACTGAGAGTCATTAATGTGCATAAAAAATGGAAATGAAGGAAACCAGTATGTTTGTTTTCATCACACTAATCTCAGATCTGCTGACACTTTTCATAACTGATGTTTGAATCAGAGTATAATGGTTTCATTTGATTATTAAGGACTTATCTATTTCACAAAAGTAGAATTAAGAAATCCCAGATAACGGAAAAAGTGAGGCTTCACATTGCCTGTTCAGTTCATCCTAGCTTGATACTTTTCATAAAGGCGGGGCCAGGATGAACAGGTGCAGCTGTGTCAACCCAGGTGTGAGTAATTCTGAAACATGCATGTTCACAGCTTCCTTCTAAAGACATTGTGGGTCCATCACAGATTCACTGATGCTGAAACGGAGAAGACGCATGATGTCACATCATGTATATCACTTTGATTTATCGCCAAGTCTTCAACTGTCTAGTCATGTTTGTTCTGTATGAATAGAAATTCATACAGCTATTTCTTCAGAGGGCGAACATTGACTTCCGGTTGTAGAGGAGAGAAGAGTCATGCATTTAACCCATAGAGCCTTAGGAGTTGGTTGAATATGTTGATGACAGTAAAAATATGTTGATCTAATTAGAACCAGACATTTCTATGAACCTAATGCTCAATGTTTTAAACTCCACCAGGGGGCGCTGCCAAATTAGAATGAGCTCTGATGTCTTTTGACAAGCATCAGGCGCCACCAATCGGTATCAGCTTTGACACAAACAGATTAATCAAGCCTGGCTGTTAGCCTGGTCCAGACCAGGCTAGCTGCACAGAATGAATCCTATCCAGGTTTTATGAAAGAGCTCTCAGCTTCACCTCCAGAACCAAACACTGACACATACACACATACATACATACATTCCTACATACATACATACACACATACACATATACATATTTGACAGGTAACAGATAGACTGGTACTGAATTTATCAATAAAATTTTCCATTAGTTATCAATAGATGATTTAGGCTGAGGGAACCTCTTCATAGTTCTACGAACAGTTGTAGGACCCCCAAACGTTTTTATTGTGTCTGCACTGCTGAACTGGGAGTGATCATCGTTCTTAGAATATAGTTTTGAGGGACCTTTTTTAGCTCTTATTTCAGAGTAGGAACTTTCTCAGCACAAGAGAAACATTGATGTATGTGTACTGTGATTGGTCAAACACATGAGTGAATGTAACACCGGCAAGTACCACTTTTAAAAACCCATTTCAAATGTTCAAATGCAACATGGAAAATGTCTGCAGGATTCTTTGCACTCTGGCAATAATTTTCTTTTACATAAGTGAGCTGAGATGATGTTTACGGTAAACTGGTCAGTTTAAACCAGGGTTTAAACAAGGGTTGGGTGGGTGGTGGAGATCATTTAGATCCTTCCCTCCTCAATGCTGATTTAATTGCAGCACCTCTATCTTACATTTTTTACCAATCACTTGCATTATGTAGAATTCTGAAAATTTGGAAATCTGCAAAGGTTATCCCTTTACAGGATCGCGGTGATCCTAGCAACTTAAAAATTTATCCCTGATCCTAAAAAAGTCCTGCTTAGCAAAAATCCTGGAGTCCCTTGCAAATTCTCACCTGAGACTGTTTGTAGAGTCAAAATATTATAGCAGTCAGGCAGTCAGGATTTAGGTCATGTCATAGCACACCTACTTCATGTGTATTTAACAATATTATTGAAGCTCTGGACAATCATCAACACTGAGCTGCACCTTTCATAGACCTGACTAAAGTATTTGATTTAGTCAATTGTGGTATTATATGGCAGAAACTTCACTATATCCCTAGATGAACAGTCTATGGCTTTACATCTGTCTCTCATATATACAACATATATATATATATATATACATATATATGAACAATTTCATCACTGCCACCCAAAACTGTAATGTGCATTTTTATGCAGATGACACTATTTTATATGCCGCTGATTTTTCTGTTATTCTGGCTACTGCAAATCTATCATCTGATGCTCTTGATACATTTCAGTTCCTTCTCATCAAACATGAGCTTTTTTTAAATTCTAGTAAAAATAAATGTATGTTATTCTCTAGGTTACCTAAGAGTATCCAGCCAACTGCCCTTATTCAAACCTTAAAACAGTTGAATGTTATAAAGAATTTTAAGAACCATGTGAAACACTTATCAAGCAAACTGAATGTAGAAAAAATGATTTTTGTATTGAAATAAATCACATTTTTTGTTTGCCACTAGTTGAAAGACCAGTTTATTGTTTTTCAGTAACATTTACTCATTGAACACTTTAACATTTTCATAAAGTTTGTCAGTGTGCAAAAATGTTTTAACCTGTTTATTATCCGTATCTGTCAGTCAAATGAAAAACTGATATTTTACAGCAGAAGTCTTGTAGGCGACTGATTTTCCGAAAATTAGCTTCAGTTGAATCCTGAAAAAAAGGACTCAGTGAGCTAAACTCGCAGTTACATTCTCCTCTCACCTCCACATACACTGTTTTCTACTAAACAGTAATACAGCAACACCGGACCCGACCTGACCCCATTAGTCTTGGTTGGACCTTGTCCGATTTTGGTCCTGGTCTCAGCTCGTCAGAATCAGCTGGACCCATAAAGACCTCTAGTCTAGGGTTAAATTCTGTAGCTTCTCTCACTAACAATCTGTTTCTGTTATCGCTTCATATTTCAGCTGTTAGTGTCACCAGTGTGTGTGTATGTGTGTTCGTGTGTGTGTATGTGTGTGTGTGTATTTCTGTGTGTGTGTCTCTACATCCTGGACTCCACATTGGGGGAGGAAAAATAAATACAAGACCCCAAAAAACGCGTCTGGGATCTGAGGCAGGAATGCAGAGAGGGCATGGGAACAACACTTCCCCCAGAGTCATAACACACACACATTAACACACATGCAGTACATAGTTGCACACACACATTTATACACACACATCATAAAACAGATCACACACACACTTTTGCCCACCCCGTCACACAGCTATCTTGAGAAAAAGTGTGTGGGCGAAGGTTTGGTTTAACCCCCCCCCACACACACACACACACACACACACACACACAGACTGACCATGGTGGTGGTGGTGTGTGTGTGTGTGTGGGGGGGGGGGGGGCAGTGCCTGCCTCACCCCCATCACCCTCCAAAACACATACACTTTAAAACACACACAGTGTGATGTAGCTCAGGTCATGAGAGAGAGACCTTTACAGGGAGCAAAGACAGAAAGAGTTATTGTATTTATATTTACTGCTGTATACAATGTCTATTATTTATCTATTTATTTTCATTTTTTACCACCATCCCCACTCTCCCTGCAACCCACTGAAAGTAATGTAATGTAGAATTTAATTATGTACATTTACTCCAGTATGAAGTAAAGATACCAGTGACCTCAGTGTTTCCAGTGGATCCATCTATCGGCCTCACAACAGGCCACAGAAAAACAGCTATGGTTTTTACTGCTACTTTATTGACCAACTTTACTTCACAGATGAACATTTTACAAACTAAAGAAGTAAAATTTGATGCATTGCTTTAGATGACACTGCAATGGTTTAAAGTTTAGTTGCCCTTTGAATAGTTACAGTTCAAAGGACAGCTGTGGTTCAGGTGGCAGATCATGTCGTCCACCAGCCAGAAGGTTCAGTCCCCAGCTCTTCTAGTCTGCATGTCGAAGTGTCCTTGGCCAAGATACTGAACCCCAGAGTTGCCCCTGATGTATCATTGGTGTTTGATTGTGTGTGTGTGTATAGAAAAGAACACATGTATAGAAAAGCGCTGTATGAAAGTGTGTGTGAATGGGTTAATGTGACAGTAGTGTAAAGTGCTTTGAGTGGTCAGTAAGACTAGAAAAGTACAGTCCATTTACTGTTTACCATTCAAACGAGCTCCATCAGTAAAATCCATAAATGTGTCAGCAATATTGAACCAGTGATACAAAATCATATATAAAAATGCTCACAAATGTCTGAATCCTGAGCAGGCAACTTTTACCTTTGATACTTTCAGTGATGCTTTTCCTTGTGTTGGAGTATTTGTACATTGCCATAGTACAACTTTCAGGATCTGAATACTTCCTCCAGCTGTGATCAACACACTCCCCCCACGGAGCTGTGGTTAAATGTCATCATCTAACCTGACACTCATGTCACTGTCAGAGACAGAGAAGATTAATTTTATACAGATTTTTGTGTATAGTGGTTTTTGCCCAGACTTTCATATTTGTTGTCTGTCACTTTCTGACTTTGATTCCAAATTTTCTTGTATATGCACAAATTTTCACATTTGTACTAAAAGTTCCATAATGTGAATCAGACGGACATGGAGCAGCTGGGACATAGACTTTCTCTCTTCTGGTGGAGCGAGGCTAACGGTTTCCCTCCGCTCCAAGTCTTTGTGTTGAGCCAGGCTAAGCCTGTCCTGACAGTGGCTGTGATGACTACAGCAGACAGGAAGTGGTCTCCTGTCTCTTGGCCAGTTCCCACAAATTAAACACCACTTCTCTGATCTGAGGTCAGCTCTGAGATAAAGAGGTGCTGCTCATGAGCTTGGATAATGCTGACGGGGGATGAGGGGGATTATAGGAGGATCGCCATGTTGGGACCTCTGATCTCTGAGATAAACGGTTGAACATGCATTAACGATATTTTACAGTTTTAACCCTGAATGCTGCTTTAACGAGTGGCTTCATTTCTTTCACCTGATGTAGCATCACTTTTTATTAGGTTCTAGCAACACCTGTGTTTTCCCCGGATGCACCTCTTAGGCCTCACCTGAGTTTTCATGTTGTCATCATCCATCTGAGCCGATGTTTATGACACAGATGCTCTTTTCTAAACTTGTTTTATTGATTCATTTGCATGTGTGTCTCACCTTCATTTCCTGTATTGTTATGCAGCTATATCAACATTAATGTTCCTTGTTAATGGACACATGAACCTTAAATTTGACTTTAAAGCAGTCATGTTTTACTGCATCAAAACCACAGTGGCTGCAGTAAAATGTGAAAAGGCCATCACCTCATTTAATTCCCAGCATGCCTCAGCTGTAATTAATTCATCACTGTAGACCTTCTTCATCACATCTGATTATGAAATGCTTCATTAGGACATGATGTGATGTAATCAAAAACAAACAGAAATAAATCAACATTAAGCCGCAAGACAACAAGCAACGAACAGAGAGGAAAAAATGTAAAGATGAATCTGGTCAGATGCAAATCAGCAGTTAATTAACAAATTGTTAATTGAAAACAAGGTTTGTAATGGTGAAATTAGCAGCATAAACATCTTTTTTTTCCTCCTGCTTATGAATAATATACAATCAGTTGTTCCTGTTAGTGATTCTTCTCATCTGGAGTTAATTTCATTATGTAAATGAGCTGCAGGCCTCGTCGAACCTCAGCTTTGATCCGTCCTAATTGTCCCAATCCTCAAAGACAGAGTCACCGCTCGCTGGGAGTACCCCCCCCCCCCCAACCCCCTTCTCCTCCTCCTGCTCTTCTGGAATCAAATGCAAATATAGTGAGTTGATTAAAGTTTGATGTGTCTCGGTATGTTCAGCTGGATGCATATTCATCTTAGTCCTGAGGAAAGTGGGAACTCGAAATTTCCTTCCCACAGAAATTTCCTTGGTGAGTTGGTGGGGAGACGACAGATCAGTGATGGGGGTTTGGAGTGGGAGGGTAAGTAAGTTTATCCACACACTTAAAAACACAGATAATAAAGATATACCCAACAGATACATCAGCTCTGTATCAATTAATAACTCAGCAGTGTTTGAATGCTGATGGTGCAGCCTTGGCTGCAGGAGGTGAGATGTTCACAGGTGTTTTACAGGTGTCACAGATGTTTGGGGAAATGTTGGGTCTCTGTAAATAACAACTATAAAGAATCTGGTATAGTCTTGCTCTATATGAAAAGTGTTAACAAGTGTTTTACTGGTGTTCATGGGTCCCAAATATGTAAAATTAACAATTTTACATTATGGAGACTTATCTTCCTTTGTAGAACAAAATCAAGTCCCCATAATCTGAATCATTAAATTTAAAGGTGAAGGTGTGTTTTAAGGTTAGGGTAAGGTTTTAGTTACAGTGAATCCCCAGGAAATGAGTATTTGTGAATGCAGACTTTTTGGAGACACAAAACACCAACAGTGTTGAGGCGGTCAGTAGCCAGCCGGTGCACTGTGGTTGCTCAGGCTCGTGCTAACTGACAGCTAGCATTAGCAGGGGCCTCAGGTGAACAGAGAGTGGATCTGATCAATATTTTTTTATTCAGAATTCAGTTTCATGTTAGCTGATTTAAAGTTGGTTCAGCAGCTTAAGTACAGACTGAGAAATCAGTTTAGATAATCAGGGACTGGTAATGACAATGAATTTGAGAGTAATGATTAAAATAATAACCATGTCTGGTTGCTGAAGCACTGAATGTGACCTGCTTTTCTATGGAAAGATGAACATGATGATAATTGTTGATCTGAAATAGAACACTGATTAAATATCTGACAGTTGAATAGTTAAATCCTGGTGAAAGAGTCTTGATTTATTTTTCATCCATGTAATTTTATGCCTCATTAAAATTGCCCATCGATGGTGTAATTGAAAAAAAAAAAGAGCCGTAGGTCTAAAATAATCACACATCTTACATCTGTTTTCACACCTTATTGTTTCTCTTGGATGGAGTGAGTGAAGCTGATTTCCAAATCCAGAAGTTACAGATCAACATGATTCATCTGGATTTGGTTTCTGAGTCCACCTGGGGAGTCTAAGTCATGTACTCCCTCTTCCTTTAGCTCTGGTTTTGGTCTCCACCAATTCCTGAGGGAAACCCCTTGCTGTTTAGCTGCTAAATGCTCCACTATGTTCACCAGCTGGTCTCTGACTGAGTCTGTCTGCTAGTGGACAGCAGCTGTTTAAAGAATTTTTTTCTGAAAACATCTGCTGCTGCCACCGAAAACAATGCCATGCAATAAGTGTCGTTATGATTCAGCTGATGATTCTCTGTAG
The DNA here is from genome assembly GCA_016859345.1 of Istiophorus platypterus. Classification (NCBI taxonomy): domain Eukaryota; kingdom Metazoa; phylum Chordata; class Actinopteri; order Istiophoriformes; family Istiophoridae; genus Istiophorus; species Istiophorus platypterus. The sequence continues at coordinate 191,039 of CM029122.1, read as the reverse complement.
GTTCGTCACTGCCACAGGCTCCTGAGCATAAACACTGTTCTCACATTGTCATTAGATATTAGTAGATTAGATTGGATTATCAAAAATGGAAATATTTTTTATACTGGTAGTATAAGGCAACAAGATCTTTTTACGACAGATACACAGTGGGACTTGAATACTGAACAGAAGTATAAGGCAATATAACATGGAAATGCCCCATAAAGTACCCCCTAACGTGTACTCTGCTGGAATAAATGTAACTGGAGTTACTTCCCACCACTGCTCTCTGTGTTTTTGTGTGTTTTTGTTTCCTTCGGTGTCAGATATCTTTTCCAACTGAACATCAGACTCTCCAGGGGGAGTGTTGCCCCAATTTCCTAATCTGATTTCGATGCAGCTCGTCTGTCTGAATGCCTTCACTTTTAATTTCATCCTTTGTGGCTGAAATCATCTCCGTAAGAGTAGAAAAAAAAATGGTGTGCTGCTGTGGGAAATAAAAATAAAAGGTGTGTATTCAAGAAATCAGGAAACCCCAGCAGACAGTTTTCATGTCTATTTACATTTTTCATTTTCATTGATCAGTTTTATGTAAGGCTTTTGTTTGATTCATGATAGAAAACTTGTATATCCAAAATTTTGATGTTCCAGGAAATAAACAATATTAAATAAATTCTTATTTTTTCCACCATAACGCAAAGACTCTGGAAACCCTTCAAAGACTCAACGAGGATAACTTTAAAACTGCTATACAAGTTTTCATTTACTCATTACATGAATATAGATATCAATATAACTCAGTGTTTATAAACATAAAATAATGCGACAGAATGAACCAATTATAAAGGTATTTTTTATGAGAAATGATAAAATAAGACTAAGAAAATCAAACTGAATTTAAATACAAAATTAGATAAAGTAAAATAAAAAGTAATATATAAATATATATAGTATATATATTTTTCTCAGCATAATTCATTTACACTAAGTAAACGTGACATGACATGGGGAAGGATATAATGCTTAATGGTATAGATGCAGTACATGAACAAAAGTATTAGGGCACCTGAAATAAGAACTCCCTGATATTATTATATAGCGGCCCCTGGAGAGCATCCACATACTTTTGGCCCCAAAGTGTATAGTGAAATAAAGGGTCCACATATTTTTGGCAATTTAATGTATATACACAGACACTAATCCTAACCCTAATACAAAGAAATATACATACATTTCTAAAAGGATATAGACAAGTGATGATTTCATCCCTATGCAGTTAATATGAACTGGCTCAAAGGGTGTCCACATATTTATGGCCATTCACTCTCTGCCTACACACATAGGTCAACTCAGCCCAGTAATGGATGTTTGCCATTTGATTCTAACTAATGTCAAACATGTCCAAAAGTATGTGGACATAAAAATCACATATAACTCTACAATTACCATATATATATATATATATATATATATATACTAAACATACTCTATGCATAATGTATGATGTACTGGATATGTATGATATATCTGATATATTAATCAGTATATGTATTTCTGTATTTCTATAAACAGATAGGTAATATATATATAAAAAGACACATCTCTGCTCATCTTTTTTTCCACAGCTTTAACAGATTTTCCCATCATGCCCTTGTTTGTTTTGGCTCATGATGACATCATCAGGTGAATGGTAGCAGCTGCAATTTTTTTTTTTTTTTACCTTTTAAGTCATGCATTAGTATAAAATAAAAGCCTCTTACAGCCTGAAATGAAAATCCTCTGAGTGTTTGAGCTGCGGCCAACAGACTGCGTTCAGGTATCAGTACAGTTTCAGCCCCACAGGCCAACATGATGTTGAGGATGATGATGATGATGATGACATGCTTCCCGATCATCCTCCTCCTCCCTACTGTTTGGACACACAACTTCTTGGCATAATCACTAATTATTTAAAGAGATGAATATTTGAGTTTACGTGGGAGAGCCGAGTGGCCCCTGCAGGCTTCCTTCTGCTTTTATTTTGTGTCGTTGTGTGGACGGAGATAAACCCCGGTTCCGCCATTGCACAGCCTCTTTATCCACTCGGACAAATATATCAAATATATCAGAGAGCAGGTTTGTGAGCAAAGAGGTGAGCTCACGTAGAGCAGCTTAATGCATGAAATCCGCTCTGAGTGGGAAGCACTCTGCAGCATGTGAAGGTATAAATAGTGGTGACAGTGGAAGTGGACTGCAGGGAGGCGAGGCGGCCGCATTAGAAGCATATTAAGAGCAGTGGAAGCAGATAAGCTCAAACAGATGTGTTTGGGTGTTGACATTGTTTGTATTTGCAATCTGATAGATCAAAATGTTTCACTCCACTAATAGGCTTTTATTTTTGTACGTTTTGGATTTACCAACCCCCCAGAATGTAAGAGTAAAGCCTCTCATTGAACTCATTTTAAAGATCACACATGCAAACACTGGCCTGAGATAAAATAACCAAGCAAATTAATCACTCAACAGAAACATTCACTCTTTTAAAAACTACAACAACTGTACGTGTACATCTCAAAGTATACACATCTGAGTAAATAAAATACAAGCAAACAAACAGAGACACAGTGAAAACCTGCAGTTAAACCTGCAATGGAGTTCAGTTTTCTTTAGATCACATTTACCGGAATCCAGCTTTAACTTCTGGAGTAAGTCTGGAGGAAACATGAAGCAGCTGATGTTGACTGACAGGTTGGGATCGGCGGCGTTTGTCCTCACAACCTGCAGGAAAAGATAAATGAACAGGGACCTCCTTTTCCTCTGCCACAAAACCCTGACAGCGGCACATCGGATGCCGGACAGGAATCATGTTTGTGCTGCGTTTACAGGACGTTATCACAAAGAAATGACTCCCCTCAACAGTTTATCTCATGTCTGTCACCGGTCCAACAGCACAACTCACCAGACCGCAAAAACCATCCGTCTCTGTAGTGGATCTCTGTCCCCAGCTTTTCATGAACTACAACTCCCAGCTGCACATTTGAAACTAAATCTGAGTTTCAGTCTGTAGTTCAAACTGTAATAGGGGTTGAATGGTGTGTGGTAAAATGGATTATTGGCCATAGCCAGAACTAAGACACCAGACTATACTGGACCAAACCAGGGATAAAACACTTTGAAATATCAGATGGAAACTGGCACTCAACCATCATAGAATACTGGAAAAAAACAGGCACTAAAACATTATTTTTTGTTAGAACTAAAAAAAACACCACAAACAGATTGTGGAACAGAGGATGAAAAGAGGTTCTAAAAGACTTACAACTTATTGGACAAAAAATGGCACCAAAAATGGAACAAAATCCAGCAATAAAACGCTAAAAACCATCAAAAAAGACTGGACATCAGGCGATATTGACACTAAAACATCAAAGTTAGTACTTTACTTCACTTTAGTGAAGTATCAGACTAATCCAGGTACAAAATGTTACTGTTGGTAAATACTTTTTTAGGTCAACCAGTCTAATGATGCTGGAGTCGCTACAAGTGGATGTTGTGCGCCAGGATCAGATGTTTTAGTCGAAAAATAATCACATCATCTGTGAACATTTACACGGATATGATCAATATCAATGAATCTGTGACTTGTCAAATATGTAAATTAACAACATAACCTCATTCTGTTAATATAAAAAGTAATCTGGTTCCAATTATTTCTCCTAAAAAACATGTTAGTAGTTCAGTTGTATATTTGTATATTTTTCTCTGTAGTGAGAAAAATGACAGAAAGGTTCAGTAATTTCACACATGAAATAAACTGGTTGTTTTACTGTGTGAACATTACTTTTAGTCATTTGAAAAAGAGAAAGGGGTCAATCTGGACTGGACCAACATGACATGATCACAGGCCACTGACCTTTAGTGATCCGTGCATGTGTTTATACACTTCCAGCTCTAATACAGTAAACTCATGTCACATTCTGTCCTCTCCGCCATCAGTGTGAGTTGATCCTCCAGCTGCAGCAGGTTGTTGTTGCCACAGTGACTCAACAGCTGTTGTTGTTGTCGTTGGAACGTGAGTGTGTGTGTTAACCTGCCTCACATGTTGAAGGTGGAGCTCCTGAACGATGTTAATCTCTTCCTCTAATTAAGTGAAGCAGCCGAGCGCAGAGACTCCGGCTGGATTTAAATGAGCAGCTCCTCCTCATCCTCGACGCTCTAATGAGCCTCATTTCATCAAATCTGTTCCAGTTGTTTCCCTTAATGGAGGGTTTCCTCCTGGTAGACCCCCCCCATGCTTCCTGTACCTGTCAGCAGAGTTACCCACGAACACAAACTAACTCAGAGATGATCAGCATCAAACAACATTTGTCAAACAGTGAAGAATCATTTTCCAACCAACTGCTGCATTCATGAGTCTGACGCTCGCTGCTTCTGTACAGCTCAACAATCATTCAACAGTTGTACAATAACAAGTCTCTTTGACTATTTTACATTTTCATTTGTTTCAAGAGGCTCATAGAGTCCTCAGCAATACAGAAATATAAATTAAACATGTTTATCAACATGAGACAGCAAGCTCAACAGCTCAAATAAACATGAGTCAAAAACGATACAAAACAGAAGTTACTCTAATTTAGATACATTTACATTTGATTTCCAGGGAAAGGTGAATTTCTTAGTCCAGCACCTTTCAGCTGAGTCAGAGTGCTTTATGTGAAACATAAAAGCTACCTAGAAGAAAAAAGAAATGCAATGTAAAAAGACGGATATAAAAAGGTTTTAAAAAAAAGTAAAATACAGTATAAAAATAAGTTAAATAAGAAGGTAAATTAAAGCATTAGTTTTAGGCTGATATCACAAAACTTTATCTAAAGCTTAGTAACTTTTTCATGTAAAGATCACAGAACCCCAGATTCTGTAATAGTTATAGTTGATGTTTTCACAGATTCACAGGTTCGATCCCCAGGTCCTCTTCCACACATGAAGATGTGTCCTTGAGTCAGAGACGTGTTAATTTATCTTTTGTTGAAAAAAGACTGATCTCTGATGTGCAGCTTTGGGAATTAGATTTTGCAGAGGAACAAACTCACCTGTCAGGTGTTTTCACCTGAAATCTGAGTCTGTCTCTGCAGCCACTCCCAAACCAAATACTTGACTGAAGTCATCTGAAGTCCTGGTCTAGAGTTGAGAACATGAAGTAAGAGGTTGTGACTGGACCTGAACTGGTCACTCATCTGCTAAAAAATGAGTATGACATAGGAATTAGAAGAAAGTGATAATTGGTAGTAACTGTAGATAAATTCAGCCTCAACTTTGTTTCCCCTCCACTGTTCTTATCTAGTCTCAGTTGTAAAGAGGGATCAAGTCACCCATCATCCACATATCTGATTTTCGTTTTATTAACTCAACTTTTCATCCATTTTTCTCTTATTTCAGATCTTTGGTTTTCTTTGCCATATGCAGTTTAAAGTTTAAATTGTGTTTTGTCAAATAAAGTTTTCAAATTTTTTTCTTGTCATCTCTGTTGCATTGCATAATGGGACATGTAGGATGCCATGTGGGGTCCAGGTGAAGGATCAGAGAGTCCTTGTAGTTCTGCAGAGTTACAGGTTTGTAATTCAGAGGCAGTGGGTTCGGGATCTGGCTCCATGGGTCCCAGAGACAAACCACTGTATCTGTCCCTACGGACTCAAACAGGCTTCAAGAAGTGGACCAGGTTTTTCTATGACAACAGGCCTGCTCTGAATCCAGTCTGGGCCTATTCCTCAAAAAAGCCCTCTCCTGTGTTGTATTATGGGAAGTGGAGGCTCATGTCAACTTATAAATTGACCCTGTAGCTGCATTAGATTTCAGTTCAACTTTGGTTCGAGCAGGCTAACACAGCTCAGCACCTCACTGAATAAAAAGAGCAACCAGAAACAGTAAAACTGGAAGCAAAAGCCAGGGTCACCTGTTAATCACAGGGTTCCTCCTGTCTATGTGTTGATGTGTCCGTGAGCAGAACACTCTTCTGAAGAGGATCCTCTTTTCTACACCTTTTGAAAACACAAGTCCTCAGTTTTATGCAGAACTAAATCAGTAAATATAGTTTTCATTCTAAAAAGGAGGAGATGCGATCACAGAAAGATGATACTCTCCTTCGGTAAGTCCATTATTTTCTTACATAAGATCGTCTTTTTGTCTGTTTTTATTCAGATAAGCTTTTCTCCACGAGTGTGTGTGTTTCATGTCTGATTTTATCCGATGTAAATGATATATTGTGTTTCTGAGCAGCAGCAGCAGATTATCTCTGACAAACATCAACAGCACGGTTTGTGTTGATGAACGGATCTGCATGTGTGTAAAAATGTGTATGTGTGTGTGTATACATGTGTGTGTGTTTGTGTGCATATGTTTGTATGTATATATGAATGTAAATATGTGCATGTGTGTGTACATGTGTGTGTAAATGTATGTGTGTGTGTGTTTGTGTACAGTATGTGTACAGAGAGATATTTCCTGTCTGATTCGGAGGCTTTGATGTGGGTGAGGAGGCCTCGGGGCTCCTCAGTCAGCGGAGGAGGAGGGGGGGGGGTGATGGGGGGGGTGGGCATGGGGGATGGGGGCTGGGGTGCTAGAACAAAAAGACAGGATGCTCGGAGACATTACATAAGCACTTAGCTGCATGAATATTCCTCAAATACCTGGCATTAGAGGACCTAATCTGCTTACAGAGACATTATGGGATGCACTCTACTGCTGTGACAGGTGTCTACATCGGGATGAAGATTATCATACTGCACTCATCTTCAGTCAGAGACATACAGGAGCTGGGGGGGGGCTTTAATCCAGGTCTCAGGTCCACAAAAAGACACCATATGGTACCACTCTCAATTACACAGTAGTGATATTAGTATGAATGTTTGTTACGTTTCTTTAAATTTAGAGGAAACCAGATGTTATGTCACTGTTCTACAGTCACCAGGTTCAATTTTCACACTAACTTTTTTCTTGATAAACTGTTCATAATGTAGCCGCAAGGGGACACAAGCCAGTGTGTTATTGTGCCGGTCCCAAGCCCGGATAAATACAGAGGGTTGTGTCAGGAAGGGCATCCGACGTAAAACTTTTGCCAAATCAAACATGCGAGTCAGATCTATGAATCCCATACCGGATCGGTCGAGGCCCGGGTTAACAACGACCGCCATCGGTGCTGTTCACCTACAGGGTGCCGGTGGAAATTGGACTACTGTTGGTAGAAGAAGGAGAGGAGGAAGGTGTGTTCAGAGGGAAGAGAGAGAAGAGGAATGCCAAGAGGCTAGGACTGAGAGTAGGGACTTTGAATGTTGGAACCATGACAGGAAAGGGTAGAGAGTTAGTTGACATGATGCAGAGGAGGAAGGTAGACATACTGTGTGTCCAGGAGACCAGGTGGAAAGGTAGCAAGGCTAGAAGTTTGGGAGCAGGGTTCAAGTTGTTCTACCATGGTGTAGATAAGAAGCGAAACGGAGTAGGAGTTATCTTGAAAGAGGAGCTTGTTAGGAATGTCCTGGAGGTAATAGAGTGTCGGATAGAGTGATGAGTCTGAAGCTAGAAATCGAAGGTGTAATGTTCAATGTGGTTAGTGGGTATGCTCCACAGGTAGGCTGTGAGCTGGAGGAGAAGGAGAAATTCTGGTCAGACCTTGATGAAGCCATACAGAGCATCCCTAGAGATGAGAGAGTTGTCATTGGTGCAGACTTCAATGGACATGTTGGTGCAGGAAACAGAGGCGATGAGGAAGCGATGGGCAGATTCGGTATCCAGGAGAGGAACGCAGAAGGACAGATGGTGGTTGATTTTGCAAAAAGGATGGAAATGGCTGTAGTGAACACTTTCTTCCAGAAGAGGCAGGAGCACAGAGTGACGTATAAGAGTGGAGGTAGGAGCACACAGATAGACTACATCTTGTGTAGACGGTGTAATCTGAAGGAGATCAGTGACTGCAAAGTAGTGGTTGGTGAGAGTGTAGCCAGACAGCATAGAATGCTGGTGTGTAGGATGACCTTGGTGGTGAGGAAGACAAAGAGGACAAAGGCAGAGCAGAGGACGAAATGGTGGAAGCTAAAAAAGGAAGAGTGTTGCATGACTTTTAGGAAGGAGTTGAAGCAGGCTCTGGGAGGTCAGGAGGTGCTTCCAGATGACTGGAGAACTACAGCTAATGTGATCAGGGAGACAGGAAGGAGAGTACTTGGTGTGTCATCTGGAAGGAAAGTAGATAAAGAGACTTGGTGGTGGAATGAGGAGGTGCAGGAGTGTATACAGAAAAAGAGATTAGCTAAGAAGAAGTGGGACACTGAGAGGACTGAAGAGAGTAGACAGGAGTACAGGGAGATGCAGCGAAGGTGAAAGTAGAGGTGGCAAAGGCCAAACAAGGGGCTTATGATGACTTGTATGTTAGGTTGGACAGTAAGGAGGGAGAGACTGATCTATACAGATTGGCAAGGCAGAGAGACAGAGATGGGAAGGACGTGCAGCAGGTTAGGGTGATTAAGGATAGAGATGGAAATGTATTGACAGGTGCCAGCACTGTGATGGGAAGATGGAAAGAGTACTTTGAAGAGTTGATGAATGAGGAAAATGAGAGAGAACGAAGAGTAGAAGATGTGGCTGTTGTGGATCAGGAAATAGCAAAGATTAGTAAAGATGAAGTGAGGAAGGCACTGAAGAGGATGAAGAGTGGAAAGGCACTTGGTCCTGATGATATACCTGTGGAGGTATGGAAGTGTCTAGGAGAGGCGGCAGTAGAGTTTCTGACTGGGTTGTTTAACAGGATCTTAGATAGTGAGAAGATGCCTGAGGAATGGAGGAGAAGTGTGCTGGTGCCCATTTTAAGAACAAGGGAGATGTGCAGAACTGTGGCAACTACAGAGGAATAAAGCTGATGAGCCATACAATGAAGCTATGGGAAAGAGTAGTTGAAGCTAGACTAAGGGCTAAAGTGAGCATTTGTGAGCAGCAGTATGGCTTCATGCCAAAAAAGAGTACCACAGATGCAGTATTTGCTTTGAGGATGTTGATAGAGAAGTACAGGGAAGGTCAGAGGGAGCTGCATTGTGTCTTTGTAGATCTGGAGAAAGCGTATGACAGGGTGCCCAGAGAGGAACTGTGGTACTGTATGAGGAAGTCTGGAGTGACAGAGAAGTATGTTAGAGTGGTGCAGGACATGTATGTGGACTGTAAGACAGTGGTTAGGTGTGCTGTAGGTGTGACAGAGGAGTTCAAGGTGGAGGTGGGACTGCATCAGGGATCAGCTCTAAGCCCCTTCTTGTTTGCTATGGTGATGGACAGACTGACAGACGAGGTTAGACAGGAATCTCCATGGACTATGATGTTTGCAGATGACATTGTGATATGTAGTGAGAGCAGGGAACAGGTGGAGGAGAAGCTTGAGAGGTGGAGATTTGCCCTGGAAAGGAGAGGAATGAAGGTTAGCCGCAGCAAGACAGAGTACATGTGTGTGAACAAGAGGGACCCAAGTGGAAGAGTGAGGTTACAGGGAGAAGAGATAAAGAAGGTGGAGGATTTTAAGTACTTAGGGTCAACAGTCCAGGGCAATGGAGAGTGTGGAAAAGAGGTGAAGAAGCGTGTGCAGGCAGGCTGGAACGGGTGGAGAAAAGTGTCAGGTGTGATGTGTGATAGAAGAGTTTCAGCTAAAATGAAAGGAAAGGTGTACAAAACTGTGGTGAGACCAGCGATGCTGTTTGGTCTAGAGACAGTGCCACTGAGGAAAAGACAGGAGGCAGAGCTGGAGGTAGCAGAGATGAAGACGTTGAGGTTCTCTCTGGGAGTGACCAGGATGGATAGGATCAGGAATGAGTACATCAGAGGGACAGCACATGTTAGAGGTTTTGGAGATAAAGTCAGAGAGGCCAGACTGAGATGGTTTGGACATGTCCTGAGAAGAGATAGTGAATATATTGGTAGAAGGATACTGAGTTTTGAACTGCCAGGCAGGAGGCCTAGAGGAAGACCAAAGAGGAGGTTTATGGATGTAGTGAAAGTGGACATGAAGGTAGTTGGTGTGAGTGAAGAGGACGCAGAAGACAGGGTTAGATGGAGGACACTGATTCGCTGTGGCGACCCCTAAAGGGAAAAGCTGAAAGAAAAAGAAGTGCATTGATTATGATTAAATATTCCCACTAAAGAACAACAAACTGATAAATACAAACCCCAACATTTAGTTGCAAATTTTGAAGAAGTTTAGTTGAAAGTCAAAAAACAGAGTAAAACAAACTCCGGTTATGATTGTCTGAAAACACACACAAAGTTCATAATTTGCTCTATTTTAGCTCAAACCTACAAAAAAATTTCATTGAAGCTTGTTTATGTAAAACTATGTGTGACACATTATCACTGTGGAAGTGTAACAAACACTGAGTGATTGTTAAGTGGACAACAGCTGTGTTTTTTTCCAGAGACTTTAAGATAAATTATAAAAAATTACCTCAACAAACATCTGTGCATAAACTCTGCTGAAATGAACATGGTGTGTGGATTCAGAATGACAATAAAAAAATGCATTATAACTACACTAACAAGAACACACCATTTACATAAAAGTAATTTTATTTGGAATGGTAGAGAAATCAGAAGGAATGGGACTGGAGTTGTGTTAATTGGGATTAGACAGGTCAAGGAAAAGGATGAAAGGGGGTAGGGATGGTTGGGGTTGAAGGTTGATCAGGGTTGAGTACACTGGGATGGTGGGGTCACAGGGAGGGATGAAAGTGGGGTCAATTGCATGAGGATGAACAGCGTCAGGGTCTGGCTGGAGCATCAGGGAACCAAGGATTGAAACCCAGAGTGGGGACATGTCTCGATGACTGCACAAGCTTCAACATCCCCCAAAGTAACTTCACTAGACTTGGAGAGAATAGGCTCTTTGAGAAGTCGCTGAGGTGACTGTGAATGTAGCTATTGTAAGTTTGGGAAGACCAGCGACCAAGAACTTTGATGCCATCCTCTGGGATTGCCTGTTTGGAAGTAGTTGAAGTGGCTCTGATGCAGGAAGAGTGACCACAGTACAATTCAGGAGAAATCCCTGACTTCGAATTGGCAAAATAGGTTTGGAACCAGAAGAGTGTAAAGTGTGTAGCAGAGTTGCTACACACTTTACACTCTGACTGTCCAATTAGGTGGTGAAGAGCAGGTCTTGTGGAGAAGCCTGCTGGGCTAGTCTCTGGCTTATGTAAGTAACAATAGGTCCAAAAAGGTTCAGGTATGACTTTAAATGTAAGAGGAAAATGGGATGAGAGAGGCCAAGCTGGTTTTGTTTTGATTCAAGATCGGGTGTCTCGGGAGTGGATGGAAATGTTGAAAAGGTTTGTGTGCCATGATGGGTAGTGGGTGGATGGGGAAGCGGTGAATTTTGAGCAAAATAAAAGACCCAAGATTGCTGAAAGGAACATTGATTTGAGGGTTGAGTCAGTGGTAGGGCATAGGTATCCTGTTCAGAGGGTTTGGATTCAACATTTGAGGAGGTCCTATGTCAGGGGTAAATGTTTCAGTGCAAGATGATGTTCTGTCTTTCATAAGCCTTTGATTAACATGTTGATGAAATTGTGAGAAATGTAAGGGGCTAAGGTGTGCTTGAATGGTGGTTGTTCTGATTTTGAGGAGTGAGTGGGCATGAGAAATGAAGCTGGTTAATTATTGTGAAAGTATAAGGCAGATATTCAGTCTTGCTGTTCGACATTTATCAGAAGGATTCACCTTTAATGCAGATTCAGCTCAGGATGAGGGTCTGTGTCTAATTAGAGGTAAGGAGACTACAGTCTCTTCACACTCAAATATGGTAAATGATTAATAAAGTTAAACCCCCAGGTGTACTTCTTCTTATCTATATAGGTATTGGGAGGTATATCTAACTGGACAACCAGAAAATGGAGGGACTGGTTTTGGATGGAGATCCAAGTCTGGTGCCAAGATTTGAATTTCTGAAATTAGAAATGAGATGGTCAGCTGACGTAAGGGTCAATCTTTGGATGAATTTTAATGATGTCTAGTGATTGTGAGTGACCTTTGTTTATTGTATCAATGACAGTGCAGTTTTCTGAATGAATGGGGATGAATTTTTTTTTTGGATCACTCATGCCCCCAAAGAAGGGTGGTAATGACTATGGGTTTCAGTTCATAGACAGTGAAAGAAGGAAAGAACAAGGAGAGGTCTGGTGGCCAAACTATCTGATGGAGTCAAAAATACCTACCACTATTGTAGCCTACAAATCCAATTGAGGCTGCTGTGTTTATTTGGATATCTTTGGGTTGAATTATGTGGTTGTTTTTAGAAAAAAAGGTACCATTCAAAGAGGAAAGGAAGTCTTGCCACAGTCTCAGCTTCATTTTACAGGTGTTTTCCAACACAGTGTTATTGTTAAGGGATTGGACAGGTGGGGACAGTAAATGGGAAACAAAGGCTCAGCCTTGAGGCATAATGCAGAGGGTGAAATTGTAGTGTCTGAAAAGGGAGAGGAGCTGCAATTGTTATATAGAAGGGTGAGGAGATAGTTGTAAATGTACAAGGAGGTATGGGGGAGTTTCTAAGTTTGAAGGGAGGCCTGAAATGGTGAGTGAATCTAGGGTGATGCCAAGAGATTTGAGGGATTTGTTCTGCAGTTTTGTCTTGGGAAAGGGAAACACCCAGCTGGAAAAAGACGAGCTTGAGGGTCAAGAGACCATATGATGGAGTTGAGGATGATAGTGTAACAGTTAACAAGTTGTCCAGAAGGTTATTAATGTATGTAAGGTTGTGGTTGTTTAGTAGGATCCAGGAGAGGTTTATTAGAAAGGAAATCAAATATTGTGGGTCTGCTCTTGCTCTGGAAAGTAAGACGGACAGCAAAATAGAAGGAACCTTTAAAGAAAATCCCAAACAACCTCTAGAAATTTGCATGTATGGGCAGATCTGTAAAGGCACTAGTGATATTGACTTTAGCGAATCAATTGCCCTGGCTAGCTAGATGGATGAGATTGATGGCATGTGTGATAGTGGAATGATGCCCAGAAAAAATATGGACTTGGGATGAGTCTGATGATGCTTGGTGTGTTGGGATAAAAAAAGAGTGTGCAGAAAACAGCAGTATAAAACATTCCAGCCCAAGTCATTTAAATTGCTGCAGACCATCCCGCCACCTTGATATGGGCTGAACCTTCCCTTCCTGTCTGGAATAGTTGGGTGGATTGGTTTTGGAGTGATGGGAGATTAAGGTGTGGCAGGACTAAGCCTGGAAAACACGGAAGGAGCAAGGACAAGGTAATGGGGCAGCAATAGTGTATTCAATGGCACAAGTTGCAAGCGAGGGAAAATCTTGTCTCTTAGTTGAGGTTAACCCTGGTTAAATTGCTGACGGTGGCCTGTGGCTTGAGAAGTGAAAAGGACACAGTCCAGTGCTGCTGTACCACTCTTATGTTTTCTTTATGGTCTTCACTATAAACACTAGGAGAGAACACAAGAAAAACCAGACCAAGATCTTTCCAGAACCTGAGCTAGGTGCTGTCAGAGTCTAAACGGAACCGTAAACCAGTTTAATAAAGCAAGAGTTAGTACAAGTGGATGATGCACTGCAAGATATCTCCATAATCCAGTACAAAAGGACAGACAGCTTTTAACTCTATACAGGAAACCATGCTTGTTCTTAAAATTTGGTTCAGATGTTGAAAATAAATCAATAAAATGACAGTCTGCTGCCCAGCCAAATTCCTAAGTATTTATAGGACTCAGCAAAAGTGATGTGGGGACCATTTAAGGTTTTAATGGCAGGATAATCAGTCACTGGTGGAGGTTAAGAATTCCATGTAGCTCTCTGCAATACATAATTATAAAGAAACAAAAAACAAATTGCTGTATTTTTGTCCTTTTTGTTAAGGTTTTAACTTTCTCTTGTTCTTTGTTTTGAGTTTTGTTGTATCCCAAATCTCCAGTTCTCTGCTGATGTCCTTCACCAGTAGATCATCTTCATCACTGATTAAGACCAACAACTAGAGAAACAAAGACCGAAACTTCATCCAGTTTTTAGTAGGATATGTTAACATCACCAGTAACAGGGAGTTAAGCTCCTAAATATCCACAGCATATACTTGCTCTCCATGTCTTTACACCACTGATACATTAATATTAAAATATTTAACATCGTTTTTGAAATGTGTCTCTTATTAGCTGCAGTTTTAGCTCTTATGGTAGAGTCAGATGACCACTAATCAGAGAGGTGGAGGTTCAGTCCCCAGCTCATCCTGGGAAATGGTGCCCTTTACAATTGCACATGTTTGTTCAATATTGGAACGTCGGGTGTCAAAATGCCAAAAGTGTGCATTCATCACTAAAAGGGGACAAACCACAGTGAGTCCGAGATGACACTGTCCTGTTGTTCTTATTCATTTTCTTTTTTCATTTATTAAAAAAAAAAATGAAGCCAGTTGGGGAGTTTCTGCAACTGCATTTGGACTTATTTGAAGACTAAAATGACTAGATGGGCAGATCATTTGTTTTTTAACTTATAACTATAGCTGCCAGATGAATGTAGTGCATCGTAAGTATGCACTTGTAGAAATTGGAAATACACAAGTGAAGTACAAGTACTACTAAATTGTATTTTTTGAAGTAGAGTAGTGGAGTAAATGTATGCTTTTACTTACCACCGCTGCCAACAGACTGTGTGTTTTGTCAGTAACCCTGTTGGATGATCTGTCCCTGTACGTCTGTGACACCGCCTTGCAGGACTCGCTGTCCTTTCCCTCGGGGGATGAGGTGGAGATCAGGGCCCCTCACTGTGTCAGGAACAAGGCAAACAGGGCGGCATTGATGGCCTGGGTCTGGACGGCAACACATCTGGACGACACTCAACAAGCAGCTCAGTGTGATCAGATCCTCCGTCGCTTTATGAAATCAAACGCACATTCATAACCACCCAGCTTCTCCTCTGTCCCAGAGTCTCCTTTCACATCCAAATCGCCTCCTCGGGGGGTGATGAGGATCAAAACTTTATCTGTTCGCTGCTGAAAAACACATTTGTTTGTCTCCTCTGGATGTCTTTTTTTCCTTCATGAAGAGTGAGAGTGGATGACAACGAAGAGGCTGTTCGAGGAACAGGAGAGCTGCAGGGAGAGTACAGTTTACTGAGGCCAGGATTAACTCTCTGCACACTGAGGGCTTCATACAGTCATCACAGTTGAGGGAAAACACACTGGAGGATTCATATAGTCATCAGTGGAGGTGTCCTATTGCTGCTTCAAGGATCAGATAGAACAGAGTCAGTCAGTCTATTTGATAACTGTTCAAGGATCAGACAAATAAATAAATAAATAAATAAATCAGCTAGCATTGGTCTGATCAGAGTGGCCCATCAGACTGAGATCATAAATCTGACAAATGGTCATAAAGTTAGTTTTATTAGAAAAATAAAAACCAAAACAACCCGATTTAGCAAAAGACTGGTAAAATGAATGGGTATGAGAAACAAATGAACAGAAGTGTTGATCTGATCAGCTGAAAGTAATCATATAAAACTCTAAACTAGAGGTCAATGTGGTAAACAATACATCTGCTCTCAAATATACTGAAACATTGGCAATATTTCCTCTGATATCATCATGCACAGAGGAACACATTAAGTAATGACTGACACAATTAACCCTCAATGTCTAACTCTTTCTTTATATCCAGCACATCCAGAGAGTTTTTAGACCTTCACTGTTTTCACTTTTATGTTGCAGCTTTATGCAAAAAAAATATTTCCCTCATTAATCTATACTTCATACCACATGATGAAGTGAAAACAGAATTTTAGACATTTTTGCAAATTTATTAAAAAGGAACAACTGAAATATCACACAAGTGATAAGTCACAAATATTCAGACCCTTTGTTATGACACTTGACTTTTCGTTTAGATTCCTCACAGTTCTCTCAATCGTCTTTGACATGTGCTCTATACCTTGATTGGAGTCCACCTGTGGTAAATTCAACTGATTAGTCCTGATGGGAAAGGCACACACCTGTCTATATAAGGTCTCAGAGCTCTTCCCGTCACTGCCCCTACCATACTTCCCTGCTGGGAGGGTATTGGGCAGGTGGTGCTTAGAACTGGGGGCTAAGCAGACTGGAGAATATTGTTTCTCAGTTTGAGAGTCCTTTAGGTGCTCTGGAGCACATCAAGAATGACCATTTGGTTCAATGTTATTCTTTCTACTGAGGCCCTTCTTCCCCAATTGTTCAGTTTGGAAGAGTCTTGATTGTTCCCAACTTTTTCCATTGAATAATTATGGAAGCCACTTGACTCTTGGGCACCTGAAATGCAGTTTTGTAGCTTTCCCCAGATTTGTGCCTCAACACAGTCTTACGTCTGAGCTCTGTAGACTGTTCCTTCGACTTCAGAGTTTGATTTTTGCTCTGATCTACATCTTCAGTGGTGAGACTTTTTTTTTTTTTTTTTTTTTTTTAAAATAAATTTTGTAAATTTCCAAAATTCTGTTCATGTTGTCATTGTGAAGTACTGAGTGAGGGTGAATTTAAATGACTTTATCAAAAAGTTGAAATCTAAAAGTGAAGGTCTCAAAACTTTCCGGATGTGCTGTAATATAAAGAGCATTAGACACTAAGAGTTAAATGTGACAGTCAGCTCCCAATAATGTGATAATGTCTTCCACTGTGTATACAGTTACCAGAGGAAATATTGGTCATACTTCTGTATATTTAAAAGCAGCTGTATTGTTTTACCGCTTTCAGGTCTTTTCTGTGTGATGTGGTGATATTGATTTTTATTATGATGAATACATCAGGGAGGGTCATAAAATAACATTAAATGTCAATAACAACAAATTGGAGGATGAAGGAGACTTTGAGGTTAACGATCGACCTGCACCAACTGAGCTTTTGTCAGCCCAACTAGAGTTTTTACTAAAACACTAAAAGTTTTAATGTAGTTGTCAGAGTACATGGTTGGAGGGTAATGGGAGGGGGGGTTGTCTGAATTGTTCACTGAGACTCTCTGATGTGGAAAAAAAAAAAAGCTGCAGGAGAAGCTGCAAACTGGACCAGTTCATAGTCTCAGCTTGTGGTATTGCCCTCTGAGGATCAATGTTCATCTACAACATTGCTGACAGGGGCCACAGGGGGTGAGGGCCCCCAGGAGGGGGGGGCTGAAGGTCATTTACTGAAACTTTCTGCTTAGTTTTAATTTTCTTCTTGTTCATGGACTTGGGAGTTTCATTGTGACTTTGGGGCAGAAAATGCAGAACTGCTCTGATGATGTGTAATTGTTGAAATGTTGACATGACAGTCTGACCTGAACACATTCATGTTAACCGTGGTCTAACCACAGTTCCTGTCATATTCGTTTTATTCACATGAATATTTACTATAATCTCGTAAGTTGGCTTCAGAGAATATTAAGACCCCATCATTTCCTGTCTTATAATGTAATGGGAAATGATTAAATTGCCCATCAATCGACATTTATCTCCATAGGAATTTTTAGCAAATTTATTTAAATAAAAAAAAAAAAACTGATCTCAGAGAGAGAGATTAAACTGTTGGATTATGTTATGATCAGTGACCTCACTTTAACCAAGCAATCAGTGATCTTATTAGAAAAGCAGTTTTATTGTAATTGACATTAAGGTAAAGTTTAGAAGTAGTAACATGCTGCAGTCATATCCAGTACCAACAGACAATCAGCACTATAAACGGATCTCATCTGAGACCAACATTTTTCAGAGATGTTGTTACTAAAGTTCAGCATCAAATGTTGTAAAGAAACAAGTGAAGTCTGTTAAATGCATTGAAAATCAGATTTAAACATGAACATGTGGTTGTCTTCAGCCTGTTAGTTGAATCAAAGAGGATGCAGATCTCAGACCAGACTCAAGTTTACTTTTTCACTTCAAACTGAAGTTGCTACTGAGAATCAGAAAACTATAAAGACAGAAATATATTGATGGTTGAAGTGAAAGAAACAGAACACATCAATACTTAATCAATGCAAGAAGAAGCATTGGAATTTTATTAACATGAAACTTCATAAACAACTTTTTAACCAGTATTTTTGTACCTAAACCATCAGAAACTGTCAAAATGAAAAAGCACAAAAGTGTCAAAACAATAAAATGAAGAGTTTCAACAAAGAATAAACACAAGAGAATATCGGATCATTTGGTCATTAATAAACTTGGCATTTTATAAGAAACATGTGTTTTTATTTTTTTTAGGAGGACTTAACTGTTAAGTTATTTTTTTTAAATCTTACTAAAATTTTATATTCTCATCTCAAATTCATTTTTTTTCTTTAAAAGATTCTTTTTTTTACTAAAAAGATGAACGCTGTTTCAGCTCTATCGTCATCATCAGACAAAGATGTCTCTCCTGGTGGTGGTCGTTGTCATCATCGTCGTCATTGTCAGGGGAATCTTGGTTCAGTGACAAATAAACTACTATATATTTAATACTGTAAACACTGATGAACATCAGCAGCTGAACTGTTACTGTTTGTCGTTCTAACACCAAGCTGCTGCTACTGATCTATGTCTGTCAGACTGTGCTGATGTTTTTGTGTACAGATTATTTCTACTGGATTAACCCTGTGTGTCTGTTTTGAAGTGAACATTGTGATGTGGCTGCAGACAGACAAAAAACAGCAGTGCTCTTTGTTTCAGTGTGTTTATGCCTGAGGAGGAGATACAGGACTGATGAAGGAGGAGGAAGGCAGGAGGTGACAGAAACAAAGAAGGATGAGACCAAACACAACAAACAGCAGAATCACAATAAACCTGCATAATTCTCACATTGACAATATGTGTCTGGTCTTCATCCAGAAAGAGAGAGCAATGCAGAGACCTCACAGATCAAACCCACACACACTGATCAGCAAATATACACCAACATCTACAGAAACATCTGCAAGGACATTTAGAAAATCCAGATAATCGGTTAAATGTATTTCTGCAGATGTTTATGCAGTTTTGGATGTTTTAGCTCTAATTCCACTTCAATTTCTTTTAGTCACATTTTTGTCGGTGTGGGTAGCCATCCCAATTTTTCAGTTGGTGTTTTTTTGTTTTTTGTTTTTTTTTAGTTCCTCAGTTTTCATTTTTCAGATATCTTGAGTTAACTCTATTTTAGTAGAGTTCTAAACATCGTTCTGCTAAAGGTTCATGCTTTAGTCATAAGCATCTAACTTTAATGACCCTTTGATCATTCCTGTGACGTTGCCTTGACGAAACTGTTCACTCTCAGGTTGTGTAATGACGGCTACAGCCTGTAGGGGGGCGCTGCACACAACAGATTAGTAGTTGTTACTTAATTGTCCTTGGTTGCAGGTTATTCGGTGTGAACACGAGGACCTGAAATTGATTCCATCTACATGTCAGCGAGTTCAGAGGTCAAAGATCACAGGGTGAGAAGAGTTTGAATCAGTTTTTATCAGACAGAAAACAACCTGCAGCTGTAAAGTTTGGGCTCTGCTTCACATTCTCAATGAGAGAACTAGCAGCGGAAAGGTTCTCTTAAGTTGTCTGAAGGTTAGTTAACTGTTTCCTGTCTGCAGCTGTGAAAACACTCAGAAACTAGATTTACTGGTGGGTTGTTTTTTTTTTTTTTGTTTTGTTTTTGTTTTTTTTTGGCTTGTTTAGGTCAAGTCCCACAAGTGTTTCTGCCCTCCATCCTCATTCTACAGTAATAATCTGTCTGTTTGGACAGTAACATTCATAATCTGAGCTCCCACATTAATCAGCCCAAAGGTCATGTGACTCTAATTATTATGGCTGTGGAATAGGCGCTGCAATGGAAAACATCGATTTATTTATTTATTTATTTATTTTTTATCAGTCTGACTCTTTGTTGTTCACTAAGATTAACAAAGTTTGTTCTACTATGAAATGAGATTTTTTTTTCATGTTGTGAAATATGTATGTTGTTCACTTAAAATGAACTTTCTGTCGTAACATCTCACTTTATTAAGAATGGATTGATATAAAATAAAGCTCCATATCATAACAGATGTTATCTCTAGATCAGACTCTTTTTATACTTATTATCTTTAGAGTCCCAATATTTCCCCCATGAACAAGAACCTGGCGACAGTGGCAATGGAAAAACTCCCTTTTATAACGGGTAGAAATGTTGAACAGCTCCCAGCCCTGGGGGTGCTGCGTGCACACGCATCTGCCTTGACCGGCTGGGGAGGGAGACGGAGGGGGGAGAACAATAGATACCACATACAGATGTGTAATAAAATTAAACTAATAACATTTAAAGTAATAATAGGGCTAATGATAATTAGACTAAATGTAATACTGATCATAATTAATTAAAGCAGTGCGTGTTGATCAGGCTCACAGGGCAGTAGGTGGTTCTACAGTCCTGGATATAGACTCAGGAGCATCAGAGATAAGATGAGGAAGAGGAGGAGCTAAAGTTAGTAAGAGACTTCAACAGAAACGCTGGATCATGATTTACTAGAACCATTTGTATTATTCTCACTCAGTCTGAATTGTTGGATAAAATTGACATCAGATCTGCTGTAGGTGTTAGTTTAGTTTGTTTGTATTTCAGAGACAGAAAAACACACAGATCTGAGAGCTATAAGGCAATACACCATTCATTATCAGATCCCCTTAACAGAAACACTTCATCACATTTACCTTTTTTTTTTTTCCCGATTTTTCTGCTCAGACTGACTGACTGAATATCCTGTGATCACCATGTTTCCACCTGTCACTCAAACACAGCCTCTTCTCTGCACACATTAAAATCTGAAACTGAAAATATATTTGAAGTCTGTATTTGAAGTCGTCACCACAGGAAGTACAGTGAGCGTCAGAGACCAGTGTCAGACAGATGGACTGATCCATTCGATATGTGCATATTAGATTCCGCTTAAAATTTGATTATACACATTGGTTTTTTTCATTTCTGGGATGAAACTGAATATGTTCACTTTACTCTGTTACTGCCCCAGATTTCCTCTTCAGCATCACAATGAAGTCATGTTAAGAGACCGAAACGTCCGTCATCACAACCTATATTACAGATGGATTCCTCAGACTGGAGACAGACCTGCACAGATCTGTACACATTTGAGTAATATGAGAGTGGGATTAGAGTTATTCAAATACACGATTTGATTAGTTTAACTTTCAATTAAGTAATTCCAGAGCAAGAAAAACACTTGTAGACATAAACATTAAAGCAGCATTAAAATGGTAATTCAAGATTACCAGAAATTGTTTTGCTAATATGAAGTATGTAATTCGAGTGCAGAATTTAAAAGTGTAACTGTTGCACTGCTTTAAACCAAAGCTGCATTTTGTGTTCTCTAAAAAAAAATGTAACTTTCACTGTATCAATGCTCCAGTTTACCACCAGGTTTTTACATGGACTAGAGAATATTTTAAGTCCCCTTTGTATTCACACTAGCAATCTTGCACTTTACTGCAGACTGTTAACTTGTCCAGTATGGATGAAATGAGAAGGTTTCAACATTACAGTGACAGTCTGAGGTGTCAGGTTGAGATGGTAAAATGTTATCCCTCTATTTTGTTCTTTTATAATGGGTTCTTTTTCTCTTAATACTCAAGAATATGTTCCTGCTTTTTATGGCTGAAGTTTTCTTCCCATGCGGTGTCCAGCCTGCATGTTCCACCTCTCACCTTGTTGGTGTGAAAGGAGAACTGGGTAAAAAGCCTGGATGTTGGGTAACAGCTGTCTGACTCAGAGGGTTTGTGGTGGATGCTAAAGTGTAGACTCAGCAGGTTTCGTCATTCAGCACTCTGTTGGCAGGTAACTCAAACTGTCAGCGATGTAGCAACACGAGATGACCTGATGCTCCAACACTTCCCCTCAGATCAGTTTCACAGCAGCACAAAGAGGAACAGCTCTAACTTTTACCTTCATACTGTAGCTCGCACTGACCTGAACCAACAAGGCCTTTACAGCTCAGTTCGTTGGGCAACTGTTTTTCCATTTCAAATGATTCTCCACCCAAACTCTGTTTTGTATCCAACGCTGCCTCCCTGGTGACAAGCACCAGATCACTGGCTGGTCAAAGGTGAAAATTTGGATAAAGTCGTATAATTCATTTTCCTGTCATTTGTACTATAAGATTTCCTTGTTTAGTTCACAGTCTTAAAAACCAGAGGGTTCAGTTTTCGGTGGGTCAATTTAGTCATACAGTAACATTCAAAAAAAAAAAGAGAGGCAAAGAAATGAGCTTTAGAAGTATAAATAAGATATTAAAAACTAAACCAAAGCAGGTCTGTTTGTACAGATGGGTCATGAGCTGTTTTCTGAAGGTACCCACAGATTCCTAAGTGACTTTCCAACTGTGGGAGCTACGACCGAAAGTCTCATTCTGCTTACATTTTGTCAATCAAGGACCAGCCAACAAACCTGAGAATGCTGCTGATACAGGTCAGCAGTAGATGTGTTAGGCAGAGATGTGTCTGATGCTGCAAGGCTCTAAAGTTGATCATGAGAAACTTTATACTGGATCCTAAGTCTGATGGAAGGCCCATGTCAAGAAACCAAAGCTGTTATTACATGAGACATTTTAGATTACTTTGTCCAAAGTTCTGCAGCAGCATTTCAGACCACCTGTAAATGATCAGGGAGGTCTTGTTGAGGCAAGTGAAAAGATATAGGATGTTCATGTTAGGACAGGATTCAATAAACATGAATAATCGTCCTCTAAGTTCAGGGACAAGCTGGACCTGAGCTTATTAATGCTCCTCAGCTGGTAGACGCAGGAACCGAATAAAGACTTTAGACTCAAGACTCAGCCTGGTCCACGGGGACATCCATGTTATGGAGGAGAGGTTTGAAAGACAAAGGAAAGAGAATAAACAGTTTCTGCCACCTTTGGGACAGAACCAGCTGAGACAGAAATAATAAGTTTTAGATTTGTCAGCATTTCAACCATTCATGTTTTGTTGGGTGTTTTGGGGTTTTTGTTTGTTTGTTTGTTTTTTTTTTAAGAAATGAGGCAGTTTTACAGTGCAGATAGCTTTGCTTATTTTGAGATTCAAATGAGACGAAATTAAATTAGTCTCCTAGCAGTGATCGGAGATATCTTTAAAATGACTTATCTACCTGAGAGGAAGCATGTATTAGGGAAACAGAATCGGTCCCAGGACAAAACCCTGGTGAAAACTACAGGAAAGAGTTTAAGTGGATGATGCAGAATTTTAAAAAGTAGCTGAAACTCATGTCTGTAGGGTGAGAGAAGAACCACAGACTAACCCAGTTTCTTCACCTCCAACCAACATACAATGGACTGGTCCACAGAGTCAGAAGCAGCGCTAAGAACCAGAGCTTCAAGCATCAAAGCTATTCACTATTAAAAACTGACCCAAACTGTTGTTGGAATATTATTAATCATGTATAAGCATAATTTTAATCATGGAAATTAAGCAACTTCACACATTGTTGTTTGATCCATAAAAATGCACCATATATTCATCATACAGTTAAATTCATAAATATTTGGACAGTGACACAACCGCAACAGATTTGAAACTCACAAATAAAGATGTGATTCAAGTATAGACTTTTCATCTTTGATTTAAGGGGTTTCACATAAATATGACATCAAATGTTTAGGAATCACAGCCATTTTATACATAGTCCATTTTGAGAGTCTCAAAAGTAATTTGACAAACCAAAAAATTTGTAAATATAAGGATTATTTTTTAATACTTGGATGAAAATCCTTTGCCATCAAAAACTGCCTGAAGTCTGGAACCAGTGGACATCACCAAATGCTGAGTTTCCTCCTTGAGATGCTTTGCCAGGCCTTTACTGCAGCAGCCTTCAGTTGCTGGTTTGTTGTGGGTCTTTCTGCCCTCAGTTTTGTCTTCAGTAAGTGAAAAACATGCTCAGCTGGGTTGACATCAGCTGACTGACTTGGCAATTAGAGAATATTCAATTTCTTTGCCTTGAGAAGCTCTGGTGTTTTTCACACTTGCTTTTGGGTCTTTAGCCAGCTGTACTGTGAAGCACCATCTTGTAGGTTGTGCAGCATTTGGCTGCATCCTAGCATTAGTATAAACCTATACATTTCAGGATTCATTCTGCTGCTTCTATCAGCAGTTACATCATAAGTAAACAGCAGTGACCCAATTCCATTGGCAGCCATACATGTCCAGACCATAACAGTGCTCCACCATGTCTGACAGGTGATGTGGTGGCTGTGGATCATGAGCTGTTCCTTCCTTCTCCAGACTCTTCTCTTCCCATCTTTCTGGTAAAAGTTCATCTTGTTTTCATCCAAAGAATCCTCTTTCAGAAATGTTCAAGCTTTTCTAAAGGTTTTCTGTCATAGTCTAATCTCTCCTTTCTGTTCTTGAGTGTTACCAGTGGTTTGCACCTTGTGATAAACCCTCTGTTTTTATATCAGTGAACACGTCTCTTGGTTGTAGACTTTGACAATGATGCATCTTCCTCCTGGAGTTTTCTTGACCTGACTAGATGTTGTGAAGGGGGTTTTTTTCACCAAGGAAAGAATTCTCTGATCATCTATTTTAGTTGTCTTTGTGGTTTTCCAGGCCTCTAACAAGTTCATTCCTTTTTAAGAATGTACCAGATCGTTGATGTGTCCACACCTAAAGCTTCTACCAACTGTCTGATAGGTTTGTTTTGGGGTTTTTTCTGCATAGTGATTTCTCCTTCATTTGCATGAACACCTTTTGGAACGCATATTAAAAGTTCCGATGAACAGCTACCAGATGCATATTCAATTCCCAAATAGTTAATGTGATATTTGTGAAATCCCTTGAATTAAAGCTGAAAGTCTACACGCCATTCACATCATGATGGTTTTGTTTCAAATCCATTTTGGTGGTGTACAGAGGCAAAATTTCAAAAGTTGTCACTGTCCAGATATTTACAAACCTCACTGTATGATTACGTGTAAAAAAAAAAGGAATAAATAAATAAAAATAAAAAAATAAGTACATTTTGAAATTTAATTTAACTCTAGATCTAAATAAATTTAAATAAAGTAGAATATTTCTCTTTGTAATGATGTGAAGTATTGATTTAATGTTACTTTCCCCAACTAGAAATCTCATATATTTCAGTTCATCTAACAATGGGGAAAAAGATTCCTCTGTCCTGTTTCAGTAGAAAAAGTAAAAATAACTGTCATCATGTTTTCAAGAAATTGTTTAAAAGCCACTGACACTGGCTCAGTCCACAATACTCTGCCCTTCAACATGTCCGAGCTGGGCCCTGCAGCAGCACCTTCATCACTGCTGTTCCATGTTGTTCATCTGGTTTCTATCAGAGGATCAGACAGGTCACCTCACAGCCTGCAAACTCTTTCTGTAACTCTGTAACGAGCTGGATGCACTTCAATTCACTGATCAGTCCTCAGATTAGATCCACCAACAGTCTGCTAACAATCACATACTTTACATATTCACATCCAGTTTCAGATTGTGTTCCAGTTATTATATATATATCCACATCTGCATTACCTGCAAGGATCTCAGTGAGGTAGGGGGGCACTTCATTTTTTTTTCCTTTTGTGTTTTTTTTTTGTTTTGTTTTTTTTTTTGGTTTCACCTGCATTTTTTTTTTTTTTTTAATTTATGGTTTTACTCAAACTTTGAAGATATTACAAAGTGTAGGATTCGTGGGTCGTACTTTTTAGCTTTGATCTGGATTTTCAATTTTACCTGAATTTTCATGTTTTTATCTTTATTGTTAAAAGGAAGCGTTAAGAATTTCTGCAGTAGCAGGAACAGTCTACAGAAGAATTCCCCGGGTTTTTTTTCTCTGTCTGAGCCCTAAACTTTCCTATATCATCATCCTCAGGACCAATTTTATATTTTCTGCTCCTACCGCTCACAGGAGTCCTGGAAGATACTACATTAGCGTAGGCTCACACTAATTTATTTTGCTTAAAACATGATCATAATGAGTTGTTTTTTTTTTTTTTTATATGAACTACAGTATTGCACAACCTTTACAGTGAAATCATAATGATTCAGAATGTCCCAGGAGTATTTTTGTTTGTCAGGCAGAGCTTTTATGTAATTTTGTTTTTCCTGAGCTTAATGAGCCTCCATAACCCCCACCCCTCCCTGCACAGTGTTGTGTTTGCCCTGTGTGTTGTACTTCTGGTTTGTGTCCATCCTGCAGCTGCAGAACAGCAGCAGCTGGATGGAAAGAGTCTGTGGACACTTAGCAACTGAAGTGACCCATTAGGTCTGAAGCAGATTACCTTCCACCAACAGGCCTGGTTACGTGGCTGAGACCACACCAACTGACACCTTCATGGATGCACAAGAATGTGATTCACAGGTCAGGTGGACCTCCACAGCGGTGCCATGGGGTTTCCTGATCCGTCACTAACAAGCTCTGGCAGCCAAGTTGGCTTGTATCATCTTGCACAAGCCTGGAAGGAGAGACTTGCATCATCCTCATTGCAATGAGAGCTCACAGCACAAATCTGCAGCCCTCAGTTAAAAACGACATTCATCCTTCCAGTCTTGTCACATTCAGTCTCAGTCTTGTGAGATAAATTTAATAGTCTGTAGTCTGTAATATGACTTTTATAATTTATTCATTCTGATTTATAACATTATATTGATACCTCTCACAGAGCATTTACACACTTAGTCACTGGTTGTTATATGGAGTGTGTGGTTCCTTGTCTAAGTAACAATAGAATTTAAAATCAAAAATGATAATCATGAAGAATATGCTTTTAAATCAGTGTTCGATTGGAAGAAAAGAAAATAACTAGCTAAGCTTCAGGGATGATTCTTCATTTAATGAAGACAGCTTTCATATTATTTAGTAACAAAATTAAATCATCTTTATATCTGGTGTTGTTTATTTTAGAAGTTGATTAAGTGTATGTATCCAACATCTGCGAATAAACAGAGATTTACCTTGACATCCATCTTGTTGTGGCACTCTGTCCTCATGTACCATATCTTTTATTATGGCTTGGCTTTCATTGTACCAGAATGATTTTTGTATTTGTTGTACTGTTTGTGTTTTTTTTTTTTTTTTGTCTGTTTCTGCTTTTCATTTCATGACTGTCTAATGTTGCAGCACTATGTTATTTAACTTAGCACATTCCTATTGATATTAAAATTACCCATTTCATTGCTTTTTTCTGTTATTTTGTATTTCTGTGATGGGTGTTTTTAAATAGTACCTGACAATCCAGTATAATGGGGTCCTATATGATTCATTAATTAAAATTTTCATTTTTTATTTTGCTCTTCATGCTTGTAAATGATCTCAGTACCTCTGTCATTTAATTGTAGAATCTGACTTTGTAACTTCTGTCCAGGGAATACAGATGAAAAACAACCTCTTGGCAAACGTGTGTGTGTGTGTGTGTGTGTGTGTGTGTGTGTGTGTGTGTGTGTGTGTGTGTGTGTGTGTGTGTGTGTGTGACTTAAATCAACAGAAACAAAATACAGACACAAAAATGGTTTACATTTGTTTTTAAATAAAGTTGTATGTTTTTTCCTATGCTATGAGATAGAAAACATTGAGAGTTTTTGCCTCTGATGAAAAAGACTGGATGGTTGATCTACACTATTACATTACACTATCTTTTGTGTCTTATCTCATGTTATGTTTTATTTGGCTTCATCTGTAAGTCACAGTCTGTTCATAGTCTCTGTCAATCAACCCCTCCATGATAAACTCATTGTCTGCATCCACAGACGAGGACTCTGATCTTAGGTCAGTGTGTGTCCTCATTTGCACTGGTGTAATTGGTCTCAGTGTGTTTCAGTTCACACAGCATCACTTAATGAGATGTGCTCGGGACTGAGTGTCTCCAAATCCGGATCCATTAATCAAGTAGTAAGGTTAAACTGAGTCAAATCAAGTCCAGTTGAGCTGAGTCAAGTTAAGCCAGGGCAAGATGAGTGAGTAAAATCGAACTGAGTCAAGTTGAGTTGAGTCAGACCAGGTTAAGTTTAATGATCAAAGTCCCAAACTGTCACCTGATGACGTGTGACATCATGTAATGGGATGCAACCGCAACATGGTTTGGTTTTATTTTGTCATGAGATGTCTCAAACATAACTCACTTGTCCAAAAGGGAGATGGAGAGAGAAAATGATTTAATACATGCATGTAATTTTCTTTAGATTTATTGATTAACAGATACTATAATTTATACCGCTAAACAATTTATATTTTTTTCATATTTTTGTTGTGTAATGTAACATATTTACTGTATATAAAATACGTATTTCATTTTTGTTGTATGTATTATAGTTTCATCATATGAATAGTAAACGTATTAACTCTGCTTAAATCTTTTTTGATTTTCTTTAGATGTTTGTTTTCTTGTGCTGCTGTGGTATGTTTAGGTAAAGTCTTTTCTTATCTTTGCCAGGGGACATCAGTTTACAAAGAAACCAATATCGTTTAAAAATTTTCTGTTAAATCCTTAGAATGTTATTTTTGCCTTGAATTTAATTTTGCTTAATAAGTGTAAATTTTAGGCTCTAAATGCAGTGATAGAGAGAGAGCCAACACATCCCTCCACATCTTTGTCTCATTGCTCCTTGTTGCTCCTCTCTTTTTGAGGTTTAAACAGACTTTGAATTTCTTCAGCAAACATGCATCTCTGATCCAAATATCTGATGTATTTGCTAATTTGCCCAACTTTCAACACTGGTATGAACTTTACTCCAGCAGACACAACAGATTTTTCTCTGACAATGTCGACCTCCTTCCTCCTCTGACCTCTGTCCTGTAAACTCAGACACAAGATGTAGCTGGACCACTCTGCACTTTGTAATCATCCACATCCTCAGTTTACAGAATTTAAACTCAGTGATCACGCTCACACAACATAAATCTCCACATTCATAGTGGAGGTTCAAACCTGCAGCACTGTGAGGTAGGATTGTCATTTTGTTGGCAAAACCTAAAGCTGTGATCCTGCCTAAAATATCAGAATTCTAAAGGAGACTCTCTATTCAGAATTTTAGAAGACGAAGACTTATAAGACATATTTTTTACCTTTTTGTTTTCTCAAATGAGATATTAAACAGTAACATTAACAGCAGTGTTTCTCAGCCCTCTCTGAAAGTGTAGAAGTTTGTTTCACCTCTTACCATACCCTGCATCATTGATAGTTGTGAGGAATGTTTCACGTATAACCAACAGTGATGTCACAGGGCTCTGGCATACACCTGTACATCACTGCAGCCAGGTGAGAAGGTCAGTAAAACATAAATTGAGAGGATTAAGTTACTCAGTAAACTGTTTAATCTCTGTAATAGAACATACTGTAATAAAATCTCTTTAGGCTTGTGTGACCTACAGACATTATTTTCTGTATGAATGTAAAAATTTTGAAATCTGCAGAGGATCTCAACTCACACACGTCCCAGTTTTAGTACTTCAACAGACAGTGGACACATCTCGGTATTGGTAATCTTGGATCTCAGAGCTGCATTTGTCATGGTTGACCAGAATATATTACCAACAGTTCTAGAAAACTGGTGGACTCTCTGGCACAGTGCCAAACTAGTTTAGATCCTTTTTTTGTCGTCCTGTAATTACAAATCTGAGAGTACAAAATTGACATGGAGTTCCGCCAGGATCTGTCCTCGGGCTTCTACTGTTCAACATCTACATCCATCAACTGGCTCAGATTAAAGAAAACAACTCAATAACTGATTGGGATTATGCTGAAATTTTTTTAATAACACATTTTTTATAACACAAAAGCACTGAGTAGTTGCATTGAACAAATCAGTGACTGGATGAGCCAAAACTCAGAGCCAGAGATCAAAAGTCAGAGTGCAACCTCACTTTCTAACATTAAAGAGCACAATCCAAGCCAGGTATCTTATAAACTAAACCTGTCTTGCCTAAAACTAAGTTGTTTTTTGTTGTTTTTTTTAAATTTGTAATTTCTACTATTTTTCCACTCAAGTGTTCTAAAGACTAAATGACTCAGAAGTTAAATTTAATTGAGAGAAATTGTAAAGAAGGATGCTGAGTAAAATGTAGGACCATGAGTTAAGTGACAAAAACTCAATGTAGTTCCGTGATATATGAGGGGGGGGAAAAAGTGTGTGTGTGTGTGTGGGGGGGATCACAACATATATATCAGATACACCAAAACATATTGGTTAGCATGTTTCGCTCCTTTGGGGTTTTTTTTTTTTTTTTTGGTGGTCCACAGGGTTCCACACTCAGTCCTCTTGTTTTCTTGATTAAACGTGTTTCCACTTGCAGCCTGATGACCTCAACAGTTTGAATACTTTTCCCATCAGTTTCCCATTAGTCAGAATGTGACTTGATTTGATGATGAAATCAATAGTCAAAATATAAAATTTGTCCAGAGTCCAACTAATACTCAGTGTTTTGAGGATGATAGCTATATGAATATTTGAGTGTTTAAAATCTGCAAATCGTTGTCATCTAAAATTGTTTTTGTTTAACCAAAATATAATACAGACATTAGTGATAAGGATTCTGAAATGTGTTTTTAAAAGCATTAGTTATAAGTTCTAAGTTAGAGGTGGACAATTTTCAGGGTGACAAATTCACTCTTGAGAAAAAAGTCTTTAGGTTAAGATAATGATTCCTGCTTGTTTAAACTGTTTTCACTTTGAAATCATATGTTCAGGTTGGTGATTCCTTTTCACCATTGCTCCTTGAAAGAAAAAAGAAACAAACACCAGGCAAATATTTAGTCTGTGGTTTTTGAACTAGATCACAAATGTTTATGTCTCCCTGCATCACATTTGGTGCCCTAAGCAAGATTAGGATTTGGTGAATTTCTTCCTTCCCCTCCTATTAATCATCTGACGACCCCTTAGATTTAGTATCTGGTGTCCCTGTATATAAAACTCTATATAAAGTAGTTCAGACCAGCTCCACCTCCAGCAGCTCCAACAGTAATACGCTCCTTAACCCTGATGGTTCAGTATTAACAATCTAATGATGTCAGATATAATAATATCTCAGTCAGTGGGAACAAAGCAGAACTTTTACGTTAATACCATAACTACATGTTGCTGCTAATACTTGTGTACTTTTACTTCAGTATGATTTTTCATGTAGGAATTTTGCTTGTACAAGTGTTTTTACTTTGCTGTATTTGTACTTTTACTTAAGTAAAGGATCTGAATACTACTTGCCTTTCAGATTCATGTACTAAACTCTGTATCTGAGTAAAACAACTATTGTAGCAACATCAGCTAGTATGTTTTATTGCTCTTTAGTTAGCTAGCTACTACAAATGAAACATCTACACAACACATTTTAATATTCAATAAGACATCATACCTATATATTCTTTATATTCCTCCTCCTCTCCATTTTCATCCTTGCACACCTGAAGGCTGGACCTTTCCATTATGAAAAATTTGGCTGGTCCAATCCAGCATTTGCCATCAGTCAGTCAGTGTTACGGCCTAGATTCATTTGTTCATCAAAAGGTTTCCTTGTTCCTCCACTTTCAGTGCTGTGCAGATGAAAAAGTGTGAGGATTAGCAGTGGTAATTCTATCATTTTGTCAATTTGTGACTGACAGTTCAGTAAGTTTATATTTGTTTAAAAAGTTTTTATTTTTTTGTTCGCTCTTGTGACACCCACTTGACACTATGTGCTCTAGGAAACCGCCTATGTTGCGTATGCCCTGAGTCAGCCCTAGCTTTTCTGTTTAGTAACATACTTCTGGTTGTGTTGCTGTAACTCAGCTCAGCAACATGTTGCCGGTTGCATAGCTGTGACTCTGAATCTGATATGAGGACACGCCTGGCAGTCTGACTCGTCCCCGGCGGGCGCTCAGAGACTGTGGTGGTTGGACTGGATTCAGGGATTAGCTGTTCCAGGGAGGGAGGAGGGTTTGTTGGCTCGCTCTGTCCCCCAGAGGACGCTGGGAATGAAGAGAGAGAGAGAGAGAGAGAGTGAGAGAGAGTGCCCCGAAAACAAAAAACCCTCCACCCCCGTAGAGTGTCTTTCTCTCTGTCTCTCTCTGTCTCTCTCTATCTGTCTCTCTATGTCTATCTGTCTCTCTATGTCTCTCACCCATGTTGGTATGCAGAGAGAAAGCAGCCAACCACAGACTGTAACCAGCCTGACATACCAGCAGCATGACAGAGTATGGAAGACCAAATCTGCCAGAAAATGCAAAAACAATTATGAAATGTTAATATGACGTAGGAGAAATAAAAATACATATAACTATTACTTGATGACAAGACGAAACATAAGCAGGTCATCCAAACATTTAACAATATAAAACTAGTTTATGAAAAAAAGTTTCCAATAAACATACAATTACCTAGCTCTTATTTTTGTGTAAATGTAGCCTTCTCTTAAGAAAATGATCCTCCTGTAAATATCATTAGAATATCAAGTTAATTGTAAACTTTTCTTAAATTTCAGAAGATTTTCTTAAAACAAGAGAAGTTTCCAAAAATGGTTTGAATGAGGCAGTTTTTTTAATGAAATTCCTAACTTAATTGTTGTTGTTTTTTTTCTAAAAATGAAAGGTGTACTTAAAGTATACTTTTATGTGAAGAACATTTTTCTTCAAATATAAAATTTCAATAATAAATGACTGGTTAATTAATATTTACTTAGGTAATGCTGCTTCTCTTCTTTAAAAAGAAATCCCTGTATTTTTTCCTTGTAATTAGTACTAAATTAACCAACTCTTATCAGGAAATCTCCAACACATAAAGCAATACTAACATTTTGACTAGAGTCTGACCTGACCGATTTTAGCTTAAAGTCAAATTTGTAATCTCTATTTTGATTTAATTCAAATCAAAATAGTATAAAGTGTAAATATTGCTTCATCCAATATTGCTTCGTCTTTTAATTCTGAGCTCGTATCACCAAGTTCACCCATATCAAAATTTTGATTCAGTAAGAAAAAATTGACAGTTACATTTAATTTTTGAACCTGAGCAGAAACAGAGGTAAAAAATTTAGACTGAATCAAAATTATTAGACTCTAATTATTAAATCGAAATGATGAATAATAAAAAGTAGTGAAACACTAATTTATAATCATGTTTAGCTTTGAGGAGGGCACCAGGGAATCTATTGATTTCAGATTGCTGTTTAAATTGTTTGATTGGTTTTTTTACTTTAACGGGAAAGAGAGGTAATGTTGAAGGGTATATTAAGGTTGTTTTTTTTTTTTACAAACAGCTCAGAAGTGGACAGTTTCTTTAGAAAATTAGAAAAATAGAAGAGGGAAAGGGGAAATTTATTATGTTTAAGTTACCTTTTGTACCTATTATCATATCAGTTCTTGCTGAATTGCTCATTATGGACCGAAATCTCTTGATAAATAACATTTTTTAAAAAAAACTTGTAATGCTAATACGGTTGAATATTTTTGTTTTGCTAGCATTAATTGGCTTCCACAGCTTTATGTGTAATGATGTGTAAAGAGCAAGCTGAGAAACAAAGAGCTGTTGGAGATGCATTGAGGAGGACGAGAAGAAATGTTGACAACACAGAAAGACCAACAGAGGACGTGGTGCAGAACTGACAGTCAGTACACTGTGAGGATGCACAGAGAGGAGAAGAGCTCCACCTACAGGACAAACTCAACACCAACACATCTACATTCAGATTAAGGAATAAAGGATATCGTAAAAGGTGGAGACTGTGGTGGGCTTGAGTTGGGTCTGCCAGTGTCTTGATATTATAATATGGTCACAACACATTTGGAGCAAGTTATAAATCATATACAAAAACATTACAAAAGGCTTGAAGTGTGAAGGTGGTGTTTTCAGGCCAGATTGTTTATACATATCATACACTGCGGAAATCTACATCTTAACATTTTATTTTGCTCACTACTGATATCTTAGAACAAAAATGTGTTTCTTACAAAAAACCATGAAGGTTTGCAGGGCTGGACTATATCTGTGAGAGATTAAAGTTTGCAGCGCAGCCAGACATGTTGCTTCAGTATCAGACTCCTGGTGAACAACTGTAAATAATCTCCCCTCAGTCTTGGATTCTCAGCAGGTGAAAAATCCTCGTCGGTCTGATCCAGGTTCAGGTTTAATGAGTCCTGATCCTCCTCATCTCTGACTCCAACTGTAACAACAGACTCAGAGGATCCAGACAGTTGACCTCATTGAAGGGCCTCAACCGACGAGACAATAATATTTACCCTCTTTGATACACTCGCAGTCCTGATGTATCGAAGCGTCCAGACATCCTCTCCGTTCTGTCCTGGTCTGGTCACCAAGTTAACTGCAGTGAAATTTTTGGTCAACCTGAACCACATTCAGTTTAAAACGGGGGCTCGACCGTATTCACTGGATGTGGCGTTAAAGGGTAAAAGGCTCGTTCAAGATTGAACATGGTCTCAACAGTTTCCAGAGACATGTAAGGAAATAGTTCATCCAATAATAAAACATTGTACATTATACAGTCAACTGGAATCTGGGTTATGATGAGAACCTGTAGTTTTAGTTTAAAAATCCCGGTGACAGTTGAAATCCATGTCTAGAAAATATACAATATATAAAATATTTATGTTGATATAACCTCTAAAGTTCCATTTGTAAATACTATATATGGAGGACAAATGGATTTACAAAGTTTTGTCTGTTTTCAAAGTATACATACAACACAGCATGACAGCTGCATAACAATATTTAATAAAACATGTTATTAATGCAGTTTATTCAGTAATTTGAATAATACAAATAATAGTAAATATAATTTTGATAACACAGAGAACAGCAGATGGGTTTTCTGTCCTGAGTCAATTGTAAAATTATTGATGGCAGAAAAATAAGAGGGTATATACTGTATATAAAATATTGCCAGACTTATCCTTTTTAAAAGTTGTCTTTACAGTGTGTAATGTAATACTACTCTGAGGAAAAATTCAAACAAGATTCCAGAGGTTTAAGATGCAATCAGGTACTACTTTAACCAGCGCCATAAAAATAAAAAACGTCAGTTCACGCCTTCATAGTATCCCACGCACCTGCTCCCATTGTCATACTTTCTACATAACAGCTCACTGTTTGAGTTAATACAAAATTTTGATATTTACACCTTATTGTGTTTTCTTGTTCTTACCAATTTAATGTCTGTCCTGTAAAATGTGATGTGACCTTTCTGAAGCTTTATCTACATTAATGTTCTACTTTGCATAATCACTGGTGTTATTCCTTGTAAAAAATTAACAGAGGCGTGAAACGAATTTAGAAAAAAACTTCACTTTGTTTGGCATCCATCTTTAAGGAGAGAATCGAAGAGTGAACATGACATTACACATGTAAGCAGCTCCACATAGACCCAGAAACTGGACAAGGCTTGATCCTGGTCTGATCCCGATGAACTTTGGGAACAGTTTCTCTGTTAATGTGATTTCTAACTTCAAATACAACACTCTAATGCAGTTCAGCTAATTATCTCTACTTTCTTTATATGAACAGTCAGAGTGTGGGACAGACCATCAGGATTGGATCAGAGAGATCGGGCCATCAGGACCCCCCCCCCCCACCAGTGTGAAGAGGCAGAGTCCCTCTAATAGAGAGGGTTTGTAAAGAGCTGCACAGCAGGCTGCCGAGTGCAGATGGTGATCATGGTGATCATGGTGATCTGGGGAGGGGAGGGGGGGGGTCCCCACAGGTCTGCCACTTAGCCAGGGATGATGTTGAGTAAAGGTCCGCCCTGAGGAACATGGAGGCACAGCTCAACTTAATGGGCTCCCTTGGTTATTCTTCACAGCAAGGAGAAATATTTTTTTCTCCTTACTACAAGAGCTGAGGGCAGAAGGACAGAGAAAAGAATATAACAATTAGACGAATACTGAAGTCAAGTTTCACACAAATGTGATGTCAACTCAAATCAAAATAATTAGATACACATTCAGAATTAAGACTTATGGGAAATACTTCAAAATGATATGAAAATGACAAGATATAAAGTCAAGATGGTGAGAATAAGTCAGAATTTTGACTTTTTGATCATAATTGGAAAAATTAGTTAAACACTGAGAAATGATGTCAAAATCATCAGATATGAAGTCAAGATTATGATGTGCTAAATCGAACTTTTCTTAAAAGGCAAAATGAGGACTTTTATATGATGCTGGAAGGATGAGATCATGAAAAAGGTCAACATTAGTTGCTTCAACTTACATGAGATTTAGTCAGTCAATTATAGATTTATGTTTAATGTTTAAATTTGTGTGTGTGTGTGTGTGTGTCCGTTCTTTTGGCAAAGTTCACGTATGAAAACATGAATATCACTTTTGACTTTCACTGTAAATTTTGACCTGGTGATATCTTGTTATTTTTTCAAAGTGCTGTCATTGTTATTATTCCTACTATGTTATGAGCAGACTGTTGTAAACCTGCTGCAGACTGCGCTGCAGCTTGATGCAATGATGTGCTGAACTCCTCCTGTACCTACGTGTTGGACGGATTTACTGTAAACTGTTATCTCCTGTTATCATGTCCTCAGCTTACATGCTCAAATCCATAAAACCAGCCAGAAGACTGAGCTGTTTATATCTCCGTGATGCCATTAACCTGGGGGAGGGAGGAGTGGGGTTGGGTGGGGGTTGAAACAAAAGTGTCGGAGTGGTCAGTAAGAATCAGTGTCGTGCCAAAAGTGAGAGGAAATCTGTGTTAATCTGATAAAAGCGTCAGATTAGGTGGCATAAAAATATTTAGATCTGGTAACTGTTTAGATGGTCAGAGTGGATTAGGACATTGTTAGGTTTGGCTGGGAGCGGGGGGGGGGGGGGGTCTGAACCGGTCTTCTGTTTAGATGAAAGCTTAGCATATTCTGGCTCAATTGTTTTAAAATAAAGTTTACAATCATATTTTAGGGAATTAAAACACAGATGGAATAATTTATTTATTTATTTATTTATTTTGCTGAGGTTTTTTTAAATTTGGCTTTCTTTGTGTAATTTTCCACTATGAAAATTCTGTTGATCAAGAGATTTTCCATCAGTCTAACCATATTACATCTACTGGCCATCTGAGTTCAACAGGTACTATGTTCTAGTGTTTTAAACATTCTAGTTTTTCAAGCTCAGCTGCCCCTTGGTTCAAATGCTGTGCTGCAGAATTGCAACTGTATAGTTTTGTTTAATGGAGCTAAGCATCCTGTCAATATTGTTTCTGATTAATGTTTTAAAATTTCTCTTTTCATGTTTACCATGTGTAGATCAGACTCCCAAACACTGAATTCATTCATTTTCATTGGCTTGATGATTTGAACATACAGATCAAAAGTAGTTACAATATCCGAGGATTAAAAAACACACATACACAAAAAAAAAGTTATGTTACCATTGTGATACAACCAGTATTACCAACCAGGAAAAGCCAGCTTCTGCCAAAAGGCACCAGGATCCCAGGGGCCAAAAACACCCCAGATTTACTCCACATCATACTGGTCTACATAATTTGACTAACTGGGAGTTCATTAGAAATCTGTACCACTGGAGTCCGACATCAGCCATCTTGTGGCACTGGTCTTTGGACTGTGTGTCAAAATCTAGTTTTAAGACCCCCCATTCCTTCACACTGAACCACCACACAGATGACCCTGATGGGTCCCTGATGACCTACAGCAGCCCCCCCCCCCCCCCCAGCCATCAGTACGACATATGCCAGAGTTACACTGATGTCACTGATCAACAAAACATATGCAACTCTGGGTCACATTAAGCTGCTCTGAGCTGTTTTGTTTTTTGGGGTTTTTTTTCAGTCTCTTTAGGATCTGAACTGTTTTGTATTTGATGCTCAAGTGTTGTAGTATTCACATTCGAGAAGATGGAACAATGAATTTCTAACACAGTTTCCTTTGAAAAATGAAAGTGCTATGTGTACTGGGGTTCATCAGGGGCCAAAAACCAAATTTTTGCTGTGGGATTAGTACAGTCCTGCTCCCAGAATAACTCAGTCCTCAGTGCCCTTATATTTACTGTTGTTGTTGTTGTTGTTGTGAGACCTTTTGTTATAATTATTAGTCTCATTATTGATATACAGCTTTATGTAGAGCCTGCATTGTGCTATGTTCTTTCCTTCTCGTTCACCATGACACACTGTCTTGTATTTAATGAAAACAGTGGGGAACAAGATTAACCTGTTTTTTGTCTTTTACAACATATGGGACAGCTGAGCTCCTGAGTCCATGCAGTCAGTATGGCCAGAATAATGAGGAACATGATTGTTTGAAAAAAGAGTCAGAATTTTAAATTCCGGGTTTAGTCGA
This sequence comes from Istiophorus platypterus, assembly GCA_016859345.1. Lineage (NCBI taxonomy): Eukaryota > Metazoa > Chordata > Actinopteri > Istiophoriformes > Istiophoridae > Istiophorus > Istiophorus platypterus. Next base: position 152,846 of record CM029122.1, on the reverse strand, counting down.
TGCCTCTTTCATTAAATCTTTCCTTTAGAGATTTAGTGTGAGACTTCTGTTGACAGAATGCAGAGCTAGTAAGTGGTGGTTTTTAGTTTCTATCAGGACAGAGACCAGCAGAGTCTCTCCCCATCAGTTCCAGCTCTGTGCTATAATTCATGTTTCCACACTGAGGGTGGTTCAGCGTGTAAACCACCAAATCAGAACCTGCTGTGAGCCTCCTTTCTGCTCACCTCCCCACAAATGTGGCCAGCTGCTCAAAAACAGTTCCAGGTTTGCTCCAGGTTTGAAGTGCCTTTAAAACAGGAGTTAATTAAACTTCACTTCACACAGTCCATCCCTGCTTTAATTGCTACCTGGCTCTGAAACTCCTCTGTGATCTGAAAACTCCTTCCTGTGCCAAAGTTTTAAAAGTGGAAATTTATTTATTGGAGTTTCACCCCTTCCTACCACATAATCTAGAGGACCTATGATCCAAGAAAAGACATCAAATGTGACTGTAGAAGAAAAAGATAGATTGTAGAGAGCTGTGAGACCTTAAATAAGATAGAGAAAATGTGTTATTGTGAATGCACTTTGTTTTTGTGCCCGTTTCAATAGTCAGAGTTTCTCCAAGTAAAGCATTCTGTTATGTTGTAATAACAAAATGTTATTTTGTAAAGGAATTGTTTGTTTTTAATAGTAGGGGTTTGATTTCCATAGTTTTGGTCATCACAGTTGCACAGAGCAGAGGCACCAGTGGTCAGGCAAAGAGATGGCTGGATTTGATTTGTAATTGACCAGTAAGATTTGCTTTATTCTTAAACTTTAGGACTGTGATGCAGCAGCTCTTCACAAATCCTTAGTAGAACTTTAGGTTTGGAGGGCAACTCATTACTTAATCCTCTATAATCAGAATATAAAGTCATAATAAGTGATTTATCTGTGTAATTAGAACATAAAGACGTAATAACTGATTTATTCATCTATATAATGTAATAACTGGATCTTAGCTATGCAGCTTTGATCAGATGTTAATGTACTCTAACTCCTCCTACACCTGCCCTTCTAACAGTTTCCCTTTGCTTCTAGTCTTTGTGCTAAGCTAGCCTAAACATGACCTGGACCTGTCTCTGTGTAAGACTTTCCTCCTGTAAAAACAGTCTTAGCCGATCTGAAATAAATAGAGACAGTTATAAACAAGCCATGTACACAGTACATTACAAATTAGTTCCTCCTAATGAATGAGTCAGAGAAATACTGTTAAAGCTAGACATTTTGTCCACTCTAAATGAGATACTACTTTATAGCTTCCTGAACGATACGTGGATTCAAAGAAGGAACAGTGGTGAGGCTCAAAAATGATTTCTTAGAATCACTCTGCAAGACAGCCACTCTCTGGCTTTCAAGATCAAGTGCATCCTCTCCAGCATAAGCTGCCAAAGGAAGCCATCGCGGTGGCTGTGCTCTCTGAGGGGACCCCCTAGCGGCCCAGGTGAGTAATAGATCTAAATAACAGTTCCAACATGGCCTGGTAGTATTGAGCCTGCGCTGATAAATTAGAAAGTATAGCACTGATCAGAGCTGCTTTCAGCATAGCTGATACATGCACTGAACCACAATTCAGGTCTGATAACTTGTTATGAGCAAACCTTCCTCTTGTTTTTTTCCAGCTGCAAAAGCCTCCCTTAACAAAGTATCTGTCAATGTGGAGGTGCACTATTCCCTTTGCCACTGCTCGGTTTCATATAAAGCAAAGAACAGTCTGTTTCTCCAACATAATGCAACCATTGCCATTTTGTTAAAATGATCTGTCAAAACTCTCCATGCTGAATCTTCTTCCTGGAAATTTTGTGTTTGGTTGAAAGGGCTCCTTGTTCCTGACATGGATGGCCCTGTTCGACCCAGTGCGGGCAGAGTGGGCTGCTGTTTCATAGCACTCCCACCGCTGCTCTGTCATGGAGTTGCTGGCAATGCTGTGCTAGCTTGAGTGGTTTCAGCAACTGCAACTATTTTTCGTCGTCCTCCCTTACACATTTTTTTTTTGTTGTTGTTTTTTTTTAATGATACTTGCGAAAATGTCTGACAGTCTTTTTTGCTTGTTGTCACAAGCCATTGTTTGAATGTGTGTAGCTTCCTGGTGGAGTTGAGACTCCTGAACACATAATTAGAGTAATTAAAACATATTTTTCCATACATCCCTACAACTCTGTGTAACACATTGAACATCTGTTTAAACCTATTCTACGCACAATTTATTTTCTGAATGTTTGAGTTAAACTTTTAAAGTTCACTATTACAGCTGATTGTAAGAAGCTACAGCTTGCAGCCACCACCAGGGGGTGCTATAGCCCTGACACCACCCCCCCCCCCATACTGTACCTCTCTGAATATTAGTTCAAGACAGAGAACAGGAGGATTAAAATAAATGTAAGTTATTTTAATGTTGTTTAATGTTGTTTGAGCGTTTTTAAAAATCTTACACATTCAATTGAACTGTGAACATAGTAGTGGACTGGTATTAGTAAGTATTTTTCTCCAAGAGTATAAACCTAAATAATCAGACCTGGCGCTTGTCTGGCCAGGATGTCCATAGTCTCAAGAAAATCACTATTTTGAGGTTCACTTGATTATGAGAAATTCAAGGAAAATCGCACTAATTTTTTGTAAGTTATTACAATAATTGAAGCAGGTGAACTACAGCAGAAATGTCCAGAGGCTTTGGCAAGTTGCTCAACTTAACAGCTGAGTTGTTTTTGAAATCTCAGCCATATGTCCTACATTAACAAACAAGTAAAACAAAACTTTAATTCATCACATTGGTTCATGTCCGAAGGTTAAAACAGTGGAATAAATCAGCAGTGGACTGTGAGCTGCTGACATTTAAAAGGCTTCAGACTCTCAGCAGCCCAAAGTCAGGGGATCAGACAGTGTTTGGCTGTTAAAGATAAATGTTTAGAAGCGAGTAAAGAGGAGGAATCTCAAGTCTCAGTGGTCGGTGATCTTACTGTCAGTCACTCTGGAGAGCAGTGGACTCAGTCTGATCCTCATTGTTGACTTCAGCATCATGCTGAGTTTCCTCCAGCTGCTCTGGACACATGGAGGATTATCTTTAAATGGCAGCCAGAGTTAAAACCTGCTCTCCTGTGTCTGTTGCTGTCCTGTCTGCCTGCAGATAATGAACGCAGCTCAGACGTCAACCTCTGCTTTAAATTTTGTCTTTTCTTGCTCTGAACTACTACTTAAATTTCAGATTTTTGTGATTTGAAATTTCACTTCCATAATTGAGAACTGGCACAGTTTGAGAATTCTTATTTTTAAAGTTGCATTTAGAAATTCTTATTCTAAAAGTTCAGTTCCCTAAATTCAACTTTTTGAGTTCTTTCAAAATAAGACAAAAGGTTTGGGATGTCAGAGTTTGTGCTTTGAATTCTTATCCCTAAAGTTCAGTTAACAAATTTTAAATCCAAATGTTTAATTTCCCAATTCTTATCCTGAAAGTTCACTTTCTGCATTTTCATTCACTAAATTCAATTTTGAAATTCTAATTCCCAAAGTCCCTGAATTCTGAGTTTTTTAATCATTTCAAAATAAGATAGAAAGTCCATATGAAAATTTTTTTTCACAATACAGCCTCGGTAACAAACACAGCACACGACTGCTATTTCGCGAATTTATTTTGCCTCTACAGCACCTGTTTTTAGCTTCAAGTCATGTCACAAGACTTATTAAGGACCGATTTGGTCAATATACCTAGATTCAGTCATGTGTGTAGACTTCATAAACTAATGCTACCCACGATCATTCTCGTTCTGGTCTGACCGGTTGGGCTTTTTGTTGTTTCTCAGTAGCAGATCAAGCCTTTGGACCTGATGTAAAACGGGCCTGTAAAAAAACGTACCTGATCCTGGTGTGGATGATCTATATTTTTAAAAAAAAACAGACTTGAGGCAAAACCTGATCCAAAAACTGGCCCCTTAGAACAGTCAGAGCCGAAACAGACCCTTGGATCATTTGTCACAGTCAATGCCATGACTCCCAGTTTCCCCTCGTGTTCTTAGTGTTGATGTTGTGTATTTGTTTATCTATGTTTCTGTTGTCTGGGCGTAGAGCTCCTCATTCTTTCCAGGCTGCCTGATTGCCTATCTGTCTGCACGGTTGCAATCGATTGATAAATCCAGCAGTTTTTAAATCCCGGTTGTTGATCCACTTGTTTGGTACCAAGTGCTCTCAGCCACTCAGTATAGAGTATAATAAAGTTTATCTCCTCATGTATTTGCTTGAACTAACCTTTGTTTCCTTGTACCAAAGGATCATCCCCTGCGTACCTGTCTGCCTGCCCATCTTCACCACCCTCATTCTCCACTCAGCACAGCAATTTGACTTTCCCCTTAGATCTCCACCTTCACCTGCTGTAGCCCTCGTTTCCCCATTCATCATCTGTTCCAAAGCCTTTTGCAATAAAACCGTTTGATCATCTAAACATTATGTCAATGGTCTGCATTTTGGTTAACTCAGTAAACATAACATTATACCTGATCCATGATGGGGTGGACCCTAACAGGCCTCAGGAAACTGAACAGAATTTGAACGCAGGCTGACTAGGATCCTGGGTTAGAGCTCAGTTTATAGTGAACTGTGTGCACCCGTGAAGCATTGCTGAAAGCTCACAAATGAAGGACAGATCAGTATTTGTCTTTAGTCCTGACAGCAAAGTGTTTTTACTTTTAGAGTAAAGAGAGAGAAGTGTGACAAGTGTCAGAAGGTAAGAGAAGTTCTGAGTCCATCACAGCCACAGTCTCTTTCATGAGTCTGAAGGTGTAATGACATGGTGTCAGAGTGTCCTGCAACCATCCTGCTGGCTAAAATCACTTGTCTGCTGCCACATCACACTCACACTGGCAACCTGTAATTCATCCTCCGTCTCCACCAGCCTGAACCACTGATGGCAATGATTTCCTGTGACACACTGCAGTGTTTCAGTGTTTGTTGTTAATCAGCTCCAACTCAGTTTGTATTCATGTCAAGCTGAAGGACGACTGAGCATCAACATGAGAAGTGCTTCCATTTAACTCATTCACACATAATGGGCAGCTTTCTCTTCTGCTCCAAAAAATGTTTCTATTCTCAAAAAGAAAAAACTTCAATCACCATTTTACAGATTTCACAGATTTTCTTACCCAAAAATCTTCATAATTTTATGAAATAAGAACATGGATATAAACTGATAAAAAAAAACAAGTGTGTGCTTCTGCCAGAGTGATAATCTAGTGTCTAAACAAATGTGAGCAGTGTGTCTATCGAATACTGTTCATGGATCAAACAAACTGCAGGTAACATGAGCCTGAAGTGATCATTAGAAGTGTATTGTATTCACAAAAGAATTTAGAGATGAAAAAAAATATCACCATATTACAGATCTCATAAATTAATATGTGAATAAACCCATTACAATGATAGACTTGTCCACTTCTGCTGCTTCATAATTAATAATAATTATATTTTCTTGTCAATTACAATATAAATTTGTTGTTAATATGTAATATTTTACTTGTTATGTGATACTGTATATATAGATGTAAAAACATGTTAAATATGACCCTGACAGACAGATGTGCATTGCATGCACAACTGAAAAATTAGATAACTACATTTGTGAATTTAGATACCTTGCTCATGATAATGACTGTTCATATAATTATTACTGTTGTCTCCTTGTAATGATATGCATACCTTGTAATTATAAGGAGATGGGTTTTATAATTACATAGTATTACAGCGAGTGAGGACAGTTTAGTTGGGGGGGGGGCTGACAGGGAGGAATACATCTACGCATGCAGATGTAAACACAATGGTTGGTGTCACCCTGGAGAAAGGTCGTCGATAAAGCTTTGATCTGTCGATGACCATCTAAATGCGTTTAGTCTGATGCCTGTTGAGTGAGTTTCCACATTTACAAAGATCAGCTAGAATATAATATAGTTCTGTCCTGTCTCTTCATTCTCATATGAAACAAAACAATTGAATGTATGACTCTGGCTGCAAAATTTTTTTTTCTTTTTCAATTACATCATTTTGAGGGAGGACGTGGGAAGAAAACCTGCAACATTCCCAGTGTCAATATAGTGTCCTCTCTAAAATCTTGAGTTAAGATTCAGTTATCCCTGTAATATTACAGCAAATCCTTTTCTGACTTGTTTGCCCTTGTTATGCCTTTCAGGCTACATACAGGCTTCCCTTTCTTATTAGGGGACTTTACACAATCTGAAAAGAGAGGATGCGTCCCAGGATGCATTACCAGAAAAAGCACAACACTCAGTTTCATCATAATCTGAGTATCATTTTAAACATCATGAAGTGCTTTTCTGCACAAACCTCACCTCAACTCAACCGGTGCTTACTTCTTTAAGGCCCAACCCCACTTATTCTGATGCTACTGCAGCAGCATGTCAAGATAATTCAAACATGACTGTACTGTACAGGGTTAGGGCTAGTATCTTGCTCAGAACATTTGACATGCCGACTGGAGGAGCTGGCGGGGCCAGGGCTCGAACCACAACCCTCCGGTTAGAGGAAAACCTGAGAGAGGCTATTATAAGAATACATTTTTATTGTCCAGTGAAAAACACTGGGGCAGCATTAGCAATTCACTGTAGCCTCGGTCAGGCATGTTTACAGACAGGGGCAATGCATAGTGCTGATGAATAGGCAATGTGCTGGTTAAATAAGCAACATCAGCAACAACAGGAAGATTTTCATGATGAGAAATAGTGGTTCTCTCCACAATCCACTGTACCAGTCCAATTCAGTGAAAAAGCTGCAATCACCTGATCTGAAAGGTCCATCACATCCGACCTGAAACACCCTGGGAATTAGACCTGATCTGAATGGGACCAAAGCATCATCAGATATGGTTTTGAATATACCTGATTATTAGACCCCATCCAAAAAGTACACCAGGAGAGGTAAATTTGGTGCAAAATAGACCTGAGGAAGCCGGTTTCGATCCAAAATGGTACTGTCAGATCTAATTAAAAGTAGAACGGAGGATTGCTATAGCTTATTCAACAGGACCTCCAAGTGAACTCTGGTGTGATCCAAATCAGTCCACTATTCACACAAGGATCATTAGACCTGATTTTCAATCCTGGTCTGTATAGACCTGAGGATTATACACAGACCCAATTCAAAAGGGATCCTTCCAAACCTAATCAGAATGAATATGATTTCTATTCAGACTGACTCAGGTACTGGATCAAGTCTCAGGCATTTGAAATCTGAAACTAAGATGGACCCATGAAAACTTCTAATCTGTAACTGTGCTGAGAGCAGATTACAGAGTAAAAGTGCACCATATGTGAAGGAACATTCACTTTCAGATACATACATTCAGAGTGTCAGAGAGACATTAACGTTCTGCTCAGTTTAATGTCCATCACAGACCAGAAGAATGAGTTTCATTCACACTCCCGTCTTTACCAAACTGATTCAGTTTATTCCGCTTGATGAATCACTGAAAAGCCACTGAATGAAAAAACTGTTATCTGACTGTCAACTGAATCATGTTGGATTCGTTTGAAAAGTATTTTCAAAACTGACTATAAATCACTCTTATCGACGCCACTTTTCACATTTTTAAATCAACAGCATTTCATACACGCTCGCCCATTTTTGATTTGAAAATATACAGTTTTTGATAAATTATTCGCACTCATGCTTTTAATGAATTTCATTTGAAAAGATTTTGACCTTCTGTGAAAAGAGTTTCTGATGTCAGAGGATAGAAAACCCATGCAAAAAGAAAAGAGCTCCGCAGAATGAATAAGAGTCCAGTTTTAATGAAGCCTGTTCTGTATTTACACACTATGAATGCGCATATCCCCTTGTGTATATAAAGGAATAAATATTTGATCAAAGGCATTTCCTGCTCAGCTGCAGGTTAGAGGCTGGTAACTGATCAGTAATCATCGTGGAGAGAAGACTCACACAACTCATCAAACACACAGTAACACAGATTTCATCAGCACTCACCACTGCTAGTTTAAAGAGAAGAATCCATAACAGGTAATTGTTATTGGTTCACATGAGCCAAGTGACAAATCACCTTGATTTCTCCAAACATTCAACTGAATGTGAACAGTTGACACGTGAGACTGTTCGCATTTTGGCGCACTCTGAGATGAAGACAGAGAACAGATACACAGCATGTTTATTTTAGTTTTAGAATGAAAGAGGTCAAATGAAAAAGGTTTGACACTGGAAAAGGAGCACAAAGCACTTTGTGCACACCTGCCTTTAGTTTACCGTTCTCCGGCTCTCATTACCACACAGTTTTACCTTAGCAGAATTATCAGTTTTTGTTTGTTTGTTTTTTCTGCACAGGTTTGTAACTCTCAATTAGGATGTTCCAACTCTGGAAAGTTACCAGAGACACAACATGTCATGTATTATCCTGAGGTAAACAGGCGAAACACAGTATTCACGACACTAAGTAAAACACCTGGAATGGGCTTCTGCATGCACTGGAGAATGTTGCTGGATGACGTTGTGTTGTGTTGATTCAGGTTTTTTTCCGGAGCCCCCTGTGTTGTCAACCAAAGGGTTTGAACAGACAGGCTTCATTCAAATGAATGAGAGGTTGCATTTTCCACACATGGGCACAAGAGCACATTCAAATTGTCAGGATAAATCTGTCAACTCATCTTTTTCTCTGTTTCAGACTAAAACTGATCTTTAACATTTAACAACAGTTTAAATAAAGTGTTTCATTGTGTAAATGTTAAACTGTTTTACTGTGTCTCTCCACCTAGAGCTGGGCATTCAGCAGCAGAATTTGATCTTTGTGGTGTTTGAACATCCACACTGTTTAAAACTGTGCACAACATGGAGTCATGATTACTGTTGATTAGATTTTGGCTTGACTTCTTTTCCTTCAATCACAAACTAGAAGTGTGAGTCTCACTGTCATGTCAGCGGTTCCTCGTCGTACCAGCCCTCATACAGAAACACATAGATTGAACTGGATTATTAATCTGAAATACCTTCAATCATTGGTTCAGAGATTTTTAATGTGTGATGTTTAAATAAACTCAGGATCCAGGTACAGACTTGAGACTAAGATCATTCCTGCCAGACTGTCTGTGCTGCACATTTGTTAATGATCAGAGTGAAACTGCAGTGAAAGTCGCTTCCTCACGTTATTTTGCTGCTCTCAGCATCCTCAGAGACTCCCTCACCTCTGAAGTTAATGATCTGTGAGGAGGAGTGTGATAATACTCATTTCACTGGAGCAAATGGAAGAAAGGGGTTCCTCTTCTTCTAATCATGGAGTCCCGGGAGGGGGTGGGGTGGGGGGGTTCATACAGCATCTGCTTGTCTTTGATTTCCCTCAGCACAGCCTCAGGACCTGATCTGCCTTCATGTAAGAATACATTATGTAATTACACTGAAATAAAAAGAAATAAACTCAAACTAATAATCGTGGATCTGTTAGTTTAATGTGATGATGAAAAACAGATTCATATCAGACTGTGGTCCAAATATCATGTCCTGCTTTTAGATCAGTCCTTCAGTCACACGGTGCAGTTGAATACAGATCAGCTGAGCAGTTTATAATAGTACAATTACAAAACATTTAGGTGGCAACTTTTCATTTTTGGTCTGATCATCTGTTTCAGTGGTTCTGACAACAGCAAGCAGCAGCAGGTTCTACCAGTTGTAGACCATTAATGTTAATACGAAGTGTATGTGCTGTTCTACAGAGAAGCTCTGCTCTGTACCAGCCATGTAGGATCAGGAAGAGTCAAATATCTAACACATAATAAATCATCATTCGTATCCTCCGCTGTTCTACTCACTCTCAGGTAGGCTGATCACAGGTCCTTGAATTGTACTTATTTTGAAGCTGAACCTTATTGGATATGATGAACCACTTATATGTGAGAACTGAATATGAAATCCTAGTTCATGGCCTAAATACAGTCCCAGCTCTACATTTAGACAGAAACACTCCTTTTCTGTTTTTAGATTTAATATAGAGTCACACATCAAACAGCAGCTGTGAGGGTTGAACAGGATGTAACTCTCAGCAGCTGCGGGTTGCAGGATGATGTCTGCTCCTCCAATATGATGTGAATCCACCTAAAACCTCATCCAGCCTTAGTCATGATCTAGAACCACACAACCACACCCACAGCTCCAACTCCACTCTCACATCTACCCACACTCGGGGCTCAGATCCAGCTTCAGATACTGTGATAATGTTGTACAAACTGATCATGTTTATTGATGCTGATAGCTGGGCTGTGAGCGGACCTTCGTCCTGTCAGTTAAAAGCAACAAATCTACTGTCTATTGGGGGATTTTACCCACAGGTCTGACAGGAGAACAACTACTGCCTCATCTCTCAGGGGAACGGACTAGTCCAGGGAGGACAAGCACCACTGGTCTGATCACTGAATAATATGAAATCATAGCAAGGAAAGACGAAAGTGTAACAGGTCTTAGATTTTGGGTTGGTTTTTTTTTATCTCCTTCAAGTCATTTCTCAGTCACATGAACCAAATTTTGAATGATCTGTCACTGCTGTGAGAAACAACTGTTTCCAGTAGAAATGAAGATCTTAAATGAACAAGTGAAAACAAAAGAGAATTGCACTAGAAATCCATCAAACACTGGTACTGTGATTATTATTGATTAGTTTTTAATGGATCGTTTGTAAGGTTTAAAGGTAATGTTGTGGTTGTTTTTGTTTTGTTTTTTTTATATAACACAAGTATTTTTAACAGGTTGAAAGCCATACCTGGACTTAAATCTGGCTGGAAAAGTATTTTTCAGGTACCAGGGGATGATGCTGATATTTTAGAGCATTTAAGTCAGGTAGATTATGCTCTTTAAACATAATTGAAAACAGTCCAGAGACACTCGGCATTATATAATCGTGACCTTAATTACCTTGACCTTGTTACCAACACTAATATTATCCTGTAAATGTCTGGGCCTTCCCCTTACTTCATCGTATTCATCATCTGACTCATTTTATAACATTTCTAAATAAATTATTAAAGGGCCATTCTAATAACTGACTTTAAGCAAGGAAAACTGGCAGACTGAGAGGAAACACTGTATCATTGTTATCTGATGTAGCTACAGAGTGACCTCACTGAGGGAACTGATGATGTCACACTTCATCAGTGACATCATCGACACTACCCAACACCTCCACCCAACATTAATCTGTCAGTATGGTTATAAACAGCTTGTCTATGCTGTACGTTGGCTACCTGAGGACAAAATTCAAGCAGTAATATAGCAGCTCAAATATTAAGAGAAGTGTGCTCAGAATCCAAAAATTTAACAAATACTAAAACATATAGTTGAAATATAAACATTAAGTGAATGAGCTCAAAAAAATGAATAAATGAGGAAAAAAATACAAAAAAAACTAGAACAAGTTTAAAACTGACATTACACATCCTGATGCTGAGCCTCACTGTAAAGCACTTTTGATCAAAGCACCTTACAAATGTGTCTTACATAAAAGTAGCGTGTCTGTCCAGACCCAATTCATTTAAACTGGCTCTGAGTTTGAAAGTGTCACAAAATAAACATTAAAAGACCCACATGCGCACACACACACACACACACACACACACACACACACACACATAATATTCCTATATTACCAACATTGGACTACAAGGCTCCTCTGACTATGTGTGGACCTCTGTTTCTTGTAATTAAAAAAAAATGACATAGGACATTTTTTTAATGTATTTTTTTATAATAATAATGAAAATGTGTTTTTTTTTCCATTGTTTTAGAAAGATTGTCAAGAGTAACTTGAACCCTGGCTGATGTCTACCTATCAAAGAGGGGACCTTCATAGTCAGCACTGATACCGTCTGTGGTGAACACAAACTGAACTGTGACAAAAAGGGAACATTTGACTTCAGTGTTTTCAACAATTATATGTGACATATTTAATGTTTTATGTGTAAAGCAGTAGTTTCTTTGCTGCACACTCTAATATCAAACACAACAAGAACTGCAGCCTCAGAAAAAAATTTTAAATTAGGGCTCAAGACTTTTCTCTTTATTAGATTGAATATGGGGCTATTTAGTCATATCTTGTGTGACAATAAGTGCACTGTAATTTTTCTTCTCTGTATTATTCAATTTAACTTATTCAAATTCAGACTCAGAAAAAATGTACTGATTGTCAAAGGGAAATTGCTTTGTTACAGCTGCACAACGCACAGTTAGGAAAGAGCAAGTAAATAAGTATACAATTAAAAACTACTATGAATCATAATGATAATAAATATACAGTGAGTGAATAGAAAAATGTAGAAATTCAAATGGGCAGAAAGTAAAGATTCATAACTGAAGTCTTTGAAGCTCATGAAGAAAGCATTGGGTTCTAGAGTCCTAATAAGAGGACATTGCATGTGATGTCTGGGTTATGTCTTCTTTTTTAACACCTATTTAAAGGGTGTGTGTGTGTGTGTGTGTGTGTCTGTGTGTGTGTGTGTGTGTGTGTGTGTGTATTTGGTGAATAAGTATGAATTTTGAATAGGAGTTCCTCCATCCTGTTGTTTAGAACAAATTTCTCAGGAAGGAAAATAAACTTTCCAGAATGCCTGGCTTTGTTTCAAATCAAGCTTGGGCCCAGTTTGTGGTGGTAGTTCAAGTGTTTTGAATGATTCTTTCTGTAATTAGGATGTTTGACAATCACACCCTACTTGGTTCTGAGAGCAGAGATCTTGGTCTTTTTGTTTTTTTTCCTTTGTTGAGTCCCATAGACATGTCTGCTCAGTGTTGTGATGGTTCAAGTTTGTTAATCCCTCAGTAGATTTAACGAGCTAGTTTTTTAGAATCTGTTCCTGTGAAGTTGGCGTGGTGGTCGCAAATAATGGTGCATCATGGGACATTTATCAGCTCTGCCAACAAGTCGTCTGGGACTCAGCTCAGTCAGACTCTTTGTAGACTCTCAACTCTGCCACTCATCGTCGTCGAATCTGGTGTCCACAGAGTCACATCAGAGCCATTTGCTGCCGTTATCCGTCTCTGCTTGCTGCTCGCCTTCTGACAAGTCTTATTCTGGACTGTCGGCGTTGGACTTTAACCATTCATGCAACTTCAATGTCAAACAAAAGGCGTTTCTGAGTGTTTGTGAGGCTGTGGGCAGGGTTTAATATGATTCCAGCTCCTCTTTGATGTAACTGAGGCCTACAGGGAGATGATTTTCTGGCCTCTATCACTGAGCCTCAGATGTCAGACGCCTCACAGCTCTGCAGCTCTGTAGCTCTGCAGCTCTATGAGGACAGACTGCAGAGACGAGGCCCAGCAGGTGGAATCTGTGGAAACTGATTCAGGTCAGGACTGTTTCTGATGCCTCGGACAGGACTGATCTTTTCATAGACACTTTCATTTAATCACATCTTAATTCTATTCACCCTCTGGTCTGTGTCATAACATCTACAACACTTGGTCCTCATCTGATACATTTGAGTAAACAAGTGTCTGCGTGTGATCATAGAAAGCTCCATGGGCTGGTTTATAGGACTCAACCCTGAATCTTTACCATTCATCACACCTGGTATAGGAACCAACGTGTTTGGGAGTTAGTCCACATAAAGCTGGTTGAATTTGTAAACACCCTTTTCTCGTGGTTTCAGCCCTACATCCAGACTGTTACTACTAAATAGTTTCATTCCCAAATAAATACAGATATCTATTAAAACTGTGTCCACAGTTTTTGAATGTTAAAGTGCAACTCACTGCTTTAGAGTGTTCTGGTAAAACTGAGACCTTGGCTAAAGGTGATGTGATAGTATAGTAGGAAAACAACTGTCTGTCTCTAACTTTCTCTGTGATCATTCTTTTCGTGTTGATTTTGTCAGATGATATCACGATCATTAAATACAGATGTTATCAGCTGGCTGTCTCACTTCTCACCAGATGTCACTGAGATGCAGCTTTGTTGTTTACCTAAATGGTTTGAAGAAAAAGAGATTTAACTGTTCTAACTGACTCCCCACTAAAATCACCTGGGGACTGTCTGTCATTGTAGACACAGATTGGGTTCACATGAAAACAGATTGTAAAAGCTTAGAAGGCTTCATGTGGCACTAATGGATACCACCACCCCAGCCCCATCCCCTTCAGCCTCAGCTCCCATGTCCTGGCACTCAGACCACTAAAGTTAACCCGATGCAGCAAAGCTAGGTTTACACAAAACTAAGCTATAACATTTTCATTTAGGATGGTTTAACTTGAAGATGTGTTTTGAAAAATAAACCCTGATCTTTACCTGCTGTAACTAAAGTTTCAGATGTTCTGACTGAAGGTGACCTTTTTCACTTCTTTCTTCTTTCTTTTTGTAATCTGTCACTTTTCCTGTCTTCTTCATTGTCTCCAATTGGATGAAACGACAATGAGTGGCTTGTTCAGCAGTAATGAGACTCAGATTCACATCGGCTGAGAATAAAGAAGAGTTAATCTGAGGAAGGAGGAGAGTTTCTGATGGAGGCGACAGAGAGGTCAGGAGGTCATCGATAACGTCTTTGTGTCCAGACGCTCCACAGTCTGTGATTACAGGAAGTTACAACAGGTTTCTGAGACAAAGCTCGACCTTGGAGACTCAGTCCTGTGTCCTCTGGCTTAAATGTTCAGCTCACAGTCTGCAGGAGTTTGTATAAACAGCATTTATTTCAGCCTTGTCACAACCACCTGCACTTCTTCATTTTAAATTAAAGCTGTGATCTCAAATGAATTTTGGTGAAAGGCAAGAAGTTGAAGCAGCATACATGTTAAATTATGAATAAATTATGTGTAAAGATTTCACTAAGTGGAAACATCATCAGAGCCAACTCATTCAGAGAAATTTTATTTCAAATTTTACAGATACTTGAGGAAAATCTAGCCTAATTTAATTGGAATTTGAATTGAATTTTTACTCCCTTTCTTATTATGTATGTTTTTATTCATGAAGTGCTAATATATGACCTTATGGTAGTTTAATTATCTATTTATTCATTCTTTAGTTCATTCTCTGCCACTGAATTCTCTACCCAAATATTCCTCTTCTGTATAACCTTTGCCTATACAAAATAAGTCATTCTTTAAAAGATTTGTGGAAGTCTGTCATTTAAAAAATTTTAATATTTTAATATTTTTTTTGGCTATGAAGGTTGTTACGGAATATAACAATGCTACACTTTATATCATTTTTTTAAAAAGCTGACAAGCTGTTTTACAGTTTTTTTTAGTTCTTACTTTTAAATCATCATCCTGTTTCAGACTGCTTATACTGTTACCAGGACATACACAGTGTACATGTTTGCATTCTATTTCAGAATCACTAACGTTGGTTTTCCTCTCTCCCATGTTTCCTGAACCCTCTGCAGGCTGCTGGTTAACAGTCCTGACACCATCTTTATGCTACAACAAATATAAAACCAATAGAGAGGAAACATCAGCTTGGCTCAGACAGGAATCTAAAAGTATAAAAGCAGAGTCTGTCATGTGGAAACAAAGAGGTGGAGGCAGATGGACGTCTAAAGAGGCTGTTTGTGTCGTCTCAGTGTGAGTCTTAGTCTTAGCTCTCTGACTCGGAGCCAGTCGTCCCCTGGGAATAAAAACCCCACATGATGTCCACTCACTGCCAGCTCTGTTAAACAGACACCAGGTCATTTTCTTCCTCCTGAATCAGAAAACAAAGTTGTGATTGAGGCACGACTCTGTCAGAGCAGGTCCACACGAGGAGGACACTGTGTTCAGCTGAAAGCTGACTAAAGGTCCCCCTCGGCTACTGGACACAGAAGCAGGAAATGCTGCTGAAAGTGAAGAATCGGCCTGTTTGGAGAGCCCTCGGGTGCGTTTGGTTTTAATGTTGGCTGCATAGCTGGGCGGCCGGCGGGGAGGAGACGCTTCCAGAGCTGAACCACCGTCACTTAGCAACAGCACCTTTTAGCAGGATGAAAGCTCAGGAAGTCAATATGGATGAGATTCTGATCCAGCAGAAAGATTAATATCGGAAAATATTATTAATTCTTTACTGAAGTAATATTAATTTAACAATTGATTGAATTTAAGTAAACGTGATCTGAAACTAAAATAACTAATGTCAAACTCATTTTAAAGTCTGCTGCATCACTCTCTAATAAGGCACTTTTTATTAAGGGCTTAGAAGTTCTAGCTAAGATTTATTTTTGGTTAATAAATTATTTTTACTGAAGGTTTAACTATTAGTTAAAAGCCATTAATAATAAAAACTTTTAGTATGCCAGGGTGGGGTTTATCATTTCTGTATGAACCCATTTTAAATGTAAATTTATGAATGAGTTCTGACTGGATTCTCACACTGTAATAATCCATCACAGTTGAAGTTATAAATGTTAACGAGTCATTAATAAATGGTATTAATCACAAGTCCTGGAAGTGTAAATAATTTTTAATATCCAGCACTATTATCTGATCCATAAATATCGGCAGATTGATAAAGGGTGACTTCCTGGTTTCGAAAGAACTTGTCTGGGGATTTAATCAGAAATACGCCTTTACTCCCCAGAGCTTCTGAAGGGGGCGGGGATTGGTGTTTGATAGATGTGTAACAATGTGTAACACTAAGAATGAAATCTCCGTTCAGTCTGAATGTCTTTCTGTTGGGAGATGATTTTAACATCATCCGCTCTGCTCAGCAACTTGAATCAAAATAAGTCCTTAAGTCTGCAGTTATAAATCTGAATTAATCATTAATAACAGGTTTTACAGTAACCCATCAGTTGGCATCTCTTGTTCATTGCTTCACCAGATCTCAGCACTGGCTCATTCCTCATATTCAGAGCATAAGGTTAAAAGGCCTGTAAATGTTTTTTTTAAAAAAACAAAAACACTGCAGCAGGATCTGAAAGGGATTCACTCTGATTCTAAAGGTTAAACCGAGTCCTCCTCTGACTTCACCTGTACATTTTATGGACATGTATTATTGATGTTCACTTGGCTTTATTCCATTTTCTATTTGGTCCATCATCTTATCCTTTTTAACATTTTGCCCTTATCTCTTTTTTTAGGTTCATAAATTGAATTTACTTGGTTTAGTTGGTTTACACATATATATTGTTGGTACGATGCTTGTTTTTGTCCTGTTGCCATTTTGTCCTCATCTCTTACTTGCAGTTCGTAAGGTGTAATATTTGTCCAAATGTTTGGTGTTGAACAGTTACCAACATTTCAGACAACTTAACTGCAGGACTGCGTCACATTAATCTGCAACATAAACAGAGGGTTAAAGCACAGCATACTTATACCGAGTAAATTGTTTGGTTTCTTTTCAGGTGTGAATTAAAGGTAAAGGACATGTAGTTTAAGGTTTCTAAAAAAACTAATCTAAACTTTTATTTCTAAAAGCTTTAAACCAGCCTTATCATTATCTGGACATTCAGGGTGAGATGTCAAACTTTATCTACAACACCCTGAATCTGTTTTCTCTAAAAATGAAAGCCCAAATCTTTCTGATATATCAAAGATAAAAGCCTGCCCTTATTTTTGGATGTATTGCTCTAAATAAAAAGTTCAGGCTGAGGATTTGTTTGATGTGTGAACAGGAAGCATGTATTGCTGAGTGTTTCCTGCCCCAGCCGTGGCTCTCACACTCATCTGTGGTCAGTTGAATGAAACAGAATTGTTGACTACCCTTGTTTCTTACACTTGGCTCATGCTGCCAACATTTTGACACAGTGCATCATGGGAACCAATGTGAGGCTGTGTTCTCTCTCTGACTTCATGTGGAGACTTTGATATTGCTATTTATTCAGGGTCTTACACTGTGAAAACATCGACCTGAAGTCTAAAAGATGGCATCAACATGTGATCTGAAAATTTTTATACATACAAAACTCATCATCACTTCAGAGTTATGAGATTTTAACTGCTTTTAATAGCCATCCAACTATCCATCCATTAAACCATCCATCAATCCATCCACTCATTCATTCATCCATGCATCCCCGCATTTCTATTGTTTTGAGTTTTGTATTGAGAGTGTTAACTTTCTTTTTATCCTTCCCTATGTTTGTTCTTTTCTTTGAACTTCACTTTTTTATTCTTCTTTGTCTGGTCAATCTTGTTTCATTCTCAAATATACCCATGCAAAAGTCAAACAACATTATCATTTGAAAATGTTTTGACAAAAACATCAGGGAGAATCTGATAAATCTGATGCCAATGTGTTACTGTTGTAGAGCACATGAATGGTAGCGAGATCAGATGGTCCAGACCATATAGAAGGCCTGGTCTGACTTGTAAATGACACCTGTTTAATTGAAACAATCTCTGGCTGTTGCTGTCTCAAGCTGTCAGTAAAAAACTATAGATGAGTTCTTCTGTTGCAGAGGAAAATCCGTTCACACAGCAACATCTCATCAAGAGACTTTCCTGAGACCACAACCATCTGCAAGACCAGGGTCAGCCAGCTGAGCTGACATTAATGTTCAGACGTTTCTTCACTGGCTTTGATTACCTTTTATCAATATCAGAAAAGGCATTATTAAAATGCACTGGCATCATTTTAATGAATATGAAAGAAAATTACTTGATCCTATGCTCAGGAGTCCAGATGTCGACTCAAGTCGTCCTCCACAGAAACATCTTATGTTTCTCTGTCAGACTGAGGATGAGGCTCATCTGTATCTGACTGCTTCCTTAGCCTCTCTCTATCGCCTTTAGTGCGTCTTAACTCTGAGTGTGGTTGTGATGAATGATGCTGACTTTCATTTGCTCTCTGATGATCTGTGTACCATCTGTTACTGTTCACTTTATCAAGCACAGAATTATTGCTGTTAGTTATTACTGTTCTGTAGATTGATGAGAAACACGGAGTTAAGTGATGAAACTGTTCTTGTTGATGGACACACCAGGTTTACCAAATCATCATGTTTTTCTGTCCTG
Source organism: Istiophorus platypterus (assembly GCA_016859345.1). Lineage (NCBI taxonomy): Eukaryota > Metazoa > Chordata > Actinopteri > Istiophoriformes > Istiophoridae > Istiophorus > Istiophorus platypterus. The sequence continues at coordinate 133,925 of CM029122.1, read as the reverse complement.
TTATTTATGTATGTATTTGAAAGCCTCATCTGCCCAAATCTCCCCAGGCAGCTACAGATACGAGGAAACATTTTCATTCCTGGTGCAGAAGACGCTTTCACTGATTTTACAACAGACATATGAAACCTGTTTAGATGTGTTTCTGTTCAGTCAGGATAAAAACATAAAACACAAACTCATTTCTATATTTAGAGTCATGTTAGCCTGTAACTTCAGCCTGTTTTTAAGAAATGTTAACAGTTTTGTGTGACACACAGATTAGTAGTCATCTTATAAAGGACATGATGGATAAGTGTGTGTGTGTGTGTGTGTGGGGGGGGTTCTAGTGACCAATAAAAGTATTTTTACATATAATCTATGGTTATATGCTAAAGCTTCATAAAAGTTTATGAATGAATATTTCTGGTTCTGCTGGACATCAACTTTTTTAAAATGAGGTTGTTTGATTTTACTGTTTATTGTTAAATTTAATTCCATAACCTCTGTTTATGTTGTTGGTCTTTTAGTGTCCTACATCTTGCTTTTTTTGTGTAGATTTTTTTTTTCCTCACCCTATGTTCATCTGTCATTTGATATCATGAAACTCAAAGTTCAGTTCAACCTCTCAGCTGAAGGTGTGATGTGATGGCGCCCTCTGGTGAAGTTGTAAAATCACTGTATATTCCTCCCAACATCATCATTGCTATCATCGATGTTCCGCAGCTCCTGTAAATATTTTCTCAGATCTACTTAATGAATTATAGAACACTTTCGTTGCTGTTTATCAGCCCCTCAGACTCTGATTAATTTCATTGTTTATAAAATTCTGTTTTACTCAATGCTGAAAGAAGTACTCACATCCTTTACTTCAAGTTGTGTAGAAATACCACAATTTAAACAGCATATTGTTACAAGTAAAAGTGCTGCATAAAATACCTAACTAAAGTAGAAGTGCATAATTACTATCAGCAAAATGTATTAGTAAAAGTATTCAGTTTGCAGCTGCTGAGCTCGTTCAGTTACATTTCTATATGTCATAATAATGGATTATTATTATTATTGATGCACTAACATGTCACATCATTATAATATTGTAGTTGACTGCAGCAGAGCTCATTTCACTAATTTTATTCACTTTCATGTGGCTTAATTCACTGCATAAGAAAGTCTTGTATTTTCTAAACTCGTTAAAGCTTTTTAAATTCTCCAGCTCTAATGTAACTGAAGCTACATAAATGTACATTTCCCTCTAAAATGTAGTGACTTATTAAGCAGCATCAAATTAAAATACTCAAGTTAAATACAAGTACTTCAGAATTGTACTTAGGAACAGTACTTTAATAAATTTACTTAGTTACTTTCCACCATTCTCAGTAAATGTGTGTTTACTGATGGTTTGAACTGTATTGTCATTCAAAACTGATACACTAATAAACTCTGTTGAACTGTTTGAATATTAAACATCTCATAGTTACAAAAAAACCTGATGGCAGCATTTTGAATCAGCCTGAGATAAGAATTAGTTTAAAAAACTACATTAGTCACAAGAGGAAATGAAAATCCTCAACATAAAACAACATAAAGCCAAGTCTCAGTCTGCTTGGATTAAGTATGGTGGGTTTATCAGCCACTAAAGATAAATTAAAGGAAAATGTTTAGAACAGTTAGTTTAAATGTAAGAGTGACTCTGGCAGAACAATGACATTTCATACTGAGGTGGGGCTGAAGATTAAGAACCAAGGTACAACATGAAAACTGTTTTGAAAAAGTTTGTCACAGTCATGATATAAGAGTTACTCTTTGAGCTTTAGACTTCATCAGAACAAGGGATGAAGTTTTAATCAAACATACATTCACTAACACAAAAACATGACCAAAAAGGTTTTGAAGCATGGAACAGGAGGAAAGAAATAACTTTTGACTGATATTTATTCCAGATTCTTATATCATGACTGGCAGGATCTTGTGATTTTGTTCAGTTTGGGTAAGGGTTGTTTAAAATGTGTAATTTAATCATTTGTTAGTCAATTAATTAATCAATTCAATTTATTATGAATCCATTCACCCGTTCATTTGTTAATTGATTCATTTTATTCATTCGTCCATTAACTCATTCATCCATTCACCCATTCATTCATTCATTCATCCAATCATTTCATCCGTTCACAAATTCTTTGATTCACTCATCCAATCATCCATTCATTCAATCAATGGATGGATATTAATTTATTAAATCTTAATCCATTTTTTAATTCATTCAGACATCTGTCTGGTTGCATATGATATGCCAAGGTTGGTGTATTGTGCCGCATCTGGATGCCAGCGTGTCTGTGACTGGTAGCGTGTTTTGCGGCTCTAATTCGACCCGGCTAATTTAGCTATTTTCATCACAGCAGCTAATTACCACTGTACATTTAAACCTACATTAGTTCTGCTTAAGCACTCTTAGCTCTCTCCTTCTTTTAGCAGTTTTCTTGCAATTTCACAGCTGTTTCTGTAGCTTAGCAGTTAGCGATGTCCTCTCTCTCTCCTGCTCTGTCTTGCTCAGGGTGTTTTAATGTTTAGTTATAACTCTGTCTCCTTTAGTGATTATGGTACAAGTAATACCTGTAGTTTATTTGCAGCGATGGAGGTGAGGCTCAGGGAATTGTAAGCATGGCTCTACACGATGGGAAATAAAATATTAGCTGCAGTAGTTAGCCAGCCCTCAGTAGTCGGTGGGAGCCGACCCAGCATAGCTCCTACTCCCGAGGAATCCAGGACAGCTGGGCCCTAAGCAGAAAATCCCATAGCTCATCACCAACCAGTTCATGTTTCAAACAGATACTCCACACTTGACAACAACTGGTTATTGGCGGTTCTAACGGGAAGGAAGCGACCATAACCAAAAGTTTTCCTGGGGCCAGAGAGGGCAATGTTGAATCCTATTTGAAACTGATGGCTAAAAATATACATTAATACAGTGAGATAACCCAATTACACCAATCAGAGGTCACAAAATTATTGTTCAGTCAGTGAGTGCATACAAAAGACAATGTCAGACTCCATAGTTTTCTCTGGGCCCCTGTCTAATCTGACCAGCATGTCGAACCGTATGTCATCATTCAACTGCTAGCTGTCCAGGTGTTGTCCAGGAACCAACATGGGCTCTATAGGTACTTGAGGAAATCTCACTGAGTATATTAGTGTACCAGAACAATGACAACCCAGAGTTGATAACAGAATCGACCTTAAACTTAAATTCAATTATAACTAGTTCAAAAGTAATTATAGTAGGTGATTTTAAAATTCATGTTGGCACATTGATTACGATGCCTTAGCATTGTGTTTATCTCATTATTAGAATGAATTTGCTCCGCTCAAATTGTAAATAAACACATCCTTGACCTTGTGCTGACTTATGGCATTGAAACTGAACATTTAATCATCTTTCCACAGAATTCACTTTGATCAGACCCTACATAATGGTAGTTTATTTGATGATTTCCAGTTAGGATTTAGAGTGCGTCAGAGCACAGAGGGAGCAGTGGTGAAAGTTGGACAAAGGACTTGTCTCCGTACTTGTTTTGTTCAATCTTAGTGCTTCATTTGACACTATTGACCATCAAATCCTATTACAGAGACTGAAACATTTAATTGGCATTAAAGGCACCGCTCCTAGCTGGTTTAAGTCCTACTTATCAGATCCATTTCAGTTTGTGCAAGTTAATAATAAATCCTCCATTTACTCAAAAGTTAAACACAGAGTTCCACAAGGTTCTGTGCTTGGACCAGTTCTATTCACCATATATATGCTTCCCTTAGGCCATATTATAGGGAAACACTCCATAAACTTCCACTGTTATGCAGATGACACCCAATTGTACTAGTCAGTGAAGCCCGATGAAATCGGTAGGTTAACTAAATTTTGAGCCTACATCAAGGACATAAAGATTTGGATAACCAGCAACTTTCTGCAGTTAATCTTGGACAAAACTGAAATAATATACCTGATATACTTATCCTGATAAAAGAGGCCTCAAAGATTCGTAATCATGGTGCTATAGGCCAGAGCAATGCCATTTAGGGTATGTCCCTTTACTCCCACTTAAAACAAACTTCAAGGACTGACTTTTTTTCACCAAAGTGACATTGCAAAAATTCAGCACATCAGGTCTCAAAAAGATAGAAAAACTATGACATGCTTTTGTTGCTTCTAGTCTCAATTATAGCAATTTTTTTATCAGGCTGTCCTGACAAAACCTTAATACTCTCCAGCTGATCCAGAATGCTGCAGCAAGAGTACTGACAGGATCCAGGAAAAAAGAGCATATTTATCCTGTATTAGCTTTTCTACATTGGCTCCATCTAAAATTAAGAAGAGAATTTAAAATCCTCCTCCTTACCTAAAGAAGCTTCTAATGGTCCGGCACCATCTTATCTTAAAGAGCTCATACAATCTTATTACCCCTGTAGAACACTGTGCTCCCAGAACACAGGCCTACGTGTGGTTCCTAGTGTCTCCACAAGTAGAACAGGAGGCAGAGCCTTCAGCTCTCAGGTTCCTCTACTGTGGAACCATCTTCTAATTTGGATGCAGGAGGCAGACACCCTCTCTATGTTTAAGAGTTAGCTTAAAACCTTCCTTTTTGATGTAGTTTATATTGAATATAATCTAATCTTGTATAATCATTATTATAATTATTAGCTTTATTACTATTATTGTACATGTCTATGTGTGACCTGCATTGTGCTATGCTCTTTTTCCTCCCTCCTGCCCCCTTTACTTCACTCTCTCTTTGTCTCTCGCTTGTTCCCCATTCTCTCCCTCTGTCTCTTTCTCTCTCAACCCAGTCGGTCGAGGCAAACCTGTACCTGCCTATACCAGTCTTTTTTTACCATCAGTGAAATGAACTGAAGTTTTTAAACTGTGACTCCTGTAGTTCAGTGATTGTCCAGCAGAGGATATGAGTCAGTCACGTTACGAGCGAACAGCAGCTCCAGACCAAAACTGCTCCTGCAAACCTCTGTTCTAAAGAATGTTCCGGAACTCTTTGCTCGGTTTCTACATAGAAAATATGTAATATATCAGCACAACTTACTCCTCACTGCCAAACAGTATCTCTTATATGACAGAACAACTCAACAGCACAACAGCAGAACAACAACACAACAGAACTGGAGAACAACATAACAGAAGGATAACACAACCCAAAAAGCAGAACAGCAGACAACACAACAACAAAATAGCACAACAGCTGCAGAATAAAATAACAACATAACTGCTGAATGAAATAAAAGAACAACACAACAGAAATGCTTAAAAACATAACAGAAGAGCAACAGAAAAGCACAGCAGAAGTACACAACAAAACAACAGAACAGCAAAACAGTGTGTTTTAATAAGATCTCAGATGAAGTTACATAGTGTAAAATTAACCACAAATTCAGTCTGTGTTGTGTTTTCCTTCATAATGGTAACGTTCCAGCTGTAGTACACACTAATTCAACAAATGCACAGTAATAAACTAAAGAATATTGGACATAAACTAGAGCTTCTGTATGAAACTCTACAGAACTCAAGCCTCATGTGACCTCTAAGTAATATTTCATCTATTTATTTTCCCAGAAGAATCAAGCTTCCACATATTCCTAAGTCTTCTGTTGCTGCAGCTGATCTCAGGTCAGGGGATTAAACTGCTTTAGATTTGAGCTCATGTGTTGACTTAAGTTATTTTTACAGTGACAAGGCACGCCAACCTGACAGAGGACACATGTCAGGGGCAGTTGTGGCCCCACAAGGTCACAGAGCCCCTGGGGCTGTTTGAGTATCAGAGAGCTACAGAAGAATAACCCATCTGTTAATCTACCTGCTGCTGCAGCACACGCAGCTGCTGATCCTGTATGCATGCACACATTCAACACGCTTCTGTCTCACATGCATGTGGACTTTTAACATGCAATCTAGTGTACTATGTAGCATGATGTGTTTTGTTTTGTACTCAGACTGACATTATTCATGTGAAAATCAGGTTTATTTAGAAGCTGAAGGAGGCTCTTGGATACATATTGTTGTGCAGTGCAGGAACAAAATTGGGTTATTAGCAATAATAATTATCAAAAATAATTATGAATTATTATTAAAATTAATTAATCTTATGAATCAAAAGTAATAATAAATGGGGCACCACCGGGAAGACCCGGACCAATAACAGAATAGTGGATGTAGTCTGAAAGGGGTGTTCACTTAGAAATGCCAATATTTGGGAAATATTGTTATTTTGAGTGAACAGAGAAGGAGTGGAGGTCGGCAGTGACTCCGTCAACCAGCTTTGTATCACAATATGCAAACAAAAACACCAGGGTGACAGGATTTATTCACATCAGCAACATCAATCTCCACTTAAGATCTGTTAGATAGAAGTAATATTATCATATGCTACAACTACAGATTACAAACAAGTATTGGTGTGTGTGTGTGTGTGTGTGTGTGTGTGTGTGTGTGTGTGTGTGTATGGGCGTGGATATGTGTGTGCGTGTATGTGTGCGCCTGAGGGGAGGCGGAGCAAGACGGTGGATGTGACTCGTTACAGTCACATCACGTGAGAGTCAGCTGGAAGGAAGTCTGTCGAGTGTAATGGCGGCTCGTCAGTAACACGTGACTTCAACAAAGGAGAACAGCTGAGCGGGAGGTTCTGAACTCAGGTGTTCATGTAAGAATGTGTGTGTTTGTGTTAGTAAGGAAAGAAAGAGGTAAGAGTGTTCAGCAGCAATGTTCTGGTGATCTCGATCGAGGGGCAGTATTTATGTGTGTTACGCAGAAACTCGCTCAGCTCAGCTGATGAAGAGCGTGATTCTGGACCTTTAACTAAAAACAGCAAATACAGGTCTCATCGCGAGTGCAGAGCAAAAATTGACAAAATTGATCCACTGCAAACGGACTGAATCACAGTTCACTCAAGTATGGTAACATAAGTGAACAAATAGCAGCAACAGCACAAACAATATCTTCACAATATTGTAACAGCAACAGTTTAACACACACTAATTACTAACATCTGCCCAGAGCTATAAGCCTCTTACTCTTTTGCAGGTAAAGCGGTGTGTTTTAATTCGTCCTCGATGTCCTTTGTGCAGGCGAGGTGGCGTTGGTTAGCGGCTACCAGCGGCTAACGTGTCTTCTTGGCGAGATGGCTAGTCTTCGGCGAGGCAAACTGATTAGTGAGTTGACATTAAAAGAAGCAAGGTCTGTGTTCCTTATTCTTCTTCTTGAAATGGGTAGGACTTGTTAACTACCAGGTTTCGCATCCTGGCACGAGGGTCAATCCGTGGTCTCGAACCGGGCTGTACTGTGTTTTCTCAACACACCGGGGGAGAGTGGAGATCAGCTCGACCAGCGAGGGAAATCCGTAGACCTGATAGTTAATCATGTACACAGGAACTCCTAACTATGACTAGAGCATTCGTCACGTGGGATGGGATCTAGTATTAGGAGTGGCTATTGTTGCTACTTCTATCAGTGAGGACTTCACTGTTTGTAGCGAAGGTCAAAGCCAGAAGCATGAGATTCAGGAGTTACTGTCTTATATAACTTTAGGTGATGTCACAGTTTGGGACTGACCGTGGCGGGTTTCACCCAATGGGAGCCATGGATTTTGGGGGAGCACCGCTGATCAGCTGACGCTGTGTGTGTTGGAGGGTCGCTCATCTGGTCGGCTGGTCAGCTGAGAGCACGTGTTGGGGGTTGCTCAGCTGAGTTCTTTGTCTTTCTCAACTACCAAGCGTGGTCTCAGCTGGGGTGTGTGTGTGTGTGTGTGTGTGTGTGGGTATGTATATACACAAAGAAGATAATTTTTTTATGTTGATAACTAGGTTTAAGGTGGGGGTTATGGTACGATTACGGTAAGTCTCCAGAAAATCAGTGTAAGACATTGTTGTGTCCTCTGATCTGAAGTTAACATGAGTGTGTGTGTGTGTGTGTGGGGGGGGTCTCATTGGAGTAGCGTGACCTGCCGGTTCAGGCCGGATGGAGGGGGTAAACAGTGTGTGCTCACTCATCCAATCAGTAATCGGTTGCAGGATGGAGTGGGGGGCTGGGGGGCTGACCACACTGCTGCTCTCACACACATATCTGAGATGATTTATTTTGGTAATACAATTAATAGAATAGACCTAATTTATTGTAGAATAGCTCCATGAATGAAGCTCTGCTAACTGTGTGATAAACACATAGCATGTCCTATAACTTCTTCAAAATAAAATCATCCAGTGGGTTGACCAGTGGAAAGCTTTTAATGCGAAGCAGCAACAACAGGAAGTACATGTGACCTTAATTGGATCAGTAAATAGTCAAATAATATGATATCTGAACACAGGAGATTCAGGTAGAAGCTACAGATAGACTGAGAGTTGGATGTTTACAAACACAGACACACACCTGTACAGATGGGAAAGAGACCGGTACTGGTCTGTATGGGTTTGATCCGATCGGAACAGGACCAGAGCAGCTCAAACACTAACAGGTCCAGATTCACACAGCCGCTTACCACCATGACCTGGTCTTTTCCAGATCTGGTTCCCAGGTTCTACCTGAATTAACAGTGTATGTCTGTGTGTGTGCGTGTGTGTGTGTGTGTGTGTCTTTATGTGTGTATGTGAGTATGTGTGTGCTGACAGCACTCAGCGTGTGGGCGGTCCGGCTGGTCTGCAGCTCTTGTGGTATTTTCACTAAACCATCAGTGGTGTGGGAGGAGGAGAATCAGACACTGCTCTGTCCATCTGACTTTGAAAGGAAACCACTCTCATACTGGTGATACTGGTATTATACCATTAATGTTAACCTAAACCCAGTGACTAACAGCCTGTGACCTTTTTCCTAACATAAAAACAGTGTCTCTGTCTCTGCAGCACCAAGGCTCACTCTAAGTTCTTCCAGCTGCAGAAGACAGTTGTTTTAGAGAACATACTTTCAAGGGCCAGTTCACCCAAATCACAAGAAAAAACATACAGACAAGTGAAATTTTAGGAAAAACCCAAATAAATCTGAGCGTAAACATAGTTCTACAATTCTAGAATTCCTGTGTCACACTTTTATCCAAAGTGACATACATCTAAGAGCTGAAACAACACAAGCAGTTATCTAGTCAGGAGAGAATAATTTGAGTCAGTGCCATGAAGCAAAGGTCATGTCTTATAAGATGTAGGTGCCCACAAGCAGTGTGAGCAATGCATTGAGTGCATAGGGTAATGGATCAATTCCATACAGGGCAATTCGTTTGGGGCTTTCTAGCACACTTTAGTGAACCTCAAGGCTACTTGCAGTAACTAAAAAAAAAAAAAAAAGAAAAAAAATACAAAATTAAGGTACTTGTACTTTACTTAATCATTTCCATTTTCTTCTACTTTATACTTCTGCTTTACTACATTTACCTGACAGCTGCAATTATCGGTTGCTTTTCAAAGATTACAATTTTTACATACAAGACATATGTGGTTCTTATAAAATATGATGCATTTTTGTCAAACTACTCATCAGTAAATACAAGTAGAACTAAAATAATCAGATGATTAACTGATTGATGATGAAAATTAAGGCATTTCATGCAAAAATACCACATATTTCCAGGTTCCAGCTTTTGAAATATGAAAATTTGTTGGCTTTCTTCTTAATATTTTTAATGTATCTTTTTTTTTTTTTTAAATTTATTTTGAAGTTTGGAATGCTTTTTTTGGATAAGACAAACAATGTGAAGATGTCACTTTGGGTAACTGACATTTCTCCATGTTTCATGATTTATTTTTAATCCAGTTACTCAATTAATCAAGAAAAAAAGTAGTTTAAAATCAGCTCTACCACATCCAAGTACAAAAATAAAATACTGTTAATAATCTAATGATTATTTTATTATATTTTTAGAGATACTTCTAGCAGAGGGTTTTAAGTAATTTTACTTAAGTAGGATGTAATGGATATAACATCACAGCTCTAGAACAGTTAGTTCTCCATCTGTTTGGTCTTATCTCTTCACATCTTACAGTGAAACTGTGTGCAGTTTACAGAGTCAGTTACATTATGTGTCTTTCTATCACTGAGCGCCCTGAGAGCCATGATCTGAATGTTGTTGCTGTAATCAGCCCTGAAGCTGCTACAGGAGGAGACGCCCCTAAGGGTTCCCTTCATATGTTTTTATAGCTCCTTACATAATGTTCAGAATCACACAGGCTAATCATAGACTCTGGCTGCCCTTAACATTGAGCTAAATATCTGCAGAGAAGAAGGAGACTTCGTGATCACAGTGAGAAGAGGGTCTGCAAAAAACTGAAATCTCTTCTCTCAGTCCATCTGTTCATATATAATAACCTCTTATTCACAGAAATCAGCCAAACAAACAACTAATACATTTACTTCAAAATCAACATTATTTATTAACTAACTCATTAAGTAACAACTGTTTGCCAGATGTTATGATCAGAATCTGGAGTGAACAGCATGAATCCATGGACCCAGCCTTCCGTGTGTCAACAGTCCAGGCTGTTGGTGGTGGGGGTGTGATGGTGTGTGTGTATGTGTGTGTGTGTGTGTGTGTTGTGGGGGGCATCTTAACACACTCTCAGCCCCTTGATAGCAATCACTCATGGTTCGATGCCACAGCCTCTCCAAGTATTGTTGCTGACCATGTGCATCACTTTATAGCCACAGTTCACCATCTTCTATCACCAACTTCCAACAGCCTAATGATCCAGGTCACAAAGCAAAAGTCTCAAACTGGTTTCATAAACATGACAGTGAGTTCAGTGGACTTCAGTAACCCTCCAAGTCACCAGACCTGGATCCAGTAGACAACCTTTGTGATGTGGTTGAACGGGAGACTGGCAGCATGAATGTGCGTCAAATCTGCAGAAAAGATGCGATGCATCATGTCAACATGGAACAGAATCTCAGAGGAAAGTTTCCAAGATCATGTGGAACCAATGACATGAAGACCTGGTTCTGATTGAGAGCAAAGGGAAGAACTTCCCGGGATTAGTGAAGTGTTCTTAGTAAGTGCTCAGTGAGTATAGATTACAGAAAAAAAGTCATCCTGAGTGTGAATGTGGATCTGAAGCAGGATTTGTTGCAATGGTCTGACAGAGAAGACATGCTGTGACAGATGCAGCTCCATGTGAAGAGCAGCAGGATAATCTCCACCTCGCTGTCACATTCAGATGTCTGATTAAAAGTTAATGAGCAGAGCGGCAGAGGAACGCCAAGCAGTTGAGGTATTTCCAGCCTGCAGAGACACAAAGGCTGCATGTTTCACTGGAGACTGTTAGCAGAATAATGAGTGTTCAGGAGGCCAGTGCAGTCAGACCAGAGCTACTTTAATTACTGAACTCTGACCACACTTATGTTTGCCTTCATGTCCAGCAGAGTTCATTCTGATCTCTGGTCCACAGAGAAACAACTCAGCATCTTCTGACCAGGAGTCAACTGGACAAAGTGTCCTGTAAACATGTTTAGATTAAGAATCACACAGACAGTAAATCCAGGATTTTGACGTCCTTGTCTGTGGTCGAGTCGCTTCCATTTGGAAACAGAAAGTAACCAAGCACATTTATTCAAGTACTGTGCTTAAGTACAATTTTGAGGTAGTACTTGTACTTTACTTGGTTATTTCCAATTTATGCTATTGTCCTCTACTTCTTTACATGTCAAAGGGAAATACATTTTACTGGACCACATTTATTTTACAGCTATAGTTACTGATTACACTACAGATTAAGATTTTAGATCAGAAAAAAACATATTTATAAAATGTAAAACATTGCATTGAGATAAAAACACAACTTGGGCCCTTTCAGATGTCTGTTACTGCACAGGCCAAATGAGTTAAAATGATACATTACACTACATGTCTATTATCAGAGAAAGCCCCCCTGACTCCCCCAGTGGGCAACCAGTGGACTAAACTATCTACCTGTATATAAAGTAGTTAAAAGTATGTTTACCTGGATCCACAAAAGGGATTTTTCTTTAAAGTTTGAAACCTGCAGAGTTTGTTAAATTCACTCATTACACTGTTAAGGTTCAATTTCTTGTAATTATTTGTTTTAAATTATGATCAGAGCTGCTGTGTTTGTTGGTATGACTCTGACTAAAACATTAAAACTCTTCAGCATGAACAGCACCAGCTGTGAACACGTTACTACAGATTAGTGTCATACAACAGGTTTGTATGCTGTCTAATGGGTCAGAATTGATCTGTAACTGGGAAAGATATCAGTGATCAGATTGAGGTCAGTCACATTACTCTGCTCAGGTTATTTCTCGTCCCAAAGGGTTACTGAGGTTTTAAAGCATCATATCGAAAAGAACAAAGAGCACCTTATTCATATACAGAGCTGTCTCCAGAGTCTGAAGAGATCAGTCTATTTACATTTCATTAAACTGACATGCTCATCACATTTGACAGCAGATTTCAAACTATTGTATTAGCTACATTACAGTGGTTTAAATGGGTTTTCTGCATTCACTTGCATCCGCATATGAAGTAACTTGAATTATTATTGATCAACAAGTAGCTCCTGTGCCAACTGCTGCAAATACCACAATGTTCTCTATTTCTATGTCTAGAGGTGGGTTAAGAGCCCCCCCCCCCATTTTAGATTTAGTAATCAAGGTATTGATTAGGTGATTCTTATCTGATCCTCTGTGTTAAGTTGTGAGGTAGTCAGATAAGAGTCAGCTAACGGTTAACTGAGTTAAAATTAAAGGACCATGGTACTGAGGAAGGTATGGACAGCTAAACATATGACTGATTGAATCAACTCTCTCAAAAGATCAGCAACTGCTCATCTTTTGCTTAGGTCATTAGGCACGTCAAGTCAGTTTTATTTATATAGCATCATGTCATAACAGACGTTATCTCAGGGCACTATTCAATAGAGCAGGTCTAGACCAGAATCTTTATAGTTATTATCTACAGAGACACAACATTTCCCCTATGAACAAGAACCTGGTACCAGTGGCAACGGAAAACTCCCTTTAACAGGTAGAAATGTTGAACAGATCCTGGCTCTTGTTGGGGGGGGGGGTGTCTACCTTGACTGGCTGGGTTGAGAGAAAAACTGAGAGAGTGAGAGAGAGCAGGAAAGAGAGCATAGCACAATGCAGGTTCCACATAAAGATGCATAGTAATAGTGAAACTATATAATAACAACAAGCCACAAAGGACCTGTTACCCCCCCCCCGCCAGCAGCCAGTCAAGGCAATGCAAGTTGGACCTGCAGGCCCACAGGGGCAATGCCAGTCTGGTGTAGAGAGCAGCATAGAAGATGGAAAACACTCCACCGAGGTTGCAACACCACCAATTTAGGCAGAAGCACATATCACCAGATTCAGCTAAATGTAGGGAACATGCAAGGCTTTTGAATGTGCAATTTGAATGTGACGAAAACCTGCTTACCTAGATTATAGCGCCCCATTCTGGTGGACAGGTGTCTGAGGTGTGTGCACCATTCTATACCTCCCCTAAAAATTTTATCTACACAACTCTTATGTTGTATGCTGCAGTACTACTTTTACCAACGGCAGAATAAAAATAAACAAATAAATAGGTAATCATGACCTGAGCGATTATAATTACATTCCCGGCACCATTGGTACCGGGACCTACACTACTTTGCATGCATGGCATCCAGCCCATTGGGCTTGGACTCTTTGCAATAATTATGAGACTAAATATAAGAATAATAATAATTGAAGCAGTGGGTGTTGAACAGGATCATGGGGGCAGTAGGTGGTCTACAGTCCTGGAGCCAGACTCTGCAGCATCCGAGGCAGAAAAAACTGAAGAAAGTAACAGGAGGAGAGAGGAGAGAGATGAAAAAGAATAAAACTACAGGAGAAAAGCTAAACATCCTGGATTGGATGACTTCCCAAAATGTCAGTTTTCCTCGTGGTGATGACATTATTTCCTTCTGTCTTCAATAAACACCAGAGGCCTGTACTATGAAACAAGTTCAACATACCCAGGATATCATTTCATTATCTGGCTTCACTGAACCTGACAACTGCAATCACATTAAGCAGTCACATGACTGTGCTTATAAACTCAGTAAATCATCCCAGGTATTTTCCAAGCATATTCACATAAAAGGGGCAGTGTTTGCAGCGCACGACCAATTACAAACATGGACAAGTCTACTGGCAGCAGAGCGACATATTCTAACAAATGAAGAGAAAAAACTCTTATATTGGACAAAAACAAATAAGTTAAATACATGATCCGGAATAAAAGGAGCAGTTGCCAAATGCAGGAAGGACAGCAGGAAACATTAACAAACAGACCTGGGAGCAAATAAAAAGTAAAATTAAAAACATAATTCAAAGCAGAAGCAGTAAGTAGGCCAAGTTACATTACTTATAAGTACAACAAGTGCTTCAGTGTTTTAGTGCTTCAGGCAGTCTCTGTTTTAGGATGAGATCAGAAGACAAAAGCACAATGACAAGAAAAAAATGAGAAGAAGAAGACAGGAGGGGGGCTACTATAAAGGAGTACACTCCTGCAGTGGAGCTGGTCCTCTGCAAAAATGGTGCTGTACATCTTTAACAAGTGTACCACCCTTGTAACCCTAAGAACCAAAGGTTAAATTTGAAATTACCTCGCTAATCACAAATCCTGTTGTGAGCCTCAAGAGCCTTGTACTGTAAAACAGTGATTCCTCTTGAGGAATAGCTGCGATCCGGAAGCAAAATCAATCTAATAATCCATGTAGAGTCCTGCTCTGGTGAACTCTGACCTGTGTATCTGAAGTTGACCGACAGCAAGTCATTTGGATCTTGTCCCATAAAACTGACAAGAAGCTGTTTGGGGGCATCCCTGGTTTGATGGACATGCCTGGTTTAAGTGATTGACAGGCCATTTGGATCAGAAAGGCCAGAAGGGTCATTCACCAGTGAACTCCAGTAGCATGCATATTGTTTTGATTCTGTTCGGTTATAATTACGGTTATTCTTTGTTATCTGTCAGTGGAGTAGGCTTTTCCATGGAAAGCTATGCTGTTTGTTAGCTTGTTTAAATACGTTATTAGTTAAGCATAATTTTAGGTTTGTTCGTCAGTTAGTCGTACCATCCTCAAGGGATTCTGATATCCAGTTGTTTTTTTTTTTCGATAATTCAATATTTATTTGCTTAATGGTTGCCAATTTTAATGCCATATATATGAAAATTTAGTGTATGCTGTATAATGTGTATAACACATACAAAGGTGTTTCTACCAGAAAAGGGGAGGCAATTGGCATCCCAATTAATTTCAGTGTAAATGAACCTCACTTTGCTAACCAAGCTAGCATGAGCACTAGCTGATGGCTTAGCAGTTGCTGCTGATTGGATGTGGCCCCACCAGGTTGGTATCCTGTCTTAACAATAGACTGCAGGATTTTAACCCATATGTTGTTGTAACAGTTGCTATCAAAAACTGATAAAAAAAAAAGGTAAAATTAACCAACATTAAACTAGCGTTGTTTATTTTTTTTCCTCTAGCACATGTGGTCCAGTGTAATGGTACTGCGTTAGTGTCATGTGCTCTTTTAATGTAAGTCAATAAAATCATCTATCAACACATTTTGATGGTTAAGGTCAACATAACATTTAAGTAACTTAAATGTGGTTAAAACTAACTTTCGACTAGGTCATTAGGTTATTCTGAATACTGCCTATAGCTCCTAGATTATAAAGGTGAAAAAAGAATTTGCAACTCTTGCATACTCAAATTGTCAACATGGCATTGTACAGCCCCTTATTTATGTAGCTACATAGTTTAGATGCCAATTTTCCTAGCTGGCTAAGTATTACACAATTCCTCAAGTTTAAAACATTTTGTGAACAGATCCTCAATTCATAAGTGGCTCTGGTGGACAGGTAGAAGACCATAGCCATGGTTGGCCGTATTGAGTAATTTTCAATCTCTGCTCTTACAGTTGTTTTCTGATGTATCCCCCGGACGCATCTATGCATCTTTATTTTTTATGTCCTGCCAACTTGTTCAAATCAACCCATATAGAACTGGGAGGCCAGAGGCTGCTCTAGGTATACAAACATAGATACCTCATTGGCTGCTGCTGTTTATTGCTACTGTGTTTCTGCATAACCATCATATTGGACAGATTGCAATGCGCTAGTTAACAAATACAAAGTGTCTTAAGAGATGCAGACTTGACTAAAAAAGTCTTAATTCTGAACCACTTTTCATGAAATTTGGTTTGTTATATCAAGGAAAATTAAACCTAATACTTGTCATTTGTTGGAATAACATTCAATTACTGGAGACAAATCTAATCATCTCCATACCAAAACATTAACCATCTGAATGGCCACAACTTCCACTGGGACATGCAGGCTCCGATCTATCATTAGGCAGCATCAAGTGTTAATTAGAATTTCATCTTTTGTGTGTTTCTTCAAAAATGTATATCTCTATTTCTCTTAAAGCTGCCTTGTTCCTCACCCCATACACTTCAACCTCCCCTTCCTCACAGACAGACATCAGACTATAAAATTCAATGGCCACTACAGCTATAAAAGGACTATAACCACTGGGGAACCACAGGGTTTTGTCAGCTCACCAGTCTTGTTCACCCTGCACATAGACGAATGCAGGTGCTCTGATCCTGAGAAGCTGTAAATCAAGTATTATGACGACACAGTTATTACTGACACCACTAACTCAGACATCAGCATGACTAGGGAGATCCACAGTACTGCAGTAGAGCAGGCAGTAGAGTGCGTAGAGGATTTCAAATACCTTGGCACCTCCACTGATCACAGGCTCACCTTCAAGGCCAGTGATAAGCTGATACTCTCCAGGTGCCAACATGCCTGTTCTTCCTCAATGAGATGAGGATGCTCCAGGTCCAGCCATCAGTCCTGCGAGCTCTCTAAATATCCATGTGAAGTCCATGACCTCCAATGTAAGGGCATGTTTTGGAGGGATGACTGATGTCAACCTGGAACCGCTCAACAGGACTGTAAGGATCATCATCATCACCTCTGCACTTTAGCACTGCTGTGCTATTACTGCCCCAGGCTGATTGTGCTATAACTGTTTGTGATTGTTTTTGTCTTAATTTTTCATTGCACAAATAAAGTTCCTTGCGGAAAAAAGTCATTTTGATTGGTTTGATTTTTTTAATGGAGCTGACCTCAATAAGATTTTCCTCCATAGTTTTCATCAAATATTCTTTCGCGTGTGTAATATGCTTCTATTGACTTGACTATATCTCCGTCGGTCTGGTCGTTATTCCGTGTTTTTGGTGTGAACGTTGTCCACAACGGCAGATCCAGCGGCCCGCCAGTCTCTCTGACAGGGGGTGGTCCTCCTCTGTCATTCCAGCCGTACTGCGTCAGGACGCCGCTCAGGATTGGTGGAGGAATCCGGGTCGAGCTCATTCCAAGCATCCTATTGGCTACCGCTGCTGTCTATAGCTGATCATCGGTGCTGTGACAGAAGACTATGGAAGAAGGTGGAAAAAAACAAAAATAATCTGAGCGGAGCGGCCATCTTTGCTGTGCTTGCAGAGGCAGAGGGAGAGTGGAAGTGAAGACGAAGGAAAACGGCAGCGGAAGGGAACAACACGCGGATGTTTGTATTTAGTCAGGCCGGTATAATTTACACGACAGCTCCACCGCCACCTCGAAGAAAATCTGCGTGGTTGTGTCTGCGGTTTGTAGTTTTCGTCCTCGGGATCCAGTGAGGAAACCCGCTCCCGTCAAACCAGTGGGACCGCTAGCCCGGGACCCAAGCTAACTGCTAGCCGGGCCAACTAGCTTTTCGATGAGCAAGCTGTGGTCGTCAGTGGCGAATTGTGGGCTGCAGCTCCGCTCGGTGACATTGTGGCTGTTTGTGGAGGGCTGTTTTCCAGGCGCGGACTCTGATCCAGGATCACACAAAAAAGACGTCTTTCGGAGCAGCGTCTTAGGTTGATGTTACATTAAAAAACACGCTATGAACAGTTCGGGTTCAACTTTTCCTTAGATGTGATGCTCAGCCTAAAGACAAGCGGAAGCTTTTCGGAAATAACAGGAGGAATTTGGAGCGACTTTACCATCGACTAGCTGCGGCTGGAGATCCGCTTAATCCTGCTTTGGAAATTCGCTAAATCGGTACAGATCGATGAAAATGTCCTGTGTGATGTCTACGAAAAAGGCTGTGTACCTGCTCCAGTTTGAAACCGGTTCGACTGTATGCTGCCAATGACATTACATTTAATTACACAGTGAAGCGGCCCGCTCAGATGCTTTCGATCCCGATGAAGACACCTGAAAGTCCGATGATATTCCCTGGTTTGACGGCGGTACAGGTTGTTGGCAGATCCTCCTATTTAATCAGGCCTGTCCTCAGATAAACGGTTATATCTGCGGCTGCTTGGTCAAAATTTGCCTCATTTCATGGTGGTTAGATGTGTCATATTATATCACGTTAAACCGTTAAGGCCAGAACTGTATTAGTAATCTGGACCGGGACATGTTGCAGGTTGTCGCTGTCCACCACCAGTCCAAGATAGTTTAAAGGGACATTAATCCTGGTTTTCTTCGCTGTGGATTACAACTACAACAACGGATTTCTGTCTCTGGATCCACAATGGGATCAGCGACCAAACTGGCCTTCGGTGTTTTTCTCATCTCCTGCTCCTCAGGTGAGTGTGACTTCCTCACAGCTCGTACCTGGCAGTACACACTGTACATACAGGCGGTGTCTATTGCCTGCAGAGCTTTACTGTAGTCATTGTACAACAAGTCATGGTATTTTTATTAATTAGTTAGAACCTTCTGTTACGGAACAGGACTGCAACTAACGATTATTTCTAGTGTGGACTGATCTGTCGACTCTGTTCTCAAACATTAGATTATTAGTTGTTCAGATGTTAGAAAAAAAAAACACGGAAAAACGCCCATTGCAAGTTGCAGTTATGTAAGTAATGATTTGATCGAATAATCTACTGATTATGTTTCGGGTCATTCCATTGGTCGTTTGGCGCGTATAATGTGAAAAGTGAGAAGATAATTCCCTTAACACCTTCCAAGACCCTAAGGTGACATTTAGATGTCTTGTTTAATCGAAAAACAAAAGATATTTAACGGAGGCAGAAGACTAAAAGAACTGATAAATGTTCAATTATAGAAGCTTAGCCCAAAACATCACCTGAAGGATTAACTTCTTCATTCATATTATGTCAGTTGATTAGGGCTGCAATTAACAACTATTTTCATCATCAATTTATCTGTTGATTATTTTCCTGAATAATTCAATTATTGATGGCCTGTAACCCTCACAACTTCTTGGAGTAACGTAATGTAGACTGCTAGGTATACCCTATTTAATGTTTATGAGCCTTTACTCAGAATAAGTTCCAAACTAATGGACAGCATGTCAAAGAAGTTGTTGGTGCGGCTGTATTTTGTTAAAATGGAGGGTAAACTTTGCAAACAAGAGTTTGCATACCATAGGTCAACAACCAACAGTGCAGATCATCAAAAAACGGTAGGCTAACATGTCTGAGTTAGGACGCTCAATTAACTTTAATGTTTAGGCTCTGAGTGAATGTTCCTCAATAGTTCTTGTGCTCGGACTGGTTGATATATTTCTGTTTTCAGAAATCATATGAACATAAGCATTTGCACTCTGGTCTGCTTTGAGTCTGTTGTTATCATTTCAGTGTAAAATAATCAGATTAAAGTGATTTAATATGCTGCGGATACCAGCTTTTAATGTTTATAATTCATTTAGGCTAATACAGCTACCAAGTAGAGTGCACACACTGCACTGTTGCCAGTTTAATTAATCTAGACATAATGTGACCAATCGATTGGTTTAAGAGTAACTATGATTTCAGTTGACCAAGAGATTTCTTGGTTGACTACATCCCTAATTAATTGATTAACAGAAAAATAATTAGGGATGTAGTCAACCAAGAAATCTAACTCTAACAAGTTCCTTGAGGCCAAGTAGATGTTTTTTTTTTTTCTAATCTATTACCAGCTTTTCCGAAACCCAAATATACTCAGTTTACAGCTGAATTGATTAGTTAAATTGCTCATAGGTGGATCAACAGAAAACTAATCTGCAAGTTCTTTTGTAGTCAATTGATAATTTTACTTATTTTTCAAGGAAAAATGCTAAAAACTCTTTGCAGCAGTGAATCCATTGGATCAGATCTTCATTTTTCCTGTTTTTCTGTCACAGTAACTGATTATCTTGGATTTATTTATTTATATATTTTTGATTAAAAACTCTTGAATACATTTGAAGAGAAGTTAATCAGTAATGAGAATAATTGATAGTTACATTCCTATTATTATTATTAATGATACTAATTGTGCTTTTGGTATCAAACTTGTAATACCAACAGTATTTTTGTACTGACCAAAATGTATCAATAACACAGAGAATTGATCATCAGAGAGACGCTAAGACCAAAAAGTACTGGATGGTATGCCACTAGTGGTTCAGCAGCATTGCCATTCCCTAGTGGTATGCCACCTGTGTTCCACTGATACATACCATTTCCCAGTGGAAAGTGCTGCATGAAAGTGGGAGGTTGCTGTCAGGCAGTCACACAAATATCTTCCCCTTATTCATATGCAAATTTGATCCCAGTGGGCAAATTTTACAAGTACTGCAGTAAATGTATCTTTTTATTTGTCTTTATTGACGTTAGTGCAGCATAGCACCATAAATAAATGCATAAGTGTCTGTGATGCTTTTTAATGGATCTCAAACAAATGAATTAAGATGTGATTGAAGTATAGACTTCCAGCTTTTACTCAAGGAGTGTGACAAAATTTTACATTAAATCTTTAGTCCATCTTTTTCAGAGGGACCAATGTTTAAAATGGCAAAGTAAACCAAAGTTAACATACTTATAAATATAAGGGCTGTTTTTAATACTTGGATGAAAATCCTTTGCAGTCAGTGACTGTCTGAAGTCTGGAACCTGTGGACATCACCAAATGCTGAGTTTCCTCCTTGAGATGCTTCACCAGATGGTGTGCTTTGAGTAGATAGTTTAGCCCTGTACACTTCAGAGTTCATTCTGCTGCTTCTCTTAGCAGTCACATCATTAATTAACACCAGCAACTCAGTTCCATTGGCAGCCATACATGTCCAGGCCATAACACTGCCTCCACCATGTCTGACAGATGATGCGGTGGCTTTGGATCATGAGTCATTTCTTTCCTTCTTCAGACTCTTATCTTCCATTGTTCTTGTACAAGTTCACCTTGGTTTCATCCAAAGAATCTGGTTCCAGAACTGTTTAGGCTTTTCTAGAGGTTTTCTGTCCTAGTCTAATCTGTCATTTCTGTTCTTGTGTGTTACCAGTGGTTTGCACTTTGTTGTAAACAATGTATTTACGTTCATTAAGGCGTCTCCTGATTGTAGACTCTGACAATGATTCACCTTCCTACTGGGGAGCTTTCCTAACCTTGACATGCGATCATTCACTTTATTTGTCTTCCATGGTCTTCCAGGTCTTTTGGTGTTGCTGAGCTAGTTCATTCCTCCTTTTTAAGAATGAACCAAATGTTGATTTGTATGTGTATGTTTCTGCATCAGTCTGATAGGTTTGTCTTGTTTTTTTCAGTTTAATGATGCCTCATTTATTTGCATTGACACCTCTCTGGAATACTTATAAAAAGTTCAAATGAAGCGCTATCAAATGCAAAGTCGGAATCAACTCCAGACCTTTTGATCTGCTTCATTTGTCATGAAATAACAAGAGAACAGACCACAGCTGGACATGAAACTGTTTAGTTGGCAATTGTCCAACGACTTTTGAGCCTCTGAAAATGAGGGACTATATGTGTTATATGTTTTACATCATATGCCCATCATATCTACACCGGTAGAAAATGGTATATATAGTGCTGGATTAGTAGATCAGGAGAAAATGATGTTCTACCATAGCAGAACCACAAATGAGAAGTGTGGACTGACATTACTTTGTGTGCAGGGATGGCAATACCATATAACGTTACTTGTTGGAACTCAATGGCCAAGAAAGAGCATAAGCCTGTATTGAGTTCAGGTAGATAGATTCAGACCCAGAAGTAACTTTGTAGGCATTAGTGACTTGAATTTGATCTGGATAGTCATGGGTAGCCAGTGGAGGTCAGTGGACAGTGGAGTGACCTTTGCTCTTTGAGACTGATCAAAAATAAGACACATCACAGTTATCTGGACCATGTGTTTCAGTGTGCATGAAGGGATTCTAGAAGGGCATTGCAGAAGTTAAGGCAAGAGATAACTATGGCCTGTACTAGGAGTTGGGTCGCATAGTGACTCAGGTAAGGCCTTATTTTTCGTATGACGTATAGAGAAAAGAAGCACGATAGGAAGACAGAGGCACCATGGTCAGAGAAGGATAACTGGTCATCAAGCATGACACCCAGGTTTCTTGTGACCTCGATCCATCCCATTCATCCATGTGGATTTCTGAGCAACGAGCTGAGATCTGTGCCAAGACCGTGGGGTCATCTGGCGGGATGTCTTGCTGCATAGCAGCAATAAAAGATGCTGAGTAAGCGGATAATTGGATCAAAGGAGGTGGTGTATATTTCAAAGAGAAGGGGACTCAGCACTTAGCCTTGGGGCACCCCTATGTCCTTGGACATGTGTCCTTGCTAAGACAAACATAAGGAATGCCCAGTCAAGTAGGATTCAAAACAAGAAACAGATACAGATAGTAGGAGGTGATGGTTCCCTGTGTCATAAGCCAGGGACAGGTCAAGTTAAAGCTGGAGGACTGAGCTGCAGCTCTGGCTACCTTTTAGGGCCTCTTTCAGAGGAAACAGACCCATTTCAATTGAGTGGCCATTCTTAAAGCCTTACTCTTTTAGTTGGTTGCCTCAGAACTTCTTTTATGGATTATTCAGCCTGGCTATAGTGGCAGTATTAACAATAGCCATGTTGGCTAAGGCTAACTCTGATACTAGTTTTGGTACACTGGTAGGCATGTAAAAGTATCTTATTATGTTTTCAGAAGCATCACACACATCTCAACAACAGAATGGACATAAAAAAAGTTCTATATTCTGTTATTTAGGGCACTTTGTTGAGCTACTGTTGTCAATAAAGTCAGACAAGAATTACATTTATTGTAGTACTTGTCATAAAACTAACCAACTTGTATCATGGTAAGTGTGACTGCCTGACAGCAATCTACCAATTTCAAGCAGCACCTGTAGGTAGGAACTGGTATGGGCTGGTGGAACAAGAGCAGCATACCACCAGGGATCGGCATATGGCACTGAAGGGATGGGAATAGGCTGCAGAATCACTAGTGACATTCCATCAAGCACTTTTCAATTCAATTTTATGTATATAGCACCGTATCATAACAGAGGTTATCTCAGGGTACTTTTCATATAGAGAAGGTGTAGACCAGACTCTTTATAGTCATTATTTACAGAGACCCAACATTTTTCCCATGAGGAAGAGCTTTACGACAGCAGCAACAAAAAACTTCCTTATAACAGGTAGAAATGTTGAACAGATCCTGGCTCGTGGTGGGCCGCCATATGCCTCAACCAGCTGGATTGAGAGCAAAAGACAAGGGGAGCAGGAGGGAGGAGAGAGAGCTTTGCAACTTTCTGATCTCAACGCTACAGCGGCTGTTACTGTGGCATCTCCTTGTGAGATTCCATATTAACAGCAATAGCAGCTGCCAGTAACATGCCAAAACATTAACCATGTCCTTCCTGTTAAGATGTATGGCAATGGCTGCTGTTTGTGGCATTTGCTGTAGACCAGCATGCAGTTAGCTCCTGCTGTATGGCACAGATGCCAGCCAAGAATGATTTGGAGGTCTCCGCTAAGTGCCCTTTGAGAGGGGAATCTGCTCTAAAATGGTGCCCTGAGTGAATGGTGGTGACTGCCTAGGCTTAGCTGCTGTACTTTTGGCGGCACTATGGTTGTAACAATATAAGGGGCTTGTGTCAGCCACAAACATTACCTCTCACCAAAGGTTGCCTTTATGAGCTGCTTGGGCCACAAACAGCGGCAAGCGTATCTCTAACAGGAAGTGCCAGAACTAAATGCCATCTCCTCTATTTTAGCCAGGCTTTGCTGAAAGTTCTTGTATAGCTGCTTGTGTTAACGCAACATTTAACTTTCAACAGCTTTGGATTCTTTTTAGGGTAATTAACAATTTAAAGTAGTGTAAATGATTTCTTAATTGATTAAAGGTTTGGTTTCTGCAATGTTGTAACAACATTGAAAAATGCCAGTCAAATGTTCCCAAAGTTGGCATGTATAAATATTTCAAGTTGTTTTGGTAAAAACCCAAAGATATTCAATGCTATATCACAGCAAACTTAAATTCCAATAGAGCAAATATTGACCTGTAAGAAGCTGGAGCCAGGGAATCCTGGAAATATGACTGGCCTTTTTTTTTTTTTTTTTTTTTTTTAAATAAACATTATGAAGACCGTTCATATTTAAAGGAACAATTCACTGGTTATTTCAGTCCCGAAGTGTTTTCAGACTCTATAGCTGTGTCTGTGTTGGTCCATTCAGCCTCCAGGTTTCACACTATCTCAGGTGTAGTGATAAAGGTTGATCTGTCCTCAGATGTTCAGTTTGTACACACTAAATCCTGAGTGTTAGTTTGACCTTCCTCAGTAACACACAGGTGGAGGTATGATGTATGCTGACAGGTGTTTTCATACCAGTCTTTGTCCTTTTAAGAAGTGATTTTAAACATTAGACACATTAGAAATAAGAATAGTAGAAATAATGGATAGAGTAGAAACCAGAGCCCGACTGATACTGGATTTTTGTGGCTGATGCCAATGCTGATGTTAGGGTGTAAAAAAAAAATAAATAGATAAATAATTCCTGATATCAACATAGTGGCCAATATTCTTTATATTAAAATCAAGTGTATTTTATAGGTTTGTAGAAAATAATGGAGTTGTTTTTTTTAAATTTACTCCAATGTATATCAAAAACTAGTTAGCAACTTACCATAATGACACTACTTCTGCATTATTTTCTGTAAAAAAAAAAAAAAAAAAAAAAAAAAAAAAAATTCATATTGGAGCATATCAGTCAAGTTATACATTAATACCTATTTATCTTTAGACCAATAATGCCAACTCTTGTAGAAATATTAGAAACATTGGACATAGTAGAAACAATAGCAACATTAGAAATAATAGACACAGTACAAACATTAGAAAATATCATCTGACTGGGTACCATGTCGACCTGCGGTCTCAGGCAGTTAACTGTTAACATGCCTGTAAGACTGGGTGATACACTTTTCAGTCCTGTACTGTGATGTCAGGGTAGGTGTGATTATTCAGATAATCCTAATCTAGTTCACTTGACCTACTCTTAAATAAGGTTGATAAGACTGTCGATTATGGCTTGTAGATGTGACCTTCTTCTGGTTAATGGCTTTAATAACTGCTGCGCTCTGACGCAAATGCTGCTCGACAACATCAACAAGAACTTTGATAGGACTGTGGAGGCATCCATTCCCTTACTTCCCTGTAATGAGTTGGATGACTGAACTTTGATGACTTTACTCTCCTCATTTTTAAAAATGCCTGTCTAAGGGTCAGTCTGTTTAATCAACATGTTGATAGGTCATACCTGGCAGACAAGTGAGTTACCACGACATCAAGTGACATAATCACAGACAGACATGGCAGTTAATTTTGCAAAATCTGTAATAAATCTTGTAGAGTCAGTTAAGCAATTTCTGTTAGTGTCTGTGTATTTGATTTAGAGCCACAACCAATGATTATTTTGATAATTTAATTTATCTAAAACTATCAAAATAGTTGCTAATTATTTTTCCGTTATTCCTCAAAGACACATTATACTCCTGTATGAGTAACACAAAAAATAAACAATATAAAAGTGTGTCTCATTTTTAAAGACTTTTGTCTTCAATAAGATCTAAAGGCCTTTGAACTTATAGCCACAGACAGGCTGAGGAACTCGTAAGATACTGAGAGGTTGACTAACATTGTTGGATTTGGTCCTCTCATTGGATTTGTTGGTGACAACAAAAATATAGATTTTAGCCAGCCTTATTTTTTAAAATGGGAGAAAAAACAAGTGTGATATTAAAGAATATTATCAGTATATGTTCAGCTCAAGCTATGACCTAAATGTAGACCAGATGAGATTGCATCAGGCAAATATTTCCCAGGTTTCTTGGTAGCTTAAGAGCTGTGGCTAAATCAACCCAAAACCTCTGTAAAGGACTGTTTGGAGACTGTTTTTGAATGGAGAGAAATCAATCTAATGTAAACATCCAATGTCCACATATAGTGGTGGTGATCTTGCCCCTGAATGTAAGATGAACGTAGTTTTTTCTATTTTTATTTTATCCTCCATGTCCACATTCATGAGGTGAACAAATGACACTAGTGACATCACAGTGGAGTTTATAAGCAATGCCTACGTGGACTTA